>OX419343.1:15443327-15473327 GCA_948470475.1 Galaxea fascicularis | reverse complement strand
GTGATCCAAAGTCATTTCTTTGTATCTCAATTTGTGCTTGCATATTTTGTTTTGAAGGGTTATGGCGGACAGCATAGTTGGCTTCCAAACATTGATGACTTGAAGACTTTTTCATGGTTATTGCCATTGATTCTCATCATCTCTACTGCTATGGTCATTGTGATATTTCTGTTTGTTTGGCTTGGTATGTTCATTAGCCTTGCAAGCATTTTATTTAGTCGTTTCAATGTGTTTCCTTGTTTGCAAACTAGACTTGGAATTAGGGATTGGGTCTATGCAGCTGTTGTTGTTACAACATCACTTCTTTTTTGTGGAACGTTGAGCCTTGTTCTCACCTTCCTTTTTTGTCTTTTGAGAACCTGGAAATATGCAGCTGCTGTCAGAGCGTATAAGAGTCGATCACTTCAGCAAGAGGACAAAAGAGTCTTGACACTGTTGGAAAGTTTAGGAAACTTTAATTTGACTTTGTGTGTGCTGCTTTTGTTGGTCATTGTTGTAAATCTTCCCCCATTAGCTGTTTGGGCCAGAAACATTACTCTTACTTACCGTCTGTCCTCAGATCACACAGTCTTGTTCTCAGTTGTTATTGGTGTGAATGTCATTTTATGTGATCCCCTCACGAGGGTCCCTCATTTCTTGGTATACCTGTGTTTCCTGTTAAGTGTTGCTGTGACTCAGGCTCCAATCATTCCTCTCTACATGATACCTTATGCCATTTGTTTTCTGTTTACTGTTTTAAATATTTCCCATTTTGTAGCACAGTTTAATACTAAAAAGCACAAGGAATAGTGAAAGACAGTTAATCCCTGGACTTTGCATAAATGGGACTGAAATTATAATACATTTCTTTAATTTTTTGGAAAACAGAAAAGTCACTTTGAGTGGCTGTTTTGTATGTTTTGCAAGTAGATTTCGATTTAAGCTTTTTTTTTTCTTAATATACTATGTCAATATCTTAAGTTATATGGAGATGAATCTTTTGATTAGTAAAATAACTTTTTGTTTGTACATTATTGTTCTAGTTTTGTTGTATTGTTCTCTACAATGCAACTGCTTCTTCCCCAAGCATAACATGAATGATTTTGCTACTTTTGGTCTGCATTCTTGATATCCAGTCTTGCTTTCTACTGCTCTTTTGGGTAAGGCCTAACATTTTTAATTAAGATTTGAATGATGGAGCTAGATTTCTGTTTTGGTTTTCAGCCTTGTTGACTTCATTCTGAAAAGCACCTCTCAAAATGCTGGCTTCCGCATGAAAGCTGAAATGTTTTTGTGTTTGGTTTTTAAACGGCCTAATTGCTTGTGTTGTGCAAAGTATGTTGTGAATATGTAATGTAATTGCCTCACCATACAAAGCATTTAAAGAGAATGTAATATTTATTAATGATAATGAAATTTTTTTGATGCATTCCTTGGAGCTAATTCTCTTACTTTGGTAGGGAAGATTCAGAGAGAGCTGAGAAAAACAATCTGTTATTTTTTGTTTTTCTCTCCTTAACCAAATTTCTTTCACTATTAAGAATAAGCTCCTTTTGGGATAACTCCTTAATCCAAGGTCAAATGAAGGATGAACGTCGCAGTTGTGAACGCAATTTATGCAATTGTACAAAGAAGCCTGAAAAAAATCTAGGTCTTCAACGGGGTTTGAACCCGAGACCTGGAGATACCGGTGCGATGCTAATTTCTGCAGTTCACATGTGATCTATTTTGGACACTCAGCCAAATAGAGCGAGTCGATCAAACAAAGACAGATTCTCTCGATCTGCCCCAAAGGGACCTTGAAGTGTTCACTTTAATTTTTCTCCTGTCTATAACTGCAAAAACAAAAGAGCTCTAGGGTGGAGAATGGAGGCAGCTTGCAAGCATCAACGGTGAAACAAAAAACCAAAAACACTCACCTCCGGTTACAATCTACGAGGTCTAAGTGAAGTATTTTGTTAACGGGATACTTTCGCAGGTGAAAAGCAACGCTACTTCTGCTTTCGTGCAAAACTCCAAGCAATGAAGAATATAAACTGAGGCCACGAATAAGAACGGAGACCGAAACAAGAACTGATCACTTCTAGGCCATCGGGCTTTGCCGTTTTTGTTAAATTTCGAAAGAAAATGGCAACTGCTTGAGGTCAGCTGAAAAGAAATTGACTTTTTAGTCAAACAGGTGTAATACATTTATGGTCGAGTATACCTCCACAATAGAAAGGGAACACTTGAAGAAAAAATTTTGTCAAAGCATCATTGATCGCATGAGCGACCAGAAAAGACCCAAAACCGTGGCACTTTTTCAAATTGCAAAAGTTGAATCGATGTAATTGGCCAGGGGGACGAGGGAAAAACTAGACGCGTCATTGAAGGCACCAATTGCCCGATCTTTTATGGATTCCTTGTCGGTCGAAATATCGGCCAATCATCGGCTTAAAATCGGTCAATGTCGGCAATACACGTCGCTAAGTAATAGTTTCCGTCAGTTTTGCCCTATACTGTCAATTTAACTGTCTTCGCCCTCCTTGATGGGTGCAAGCACTTTTAAATGAACCTTAAGTTTTGCCATTGCTTTAATGTATTCGTTATCTGCCATTCTAAAAAGAACATTAAACATCTCTGAACGAAGTGTGGGTAAACTAATGTAGTTGCTTTATAATTCAAAACTCTGACTTTCCCATTCCCTTGCCCTCAGGTCAACGCTCAGATGTAAAGGAAATTTTGGAAACCTTACTGCGAAAACATGACATTATAAAGCTCATCAGTAAAGTCAATAATGTTGATAGTTAAAGTATTCTCCCTCTATAATCTCTTGAAGGTGAAATTCAACATCACGAGATTCTGTTCCTTCATTTAGGGTCTGGATGCCATTCTGTAATAAGGTTAGGGTCTGCTTCAGAATTACGGTCCTCAGGGAACTCATAATAGAACTTAAGGCACGGTGACTGGACATTGACCCAGGGGCGGATCCAGGATTTTTCTTAGGAGGGGGTGCACCAGTAAGGAAGGAAGTAACTGACGGGTGAAGTTAACAAATTTTAAAAGTGAGCAACGAAGAAGAAGGCTTATGACCACGCGATAACAATGTGAAATGCTGAGAATACATAGCAAACAATACAACAGGGCTAATGCTTGAAAATTTCAGTGCCAAACTACCACTTTTTTTCGGCATTTTACGTAAATTCTTCAGCCTCGTCTCATGTTTTACTTGAACACCAATAGACCACATAGTTTTTTTCTTTTTTTTTCTGCAGAATACTACTTATGTTAGAAAGCAGAATGCCCACGTTAGATGATTCTGGTTAGAAGGGTGCCAGTGTACAGCTTACCATCTTTGAATTGCCTCGGTTGGAATTGATAATCTTAACCTTTTCGTCTTGTTATACATTCTGCTGTCTACAAAGCCCATGTTGCCCTTTCACTAAGCAACATTAATTTTGACACGGGCGAAATTATCTTCGATTGTTAGTGGATACCTCTTTGTTACGCTGGGAATTTTGGAACAAATCTCGTGTTCAACCGACAACTGCTTTCTGATTTAATTTATCCATATAATTCTGATGGATTTGAGAAGGATAACCTACCTCAAATTAGTCAAAGTGCATGAAAACGGTTACTTTCTAAAGAAACTGTGGTGCTTCGTCGGTTGAGGAGTGGTACACCAAAAATTTGGTTTTATCAACCGAGTTCATAATGTAAATTGGCCACCTCGTCTGAAATATCAGCCTTCTCAGTCCTCCTCTGGCGTCCCTCCCCCCCCCCCGCCCCTTTGGGTTAGGGGGAGGCGACGGCTGACATTTCAGACCATTTCACACCAACGTAAAGGAATGCCAAAGCTGACGTTTCGAGCGTTTGTCCTTCGCCAGAAGGAATCGAGGAATTATGGATCGTGTGTTTATATACAAAAAGACTGAGTTACGCCGTTGGTGGGGTCGTGGTAACGTGAAAAACAGCAATAAATTATATGAATGAAAAGCGTTTGTTGATGCCGCGAGGATTAGGAGTGCGGGGTTGAACTGACGTGGTGCATTACTGTAATTATCATTCAGAGCAAGAGCAGTATTCGGCGTGCGGCCTGTCACGAAATTTTCTATTTTGTCATGTTTTAATTTAGCTTTTTGTTTTAGTTTTTCGGTCTCAGTATTCCGTATGGTCCTAGTGTTAATTATCTAGTGTTAATTCAATGTTGTAGTGTGGTTTGTAATTAGATGTATTGTAACTTAGTCTGCAATTAAAATCTTAAGGGTTAATTTAGTAAAGCGTTATCATAAGAGTGTAAAGGTATCGTGTTTAAGACATAAGGGTGTTAGTAACATAGGATTGTAAGGTACCGCGTATGTATGTAAAGTGTTAATTGCTAAGAACTAATTATGCATATATATATAAATGTAAGTTTCGTGGTGGTGAGTGGTCAGTCAGTTGTCAGTTGTGAGAGGTTGAAGTGGCGAATGTCGAAAAGTTGAAAAGTTGAAGAATTGAGAAGAGGAGCTTTCCTTGCTAAAATACATTAGCAGACGCCAACCAAAGGAATCAAAGGCAAAACCCATTTGTCATTGGCGGTGATCGTTGGCCTGAGGGTGAAAGGAAGAGGAAGAAGAGTACAGAAGTTTGACGGAGAGAAACGGAGAGTCGCGTTGTCTGGAGCAAAGGAAAAAGTTGGAAAGTGAAAGCGGCTGAAAAGGTGATAAGGGAGGAATTTTGGTGGAGAACGACAGTAAGGTTGGTGGAGAACAGAAAGAAACTGAACTGAACTGTCTGATTGTTTATATTAGAGTTAAGTAAGTAATATATTTAGTGTTATCCTTTAAGTTAGGTTAGTTTAATATCCAAGTTATAAGTTATTAGTTCTGTATTATTAGGATTTTTTCTTGTCTTCAATTTTTTTTAATTAAATCATTCATTTGTTTTATCTTAAAAGTTTCATGGTCGTGTGTTGTGCGTTTGTGGGAAGGAGTGTTTGTGTAGCGTTCGTTGTTTCTCTTTTGTTTTGTTTTGGTGACCCGCGTCACAGGCCACCTTTAAAGACATATCCCACGTGGATATAAGCACGGTGTGGTGAGACTAAGAATAAAGGGGGTGGTTCAGTCTAAACAAACTGTGGTGGGGGAGTTGGACACAAGAATTTCATTTTATCAACGGCGTTGATAATGTAAATTGACCACCGTACTGGGATTTTAAAAGCTGACGTTTCGAACGTTAGCCCTTCGTCAGGGCGAATCGAGAATTATGGATTGTGTGTAGTTTATATAGAGGAGATGAAGCTACGTTATTGATGGTAACGTGGCAACATGAAAAAAACGGGAATACATTAATTGAATGAAAAGCGTTCGTTATTACCGTGGGGATTTAAGGATGTCGATTTGGAAGATGAATTTTTGTTCTAAATTCTTGCGGCTTTCCGTTGTACCTTGATGATAGGGAAGGGCGTAGATCGCTATGTGTTGTTTTCAGTGGTTACGGAGATTAAAATGACGAGCGACTGGCTTGGATGAGTCCCTGTCATACTTGATATCGCAATGGTGTTCGCGGAATCGGTCACCAAGTCGTCTTCCTGTCTCGCCAATGTATGACTTTTTTGCACAAGTACAGGTTATGCAACAGACGACGTCGGAGGGGGTACATGTGAACCGATCTGCGATCTTAACAGATCGCTTAGGTCCCGAAATTTTGCTAGTGTTTTGAATGAAAGGACAAGTTTTGCATTGTGAGGGCGCGCATTTAAAAGTACCGGTGGATCCCACAAAATTTGGACTCTCCGATCCAAATCCGCTGGAACCCCAAGAGTCCAAATCTGCTAGCAGATTTGGACGCCCTAACTTTGCTTAGTTGGCAACCCAAGTTGATCATTTTAATGAGAAAATTAAGTCCTTTTAATTTACACATTCGGCATTACGTCAAAAAGGTTTCAATTAAAAGTCAGCTGTGTTGTGATCGCGAATTGTGCTCGATTCGGTTTTAAAGTCAGTTTAAGTGATCGTATGCAAATTTCCTTTAAGTTTGTAACCAACTGCTTCGTTGATTTTACGATTGTTGAAATAATTTAGTATTTAACACTGTAATTTCGCGTCGTGGTGTTATTTGACATTAGTAATAAAGATTAGATGTAAAGCGGGTAGAGCTGCGTTAGTATTTTGCCATTACACAACCCTTGAAAGAATTTGCAAAAGTATTTACCACTTTAAATAAAATAGAATTGTTACAAGGGGGGGTCCAAATCCGCGAGAGGGGTCCAAAGTCAGGACAGACAGGATAGCCATGTTTTTCAAAGAACTGACACATTTCCTCTGATTTGCTGGAAAAATCAGAGTCATCACCACATAGACGTCGACGTCAAAGAAATTGAGAATAGGGAATTCTTGACATGTGATAGATGTGACAAACATTCAAACTTCTTTTTAACCATACATGTGGAAACATGGCAGTAAAATACAAGCAAGGCCGCGCGCATGTAATATCAACAAGGCCGCTGATAAACACATGCGGCGTAGTATTCCTCCCCCCACCCCACCCCCCCAACTACAAAATAATGATAACAACAAAAAAAGAGTCATAAGTCAAGTCTCTCGGGGGGCCTTCGCGGCCGAAGAGGATAACGCCCGCATGTTATTGCTAGTTATGCCCTCACACTAGCTGCTTGAGGGGTTGCCAGGAGTGGTGCTGATATCTTTGTCTGGAGTCACTGCTTCCTCGGGGCCACTACAAGTAGGAATCCGCGGTACCTTACTGTTAGTCGATTGCGGAGTAGCCAGTAACACTGCAGGGTTTGGCTGTGACGCCGCGTTATCCATGTTAGGGTTCACTGTTATGGCAGACTCTCTGAGTTGATTGATATGTCGCTGTCAAACTGTATTGGGTGCGACTCTAACTTCATAGGACAAGGGTCCAGAGTGGGCTGTGATGACTCCAGGCACTCACTTGTTTACTCCGCGGTAGTCTCGGGTAACAACGGTTTGACCTACATCAAGCTTGCGGGTAGGGCTGTGACTTGATCTCAACTCTTGTTCCTGCTGTTTCTCTTCCACTCGCTTCCGTATGTTGGGCTTCAGAACAGCTAGCCTTGTTAGGATGTTTCCTCCCATCAGGAACATTGATGGTGTTTCTCTTGTTGTTGCATGTGGTGTCGTTCTATAGGCTAGTAGGAAGGTGGCCAACTTCTGAGAGAGAGACTTCTTTTCAGTCATTGTCGCGCGAAGGGCTTGTTTGAATGTTTGTACAAAACGTTCAGCCAGTCCATTTGTTGCTGGGTGATATGGGGCTTACCTAATGTGCTTAATACCATTGCTCCTAATGAATGCTCGGAATTCCTTTGCGATGAATTGTGGTCCATTGTCACTGACAAGCTGTTCGGGTAAGCCGTGTACAGTGAAAAGTTTCCTCAGTTCCTCAATGGTTCTGGTGGCGCTTAATCGAGGCCATCAGAATAACCTCAGGCCATTTTGAGTGTGCATCTACGACAATTAAAACATTGTTCCTAAGAACGGGCCTGCAAAATCAACATGGATGAGCTCCTAGGGGCGTACTGGCCACTCCCATGAGTGAAGCGGTGCAGTTGAGTTCACTCTCATGAGTGAAGCGGTGAGTTGACAGCCTGTGCACCCTTTTGACACTTGCTCGATTGCTTTGTCTATTCCCGGCCACCATACGTAGCTTCGGGCTAAAGCCTTCATTTTGACGACTCCAAGGTGGCCATCATGGAGCTCATCCAACACTTGTGTTTGGTCTTTTGGTGGGATTAGCACCCGTGAACCCCACATCAGGCAACCATCTTGTAAGGTGAGCTCGTACTTCCTTCTGTAGAATGGTTCCAGCTCGTTCTCGTAGACCGTTGGCCAGCCTTGTTTGGTGTGTTCCATCACACGTGGTAAAATCGGATCCCTTTGGGTGGCTTGGAGAATCATATTAACACTTACTGGCAGCACTTCCATCTGCGACACTTGAAAGATCTCCACTGGGTCAACCACCTTTTTGGCGCGTGTTTCTTCCAAAGGTAGACGTGACAATCCATCTACATTTCCATGTTGGGTAGTGTTCCTGTACTCAATACTGTACTCAAATCCGGCTTCACATAACGCAATAACGTTGTAACCGAGCAACTATCATTGCTGGTACCCCCTTTTTCGGGTTAAAGAGAGAGGTCAAGGGTTTGTGGTCTGTCACGAGTGTGAAATGACGGCCAAAATGGTGAAGATGGAATTTCTTTCCCCCCCCCCCCTCCAAACCAAGGCTAGGGCTTCCTTATCGATCTGGGAGTAATTCCTTTCTGCTTTGCTCAGGGTGCGTGATGTAACTGAATGCTATGGGTCTTTCTGAGTCGTCATCCACGATATGTAATAAAACTGTCCCAATCCCGACAGGTGAAGCAACACATGCTAATCTCAGAGGTCGTACTGGGTCATAGTGTGTAAGCACCATGTATGATGTGATGAGTTTCTTCAACGATGAATACAAAAAATAACTGTGAGAGTATTACGAAAAATTGTCTTAGTCAAGTTCCAGAACAATCTGGAACTGGAAGTCATTCAGCTGTAACCAATTTCCATAAGAACAGTCAAGAGCGTGCCATCACTTACGAAATTACTCAGATTAGAAACTGTGTCAAGCTACTTAATTTAGCTCGTAATAGAAGTTTCTAGAACCGTAAGCCTCATGTGTAAAAGGGCAAGAGTTTCGGCTGTTAGAGAGATCGATTCATATGAAGAAGCTTAGTACTGTAAATTCGTGGAGTTACCTTGCGGAAGTAAATTAGTTTGTTGCTGTTACCAGCGATCCTGAGTTTTGTCTGGAAACAACCCTGCTTTTCAACGATACTCGTAACAGAGAGTCTGTAGGTTTGTATTGCACACTTATACATAAGCCTTTGCCACTGATAGAAACTTTGATATCTAGGAAAGCCAACGAAGTTTCCGAAATTTCCTAGGTATATTTTAGAGCTGGATGAAAATAATTAACGGAGGTTATAAATTGATTAAGTTCCTCTTTGCTGGATGAAATTGCGCAGTCGTCAATGAAACGACCGTAGAGTTCAGGTTTGGGGCCGTTGTATTGATTGAATGATTGGTGTTCAACATATCCTACAAACAGATTGGCATAGCTAGGTCCCATTCTTGTTCCCATCGCGACACCATTAATTTGTTTGTAATAGTTACCAGCGAATGAAAAACAGCGGTTAGGTATTAAAAGTAGTTTAGCAAGGCGCAGTAACTTTTCCAAGCTTGGTTCTGTGACAGTGCGTTGATTTAAAACCTGTGTAAGTGCTTGAAGACCTTCGCCATTGGGAATGACTCTGTAGAAAGATCTAATGTCCATGGTGAAAATTTGTCTTCGCTAGAGAAATTGAAATCGCGCAAAATTTCTAGTGCTTTTGTAAGGTCTTTAAGGTCAAATCTTCAGTACGCACGCACTATAAATTTTCTGCGATTTCAATTTCTCCGGTCGGTTCACTCCGCCAATGTCGTCTATTGCATAAACTGTACTTTGTGCAAAACGTTATACACGGGCAAGACAGGATGACGACTTGGTGACCGATTCCGCGAACACGTTCGCGATGTTGAGAAGGATGACAAGGACTCATCCAAGCCAGTCGCTCGTCATTTTAATCTCCGTAACCACCTTAAAGAACACATGGCGATGTGCAGCCTTTCCCACCTTAAGATACCACGGAAAGCCGCAAGAATCTAGAACAAAAATCATTTTCCAAATCCAAACCCTTAATCCCCGCAGTATTAACGAGCGCTTTTTATTCAATTAATGTTTCCTGTTTCTCACGTTTCCATGTTACCATCAATAGCGTAGCTCTATCTCCTCAATACAAACCACACACAACCAATAATTCCTCGATTCGCTTTGACGCTCGAAGCTAACAAGCTAACGCTCGAAAGGTCAGTTTTTAAAATTCTCAGTGTACGGTGGTCAATTTACATTATCAACTCCGTTGATAAAACCAGATTCAAGGGGGGATCAGGCTGCTTCATCGCCTTCAAGAGAAAAAGAGTCCTGTAAGGAAGACTTTAATCAATTAGCACATGATTGAGCATGATTCGGGGAAAAAAAGGCGAGCACATTTTGGTTATTGGACGACGGAGGCAGACCAGTCCTTGTAAAAGTCTTTGTAAATTATTAATGTAATGCATATCAAGCTCGGATTGACAAATGATCGAAGATGCTAATAACAGAAAAATTAGAGACCATAGCGATATCAGAAAATTAGACGGCTGCGGGCAAGTTACATTTTATAATAAAAAGCAACAGGCTCTGCATGGGCGCATTACTTTTTCGACAACACTGTGCAGAGAGAAAAACGCATTGAAAAGAAAAATAAGAGAGACACTGCATTTTAATTTTCGGTAAGCTAAGGTGAAAACGGGGACGTCCAGCCTCCAGAGCAATTTCTTAAATGAAGTTTAAAACTTTCATCTCTTTATTGGATGAAATAAAAGTAATTTCTGTAAACAAATGAAACTGAACAACAGCTCGATTTATTTTCAAGTATAGTGTGTAGAGATTATAACCACCTGCCATAGCAGACCGCAAATGTAGGTAGGAGAAATACAAGAACTAGTCATATAATTGCAAGAACTTAAGAGAGACAGAAATTAGGTTGGGATCCTGCGTGCACCCTGTGGGCAGAAACCAAACAAAAGTATCTAAAATCTGTTTTTATCAACTGAGTTTGTAATCCATTCGTCAGATTCTCTCTGACAAGGGGATAACGCTCGAAACGTCATTATCAACTCCGTTGATAAAACCAAAGTTTTGTACCTCTGTCCCACCGGCACCACAGTTTCCTTAGAAAATAACCCCTTTTAAAGAGAGTAGAAAAGCTAACTGACACTCGTGTAACTCAATCTCCTCGTTTTAAACTTTGATTTGAATAATAATAATAATAATAATAATAATAATAATAATAATAACGGTCTTGCCCCTCTAAGAGATCATAAACACTTGCAGGCTTAAACGTATATTTCCTTTTAAAACAGCGGTCTAAGAAACATTTACAAGTGTAAGATCGGACTCGGGTACGGCGTAGACAGATAACGCGTAATTAATATTAGGTAGAACTATTGTATCAAAGAGAAGGTCTATTTCTGACTGATTGTACCCCTCTTTGCGCAGAGTTCTAAGAATATGTAGGGATTTGTTACCTTTAATAACTTTGTTCTTCACGTGCTCTGAAAATTTACTGTCGGAATGGAAGGTGACCCCCAAAATCTAATCTTCTTTACAGCTTGGTATCATCCCAGTAGGTGAAAAGAGATCGCAGCTGCCTCATTTTAAACCCTTTAGCTTTATAACATCTTCACTGGGTTTTAGAAATTGCCACGTTTATTGGATTGTAAAGAAGGTTTTTGCTATAGTTATATCAAGATTGCTGATTTTTATCCATCTCAGTATCAATCGATATCATGATATTTTAGTTATACCATAATTTACCTCTCCCTATTTTTTGCGCTCAAAGCTACATTTTTGTTCTTTTTCGTTTTCCCTTGATTCACTAATCCCATAACACGAAGAAAAACATTACAAGTACAATTTTAACCCGTTATTAATAATTAAATAGCTCTGGATGTTTTGTGCGGAGCAAGTACATAATTATTCTGTAAGAAAGTGTAGGAATACAAGCTGTTGCTTTGCATTGCATGCAAATCACTCAAGTCAATGGATTCTATGAGGAATTTGTCAGCGTTTTATCTTTTGGCTAATAACATGGTCACGGTCAGTTGAAGTTAGTAAAGGTGTGTACTAATTTTGTCTTACCGGGGGGATAACAGGGAATTACTACAGCTTTATCTGATTGGCTCCGCTATGAAAGTCATTTGAATGACCAACATTACTTTTGTCAACTAAGCTGCTTGAGACAGACGCCGACGAATACGGAGACTGAAACTATCGTCTTCAACGACCCACCAGCCATTTTAACACTACAACCCTCAACCAAGGTAAGAATAGAACTCAAAAGGTACTGCAATCATTTCAATACTACTAACTGAGTGCTGGGAGGGTCTTCCGGGGCGAAATTCACTTATGCGCCGCATAATCTCATTTCGCATTTTGTTTGTCACAAGCCGTTCACATGATGAATTCAGGCCAGTTTGAAAACGGATTCAAATCTCATAAACAATCATTTTTTAAGGTGAAAATGTACCAGCACTCTTCAGATATTGTTACAATTACCGTTCGTCTCTGCTTCGTATCACTAACGCATATCGGAAACGTTTATTTCCAGGTTTGATATAAACAACAAGTAAACTCAGTCGGTGAACAGAGGAAAAAACCTTTACATGCGAACATGGCATCTGATTAAAGGCTTCATTTCTTGCTATTCTACTTGTACGAAGTTTTGCAAGTGACATATTAAACTGTGTTTGACTTTTGATGAAGAAAATATCTAAATATATATGCATAAAACACAACGCGGTTTTTATACTTGTTCATTATTTCGTGTGTGGTGAATGATAAGTTTTATGCTGGAAAATTAAACGACCATACTGGAAAACTTGACTTGTTTCAATCAACATAGTCTTCTTTCTTACAGCGCTGTGTCCAGGTTGAATTTGATTGCACACTTATGAAACTAAACAGCTACCATACGCCGGGTTGATGGTCGGGATACAGTTTTCCACACAGTTGTGTCGGTGAAGGTCACAATTTACATAACAGAAGAACCATTGAAAATGCTTCTCTCTTTGGGAGGCTTTTCATTGGTTTTTGTCTTCGCGAAAATTCGGCTTTGTTTTTTATCCAATTGTCTTTTAACATTATTCGATTTTCCAAAAAAAAAAGCCATTTCGCGTGAAGTTACTGTCACAAAAAATTGATCTATCATTTTCTTTGAATGATGCATAAGGGCAGTGAGAAGATAACCAGCGAAGTGACACTGATACTGTCAGGAGCCCCTCACTAGGAGCGTACAACTGCCCTTTAAGCAGCGTGCAAATGCACTGAATTTGTCCACTGTACAAGCTCTCAACATGTTGAGTGTTTGTTGAGGTGTTGTTGAGCGGGGTGTTCAAATGACCTCAACAATGACTCACTGTGTTGAGCAATCCAAAGATTTCACAGAGGCTCATGTTGAATCATGGCTGAGAATCTTAGGTATATTCTTCTCCTCAGAACACGAAAATGCTTGGCTGCACTTCTAGTAAGCGAAAGGCCAAAAAACGACGTTTGTTACTTACGTCCGATAAGCATGTATTTTTCTCCAACAAAGCATAAGCTTTTCCGTTTCTTCCTCCGTCCATTTTTTTTGTCTTTCCTCCTTTAGAATTTTTGTCATTTGAACTTTCCTGTAGAACTTCTAACTCCTGCAACGCCATCTTGAAACCATGTGGATAGGTAGTCTCGGCCCGCCGGCTTTTTTGAACACTCGTGCCCAGAAAATTTCCATTTACACGACAAAAATCAAGGGTGCCGGGCCTTAAATTTTAGACACGCGTGCCAAATTCAAATGGGTACGGTGCCAAAACGCTTGTCGTGTAAACCGGGCTTAATTAGCGACAATTCCCCACCCCTGGGCCTTCTCAGTCGTAGATCAGAAATACGCAATTTTGTCCACAAAATCCTAGGCAGCTACATGTACGTAGAGCATCCTATCTGTGTGAGGACTCGCGCGTTGCATAAACGATATGCAATTTGATCTCATATTTGCAACGGTTTATATCGCTTTGCAGTCAAGCGATCGACGAAAATGAGTCATAAAATTCGGAATTTTGCATCTGTTGATCCCAAATTATGATGACCTGTAAGCCAGATTAGCTTGGTCTGCCTATGCCACGTTAACGGTCAAACAAGTTAATATATATATTTAGGCAAGCCTAAAAGCGGAGCTCCACAGTTCTTTCCTTATTGTATGGCATTTACCGATAAAATAAAATCTATGCCAAAACTCGAGCCAGGACTCTAGTAAGGACTTCTGTATTGTGATAATATTTTTTTTTTACTGTTTTGCTGCAGAGCCACAGCCACCATTCAAACATGTGCTAACGTACATTTTCGATTTATCATCGGCCTTTGCCACGTTGCATCAAGGAACTACATGACTATGTGCATAAACGATTTTGCTTCATCACAGTTCGATTACATTTCAGTACAAATGGTGTAAATCTATAAACTATAGATTAACAGTCCCAGTGTCTCACTTTTAAATCCAACATCACAACCGGTTATGTGCTTTGGCTGAGTCACAATTTTCTAACATGTATCGTTGACATTTTAACCTCAACAAACCGAAATATTCCACAACAAAACAAAATGTTAAAACCCCAAAGTGGGTACTCTTCGACATCACCCGAAAAAGAAGAACAGTACTTTGTTCGCCTTGTTTTGGCTATTTTATGGCGTATTTTTGTGAGCTATAAGAGTAAACTAAGACGATAAAAGACTGCCGTCGGTAACACCGAAAAACATTGAGCGAAAATGACTTAACTTTTCGTTGTGAAAGGTGACTGCGGCACGTTAAGCCATGAATCAACTCAGGTGATCAACTGCAAATGGTTGAGAATGGTTTTATTCTTGACTTCAATCAATTACAAATATTGCAAACTACAAACCTTGACTACAAGTCGTGGGCGGTATTACAACACTGTTAATGACAACATCAGACAAACAAATCGGTTTCAGAAAAACATTTGTCAATAAACATTGAATTAAAGACGAAGTTTTTACTGCAATTAGCCTTTTAAGTCTTCGATTTTTTAACTAACAACGAGAATTGCTATGAGGAACAACATATTGCTGGCATTTCGAATGCTGCAGCTGTTAAAAATCGTGTTTACTTTTGGCAAGGAGTTGTGGCTCTTTGCAAGAGTTTTCCAAATGTCAATCTGGCTCTTGTTCCTAACAAAGCGGAGCCGAAAATATAAACCGTCCGAACTTCGCTTGGCTTTTCCTCAACCAATTTTGGGCCCAAAAATGAGCAACAGCAGGGAAAACGAAGAGTTTTAGGATCCAAAATGAAATATTTGATAGAAAACATTTGGAAAAAAACACGAGCATTTTCTAGTCCAAACCAATTTGAGATAAAAGCGTGAAAACAACAAAACTTACGTAAGAAAACAAAAAATGATACGAAATTTTCTTCGCCGTTTCTCGTTCAAATTGGAAAAATAAGACAGGTAACAAACATAACTCGTGAGTAACCTAGGCAAATCGCTAGTCCGGGTGTTCTTGACATAAGTGTCCGTATAAAAAACAAAACGGGAATACTAACCTGGGGATGCGGACAGTTTAGGTCAGTCAATAATCACTCCGAACGCAGAGCTGACATAACTAGCCTTCATTTCACACAAAATTATTGCTTTACTAAGAATTGCTGCGAGAGACAACATATTGCTGGCATTTCCAATGCTGCAGCTGTTAAAAATCGCGTTTAGTTTTGGCAAGGAGTCGTTGTTTGCGAGAGTTTTCCAAATGTCAAACTTATCAAGCGGGGCCGAGGTTATAACCCGTCCGGACTTCGCTTGGCTTTTCTTCAACAAATTTTGTGCCCTAAAAAGAGCGACAGCAGGAAAAAACGAAACGTTTTAGGATCCAAGATGAACTATTGGATAGAAAACCTTTTGAAAAAAGCAAGAGTCCAAACCAATTTGAGATGAAAGCGTGAAAAAAACAAAACGTAAGAAAAAAGAAACCGATGCGAATGTCTCTTCGACGTTTCTCGTAGAAATCGGGAAAAATAAGACAAGTAACAAACTGAGACAAATCGCTATTCAATTTTCTTGGCATAAATGTGCATATAAAAGACAAAACAGGAGTACTAACCTGCGCACAGTTAAAGTCAGTCAACAATCACTCCGAACGCAGAGCTTAAGCAGAAGCCGTCGTTTCACACAAAAGTAAGTCTTATTACTGCATATGCCTATCAAGGAAGCTTCTTCAATTAAGGATTTAAGCGGCAAAACCGTCCAGTTTGACACACAGTCCAGTTTAACACACCTTGCCAGACCACACGATCTTTTCTCTTCATGCAAACTTCTGCAGGCAAACACGAGGAAAAGCTGAAACTCCCTGACACTAGGTAATGTTTTTACAGCTTGACAAGAGACGCTCTCTTTTTCGCTGTTCCTCACGATAATTTCGTCTCTTTTCTCGAGCTTTTTGTTGTTCTTTCTCCTGTTGCTCGTCAGTACGATTCAGCCTGTTTACTCGAGCCCTTTCTTGTTCTTTCTCCCGTTGCTCGACAGTACAATTCAGCCGGTTTGTTCGTGCTTTCTCCCGCTGTTTGTCACTGATACTCTGCCTGTTTACTCGTTCCCTTTCTTCTCCTTTCTCCCGCTGTTTGTCACTGATACTCTGCCTGTTTACTTGTGCCCTTTCTTGTTCTTTCTCCCGTTGTTTGTCACTGATACTCCGCCAACGAATAGACAAAACTGACTTTGTTTTAAAACTGTCTTCAAAATTTGGCATGCAATTTCCGGCCACAAAAACGCGGGTTGAGGACTACGTATATGGACAAATGATCTGTCCAAAAACAGTCCATATGGAAGCGCGCTTATATGCGAGCTTGCACACGAAAGGGTTAACTGGAGTGTCACATTTGAACTTTGGCTTACATCGAGGGGGTGGACGGTCGTACGTACGTACGTACGTACGTACGGATGGACGTACGGTGACGTCATGACCAAATTTTCTCGGATCGATGGGTTACCATATTTTCTTATCAATGGTGCTCGGCGCGCGCGGAGCTCCGCTATTAAAAGCAGAAACCGATCATTTCTATCATATTTAAATTACTTTTTAAAGTGCCCTTCTCTTTCATTTATGACTGTATGAAGCTTCCGTTCATTGTAAACTACGACACTGGAAAACTGTACACCTGATTTCATCTCTGTACCTCTGTTCCACATCTATCTTTTGCCACGTGTTGATATTCAGTGCTCGTTTATTGGGGTAAATCAGTTAACATCTGTAACGTTTGGACTGTTATCTTGGATTGCGCAATAACGAGGATTTCGTTAAATTGAGGTTCAGTTCCGTACATTTTACCTGTACTTTTGGCCTACCTGGAGAAATCAAGTCAAGGTACCACTGTTTTCGGTAACCTAGACTTTATCGCTCGTAACACATGAATAAGTAAATAAATGGATGGATGGATGGGTGGATGGATAGATGGATAACTTAACAATTGATTCTCGATAACCGGAATCCTCGGTACGTAACTCTAAGCTCGCGCTAATTTGAACGATTAAACCTGACTAAACACTTTGCCTGTGGCACGAAATTTTTGCGGGAGTTAAATTTTTCGGATCGGCGATTTTTTGTATTTTGCAGCAACTAATTTTAGCACGTTTTATTGGAATTACAACATTCTCGCTTTTTTTTTATTAAATTACTTGCAATCGACAAGTGAAACAACATGCAAACGATCCTTTTCTGTAAACTTCGATTTTAGCAGCTACAAACCACCACCTGCAGTGTACCGAGGACAAATCGTTTATTTCCAAACGTGTTGTTTCTAACTTCATCGTATTGTTTCTGAACGAAAGAGACGTTTTAAATAAATGGCACCAAAAATATTCTACATTACTTGTGAAGGCTGATGTTTGTAACTTTTTGCGGAAACATCTTTTTTTTTGCAGTTCATAAAAAAGCCGCAAAATCGCAAAAAATTCATGCCACACGGTAGCAATCAAATACATGTAAACGAAACATTGTATAACATCCGGTCATTTGTTCCCATCTTCTGATAACTCGAAATCCCGCTAACCATTTTCTGGTTTCCCTCGAAAGTTCGAGTTATTGGGAGTCAACTGTATTTCACCACGGTAGTTTTGATCAACAGTTTACAATTCTTCTTCCCCAGAAAAGCCGTGCAAGTACGAAAGACTAGCTGTAAAATACAATTAATGTATGATTTACACAATAATTTACACAACAATCGTTAAAAACGATAAATATGTGGATATCGACCAATACTGAGAGATTTCAGTTTATTCCTGAAAGTTTCGAGGGAAAGCTTATATTTCGTATCATTGGGGAGGGCATTCAAGATCTTAGCTCTAATAAACTGTCCCTAGGTTTGATGCTATGAGGTTGCAGACAGGGGCCCATGTTCCCTGAGAAAAGCTGAGGATGAATGCACCGCGCGGCAGCGGCCGAATGCAGATGAGTAAATGAATGAATGAATGAACAGGATGACTGAAGTGACCACAGAATACTTGCACCTTGCACCATAGAGCGCGTTACGTCAGTCAAACAATAGAGCAACGGTGATCGCGTGGATAAAACCTCATAAACAACTGGTAAACGAGGAAAAGCGTTTCTCGTTGCCACTGCAATCAAATCAAAAAGCAGAGGAGGAAATTATAAAATCGCTACTTAGCAAAGAAAAATTCAACTTCTTCAAGAAAGACTTTTCCAAAAGTTAAGAATACCTCACAAATTAATGTGTCTAGGTAAGCTGAAAGCCACTCATTGGGCACTAAGGCCACGTGGTAGCGGGCATTACCCCTTAAATCTACCAAATAAAGTTTGAGCCTGAGCATTAGCAGCTATGGACAGCTGTTTTGGCCATGTTTGGCGTCGTCAGCATGGCAGAGCTTACACCCAGGCTCAACTACCCACATGAATAAAACAAACAATGAAAGTGTAAGGCTTGTGGGATGTGGCTTGGAGTAACAAGAATACCCCACAGATTAATGTGTCTAGGTGAGCTGAAAGCCACTCATTGGGCACTAAGACCACGTGGTAGCGGGCATTACCCCTTAAATCGACGATTAACGTTTGAGCTTAAGCACCCACATGAATAAAACAAGCAATGAAAGTGTAAGGCTGGTGGGATGTGGCTTGGAGTGACATCCCACAAGCCTTACACTTTCATTGCTTGTTTTATTCATGTGAGTACTTGAGCCTGGGAGTAAGCTATGCCATGCTGACGAGGCCTAACAAGGCCGAAACAGCTGTTCATGACTGCTAATGCTCAGGCTTGTAGGATTCAAACGCGCATTTTTTGCGTACCGTGCCTAGTCACGCGCATAGTTTCTTGACAGTTTCCAATTGTTCACGTGGGTTACGTATATTTAAGGATTTTAGCGCCTTTTACTCTCACTTCGGTCATCAGTTTGCATATCACTTTTGTCGTTATCGCTATCGCAGTTATCGCTGTGCAGGAAGCATTCGTAAGTTCACTCGTTTATCCACTATTCCTTTATATTGTCGTTCATTTCCACTAATCAGTTTTTATTTATCATTTCTTTTTTTTCTAGTCGAACCATCATCATCATCATCAAAACATCGTAATCAAGTCTGTAATAGTTCATTGTATTCCCGGCCTTGTTCGCCTGAGTGCAACTTAGTTCGATGCATTCGAAAATCCTGTGATATCCTTAAGTTTGTCAGCTACAAGGCTCAAACTCTGTTTGGTAGATTTAAGGGGTAACGCCCGCTACCACGTGGCCTTAGTGCTCAATGAGTGGCTTTCAGCTTACCTAGACACATTAATTTGTGAGGTATTCTTGTCACCCCAAGCCACATCCCACAAGCCTTACATTTTCCAAAAGTTAACTTAGATAAATAAAGGTCAGAAGTTTGAGGCCGAAAACAAAAATTCCGGTGTCCCTCCACCTTAATAGCCAGTCACATAGTATCTTATAGCTGACATATCGCCAATAACAGACTAGCCAGATCAATAATCAGAGTCTTTATGCTACAGACCATGCACAGCTTACTTGAATATGATAACACTCTTATCTAATGACGGGGCATAAAGGAGAGATGGAGACCAAGGGGGCTTATCATCTTCAGGACAATTAACCCTTAGAACAGACTTGTTTTCGTTTTGTTATAAAAACCTAGGTCTTGATTTTTCATTACTAGACAATAACTACTAGTGCTGGCTTAGCCTAGCAATGTTAACACATCCAACATTGGTTGGATGTGTTTTATAATGTAGGAACTTTTATCCGGGGGCTATCCATTGGTCTGGCTGATAGCCTTGTTCTTTGGTGAATATATTGTCATGCATAGTTTGCTGAAATTACTCCGTCAATTTCCTTAGTGAAAAGAGGTTTTGAGAGGTTGGTTCCTTGTACGATGGGAAAAACATAAAAAAAACCGACTAGCATCAGCCATACTTTTTACACTAGTGTTTCCGATGCTTCTCCCAACAAATCAACTACTGATATCATAAAAGATTTTTTCTGGCTGTCATCGTCGATGTGACCCAGTGAGCGTGTACAGTTCCTCTTTTGTTTGACTCCACAGTGGGCAGTCCTCCACAGTGCCAGTCCTTTCATATCTTCCCTACTCTTTCCCATTCCTTTCCTTAGTTACTTTGTGTTTGAAGCTTAAGATTATTGGTGAGATCAGAAAACTCGCGTACGAGCGTAGTTCAGCTGCTCAAATTCCGTGATCACTTTTTTTAAAATTATTGAACTTGCTGTTTTCAGTCTCGTATGGCGGAACTAAAAATAGATCAGACCTTGTAATAATTAAACAGATCAGTCTCTAGGATATTTAGTGAAAACCATTCGATCGTTTGCATATTCCCTTAAAAAGAATAAATTGCCTTGGGCGGCTGAGGCCAATTATTCCACAGTTGTCTCTACTCAGTACAGCAAGCTCAGAGACTGTATCTCTAACACAGACTTCATGGAAGCGTTTGTGTACCTGGTGAACAGTGTCGCTGTGTCGGTCGCCTTGTATCCAGGGCGTTCAGACTTATTTTAAATCAAGCGAACATATGTAAACAAAAATATCAAGCAACCAATTATTCTGCAATGCTAATCGTAAGCAAGATGAGGTACGTTGTTGAATTGCGAATATACAATCACACTACTGTAACACTTACGCATGGTTGATTCAAGAAGTTGTATTCAATTGAGTGAGCAAAAATGGGTCAGCCAAATTGTTTTCCATATTATCCTGTGTGTAAGGTATGCCCTTCAACATTGTACACGCGTTCATTCCACATTGTAATCATTTTCGAGTTTAATTAAAGTCACTTCTTCTTATCAATACCTGGGTCGGAATCTATATAGTGTAACCGTCACAAGCATGAAAAGTGATATCTGATAAAATACCATCATTGCAATTTAACATTTAGATTCGACAGTGCTCAGAGTGGCCCATGCCAGGTCACAAATATTCTGCTCATTGATACCTATTTACAATTCCATCTGTTTTTTTCAGTTTCGTCGGTTATGATTAGAGGAAAGCGGAGCTCGCACGAACTATTAACAGTTTTAAATCCGCACTTGTGAAACATCGACAAGGTAAGCCTTGATACTTAAATTTTTTTGGACAAATCACCTCCTTTGACGAAAAACGCCAGTCGAAGCCAATTTGCACAATGTTTGTTCAATAAAACCTTATCTTTTCTCGACATAAAAGATGAGGCAAAAATTAGCATACTTGCCGACAACCAACTCCAATAGGTCACAGCTAGCTTCTGGAAAGATAGCTTTAGTCTCCAGCCAGTCTATTTTGAATTTCAGCATTAAATCAACGCCAGGGGCGAGTTCGTAACCGGGAGTCTTGTTTTGGTGACAGACTGTTTTCAAGAACTCCCCATTCAAAATTAACGACTCCGAATTTTCATTACATACGAGAATTTGAAAGGAAAACTGGCTGTCTGGGTAGATACTACCCTGCATGCATGTTCAGGACTGACAACTTTTAGTCAGTTACATTGAATTCTACAGTTCCAAGTCTTTTAAAATCAAGTTTTCCATTGTTGAGAAATGTCAAGGGTGATCTCGGTATATAAGAGCCGAGCCTACTTCGTCTTTATCCAAAGGTGCAGAATAAATCTTCCAACATTCCTTGAGAGAAGACCTTTAAATGCCACGCGGCGGAACCTAACAACTGAAGATATAGAGGTAGAAATTCCGTTGACAATAGTTGAGACGTGATTTGTCCAGGTCAAATGAAATGGATACAAGTGCCACTCTCGTCGAATCAACACGGTTTTTTCTGAGGCACGTAAAAAGTGAGCAGTCAAAATGTTTCCAGTATGATGTTTCTAGACCGCAGTTGAAGGCAGAAGAGGTCGGAGAGTGTTTTCTGATGTATCAAAATTTCGGAGTATTTCCAGTTTTTTGGGCAACACAGCCTGTAAAAGAAGTAATTGTTTCCTCCACTCTCCTTACAAAGGCCGAAATTCCTGAAACGAAAGGCCATGTATTTATTTAAATCTTTACCATTGCAAACGAGCATCCAGTAGTCAATTGCAATACGTTTAAGGTCACCAACTGATTGAGAAAAACTGTCTTTCATGCATCCTACAGAGTTGCATTTCAGATTCGCTGCTTTCTTTTGTTTTGAAATGAATGAAAGAGGCACGCAACTTTTTCTCTAGCCTCTTTCTAATATTCGTTCTTATTCGTTGCCTTTTACAAAGTTTTCCCTACAAAAACAAACGGCCTTGTGCGTTTCTGTCGTTATATCTGCTTCCGATCTTCTCAGTGCGAAAAATAATTATTTTGATGTTTATATGTTTACCTATCACTGTTGGTCCTGATTAAATCCGACCAATCAAAGGACCCCCAGACAAAAAAAGCGAACTGGTCACGTGAACAAAACAATTCCTCTCTCAGACCCTCTCGTCCTTGCTGTTTTCGACGGCGCAGTTAAAGCCAGTTCATCTCCTTGACGTGAATTTCGTTGTTTCACGAATACCCAGAGGCACAGATGCGTTGTTAAAAACGATGGTTAAGATCTTTTGACGACCCTCTGTTAAACAGGCGTGCGTTTGTGCTATATTAGGAAGAGGAAGATGGCTGACGACTGTTCTCTTGTTGTGGTGATATGTGAACTCGACAGAATGTAGAATTGGTTGCTACGCTCCTTTGTAATTTTGACACACAGTGTTAGAAGAATTTTCATGAAAGGGGCCACACTTGTTTCCCGTGAAAGATTAACTCGACCTCTGAATTTATTATTTAGTTGATGAACATGTCGGCACAGTCTGACACTGCTACTTTCAACAGAAGGTCTTCGACACCATCCAAACGAGCTTGGGAAGAACCGGACGAAAAACCACAGACAAGCGGCTCGCAAAGAGACTTGAACAAAAATAATAAGCCTGCATCTCCGAAAAGAACCATTAGTGAGGGACAAAAGACAGTTGCAAGTATGGAAAGCAATGGATCGGCTGAAGTTCGACTTCGTTCAGTGGAAGTTGGTGTAGAAGAAAACGCCAACATAAGAACGAGCAAGAATGAATTGACTCGAAAGGATAATGCGACCAACGGATTTCCAGATGTTAGCGTTAAAAATGGAAAACATTCAGAAGAAAAGGATCCCGAATCTTTAAAGGGTGACCATATTTGCGAGGATTCTTGCTGTGGGGACTGGACTTTATTTACGCGGGTTTTCAAGTCTAAGCGATTCGAGTCTGAAAAGCTCGAGGGCTTGTATCAACGTTACGTATTTCGCTTAAACCAGAAGTTTATGAGCTGGCTCATTGGACTGCTGCTTATTTTAACTATTATTCTTATAGTGTTACAGTTCGCTATGGAGAATAACAAGCCAGCGCAATCCAATGCCGAAGGCATCACTTTGTGTATCTTCGCTGTTGCCTACGTCTTACTGGCTGTGATTGTCAATAGAAGTGGCTCATCTCAGCACCATTTGAATTGGGTTTCTTACATTTTACTGGCCATCTCTTGTGGATATGTGCTTGCTTCAGTAGTTTGCCCACCTTCAGAAATCGTAGACCCAACAGATAAGACAAGCGTTTATTCGCCTTCAGATGGCGTATGGCTAACAACGTTTTTCGTTTACATGACTTACACTATGTTGCCAGTGCGAATGAGAATAGCTGTATTCGGAGGGTGTCTTCTTCCTGCCATACATCTCATATCTAGCGCAGCCATGAATAACAGGAATCCGAATCTTACGAGATTGGTAAGCATTTCTGTGTAATTTTGTAATTTATATTTTACTTTGTTGTATGGTGTTTTTTATGCAATACCTTGGCAGAGGCTTCTCTTCTTATCTTGCGGCTTAAATAATTTATGACCAGTATTTACATTGAAACAAAAATCGTGATGCCCGAGCTTGTCGCAATCGTGTTTTTTAAAGAGCGTACTTGAATTGTAAACTTGACTTAAATAGAAGTACAAGATCCCAACGTAGTTAGAGATTTTTTTAGCCTAATGTAGTACATTTAATTGTGAATTTTGTCCACTTTTACCTCTCTGTCTTAAAGTCCTCGAAAATGCCGTGATAGTGGATTTTCTCATTTTCAAATGCAGGTGAATTGATGCTGACATATTTTTAATTACAATGAACAGCTGGTAAAAATCGGAAAGAACTTTCCACTTCTTTCCTTTTGAAGTCATATTTTCAAATGAGATGAAGTTCAGTGTGGCATGTAAACGAATTAGGTTGTTGGTACATGTAGGGCTTTACGGGAGAGGTTGTCCATTTTACTAAGGACTTACAAATGTCATTAAGCAACAATAATGCCAAGCATTGGTACACATCAAATTGATGGTCATACCAAATGTGGGGCAATTTGCTGCTGTTGATTTGATTTACCGGTAGCAACTCAATGTTTATTTTCTGAGTCAAGTTAAGTGGAGTTTTCAATATGTCATATTTACTGTCAAACCATCAAAACAAAAACATTGTTTGTTACTCTACAAATTAATGGCTCAGTGTAGGGGACCCCTGGCCCGAAACTGCTATTTCAACAGCTCTTATACAAAGTATCATTAATAGTGGGATTGCTAGGGACAAGGTCACTATTTTGCGAGCAGCCTTAACAGTTTTGCTCTCACAAGCACAAGTTTAAGCATTCATGTTCTGCTTACTCTCCTTGATACATTTACTATGGCATTTACACATGATGACTTATATTTCCCTCTTTCTTACAACCTGCATGTTTGATCAGGTAGTGATGTCAAATGAAGGATGATCCTTGTGGTTGTGAATGCAATTTAAGCAATTGCATAAAGAAGCCTAAAAAAAAAAATTCAGGACTTCAACGGGTTTTGAACCCTTGAGCTCTTGATACTGGTGCAATGCTCTAACCAGCTGAGCTGTGAAGCCACTGATGTTGGGAGCAGGTCAAATGTGGGTTCATATGCTACTGTGAAAGAAAGGAATGTGAATGATGTATATGAAATAAAACATCTATAGAATTGCGGAAATGAAATCAAATGAAGGATGATCCTTGCAGTTGTGAATGTAATTTAAACAATTGCGTAAAGAAGTCTGAAAAGAAAAATTCGGGTAGTGATATGTTAAGCCTGGTTTTCACTAGTGACGCAAGCATAAGTCGTAAATGGTTTGAACCCAGGAGTCATGTCATAATTAAGTGAAGTACGATCGTCCGGGTGAGTGTAGTCCTGAGAAGGACTGTTTGTGATGACATTGACTGACGTTTCGACAACCTGAGCGGAAGTCATCATCAGAGTCAAGTGATTTGTGTAACGTCAGTAGATGGTATAAGTACTCTGGTCGTTGATGTGATTGGTCAACGAAGTCGTGATGTTATTGGTTGACTGTCAGTTAAGCCTAGTTGTCATTGGCTGTGAAGACTGTACACAGTGATTGGTGCGTTTCGATCCGTCTTTTGTTAGTCTATTGTGTGTACGTGTATTGTTAGTAAAATTAGTCGGTCTGTTGTTTGTCTGTTGTAAACAGTGATTGGTGCGTTTCGATCCGTCTTTTGTTAGGCTAATGTCTGTACGCGTGTCGTTGTCGGTCAGTCTGTTTGTCCGTTGTTTATGTCGTCGACAAGTCGTTTGTAAGGTGCGGGAAGTTGTAAGCAACGGTTTAGTTGCATAAGTGCAAGCACAAGCGCAAACATAACAGCTCTTATTTCACCGTGAAAACGACCTCGACGCAAGCATAAGCACAAGCACAAGGATAAAAGTTTTTCCTTTTCTTGTGCTTGCGCTTGTGCTTACGTCCGTAGTGAAAACCAGACTTGACAAGTTTCTGCTTATACTTATGCTTATGTTGCTGCTGTTTTCACTTGCGCTTGTGCTTATGTTTGCGCTTATGCTTGCGTTGCTAGTGAAAACCAGGCTTTAAGGAAAATTAGGAAATCAGCAAAAAAGTCTTTAAGGCTTGTGACATGACTTTGATCCAGAGATTATGGGAGATTTCTTGAATGAATTTAACTGCCTTAGCAGTAACTAGTTTTGTATTAGCTTTTTGTCCACCACTATGTTTTCAAATGCAGCATTTGCTGCACGACAAAGGGCATCTTAATTTTTTCCTTCAAGGGATCTTTTGTGCCAATGCTTAATTTTCTGCAAAATTTACCCCAACAAGATTATTTCCGTCAGACTCCTGGGAGTGTTTTAAAATTGTGAACTATGTTCTTCTGCAATGTAACAATAATATGAGGAGTTTACCCTTAAATGTTCAAGAGCTTCTCCTTTGGATGCATTTTTAAGTGTTTTAAGTCTGAAGTACACTGTACAGGTGGGGTAAATTACTTCATAAAGAGTGGAGAATATTATCCATAAAAGATAACACAAATGTGAAAAAATAATTGCCCTATTGGTAATCTTCTCAATAACCACCGACCATCAAACAGCTTAACATTTAATCCCCAGCCATAAAAAAGCTAAAGTATTAATTGTTTTACTCTCAGCGGTCAGAGTACAACCCCAAAAGACCATTTTTCAGCATGTTAGTTGGTTTTACAGACAGTCTGATGCTGCATGTAGCTGGGAATAATAAATGTTAGTTGTCATTCACAACATTCCCAGGGTCCAGTATTGTAGCCAGTGAGTTTGTCTTTGTCCTATGGATCACGCAGTTGGCTATTTAACTCTTCTTTGCTAAAAATTCCAGGTTCACTTGTGTTCTTATCCCACTTACTGTATTTCTAAAAACCCAGTTAATCTCTTTCAGACTGTAAAGTATCACCACTCAACGCATTAACCATCCCGATTTTTGCATCCCATATTTCCTTATTTGCTTGGTTATTGTTGTGAATATTATCATCACCATTATTATTACCAGCATAAATAATATTGCTGAAGTAGGCCTTGTGCATAAATGGTGGATGAAAGGTTAAAAGCTGGCGACTGCGCATCAAAGCAAGGCATAGTAAGTTAAACAAGGAATAGGTCTCATGGCAAGTCAGTGTCAGAGAAATCTGTTTATTTTTGCTGGTGAAGTCTTTTGATAAGATGGCCCGTGTTGCTGATGCTGAAAAGGGAGGAAAGGGTTAGATTCATGAGTAAGAGTGCCTTTTGAAAGATGTCTGTGCTTCAGCTATAAGCAATTATTATTCATTGCATCAGGTAAATTTCAAGTTTGAACATCTGGATTGTGCCTATTACAATGAGGATTCTATAATACCACCTGGGGCTCTGTTCCGTGTACTTGACATCGGCAAGAATAATTATTGTTTGTTGTCATTAATTCATGGTTCCACTGAAGTAAGTAGCAGGAGAGTAAAAATTATTTTTAATTAACTATTGGCCACTTATTTATGTTTTATACATATTATTTTATTATTTATTTATTTGTATTCCACAGCTTCTGGGTAATTTGTTCATATTCATATGTGCCAATATCACAGGAGTTTTTACGAAGTATCCAACAGAGATTTCTCAACGCAGAGCTTTTCTAGAAACTAGGAGATGCATAGAATCACGTTTAACCATAATGAAAGAAAATCAGAATCAGGTAAAGTATTTATGCTTAAGGTATTCATGATAGTGAGATACATGTATGTTGTCTCAATACAGTATAAATAACACATTTCAGGGTTCAAAATAAATTCCAAGGCTGATTTTTTTGCCGAACAATAGATGTAATTTTCTATTGCTTCCATGAAAAATCACCGGCAAGTGTGACCAAAGTGCTGGCTGCTATTTTGAACCCTGCATTTGAGCAAATGAAGAAAGATGATGCCTCCCAGTAAATGCAAGTGCCAATTATGCAAAACATAATTAGGTTGGAGTGGAATCCTTTGTGAGAATGCTCCAGAGTTTTTCTTGTTATAGAGGCATTTTATTGCATGAATGGTAACAGAAAGTGTTGTTATGGTACCAAGTGTTCTTTGATCCAAGGAGTTTGAATTTATTTTTATATTTGAGATTGCTTTGGTTCATCTTTTTAATAGCGCTGTTTTCTTGAAGGACAAAATGCCTTGAATGCCAACAATTAAGGCATCTGTTATATAGTGAATATGGTCTCATTAGAGTAAGCACCATCTAATTGCTTTGTTGATTGAGGTCTAGTACTTCATTGTCAGTCTGTCCGTATATAGCTGTTCAGACATGGTGTATGTGTAATAAGGATCTTAAGCATTGGGCTAAGTCTCTGTTTTCCTTTGATTTTCAGGAACGGCTGCTGCTGTCTGTTTTACCAAGATATGTTGCCATGGAAATGAAAGCTGACATAGAAAGTGGCAGAACAGAAACACTGCAGTTTCACAAAATTTACATTCAGAGGCATGAAAATGTCAGGTTTGTAGGCATATTTACAACTTCTTCTGCCGGTAGGCTTCTTTAGAATTGGATTTATCTCAGAAATAGGACATTTTTGAGTTCTTATTCCTGGCCCAATGCAGATCAGTCTTTAGGAATATTGTAATTCTAAATTGCAGTTCCCAACAACAACAACAAAAGAAAAACAAAAACAAGAGATCAGAAGGAAATGTAGCTGACTAATTTCTCAAGCGTCTTGGTTAGATCCCTTACTCTGGCTTGCATTTTATCCTACGTAAATAGTGTATCTTTCATCTCATATCCCTAAACAATAGAAAGATATTCCCCCATTCCTTCATTACCCATGCCATTATTTAAAGATAGCTGTATGTTAAAGAACATCGCCTATTATGAAATGAAACTGATAATAAATTAAGATAAAACAGTGTTAAAGGTAAAACTTAAAGGTGGCGAGATAACTTGTGGTACTCTCTTGCTCATGTCAGATCATAGTTGAGAGATCAATGTTTTTTTAAACTGTTGAAACTACCCATCTGTGGAAACACTGTAACACAGTTCTGTTATGGAATGGAAGTTCCTTGCTTGGTGACCTTCACCTGTTCATAAGAGGTGACTCCAAATCGCTTGAAACATCTTTCATCAAAGACAAAGTAAAAGATTGTTTTATCTGATCCACCAGATTTGCAAAAGCAGTGACCAATTCTTATTCTCTTGAAGTATTCATCATTGTAAACTTAAGTACCGGTAGATTGAAGTTTAGTTTTGTCTTTAAGACGGTGATGAATCAAAATTCTTGACACCTCCAAATGTTTTCACAGATAGGCCACACCCAATTTGAAGCTTTTTAGGGGAAAAAATGGCTTGTATGCCGGTGTTTATGGTAGGATTAGGAGACAGGGGGAATTGAGACTCAACTCAAGTTAAAATTGTTTTATCTGAATTTAATTTTTAGTTTTAGCCATTCCACCTTAAAATTGTGTTCAGGCAAATGATACATCTGCTTAAATTTGGCACCTAATACACTTTCAATTTTCTTCCGTGTGTGTTCATTCCTCTCAGTTCAATTCTCATTTTCGAAAGCTGTGCTCAATCGCATGCAGCTTTAAGGTTCTATTCCCAGGATTGCATGACATGCACAGATATTACCTTATTAAGAACTCTGGCTCTCACACGTGAAAGGGAAATGTCACACCACTTGACCACACAGGCTATATTAATCCATTTAGTGGCATTGATATTTGTGACCCTCCATGGGAAAACGTACACTAACAACCTTCCGTCAAATGGGCTAAAACGTCAGCTATCCATTAGTTATCTGTTAGGAAAAAGTGATGAAAATATTATTGTAAGTAGTGTTGGCCAATTTGTTAGCAGGTGACCCTTGCCCGTTAGAGTGTTTGTCATATCTGTTAGTAGCATTGGTCAATCCGTTAGCACCAATCCTTGCCTATTAGAGCGTAAGCTAAATACGTTCGTTAGTCACTCCGTTAATCTGATGATCTTTAGAGCGTAAGCTAAATATGTTCGTTAGTCAATCCGTTAATCTGATGATCTTTACTCGTCAGAAAACTAAGTGACAACTAACATTCAATTGGCAAGCCAGTTTCTGATAAACAAAACTTGAAAGATACTAAAGAGAGCTCAATGTTTTGTGGTCAAC
>OX419343.1:15390827-15430827 GCA_948470475.1 Galaxea fascicularis | reverse complement strand
AGTTTCTTCCATTTTTCCTGTGTTGAACAGTTCTGGAAGGTTTGTCTGGTGACACTTCCTCGCCACTTTCCTCATCATCTTCATCAATTCTTGAAAAATCGATATCTGAACTGTCTCCCTCGATTCTCCGACGTCTTCACTATCAGAATCTCCGAAAATCGCTCTATACTCCTCGACACTTACATCTAGACCCCTCGCCATTCTCACCTAGTTTATGATCAACTTGGAGTCGATAAAGCAAATAATCCCATAAAGGAAGCTTCTCTGCTTTATCGGCTCCAAGTTGATCATAAACTAAGTGATTGCCCAGCTTGCAGATGACAATTCACAAACGTTTCTTTCATAGAAATGAATCCTGACGGTCACCATGTTTGCGCACTTCGCATATGAGACAAGACGAAATTTGCAACCCTCTCTCTCTTCCTTGGGAGACCTTTGTTATGCACAATAACTGCAATATAATTGGTCAATAACTCCCAAACAATGGACAAATGTTTGTCCATCTAATATTTAGTTCTAGGGGAGGGGAGAGAAGAGCAAAACAGAGTCGCTTCTTTCGGCTGGTTTTGGCCGGTTCAGGAATAGCAGAGCATTTCCGGCCGGCCGGTTTCGGCCGGTTCAGGAGCAAAAGGGTTAAGACAAATCATTAGAAGGTCAGGGCCAAGCGTTAGAATGTTTGTACAAAGCGTTAGAACGACTTCAAAGCCATTAGCAATCCATTAACTATCCATTAGTATTCTAATGTTAAGGGAATTGTCAATGTGTGTTTTCCCATGGAGGTTCACATTTTTAAAGCAAATGGCTAAATACAATGGTTGCGTTGATTGATGCACGGATAGTTGCCCTCACTATTTGAGAACAGAAATGCTTATTGAACACTTTAGAATTGACATGTGGCCAGTGAAACCTCCAAAGTGCCTCATCCAAACATCTTTTGTAGAAAAATTGGAAAAGAAACAAATGTGAGACTTCTGGCAAGATCACGCAAGCCTTGTGGACTCTAGTCTCAGAGGAAATTTGTGAACCCCTAACTGAACTAAAAAAAAGGAACAGAGCCCATTTCTAGAAGGCTTTAATAGAGTGTGCTCACAGAATTTTTGGGATAATTCATCATTATGAGGATGCTTTTCATAGATTTTCCGAAAAAAGCTCTGCTCGCATAATTTGCACTTATGGCTAGTTTTGATGCACAAAATTATCATTTACTGAATTTTTTGGTCCAAGATTAGTGTCTCTGTCTGCTTATTGTCCCATTCATCTATCAGGACAGTGATAGTCAGGGAATTTATACTGATGAATTATACACTTACCTAGTAAACTTTCTAGTTGTAAATGAGGTAAATGTGTTTGACATCTACTTGTTTGTTGCATAGTTATTGAGGCATTTTTACGAACTTGAAAGTAAAAAGTAAAATGAGCACAATTTACCAAAACTAGCATAATTATTGGCATAATTTTAGAAATATACTGAGCACTACATGTACTTTTGCGAGCACAAGCTATCACAGCCTAATTCCTAGACTCAGTGCCTTATGGCCCAAGTTATGTACAGGTAAGTAAATGTACATGTAAGTCTTTAATATATAATGAATGTTTGTTTGCTCTTGTTTCAGTATTTTGTTTGCTGACATAGAAGGGTTCACTATGTTGTCATCACAGTGTACAGCACAGAAGTTGGTTCAGTATCTCAATGAACTGTTTGCCAAATTTGATACACTTGCTGTGGTATGCTCTTTTAAACATCCAGTTATTAACAATATCAAATTAGCTTAAGCATAAGTCAATTATTTCTACATAGCGTTCCTTCAAGTACTTTGCAAATAGAAAATGATTTCATTTATGTCTTTACGTTAGGCAAATATTGGTGTTGACACTTTCGTAAATCGGGCAACATTCTCCATTTACCACCTCAAAGTTATTTACTGTATGCACCAAGTACTGACGGAGTAACAACATTAACAGCTGTGAAAACTAGTTTAAATTATACAAAATCTTGTGTGTTATATTGTACTGTCATCATTTACCTGCTGTACAGAACTTCACCGAATTTGAGTTGAAGTCTTTTGCCTCTCCCTTTAAGGAAAACCACTGTCTGCGTATCAAGATCTTGGGTGACTGTTACTACTGTGTGTCTGGTTTGCCAGAAGCACGTCCTGACCATGCTCACTGTTGCATTGAAATGGGCCTGGAAATGATTGATGCGATTGCGTAAGTCAGGTTTATAAATGTTTCAGTCCTGTGCTTAGCACGTTTTTAGCTTGTGGGTGATTTAGTCATGCCATGAGGTATAGATGGTGGTGTAATGGCACTCACTTACTCACTGACACTCATTCGATTCTGATCAATTTATTCATTAAACTTGGATTGAATGATTCCTCCTGTCCCTCTGCTGGTAAGTATTGCTTATTGAGCTATTTTGTGTAAACAAAATCGCTCTATGTCAGCATGAAGCTCAAGAAATTCTTCCGTGGTCGGGTGGTTCTGCCTTGAACCAATGAAATAAAGGTTTCTTTAGATGGCATTGTTTTAGCCAGCGACCAATCTAATTCCCTGTTTTAAAGGTGTTTTTGAAAGCATGTGGTCAGTGATGGTCAGCACTGAGACTAAGTTACACATGCGTGTTGATTACGCTCAAAGGAACATCAGCGTGGAATGTCACGCGTCATCCATGTCATGTTGCGTGATGTATTTGTTACTATCACGCCAAGGGGTACCACCATTATGGTAGTCTTTCCGGAGAATAGAATATATTTAACGCATGCGTGAATGACATCAATAGGCATGAGATACTGGAGTCAGATTAGAATGAAGTATGAGTTGTTTACGGCCGCGGCTTGTTGGTTATAACAACCGTGTGTTTAGTCTCCTTCGCAGACGCTCTTTTGGTTCGTCAGGCAATCTTTCCTCCCCAATGAACGTCTGCTGAAACGAGCAGCAGATTCCTTTCTCATTGTTGGCAAAGATCAGCCGGAGTCCATGTAAAAATTACTACAGAGCCAATCAGCGCTAAGTTACTGTGTAATGAAAAGCCTGACGTCAGACGTTTTCGAGGAAAGTGTCTTTACTATTTTGAATTGCGTGCGATACACAACCTGCGCCTCCTAGAAAGTCCTTCAATGATTTTTCAGCATCTTTGAATTTGGTCATCCCGATGAAAACGAAAGTAGAACTATGTTAGTGGCACTCGACCACTTCTGAGGAGAATTTTTAAGGGTTAAAAACAATGAAATTTAGTTTTTGAGAATTGAAACGTCGAGTTATTCAAACAACCCATAGTGTGACCGCGGGAAACCTAGCGGGGAAGAAATGCCGTTCTGAGATCAAGCAGTGTTCTTTAAATCACATATTACTATTTGCCATTGAACTGATTGAATGCTCTGATTATCGGGAAAAATGCAGGCGGTGAAAAGCGGCAAAAACGTTAAACGAATAATGCTAGTCGTAATTGATTCAGCATCAAGGTAATTTGGTTGAGCGGTTCCTACTTGGGGAGCAAATCAGATTTCCTTTCGAAGTGGACGAGTGCTTAGTTTTGTAATTTTTCTTGTGTTTTTTTGTTCCTTTGCTAACTTTGTCAAAACTGCAAGAACATTGTTAAAACTGGAAGATCATTGTGTGACGAAAATAAACATATGTTTGATGGATTTGAAAACTATAAATATTAGTCTAATCAGAAGTGGCTGTTTCCACAAGTGATATTTGTACGGAAGAAAAATGCTATGGAAGGGAATCCTTAATCTGGATATTTGTTCCCCTTGAAGTGAAGCAGTTTTTATGTTAAACAATGAAAATGGTGATTTCGGATAGCGAGCAATTTCATTTGTCAAATGGATTACGTTTGTTTCTCACGTGTAAACAGGCACCAAGACATACAGCCCTGTTTATCAAATGCGATTTTCAACTTTGATCTATCATGTGCATACGTTTGGTAATAGCAAGTTCGTTGGTTAATTACCACATGAATAAGGCAGTGCTGTTGGTTAAATGCGACTCCGAACTTTGATCGGTCACGTGCATCCAACATGACCTTTGATCAATCACAAGATTTGCATGTGGTCAATTCAACTTGTTTACAACAACATCTAATTGAATTTATTTTCTGTTACAATGATTGGTCCCTTTTAACCGTTTTTTATTGGTTACTTTTCTCAACTTCAATTTTCTCTTCTTCTCATTGGCGGATTTCGATCCGTTGTTTGCCTGTTGATCGCGTTTTTTAATATTGTACAACTGATGACGCTCTTAATTCGGAGGAGCTTATTTTGGAATTTATTGGTGGTTTGTTTTCGAGTCGGTAAGTTTAATATTTCCCTTATTATGGGATATAACGGGGTGTTACGCTCATCTGCTTACTGTACACAGACGTTGTCAGCAAAAGGCCCAATACTAAAATAAGAGCGTTTGTTTAGGTCGTACAAAGCACTTGAAAATCAGAAATCGATGAATTATGGCAATTACATCTATATTCGTTATCAGTACTATTTGTTCAACGTTGATTTGTTTTTGCTGGTGTTGTATATTACGGTGTATTTGGTGGTTCGTTTGTTTGCGAATATTTCTTCATGTGATCCTGGAACTGTTTCAGCACGTGTACATATATTTTGGGAATTTGAGAGACTGGACGAATATAGTGTTTGTGAAAGTGCGGAGAAAGAAAATGAACAAATAATAGAAAATATATTACATATTGGTTTTTGCGGAATTAATAAAACTCTTGTTTCAAAAAATGTAGGATGAATGACTATTAAATTGGTACAAATCAAACTCAAAATCAGTCTTAGAAATAAGAAAAATCAAATGAAAAACAGTTTGCTCGTACTTCTCCGATACCATAGCAAAAACCAAAAGCGCCACAGATAAATGACTCACCATTCAACCATTTTCTGACTTCTCCCTATCTTATCAACATTTTTCCACCCTTCACAAAATAGCTCAAGCACACATTGCGTGGGTATGTTTGCTTTTGTCTCCATAGTGTTCTTGGGCCAATGTTTGCAAGTTTCAGGGGGTAGTACAAAGGCATAGATTTTTGCTCTGCAGATACTGTTTACATGTGGATTTTCATGGTGTCCATCAATAGAGAAGGGAAGATGTAACGTAGATGTTTTTTTTGTTCGATCGTTCAACACAACATAGTTAGAAAATGGATTTAGTGAAAGTTAATGAGATAAAGAACACAAGCTGTGAGAATTGAACTTTGAAATCTTCAGTGCAGCAAAAAAGCGACCATGATCACGGTGCAGTTCATCAATAATTTCTCGTCACACTAAGGGAGAATGCAACAGGGAATGAGTTGACAAAAAAAGAAAACAAGCAAGCAGTGCATTTGATGTAGGAGCGTTATAAAATTATGATCGATTTTACAGCTTATACAGGAACATAAAGAAATGTTTTTGAGGACGGTTCAGCCGGGTTCTGTTCAAGAAACATTTGATTTGTTAGAGTAAGGAATAGTGTCATAAAAGATCATGTATAAGCCGCATCTGTAGGTAAGCTGCATCCCAAACTTGGACTTTCAAATTTGAAAAAAAAAAATTCTTACAAAGCTTGAAAGGTTGAATGGCACCTTAACAGACAGACAAGTTTGTTTTGAGAACTTACAGCTGTATTATGAAGCCGTCATGACCTTTCTCTTGAAAGCAAAATAAAATCACTAGCAAAATAGGCCATTTCCGAGTTCATGTCTGCCTGCCTCCTCAAAGCGAGTCTAAGTGCGAAGTTTTTGTTATGAAAATTATTTTTCATTCATATGTAAAGTAGAACTAATTACCATCACAAAAACTTCACACTTAAACTCGCTTTGAAGAGGAGGCAGACATGAACTCGGAAATGGCCTATTAAATCACTTGTGCCTTGTTTTCTTCTCAAAGAAACCATATCTTAAACTTAAGGTACAGTATTAGCTTTTTTATGTGAAGAATGGCTTCAGATGAAAAAAGAACCCTGAATTTGTACACGAGTGACACAGACAAAACAGCTTAGCAACCAAGCTTTTGAATTATCACGTTTTTTGGACTTATCGTGAAGTTTGGGAAACTGAAAGTAGGAGAAAAATTCAAGCAGAGTAAGAGCATCACAATCCTATGGATAAATTTACCCTAAAGTTATAAAAATAACCATCAGTCATTTGCCTCTGGAGTTCTCAAATCTTGATATGCTAGTTGCTTGGCAACGGGCAAAAGGACGACTGAAAAGAAATCAGAGTCCCAGGCAGGAATCGAACCTACGGATGCTCTAACCACTGAGCTACAGGAACCCTTGGTGAGCTAGGTTGTTTATCTAGGTTCTTATACAAAGTGTCCCACTGTGGTCTGCAGGCTCGACAGTGTAAATGTGATTAATAAAGTGATAAAAAACGTGTTGAGTGCATTGTTGAGTTATATAAGCACGCGGGAATTTTTAAGAACACGAGAAAAATGCCTAGAGAAGCATGAGCCAAAGGCGAGTGCTTCTGGCACTGGTTCCGGGGATTTAAGTGAGCTTTCATACCTATTTGCTAGCGCACTAGCTTGTGACGTAGGCAGCGTGCATTATAACTCAACAGTGCACGTGTTGCGTTAATGAACTCGATTCGACCAACCACAACGAGCGTAACTCTTCCAACATTTTATAAGACATGATAATGATTATTAATGATGGTAAGGTGTGAACTGCTCGTGAGAATGATGATATGCTAGTTGCTTGGCAATGGGCGAAAGGACAACTGAAAAGAAATCAGAGTTCCAGGCAGGAATCGAACCTACAACCTCCATAACACTGGTCGGATGCTCTAACCACTGAGCTACAGGAACCCCTGGTGAACTAGATTGTTTATCTAGGTTCTAACCCTAACCCTAACCTCAGTTGTCCTTTTGCCCATTGCCAAGCAACTAGCATATCATCATTCTCACGGGCATTTCACACCTTACCATCATTAATAATCATTCTCACAAATCTTGTTGGGTATTTTCTGGGAAACGACCTGGAAAGATCAGTGTCAAAGTTATAATTAGCCGCGGGCGCCACTGTAAAGCTGTTTGCAGAAGAAAGAAACGGCTTCTTTAGGAGCCACAAATCATTAAAAAGCAATAACCATCAACAACATTGTTTTGTTAATGTTCTATGTTTGTTCTGTTAAGCTATTTTTTGCATGGTAATGAGGTCAATTTGAACTTGAGTTTCAAGTTTCGTAGATAAGCCGCACCCCCATTTAGACTTGATTTTTTATGCTAAAATGTGCGGCTTATACACGGACTTTTATGGTACTTTGCTAATCACCTCCAAGTTAACCAATCAGATTATGCAAACAGCATGGGTGTCATTAATTTTTCTATGTACTACAGGAGTGTACGTGAAGCAACAGGTGTCAACCTAAACATGAGAGTTGGAGTACACATGGGCAAGGTTCATAGTGGGGTGTTGGGACTAGTCAAGTGGCAGTATGATGTGTGGTCTGATGATGTGACAACTGCAAATCATATGGAGTCAGGAGGACTTCCAGGGTAAGTTAGCACCAGAGACTAACTTGCTAACAGTGACACTTTACTGAGACCAAAAGTAAGTTAGACTAATTTACACAAAGTTCCAAAGAGTATATATAGTGACTTATTGAAATAAGTTAAAAATACCATGGAGGTAATGGTTGGGGCACACTATAGTATGTTGCTAATGCCACAAAGCTAGTGTAGTGCTAAAGGATGTCTTAGTTAAAACCCTTCACCATTGGATACTGTAGGAAAACTTGGACTACCAAACCTAAAGCTAAATGTTATGTACATCAACCTTAGAGAATAAAAAACAAATTAACCAATAAAACAAGGCAACCTGTTTGTGCAAAATGTGTAATTTGGCAGCACCACAGTTGATTAACACAAACCAGAGTCACAATATTTTTACTACATTGCCAGTTCTTTTTATAATGAAACAATGGCAGTGACAACTGCAGCATCCATCTCAATGCAGTCTGGTGTTTGAATACTCAAAGAGTTTACTCTTTAACAAATGGTTGGGAAACTTGTCATACATGTATGTGAGAATAATGTTAAAGTTGTATGTTGAATATGTTGGTCACAAACTGTTTTTTCAACCATGATTTTAAAGACAGTTATGGTGGCCTTTGGTGTGAAAGATAACAGAAGAATACAAGGTTCAAAATTGTTTGATGATGTACAAATAAATCAATCAAAGTTCTGGTTCTTCTTGCCAGGCGTGTTCACATAACAAACTCAGTACTGAAATGTTTGAATGGTGATTATGATGTTGAGGAAGGACGTGGGCAAGAGCGGGATTCATATCTCAAGCAGTACAACATTGAATCATACCTAATTGTAGCAGAACACCCAAGGGTAAGCAAAAGGATGATAACATTTTCACCATAGCAATATGTGTTCAGCTTGAATCTTTCAATGGCTGGTGTTTTGATTAGACCTACAGCTCAAGCATGGTCCTTGCAATAAGCACTCTCCTTTCAGCATATTTTGTCTCCATGGTTGTGTGAATAGCAAAACATGTGTAAACGTGTGACGTAAAGTGGGAAGAGGGTGGAAGTATGGCCTATGACAACATTGGTTAACAGCTTGTTCCAATTTAGTGTGGTTGGCACACCATCTGATCGGTCATGTCTGCATTTAAGATTGACATTGCTTCACAGTTCACGCCAATTAAAGCAGTTTAGCAAATTATTAAACACTCCAACGTATTTGATCCGTGATGTCATTTGAATGAATTTTCCCTTTTTTGTGGCATGTGCTGAACGATGACATCTTGGCTGATTGAAATTAACAGAAGGTAAGAAAAAAATCACTAATAGAAAAGTAATAGTAGTGTGTAACTTGCAATGATTTTTGATTCAGTAAAAATTCATATTTGTTTCTATATTTGTTGTTAAGAAGAGTGGAATGGAAATGAGTTTGTCTGCAGTTGTCCAGCCACTTCATTTGCATGCCACTGGCTGAGTATTCTGCAGTTAACTTGTTGTGCAGATCTTTTGCATATGTGTTGGTTTTGTTTTAAGACCTCCTTTAAGTGGAGTGACACAGCTCTAACAGGAAACATTCTTGATGATATGACATTCTCCTCTTCCCTGTATTCAGTGTTAACCCTGTTGTAAGCCAATTGTTTCTATTTCTTTCTTTACAAATGTTTCTTCAAAAAATTTGGAATATGTTAATTATGAGCAGAAGATGAGAATGAAGGCTTCTGGGAAAACAGTTTTTTTGTCCCAGAAAATATCCATTCTCCCCCCCCCCTTGGATGGTTCTTCAGTTTAAAGCCCCCCACCCCCCTGGAATTTCCACTTTTTTTCACACCTCAATTTACAGCCATTGCAAATTTCTGATACTGTACGCTCAAATGAATGAGGCATTACTTCTTTAAATGTAACGTTTACTCTCTTTGTACACATTACACATACTGTCTCTCTTGTACTGCTAAAATATTTTTGTGATGTAAAGGATAGGGTGGATAGGATAAGATAACTTTATTATACACGATAGTTGCATCAGCTTAATTAATTATTGCTACTAATTAACTCACTCTCTACTAAATTACAATCACTAAAGAATAAAAATAACTATAAAAATGATAAAGGCTGCTTTTCTTGGAGGCCGTGTTTAAAATCTCATTTAAACTACTTAAAAACTTACTCAAAACTGTGGTGACTCAATTTGTTCTTAAAATCTCTCAAGAAAGTTGCTTGTCTGAATTCCAAGGGTAAACTGTTCCATAACTGAGCTCCACTGTATGAAAAACTTCTCTTTTAGATAATCAGTGCGGGGTTATGGAAGGGCTAGTGCATTTTCAGTATTTCTCAAATGATATGTAATTCACACTATCGCAAGAACAAAACTTGATCTTAAATAAAAAAATTATTCAGGCGTCATGCCATGTAAGATTTGTACATCATATTAGATTTCTTTTCTAATCTTTGATGCTGATGTTTTCTTTTTGAGTTTCCCAATTTAAAGTTTGATCGATTTTGTTGATGCTACCTGCTCCACGGTCATGTTATTTATAGTTAGAGAAGGACAATCTGAAAGGTTTGATAACTTCTGTCTGGGTGCAATTAGCATAAACTCAGTTTTTTTCAGGTTCAAGGTATGCTTATTAGCTGATAACCAAGTGTACACTTTGTTTAGATCATATTTAAGACAATCATTTACATCCTGAACGTTGGTAGTCGCAAATGTCAAGCTGGTATCATCAGTGTACATCCTTGGTTGTGAAACTTGTAAGCAATTTGATAAGTCATTGATATATAACAGAAAAAGTAGTGGTCCTAGGATTGTTTCTTCGGGAACACCTTATTTGAAAGATTTCGGGGTTGACTTACAACCCCGTAACACAATGATCAGATGACCAACAATTTACCAACAAACTAAAGACGGTTTACTAAAGTTCAACCACCATAGCAGTTGCAAAACGTAACATAGGACTTCAAGAAATATAGCCAGATTAAAACTCGACATTTACAAGGCCTCATGTAAGTTTAAATAATGATCAAGTCAGGAGCTGAACGTTGATCTTTAAGCTTATTGATTCACCTGGGAGGTAGTAAAAGCCTCTACTAGGTAAACATAAAAATGTATGCTAATAAATACATCATGTATAAATTTGTTTTACCCTGTATTTAAACTCATCGCCAAACCTTTGACCATTGATGTAGAATTTTTTGGAAGTGGCATTAGTATTCCATAAAGCAGTGACAAACAAGAGCTTATGTGTATATGGAGTGCAACTGTTGGGCAAAACCTGGGCCATAGCCAGATGAAAATATTTGTGACGAGAGCCTTAGAGTCTAGGTACTATTATACGGTCAACCATCCTGATTTTGCCATGTTTGGTGAGAAGTAAGACATTGAAGTGATTTTATGTTGTTAAAAGGATGATAGCAAACTATCAGCAAGGGAAATAATGTTCAAGACAAACATTTCAAGCTTCCCACTCAAGAGGGTGTGTACATGTATTTCTAATTTTTGTTGTGCAATACATAAAAGCAATTCTGATAAGTGTTTCACATTGTTTATAACCCTGGGAGATTCTTCATGTGTGCTCCCCTACCACCCCTTGGAAATTTTGACCTATCTGCCCCTGACCCCCTAGGGGGGGGGGGGTAATGGATATTTTCTGAAACCACACATTGTCATAAATTAAATTGCACAGATCCATAATTTCATCACTTTGTTTCCCATAAATGGTTGAGATCATGTGCAGTCATTCCTCTCCGGTGCTTCACAGATGGTTATAGCTGCACCATTTTAGCATCTCTTTGCCACTAACAGTTTTCCTGGCATTATGTCATAACTAGTAAATGACCTTTTGTTAGTTGTGACCTCTTATTTTGTGATTCTAACCAGCATTGATTTATGCTACAAGCAGTGTAACATCATGCTCTAATTTTGAGAAAAGGAGAGAGGGGGTGGATGTGATATCTGATGGAGTTCTTACCAGCACCTTTTTTAAAGGAAGAAAAGTTGTTTTTAATTGACAGTTTCACAACAATTTTGTAACTGGTTGTAGCAGGAAGTTACTTCATCATCAGAGTCCATTTGGTGATTAATAATTATGCATTCAAATAGAGTAAAAGCTGGTTGTGGCCTTCTTCATTTTTCACCCAGAAAATGGCAAGGGCATTTCTGAGTTGTAGGTGTAAGACCGATTTCACTCCTTGAATTCCTGTGAACATTGTGGACCTCTGCTGACCACTGCATAATGATTCACATGCAGTCTGCATTTGTACTGGCAATTAATTCTACTTCTAACCTTGGAACTGTACATCAAGCAAAATTGTGATCACGAAAGTGAAAAAACAATTTTTATCAAGATACTGCAACAGACTAACGAAAGATATACAAAAGAGCAGAGTCTTTTTCTTGATAATTTTGTGTGGGAATAATGGAACAGATTACACCATGTTTTACATGTAACTGACCCTACAAAGACTAATTATGTTTAAAATGCAATGCATGTCACACTTCTCTTTTGACGCTTTCAGTAATGCTTCCTAACAAAGGAATCAAAACCATATTATACCTGTGAATGGTTTACAGTTCATTTTCGGCATTCTATGCTATAAGTAAATCAAATCACACAATTAACTATCAAGTTGCCTACAACAAGTATCAATTTGTTTGTTTACTAAATCACATTTCTTGAATTTGATATTACCTCTCTTGTTGTGTAATTTCATGTTTTCAATGTCTGAATTATGCTCGCCTTGAATGTCAATCAAGACGCTTGTTTTATAAATCAAGAGGGATACGATAGCTTTTGATAAATTCTATTCTTGAGGGGGGCTGAACACAACTAATAGTGGCCAACCACTTCTTCGTCCTAAATGTTTTGGACTATGTTGTCAAGAGAATTCAGATGGTGGGCTCACAGAATTCCTTGGGGGGCATCAACGCACTGTGCGGGTGATGTATGGCAGAGTGAGAGAGTCAGTTTCTGGTCAAGAAACTCAACTCACGCAATGTGGAACGTTTGATCCAAGTAATTGGTAGGCAGTCAGAATTGCTGACAACGCTCTGCAGTGGCTGTGAAGAAACACAAATAATTAAGTTTGTATATGAATACAAAGCATTAAAAGAGCAATGTGTCCTTAGGCCATTGAGGGTAACTACATTATTAAGCTGTGGTTACTTGGTACCTTTCAAATGTTTTTCTTGAACAATTCTTAGCCAAAAGATGCAATTGTTAAAGAGGTGAAACAAGAAGACCAAGACAAGAAAATGCAAGCAAGGTTAGTTGACCTTAGATGAGTACATATCCCATCATAGGTACCATTTGCTACATGACTGATTGTTTTAATTTGTTTATCTGTTGATTGTAATTTAAACTGCAAAAAAAGTGATGAAATTTGAAATTAAAATAAAAGTACAAGAAAACAACGGAAGACAAACAGTCCGAAACAGAAAAATTTGGTGTAACAACAGAGTTGTTAAATGTAAATTGACCACCATGCAGGGATTCTAAAAGCTGACATTTCAAGCATTAGCTTTTAGGGTTTCTAAAAGCTAATGCTTAAATGGTCAGCTTTTAGAATTTCTGTACTGTAGTCAAGTACATAATTTTTCATCAACTCTGTTGATAAACCAAATTTCTGTGCACAACTCCCCCACTAATGCGGCACCACAGTTTCTTTAGAAACTACCCCCTTAGTTCCAAACAGAGATAACTTGATAGGAATGAGGAAACAGAATGTATGTCTCCAGACTGTGTTATCTTTCCTATTTCATTAGTATTCCGTTAGTGTTCCGTCTTTTTTTTGAAACTCTTCCTAATTGACCTTCAAAATCATGCAGTCTGCGGGTAAACTCTTAAGACAGAGGAGGTTCTCATGGAACATGCTTCTTGAATAATTTTGAATGTGAAATTAAATATCAATCTCTTGCTGTTCTTCACTACTGGTACTTTTCCTGTCAGGTGCCATTTCATTGCTAAGCACAAAAAGAGAGTTTTCTGTAGAAGCACCTTGTTAATTTTTTTTTCAAATGGATAAGTTTTCACTTCATTTCTTATATTTTTTTTACCTTTACTTTAACAGCCTGTCATGCAAAGAACTAATTATGTTGCTACCATCAGTAACTGTCAATGCTATACTTTGTAGGTTAGGCATTACAGCGTCAAACCAACAAGATCCAGATGATGAAGTCAACGAATTCCTTGGAAGCTCCATAGAGGCCCGCAGTATTGACAAGTTAGTTTTCTCCTATTAAAATAAGTGATGTGGTCCTCGGGTTGTTACTCAGGACTGCTTATTTGCTTTTTACTCATGGATATGCTTTTATTATCCATGGTGATAGTGGCGTTCTGTATGCAAATGCATCACTCACTCCGGTGTAACCGGAAGTGAACTAATTATCCAAGTTCAAGTTCAACTTTTATTTACAACAAACAGGTAAGTTATTACTAGGCTGGCTTGCAAATAGCGAGGAGCTAGTCACGGCAAGCCAGACTGCACACAGAATAATATACAGACTGTAGGCATTTTTTACAGAAACTGAATTGAATAACAATACAACAATAACAATAACAATGTGTAAAAAGGAAAACTAGACTTAACTTCAGTTGGGATTTTAATCTTTTATCTTATCAATTATGGTATCTATCTTAGCATAGGAGTCTTCAGTTCCTAGAATTTCAATTAGTTTTGTTCTAATGATTTTTTAAAAGAGTTTCTGGATACGTTTTTGAGACTAGTTGGTATCCTATTCCAGATTTTAATGCCAACATGCAAAAAGGCCTTACTTTGAACGTTGAGTACAGATTGTTTGGTAAAATAATGTTCAGATGTTGATGAGCATGTGCTATTAGAATGAATGCTGCTAATTTTAGAGAATAAATTCAAAATATTAATTGGTGCAGAATTAGTGTTGATGTCGTACATCAAATTAACAATTTTGTCATAACAAAGAAATTCAAGCGGTAGAAGATTTCCTTTCAAAAAAAAGGGGTATTGGGCAATTCCAGAAAATATCCATACCCAACCATGGACGGCTTCCATGTTTTAACCCCCCTTGCCTTCGGAAATTCCAGAATGCGTTACCCCCCCCCCCCCCCCATGCCCTCAGAATTCCATAATTGTGAACACCCCCTACCCTTTGGAATTTCCGGGGTTTTTTTTTTTTAGGTACATTTTTGACTTGGCAATGTTTGGAGTATGAACAAACAAACATGAAAAACCTACCGCGTGTGGCCAGGCTGTGCAACCTTTTTTTTAAGTCTAAATTTGGCTATTAAAAAACACCACTTAAGGTAATTTTCCTCCTCTTTGTTTTCTTGTGTTGTTTTGACGTTCACAAAGCAAAATAGCTCAAAAGACTGTTAAAATCTTTCGGTCGATTGCCGTCCAGTGGTCCGAATGCTTAATTATCTGACAGGCGTTCCTTGGAACTGAGGGACAGGTACGAGTTTTTTGCCGTTTATCGTGGGGGGGGGGGGGGGAGACAGGAATATCAAGAAATTTGCAAGCGGTAAGTAAGGTACATTTTCAGATTTTATTCACTTGACAAGAAATTCATCAAGGTAAATGTGAAACCCATGTTTTACTGTTCACTTCTATAAGTTATGAGCGTAAATATGTGTCTGATCAATCGATGCTTGTCTTCTGCTTCCGCGATCATACATTCGTGGTTTATTTACAAACTGCAAAAGTTGACAACAATAGCGTTTTCAAGGAACTCACTCTACTCTTTCTACTCCAGAAATCCCACCTGTGAAACCCCCCCATGCCTTCGGATTTCCAATCGTAAATATCCCCCCATTCCTTCAGAATTCCAGTTCAAAGAACCCCCCCCCCTTCGGAAATTCTAAAAGCCGTCCGTGGTATAGGTATGGATATTTTCTGGAATCGCCCATTGCATGTTTCCTTGCTTGAGCAAAGTAAATAAGATGGAGGGCACGTTTTTGAAGGACAAGAACTTTATTTAACAAGGTGTTAGATGCATTTCCTCAAGAAGTTAATCCATGGGTTATATAAGAGGCAGTAAGAGACTTATAAATATTAAGAAGGGTTCGAGTAGGAACAACATGTCTTAACTTCGCCAATAAACCAACAGTTTTGCTTATTTTTGTTGTGAGGGTATGAATATGGTATTTCCAACTTAGATTTTCATCAATTAATAACCGAAGAAATTTAATACAGTTCTTATGTTCAAGAGCAACATTCTTATTTTTTTCGTTATCAAAGATATTAATCTGCGGAAGGTAATTAAGTTTTTTCTGGTGTGGGTGAAAAATAACAAAGTTTGTTTTCTTTATGTTAAGTGTAAGTTTATTTGAATTTAGCCAATCAAATAAGTTGTTGAATTCAGCATTAACAATTAATTCTAATGACTTGTGATCTTCGTGAGAATAAAGAACATTTTAGTATCATCTGCAAAAAGGAAAAATTTAGGTTCTCTGGAGCAATGTTAAATCTCATTCACATATAGCAAAAAGAGTAGCGGCCCTAAAACGGACCCTTGGGGTACACCACAACTAACTACTTCTTTATCCAAAATGTAAGAGTTAATCTCGGTTGTTGTTTGAGTACGATTTGTAAAATAAGAGGAAAACCACTGATTAACAATTCCTCGAAAACGGTAATAATTGAGGTTATCAAGTAGTATTTTGTGGTTCACAGTATCAAAAGCTTTCTAAAGGTTGATAAACACCTCACAAGAAAAAAGTCTTTTGTCCATATTGGTATGGATAGTTTCTACCATATCAAGTATAGCATGTTCAGTTGAGTGTGCTTGACAAAAACCTTACTGGGATGAAAAAAATAGTTGATGGTTTTCTATGAACACCTTCCTTCTATTGTACAAAAGTTTGACAATAATGAGATTGGTTTATAATTGCAAGCATCCGTTTCATCATCAGCTTTGTAGACTGGTATAATTTTGGACATTTTCTGTTTAGAGGGGTATGCGCCCAGACTGACAGACTTATTGAGAAAATTTGCAAGGACAGGGGATATTATATCACAAGAGGATTTAAGAAGTTATGTAGGACAAGAATAATAAAATTTCAAGTTTCACTTCATGTGAAGTAACAGGCTTAAAGAAGAATGAGTTATCTAGTGAGTTGGAGTTATTGAGATATTCCATATAAGAATGCTTGGCTTGAGGCACTGTAGTTGCTAAATTATTACCAACCGATGAGAAATGATGTTTGGTATACGTGATGGGTCGTTGACAATGCTAATTGTTAATTTGTGGATCCTTAAGTTTATTGATAGGCTTAGAGCTTCTTTTCCAATGATTTAGTAGCACATTTATAGCTTGCCACGTTTTCCGCATATCATTTAAGTTGTGCCTGAAAAATCGTGATAGTAATTTTTTTTTTACTTAAACGAATGGGAGTACAAATTTTGTTTCTATAACATTTATATTTCTCGAAATCACCTGATTGATATAATCTATTTTTTGTTCGGATTCAGATCCGTAATCCCATGGTTATCCATGGCTTGGAAAATTATTTGATCTTGCACTTTGAGAAAGTTATAATTGGTGCATATTTATTTACAATTTTATTAAATGTTTTGTAGAACGTTGTGAAGATCTCATCTATATTTGTACCTGGTCTCTCGGTGATTAAATTCCAATCAATTGTGGCCACGAAACAAATTTCTATCCATAATGCTGGGAAAGATTCATTCGAGGTAGTTTCTAGGATTATATAATCAAGGGTTTCGTCAATAAAAGCCAAGAATAGCCAATCCCATGCCACCAGCAAGGAAGGTTGTAGGGGAGACTTTTGACTGCACAGCAGGCTTTTAGCCAGGCGGCCGTCCAGCCGTCCAAAGGACGGCCAGTTCTCAGAAATGGGAGATTTTCGACGGCCTGTTTTAGGCGGCCATTTACGAACTTCTGTGCTTAATGTAACAAAACAGTGTCTATAAATTAATAAAACTTACATTTCTTTTTGCTCTCCAGAGTTGTTTTAGTGTTGCTGTCGTATTTTTCTTCTATATTAACACTTTTTAGCGAGTTTCCTTTCTGTTTTGATCAAATGAATCAAAGTTGAGCGAAGCGATTTCACAGGCAAAGCCGCTGTTCAGTGATATTGACTTACCAAGTCGTCCCCAGGCTACTTTGCTACTTTGCTACTTTGTACATTGAAAGACGTTTACAGCTGTCAGAATCGCGGAAATCACGTCTAAGAGGCTTCAATTTTTCAAAATTTTCTGGGGGAGCATGCCCCCAAACCCCCCTTAGGAGCATGGCGCCTTCGGCCCACATAAAATTTGGACTCCCACTTGCCTGCTGCACAGGCACGTAAATTTATTTGTTTGCAATCAGCAGTTTATTGTGCTGTGAAATTGGGCAGCCAAAAGGTTAACGACAAAGCTTTTATAAACAGATCGTCAGCAAGCCGAATCAAACAAACTACTGCGAAAAGCAAGTCAAGATTGAGACAAAAAAATCTTGTGTGACATGGATTATCATAGTTTTGCGGTCGGTGGAAGTCTTTGTCCATGTGATGGTTTGTCTGCATTGAGGATTTAGTGAGCACAGTTTCGATCCATTTTTGTGCTGTCCAAGGGTCTGTTTCAGATCCTAGTTAATGCCAAGCTAAATAAATATCAATATGATTTTCTTGTAGATAACAAGTCTGTCGACACTACAGAGACACTTAAGATTCTTGGAGTTACATTAGATCGTAAGCTTAATTTTACGAATCATGTGAAGGAGCAAGTGAAAAAAGCATGCGCTAAAGCAACTGCCTTGCGAAGAATACGCAAATTCATACCGATGGAAGTTATGGGCCGCCTATATAAAGCGTTTATTTTACCGCATTTAGAGTATTGTGCGCCCTTATTGCTTGGTGTGGGTAAAACCCAGGTTAATAAACTAGATGTCACGAACTATTACATTCTAAGATCGATTTTAGGTTTTGGCAGGCAAACCCCTTATGAGTTCCTTTTGAAGACTGTAGGCATTAGGTCGTTAAAACAGCGTAGAGAATTTCAGGCCTTAGTCCTTGTGTATAAATGTATACATAATCAGGCTCCAAGCTATATTCAAAATCTCTTTAAAATTAAGTTATGCTCCTATAATCTAAGGGGGTCTGGAACAATTTTGGAGATGCCTAGATGTAATTTGGAATGGCGTCACAAGTCTTTTTCTTTCATTGCCGCCAGGACTTGGAACTCATTACCTCCATTTATAAGGGAAGCAGAGGATCTTTCAACTTTTAAACGTTTATTAAATGATTATTATAAATGAAATAATGCTTTTACACACCTTTTTTTTTTTTTTTTTTTTTTTTTTACACAGATTATTAATTGTATATATTTTTTATAAATTGTATATATTGTACTGTATTAATTGTATACATTGTTTTAGCACGCACATGTTTTAACGAGCGCTTTTCGCTCCTAAATGTAGCGTGGTTAAATAAAGTATTGTATTGTATTGTATTGTATTGTTTTGGTAAGTGCAACTCATCTTTGATTTGTTGAGTTTCTATTTTTAGGTTTTTGTTGGCTTCATTTTGTATTGGTGAATGAATCGTGTTGTTATCATTCTCAATTCCATGGTGTTTTTCAACAAGAGTATGTCACCCTTTTCGTTTGCATCATTTCTTTGTTTAACTCGAGTACAACACTGTAATTAACTAATCCTTCCGTTTGATGGGTACAGTTGTCATTTCAAACTCATGATTATTGTTGTCAGGCGAGATGAATGGTTTGATTAAAAAATAATTTAGGTTTTGTTTTACCTCAAATGGAAATTTGTCATCATACCCCTGAGACTTTTGTCACCCTTCGTGATATGAGAAATACCTCTGCTAATATGGTATACTACCTGTTGACAAAATCTGTTAAAGTTTCATGATGCACTCCCAATTAATCCTAGCTAGACAAAGCTCGGTTGGTCGGATTTCGAATTTCATTTTGAAAATACTAGTATTACAGCCTCACACTTTTTGACATTGTTAGTTTTTAGGAACTATAATCTATCATAAATGTAAAGTTCTCTCCAAGTTCTACTAACCTTAGATTTAATAATCAGGCCAAATGATTATTCTGTGGATCCTTCCGTTAAAGTTTTTTTTGCAATTCTTGTCACTGCGACAGTTTGGGTGTGGAATTAGATTGCACTAGAAAACTTGAATGCCTTTGCATTTCTGTCTGTACCACAATAACAAAATCTTGATATGGGGATCAGCTTGGTCGAAGATTTTCAAGGACTACCTTAAAAGTCTGGTGAAATCAAAAGAAATTTAAGTAGTGCACCCGTTGGTCAAATAACATTCATAGCAGAGCCATCTAAGCAGACACATTTGCTTCTACATAATTAGTGATGGTGTGACACTGGGTCACATTACATTTTGTCACACAATCGTTTGTTTGCAGTTACTAGGTAGAAATTTAAATTTTTAAGAGAGGACTAACTTACAGTGTACCGGTAGCTGCCAATTTAGTATTGCTGCAAAGAAGAATTTTAATGTTTTCAAACCCTGTTTTGCAAATGCAGTATTTTCAGTGAGGTGCACAAGGGCGAATGAACTTTAGAAATGGGCATTGCACCTGTGCAACTTAGTCACTAACACTTGTCTGTAAATCAGTGTTTATTCCTCTTGTGGTAGCATTAACATCATGCTAAATTATCAGAAGGGTCAGTAACAAAATGCAAAAATATTACCACTCTGACAAAATTAATGTCATCAACGAGCACTTCCCTCAAATAAGCGCAAACTTTCGCTGCTTGCACATAATTTTTATTGTTCAAAACCTGGGAAATTGCAGATTCAAACTATATCAGTGACGTTCTGTCACCAAGTAACGTTTCTTTTCAGTAATCCACGGTATGTTACAGAAACGAGATACTCACTGATCCGTCAAACAAGACAGCCAATCAACAGTATAGGCAAAGTAGAACAACGCACTCATTTAATCCAGGCCTTCAACTGGTTCTTGTTACAGCAACTACTGATTAGCAACACTCACTCACTTCTCTTGAACTCTGCTCTCTTAAATACAATTGAAACCCTACATTACATCATCAGCCAGAAGTTTGTAAATGACAAATATTCTATAAATATCTGAAGATCATCAAACCTATAAATGATGAAGGTAAAACAGAAGATTCCAGAATGTTCTTATGAGAAAGCCGTTATCAGACAATGCAATGTTCGTACATCTAGAAAGTTCAATATCGTTACAATATCAACAGTAATTGACTTGGAAACTGCTAGACTTAATGGCATTCTACTGTACTATATGTGCTTCACCATGATAACATATTTATTGCTAGCATGCAAAGTTCCATTCCTAGAAGGGGAGGGGGAAGGGGAGAGTGCTCATCTCACTTAGGGTGTTAATTCTGGATTTGAGTGATAAACAGAGAGTATTTTTAGTCATAAACGTCTTGTTTAGGATTGCCTGCAATGAAATCTAAAAGACATTTTTTAAAAAGTTTAGAAATGGTCACTATTGTATGTAAAAGACCACTCAAAACTATTATAATTTAAAGCCACCTTTTAGTTAAAGCCATGATATCCACAAGTTAATGATAGTGTCACTTTGATTGTTGACCTCATTGGTTTTTGCTTCTGGCCAGTTTTGGTTTGTACACTCTCAGTGGGAAGGCTTTGGTTACAGTTTCTGTTGTTTTCAAAATTAAGAGTTCAAACTCTAAGGCCTGTCACAAATCACTGGCAAATGCATGCAACATTCTATTCAGTCCCAGTTCTTTCATCAGTCAATGTGAAGCCTTATAACAGATGAACTGTTAAACAAAGCATCCAAAAATTTTATCAACCATGATCAGATATGTAAAGACTTGGACCAGCACATTTCTATTTTTTTGGGGCAAAAATTGTCAGTAGTATTTTCTTACACACATGATGATGATTTCTGTTTGCATATATTTGTAAAACCCTGCATACCTCTACCAGTAGAAACTTTACAAAGTTACATCTGATGCATTTGCTTTAAGTGAGTCAACAGACAGTCAAACCTCCCTTTGCAACCACATCTCATAAGTAACCAAATCACTCCCCTTCATTGACCACTTAAAAAGTGTTTTGCGTGAATATTGGTATGGAGTGAATGTTTCTCAGACATTAATGTATGAACGTTTGTCGCGCTTTTGCAAAATTTGAAATAGTCTTTCTGTGATGACTACAAACATTTTTTGTTGTCCAACTTTAGAAAGAAAAGCCTGACACACTTTGTTAGCCCATCCGCTCCTGATTGGTATAGTTCCATTTAATGTGAGCATCAGTAATTCGGTTGAGTACATGTTGCTAATGTTGGGTTTGCAGGCGTCTGAGTGCTCCTGTACTCAATAAAATAAAAATAAAAAGATGTTCTATTAATTTTCAGTTATTCAGCTTTACAGTGATAGATATCTTGTTTTCCATGGTTTCATTGAAAGGAGGGTACCCGTGAAACCTGACTGTAACATTAAGCTTGTGCATTGATGATTTCTTCAGTTGTCATGTTGAACCCTGAACATGTGACCAAAACAGTGATTTAAGACACACCAACTGTTGAAATCCCTTCAGCAACAAAACTAGATATGCAGTTATGTTGAACCACTTTTGAATTTGCCAGCAACTGTAATAATCAACTGCCCCAGGAAAATCAGTTAGAAAGTAGCAGAATGAGAAGTTGTTTACTTTTGATTATTTTCAAGGTAGAATTGTTTATTAAAACATGCCTGTTTTACTTTGCTGTAGGCTGCGGAAGGATTATGTGCGGCCTATACTCCTCACTTTTAAGCACCAAGATAAAGAAGAGCTTGTATGTATTAATGTTGTTCATTGATTACATTATAAACATGAAGCTGATTGATGATAAGGAAATGTGTGAAGGTGATACAGTATTTAAATCATCATTACACCACTGTAGCAATCAAATGACCTTGGTTGTCACCCCTATAATATCCGAATACTGGGTAATTGTTTTTCACATCGGACTTTTCCTGATTTAAATTTGGTAGATTTACTGTGGTCCATTAGAACAGGCAATGATCTGCTGAGATTTGCAGTACTGAGTTTACATACAGACATAACAGGGTCATGATTGATTTAATTTTGTTGGCATTTCAGTATTCCCAGGAAAAAGACAGAATGTTCAAGTCCTACACTTCTTGTATATTTCTGCTTTTCATCTTCATATGTATTATTCAACTTACCACTCTTCCAAGGTACAGTATTTTCCCTTTGTTTTGTCTGTTTATTTGTGAATCTGATCAGGTGTTGTATTCTCTGTTGGACAAACAATTGAGAGCATTGATTTGTGAAAATAACGAGCATCTCTATTGCTAGAAGGCACATGGATGAGTGCAGAAGAATTGTACTTACTGTATACATGCACTTTACACAGTATGTAATTCTGGTATGTGGTGGGCTGTGTATATGGAACAGAAAATTAGTCTGGTCCTACCCATGGTACTGAAAGAACTAGTGACAAAATAGAATTAAAGCATGCATTTCTGTTTGAATAGCAGGGTTTTTGCTACGATTTTAAAGGTCCAGATTTATAGGCTAAACAAATGGATGCCAGGCTTCACAGAATAATTATTATTTCATGTGAACCACTGGACTTTTCATGTCAAACAACTGGAGGTTACGTCTGGCATCCGGCCTCAAATGAAACCCCTGGTATAGTTCTTTTGGGTCACTTTTTCTTTGTTTATAGGACATTCACCACTCTGGCTGTTTTTGTGGCTACTTTTGTGGCTGTTGCTGTGGTGTTTCTGCTGGTTGTAGCTGAGAAGTGCAGGGTAAGTAGATTTCCTGAGGTCATTCTGTCTACAACTAAGCTCGTTCCAGTTTAGTTCACCTTTCAATTAAGATTAAAATATCTCTCATAGAGAAAGCTAAAACGTCAACAGCATTATTTGACTGATGTTTTTATTTCCTACCTTCAATTTAATTAAATTTATTTGCAAACTTAGAATTTTTACTTATGGTAGGTTATTTAGCCTCAAACATACAAACAAACCCCAATTGTTATATAGCTGATGTTTTTTCAGGGCGCCCATTCTTTGGCCACATGACACCCAACAATGAAACTGTTTTCCACCAAATGCCACAAGCAGGCGACATTGCAAAAACCATGACATCAAACAGGAAACAGTTCACTGTTACCTGTGAAATGTGATCAGAGCATGCAGTTGAAGATTTTGAAGGTGGCCTGATGCTATCGCTGGAATCTCAGCGCATTTTTAATTTTGCTTTCCTTGAATCTCAATGTTTCCCAAGACGAAAATTGAGATTCTCAGGAAACAAAATTCACTGTTCCCCTTGGGACCAGTTATTAAGTGTTAAATGTAGACCTCCTTGCCTTGGTTGCCATGATTGAATAATTTATCCACAGTTAGCCTGTTGTGACCTCTAAAAGGTAAGATGGTCAGATCCGATAACTGATACTTGTCATCTTGGATGTTTTGATTTCCAGAAACGTTTGGTTAACTAGTTGAAGATGATTATCAAACCAGAGCGTTATCAGCTAGGGCAACATCATATGTCATAATGAGAAATGTTTTCCTGTCAAAATGTTTGCCTAAAGTACTGTAGAAGTTTGTACAGAAAAAAAAATGGATGCTTTCCTTTATTACTGTCTTAGCTTCAGGACTACTTTGCCTTGAGGTTATGGCATTAAAACGTTCCTCTGTATTTATGTGACTGGTGTGATCCAACGGCTTAAACACTTTAATACAGTGAATTGAAGCAAGTCAAGTTTACTATTTCCTTTGCTGTATAATGAACAGAAATGAAATAAATCAATATTAAGTTTATGCTCCTGTTATGCTTTGTAGCAACAGACTGAGTCCTGGGTTTTAGGCCTTTGCTTTAGATACAGAATACTATGGAACTAAGTGACTTAAATGGCAAAGACTGGAAACAGTAACTTGGCATATTGTGCCATAAATTTGGAATCTTGAATGATCCTGGAAACGTTTTATTCTTTAATCTTAGCAGCTTGCTTCATCTTCTTAATTTAACCATTTTTCCTTTGATTCTTCAGAGGGCACCAAATGTTTTGAGAAACATTTCCATTAGGATTGCACAGTCACAAACAATCTGCAGAGTTGTTGCCACAGTGCTTGTTTACTTCCTTTACATTGCAGCCATTGGGAATCTTGTACGTATAGCCAAGTAGTTCTGGTTATGTTTTACTGTCAGTAGCAACTAGTATTGTGCACCTAGGTACTTTTTTGTATCTTGCAGTATTACTCTTATGAGTGTTGTTGTTGTAGCAGTGTTTGAAGTTTGAGGGAGGCAAAAATAATCTCAATGAAACTCACAATATTTTATCGAAGGTTATCAGATTCCTTTGCCATTTAGGGCTGGACTTGCTGACATTTTACTTATGATTGCAGTTTGGATGTAAACTTGACCGACCAAAAATTGAAGGTTGGTGTAAAAATGGATCCAGCAGCAGTCCGTTAGACCCTGATCGTGAATTCTGTTATTACCCGCAGGTGAGGAGCAGTATTGTGTGTAGCTAACCCATTAGCTGACAGTTGTTCAGCCAGTATACATATCGTACTCACATTTGTAGGGTTGCTATTGGTATTAATACCAAGTAAAATTTAGAGAGTTTCTTTTCCTTAAAATGCACCCAGTAGTGTAGTGTTTATTTGTACAATATATAGCCAGCTCTTTTTTGGTCTTTTGGCTTCTGGTTTCGATTCTAAAGTGACTAGTGTTTCATGACAACGTCCTGATTGAGATACTGACTTTGCTTTGTTCTGTTTCAGTACTTCACATTCAGTGTTATGCTGGTGATGATTGGCTGTGCTGTGTTCCTTCAGCTTAGCACCATACACAAGTTGTCCATGCTGACTCTCATGTCTGCTGTCTATATAGTCTTGTTACGAGTAGTTTACAAAGATCTTTTCACTGACCATGATAAAATCCATTTTTGTTGGTGAGTACAAATACTGACAAATTTGTTCATGAAACATTTTGTCAGTCTGATCTGTGATTGCATGGTATAATGCACCTTTGTTTTTAATCTATGTAGATAAAGTAGTTTTAGACCTCTATGTTTTCAGTTTTCAAGTTAGTCAAATAAGGGTTTGGCCTTTGCCTCTTTACTTTTCATTTTGTAGCTGTCTGTTTGTTCTCTTGTGAGAACTCAAATCACATTTAAGACATTTATTTTTGAACGTGCTTTTAAGTCCTAGAGTGAGTTTCAATAAGTTGTAGTTCTTTGTCACCTTTATTATTTTTGTAATTGCCAAATATTGCAAGGGAGGTTTCAGCCACTCAGACATCATAGTGTTTGTCACAATAAACAAAACTGGACTCACGACCTTATGAATGGAATGGGCAGCTTGGAGCTTGGTATTAGTGTAGAATCCAAACGCCTCTTGAGGCACTTTGTAATACATTAATATAGCCAGCATCAGACCTAAAGAGTGGCCTATCCAAAGACTATCCAATAGTTGTCTTGTTTATGGGCAAGTTTATGGACAAGTCACGCTAACGGGGATCTTAGCGCTTGAATTACTTTTGGGTAAAAATAAGTGTCTTAGACGTGGAAATGCATGACTATTAATACGAATTTCCTGTATTTTCAGGTTAATTGAACTAAACCTCAACCCCAATTACATAAAGTGGATTGATCTTTCCATTGTGATTGTGATTGTTTTGACACTAGCCTTGACTGCGCATGCGTACTTGGTAAGCATTTAGTTTGCGTGTTATACTGGAGATTCCTGGTGTAGTATAATGATTAGAGACTGTTTAGTGGCTGTTGTGTTTGTTAAAGGGTTGGTCTGTGAGAAATGTTTGTTCTGCAGTAGTGGAAGAGTGGAGAAAGAAAATCAGGTTAAATCATGACAGCTGCTAGTCAACGCAAATTAGAGATGAACTTAGCCTTCATAACAGCGTTATTCATGCAAGCACATATTGAACAGAGTGCCCTGATGAAGAGCTCTTATCAATTCAGCTGATACAACCAAATTTTTACTTCTTGTTTTGCTTTGTTTGATCGACTCTTAGGGTGCGTTCGATTGGGAAATCAATCGAACACGAAATCCGAAAACGGATTTCATCTCCGAGAAATCCGTCCTCAGGGTGGATTTCAATTAAGGTATCAGCCAACCCAAAGTTGACCGTTTTTCATAATTTTGGATTTCTATATGTTTCGATAGATCTTGGGAGCAGCTTTCATTTTAAAAAAAATTCCACAAAAAAATGTTTTTCGTACGGGAAGTTATTGAGCGAAAACAATTCTGCTTGACGCTAATCCCATTATGGTCGAAATTCTATTTTTCCTTGTTTCTCCAAATCAAAATTTAGGCGAGATGTGCATGCATTTTGAACCCCAAGTCGGCAGCCCCTGGATCAATTTGGCTGAAATTTGGTCAAATTGATGTCAGATAGCTCACCTACAAAATCGTGTCTGCGAATTTTAATCTGTCTTTTCATTTTAAAGTTATAGTCTATTTTCCACTGGCGGTGGCAATAATTTCTCATCCCCGAATATATTTGCTTGTAAAAATAAAACAAGCACGCTTTCGAGAAATCTGAGACACGGTTTTTTCGGCAAACGTGTGAAGAAATGAAAGCAGTGTTTGTCGTTTTCTTCCGTTTGTTTTTGGTGAGCGTGGAACTTGATGAATGAAAACACTTAGTTTTACAAAAACCTCCTCCTTTTTTAAGCGCATTAAAGTTTTTTACCTTTTAAAGGGAATTAGCTGTAGGCATGACTACTCAGCTTTCAGAAAATATACGGTTTATGGGGGTTTGTGTTCAAACAAAGAGCACTAGAACGATCCGCGCGCAGACGACCCAGTTGGGTTGGCTGATACCTTAAGAAATCCAAGTCCGGATCTTTTGGTAAACTGTTCTCGTGAGCAGCGGCCTATCTTGTGCTAATTATGATCAGTTATGCGTACGCATTGTCTCAGAACACACAACGTGGAAGATCAGGTGAGTTCTATCTTTTAAGCCCATAAAACAAGTGCCGTTTACTTCAAAATTTATCTATTAGTCATTTCACTCTATCTTACGATGCAACAATAGGTAGTAGAGCCGATTTATAGACATTGTAGGACGTGAAATACCTCAGTGAATAAGCTTATTTGCGGTTGATACGGTCCACAGACCTGTACTTCTTGTTCAATCATGCTGTCAAACAATTCTTCAAAAAGAAGAACCGTCGACATGGCCATCAGTGCCTTCTGTTTATCCGCCATTTTGAGTGCGCCAACGCGTACGCATAATTAGCGTAAGATAGACCGCTGTTCACGAGAACAATTTAGCAAATCCTTTTTCGGATTTCCCAATCGAACGACAAAAAGGAAAATCCAAAAAATCCGGATTTGGATTTCTTAATTGAAATCCACCCTGAGGATGGATTTCTGGGAGGTGAAATCCTTTTTCGGATTTCGCGTTCGATTGGGAAATCCGGATTTAGATTTTCAAAATCTAAATCCGCATCTCCCAATCGAACGCACCCTTAATGTTGTTCTTTGTTCAAGTTTCAACTTCTCAGGCTGTGCCCCACCCTCTTACACCGGCATTTGACTTCAATAGCATTGTGCTGCACTTAACATTGTCATTGACAAAAGAATAATTAATATATAGCTTTTCTGTTTGACTTATGTGTGATTTATACGGTTGTTTTATATGTTGGTGCTGTGTTAAGAAGAAGATAAAATATGAAGAGGGTCTATGGTGTTTACGTGGCTTTGTTTTGGTATCTCAACAGCATGAAGAAATATCAAGACTAGACTTCTTGTGGAAACTTCAGGTGAACTATGACTACGATTCATGTTATGTAATACATTTGGCCAACTGGGATTTGCCTATTTAGATCTCTTTCTTTCTGGAGACAATTGTTTTTTTTTGTGGTCTGGAACATTGCTTTGAAATGAGCTTTTCAGGTCTGGCTTTCCTGTACCAGTGTGATTTTTGTGAGGGAAATCTCCATTTACTTGTTTCTATAAGAACCTTCTGTCACCCATTTAGTGCAAGGGAGTTCCCAAATTTCTTTGAGAAATGGCGTCCGAGGCAGCACTCTCAATTGGAAATCGTAAATGGTTTGAACCCAGAAGTCATGTCATAACTAAGTGAAGAGCGATCGCCCTGACGATTGTAGGCCTGAGAAGGACTTTTTGAGGTGACATTGATTGACGTTTCGACAGTGAGTGTGCGTGTGTCACGTCAGTGGACGGTAGGTGTATAAATACTCTGGTCGTTGATCTTATCGATCAACGAAGTCGCGATGTTATTGGTCGACTGTCAGTTAAACCGTGTTGTGATTGGCTGTGAGGAGTGTAAACTCTGCTTAGTGCGTTTCGATCCATCTTTTGTCAGTCAAATGTCCGAACATGTATTGTTAGTACAATTAGTCAATTTCTGCCAGTCGCACCGATATAAGTGGCCTGGAAGTCGCAGCATTTTATCTTGTAAAGTGCTCCTAGTTAGTCCATTGGTTCGCCTTTGTTCTTGATGTTCGCAAGTAGTTTCCCTAAAGTAAGGCTACAGGCTCTGTGCAATGTTTTCAGAAGTTCCTTTGATGTATGTTTTGTACGGTACGTGTTGTGTGTAACAAAGTCGCGGTTGTAGATGTTGTTTTCACTGGAAACATTGTGTAAGTATTTAGATTTGTCGGCCAAGTTTTCACGTTAGTCACGAACATGTCGCGCTCGTCTTGGTAAACTCTGCGGTAAACTTCGCGGTAAACTCTGTTCAAACGGGAATACTTGCTACGCACTCTACAACGGAAACCGGTCATCCCATAGCTGTTCCGCGCAACAGTTTGTAGTGTCTTTCATTGTACTGAAAGTAGGTAGAAGCAAGGCAGTCGTTCATTTAGTCCATAAGGGTCGCTTGTAGGTATTGACGGTTGTAACGATGGGTTGTTGATAGAGAGTGATTTGCAGCGTCTACCGACATTACACAAATCACTTGACTCTGATGGTGACTTCTACTCAGGTTGTCAAAACGTCAGTCAATGTCACCTAAAATAGTCCTTCTCAGGACTTCACTCGCCCGGACGATCGTATTTCACTTTGTTATGACTCTCAACTTAGTCAGCCTCTCAGTCTATCATTTGAATTGTACTAATAATCTCTGCTGGATGAAGTCTGACACCTGAAAATGTTGTTCAAAGCGGGATAAACACTTTCATTTCTCGTGAACAATTTAGACCAATCAGACTCTCAAAAAAATTTAACGGTGAACTATGATTTGTAGTAGACTCAAAAGAACAATTTGAGCTTCTTATCTTCGCCACGATAACTTCCCAGGGAAGAAAACGTAGAATAAACCTTGGCGGTCTGATTAGTTTAATATTCAGAACACTAAGGGTGCTTTCCATTTGTCAGAACTGGGCAGCCAGACCGGCCATTTTGAAAATGAAAAGGCTTCTTCGGAGAGTTTTTGCCAATAAAAACATCCCTGCTATGCATACTATGTAGAAATAAACTGATCTGTATGGACAGTTCTCATTAATAGTGGAATTCTCTTTACAGATGGACTGGCCTGGCCGGCCAGTTCTGACTAATGGTAAGCGACCTAAGATAACATAAGTAACGTATCAGTGAAACCCAAGAACGCCCGTGCCCCCCCCCCCTCCTTCCCCGGGGCAAACCCCAGGGTGACTTTTTAGAAAAAAGTTTGGTCAAATTCTCCCTTTTGTTGTAAGTAAAGGCAAAGCTTTCAATGTGTTTAGTAGAAGTGTCTACACAGTCAAATGCTATTTTGTATTAAAAGACACTGTAGTGAAAGCAAATTCATCACCCTGCTCTCTGTTTACGTTTTTCAGGCAACAGAGGAAAGGGAAGAAATGGAGCAACTCAGAGAATACAATAAGAAGTTGCTATACAATATACTCCCCGACCATGTTGCACAACATTTCCTTGCACAGCAAGCCAAGAAAAACGATGTGAGTTTTGTGATCCAGTATATTTTGTTTCTATTATCGCAGTACCTGTCGGTGTAAACCGATTCATTACCTCATCCTTCTTTGTTTTCAGGAATTGTATTATCAGTCGTGTGATAAAGTAATCGTCATGTTCTCCAGTATCTGTAATTTTTCCGACTTTTACACTGAGCTGGATGCCAATGGTGAAGGTGTGGAATGCTTGCGTCTCCTTAATGAGATACTGGTGGACTTTGATGAGGTAAGATCTTATGCCTCATGAAGATCAGTTAAAGTTATTTACACTTGTGTTTATTTGGTGTATTAAATACCTCCTACTAACCAAGTTCGAGGTCCGTACTGCAAGTTACGTACCGAGTTTTTCCCCGTTCACTCAGAAATCAACGGGAAAAAACGAGGATCCGTAACTTAGAGTACGGACCGAGAAAACGAGGTTGGTAAGACTAGGTTTACACCAGAGGAAACTGTTCCGGATCCGTCACGAATCCGATACGTTTTAGTAACGGATTCCGTTTACATATAAGTGGACCAATCCGAAATAAAGACTTCCCGGTTTGGTCATGTCTCCCGAGATTTTGAATCCGGAATCCAAAGTGGAAACTTTGAATCCGAAAAGTTTTGAATTCGGAGACGTTAGTCATGTAAACGATTTGAAAGGACGAATCCGGATATTTTTTCGCTTGCGATCTTTAGAGTTTGCGGCATGACCAAAATGGCGGACGTAGGGGTCACATAGTTGGTTGCCTCATTTTTGTTACAGTTACAGGCAATCCATTTCATAATGGGTACTGCAATATTCCTGAGAAAAAGAAAAATGTTGATGCAAACAATATTGTCGCCGACCACACGTTATCGCAGACAAAAACGATGGCATGATCGAAGATCTCGACGGTTTTTGTTCAGACCCGGCAGAACAAGTGCCGGGTGGGACAACATGATGAACAACAATACCGTGGTCAGCGAGTGGAAAGAAAACTGCGGAATGTCTCACCCTACCTTGAATGGTTACCAAGCTGTCAGCTCTGTAACCATTCAACCAGGAATGTAAACGCCCACAAATCTGATAACCCAAAAATTGATGAATCTGTTAACATTTATGAAGTCGAAAAAATATCCACTGTATCCTATGTACTGTATGCCAAAGATATGTTTACTTTTCGCGACGTTAATTACAACCTACGTGGTAATGTTTTTTCTCTTTCCAAGCCACGAACCAGCACTTGTGGTCTGCATTCTTTAAGTTACTTGGCTGCTAATTTCGAATGACATTAGATCTTCCATTACACTAAGAGAATTTAGAAGAAAAATTAGATTGATTAGCGAGATCAATTATTATTATTATTATTATTATTATTATAATAACGCTTGTTATTGTTTTTTTTATACAAATGTAGAAAACCTTTATTACGAAATAATCAACTCTTAATACAATCGTACGCATACCTAAGTTATGTACACTTTCAGCAAATATAGAAATGTCGTATTCAAATTCATGTGGTACAAGAATAAACATTTTTAACGTCAAGTCTTCATTTAAAAATTTGTAAATAAAATATTCAAGATGCATTAAAAACAAGGGAAACATTTGCTCCTGATAAATATCATACTTGTTCTTAGTTTGTAGTAGTTTCATATCTGTTCATTTTCTTAATTTATGATGTAACGACTCTTAAACTAAGACCTCTCTACATAAACAGCACACGCTAATCACAAGCGCGGTGAAATGCTCGGACTCTAACAATTGAAAGCAACTATTGGAGTCAAATATCAAAGGGACAATGAATTACTCATTACATACATACATAAACTTTATTTAAACTCGAATTTAAGTGAACTCAAAGTGGCTCATTTGTCTGACGCGTCTAAATTTGTAAACCTGCTGTTCGTTTCAGCTTCTTTCCGAGCCTCGTTTTCAGTGCATAGAAAAGATTAAAACCATTGGTGATACATACATGGCAGCTGCTGGAATCAAGCCTGAATCACAGGTTAGTGACTGTCTTAAACCATCTTATCCTTTGTTCGAGCATAGGCAGAGCTGATTGGAATTAGTTAAAATTATGTACACGCGGAACGTTGGGCAAATTTCGCTCGGGTACTTACATGGAATGTGACTTTTCTGGCGTCCTGTCGTGGGGCTCCGCGTGACTGTTTGGCGAAATATCCAGGGGTAAAGTGGTTCAACTCTCAGGCTATAATAATCTGGTATCCATGTATGGTTGATTTTCTTTGCTCATTTTATAGCCTTCTTTTATTCTTTAGGTTCAATTATGGTTCAAGACATGGTTTATTTGCCGGCTTCTTTTATTCTGACGTTGGCGTTGTTGTTGGCTCTTTATGAGAGGCGGAACCCAACCGTATTTTCTTGTTTGTCATTTAGGAGAAGCTGGCGACACTCAGCCATATAGTAACCATGGCGGACTTTGCAATGGCTATGAAAAATAAACTGGCAGACATCAATATGCACTCTTTCAATGACTTCAAAATGAAAGTCGGTAAGTGTACTTAATTGTGCATCGGGGGCTGAACAGAGAGAATCGTTTTTCCTGACTTACATCTTCTGGTGATCGAAGTCAAGTGTAAATACCTTTGTGAGTGCCTTATTGATGATAATCGGTAAAAAAACACCCTAAACACCTTAAGTATTTTTACTGTAACGTATCATTGCACTCTGGACGTTGGAAAGATTTCCGCGCAGCCCCATACATTAATTATACATGCATCACTGTCATACTAACCCTGTTACAAAAACGAATAGAGATTGAGTCACAAAATGCATAATTAATGTATGGGGCTGTGTGAAAATCTTGCCGTGGAGTTTAATATGGAGTTCGAGAAGTGCCAGAAGCACTCGCCTTCGGCTCGTGCTTCTCTAGGCACTTCTCTCGTGTTCTTAAAAATTCCCGCGTGCTTATATAACTCAACAATGCACTCGGCGCGTTTTTTATTACTTTATGAAATGGAACTTGTGAGGATAAAGGAGAAGCTAACATCATGTTATTGCATTGCAGGACTGAACTTTGGACCCGTGGTTGCTGGGGTGATCGGTGCTCATAAACCGCAGTACGATATCTGGGGAGATACAGTGAATGTAGCCAGCCGTATGTACAGCACTGGAAAGGCTAACTGTATTCAGGTCTGGACCAAAACTTTATGGTGTTATCATTAGAATCCTCATATTTGAAAATATTGGTAAGAAGCTTCCAAGTAAGCCAAATGTCTGCGCACTGAAACAAGATTTTATAAGCTAACTTCTCAGTAAATTATTTGTTGTGTCAAGCCAACTATTTGCGTGATATTACATATTTAATTAAGAAGTATGTTAATCTTATGCGAATAATTTTCTGACAGTTTATTTTAGTTTATTCGAACTTGAAAATAGTGTCACGATGTCACCGAAACGTTCTTCTTTTACGTTGTTCCACCGGTTAGCTCAGTTGGTTGAGCACCTGACTGCTGTGCGGGAGATCGCGGGTTCAAACCTTGACCAGGGTCTTTAAATAACTGAGGAGAAGGTGCTGCCTTTGTAATGGTATCTGCAAATGGTTAGGCTTTCTAGTCTTCTCTGATAAGGACGATAAATCGGGGGTCCCGTCTCACAGTAGTGGTGTGGGACGTTAAAGAACCCACACACTATTCCGGCGGAAAGAGTAGGGGACGTAGTCCCCGGTGTGGTGATCTATAACCTATCCTGTTCCGGGGGCACCTGTGTATCCTACTATTCATACTAAGAACCTTGGGATAAAGCGCTATATAATAAAAAAATTCTCATTATTATTATTATTATTATTATGTCGCTAATTTTTTTACCAAGCCATGTTGCCTCTCCAAATCTCACCATTTTCTCTACCTTTTTCGTTATTTGTTAACAATCATTTCTATCCTAAAGTTATGTCAACCGTAGACATGAGCGGCGGTGTTTCCAAATAGTTTTTCTTGTGCTCGTGGGGATCTGTATTTTAGGCCGACTGGGTAGACCAAACAGGAAGAAAGAAAACTGATAAAAGGTAAAGCGTCAGAAACACGAAAAATCTAAACTTGGCACGGACAAAGAAGTACACTGTAGCAGAGTAGCTCTCGAGTACTTTTTGATTTTGGTGTTTTGATTTGCACAGGTCACGCAAAGTGTGTATAACATTCTCTCTACTCGTGGTTACACTTTTGAATGCCGTGGTTTAGTGGCTGTCAAAGGTAAAGGAAAGATGGTGACTTACTGGATGACTGGTAAAGAAGGAGATCAATCAACTTAGTGAAGCTGGAAAGTCATATTTATTATAGAATGCATCAGCGGTATTTTTCGTATCATTAGTACTCCCGGTTGTCAACCGTCCGACTTTCCTGCCAGTTAATTGGAATGTTAGCGAGCGTACTTGTAAATACAGTTTGTACTGTGTTTAGATTGATTTGCAAGTGATTTTCCTTGACAGATGAGTGATCTCACAGATCATGGTTGTGCAGCGAATGTAAAGGCGAAAGGCAGCGTTTGTCTGCACTGAGTAATTGACAGGGACGTCATTTGACGTGCTTTTGATTTGTAAGTACAATATAAATAACAAAAAAAATATGATGGGACAGTAGAAACCACACTCATCTCATGGGGTGAGTGACTCCATTAAAGCCCAGTGGTGTAGTTGGGCTAATAATACTACATTCCCTTGTTGTGTAGACGTTCGCATACTGTATAAATATGTACTATTTAAGTCAAGTTAATAAGTGGACCGTGTAAAGAGACCATTTGTATGTATAAATAGACCGTTTGTTTTAGTCCGCCGAACGGGTTGTCTAGAATCAGTTCAATGCAGTTTTCGATGCTCCCCGAGATAGGTGGGGTGAGTCGTCAACGACGGCAACATCAACAAGAACGCCACAAAGCAACAAACTTTAAACTGAGAGAAAACAACCGCTCTGCTCCTGCGTAGTAGATTACTTACATATGAATTTCTGTTCCTCCCTCTGGGAAAGAGCGTGAAAATTTTCGCCTGACGATGAATATTTTATCTTGGTCGTTACTTTCATAGCCTGAAAAAATAGTCGCGAATTACAGTATTTTCAAATGACGTTGGTGTTCCTGTTGGTGTCGATGTTACTTTGAGCCCCGAATAATAAAGTTAGTCATTTTTATTAGTCATTCAGTTCCTTAACGCGATATTTTATTTCCTCTCAAAAACGTTCGTTCTTTTATGTACAGTTGGAAGTTTTATTTTGGAACCCAATTTCTCTCCAAGCTTGAAAGTGCTGGTTTTGAACATGACTTAAGAAAGAATTGGATGGCAGCAGATTTGATTGGCAGCGATTAGAAATATCAAAAGTTTTAATATATCAAACTAGTGTTCGATTCTTAAGTTTCTGTTTACATAAATAAACGATGAGCCAAACTGACGCTGGTCGCTTATCGTATTTATAACTGCCGGTTTTGGACGCGTTTTATCTCCGATCGTTCTCTTACAGCAAATTAAGAAAAATGGAATTACATGTGAGCAAAGTTGTTTGTTTTCTGATTTTCCAACCGTATGCACGGGGTTTCAAAATGTTTTGAAGGAGGCGTTAGACTCTGGAAAAGTAGGCGGCTGTGACAAGTGAGGGGCCGCAAGGCCCAAGCTGATTGCTATGACCAGAGTAACCAGCGACCTGTAATAACGTAGCCGGCTTGTTTTGAAACGCCTGTGTATTATGTAAGCTGTATGTAAGATAGAAGCTAGAAAGCTGGTTTGGCGAGCTTTAGTTTCCTATGTGGCTGCCTTGTTCATGGGTTTCTCTTTCGAAAGTGACACAGTGTTCAGTACACTTAAATGTGTTTTCATTCGCATAAAGTCATGGCGAGGTACTCAGTTTAAAGGCAACCACCAGATATCCAAAGGGTGGCTAAAGTGCTCGTTCAACTCGACTTGCTGTTCCTTGGATTAGATTTGACATGGAAAAACGTTAATTATCAAGGTAAATATAAATTATATAAAAAACGTTTCTAGGTATATAACAGCTTAAACTCTTGATCACTGAATGGACAATCCGATTTAGACTGTGCATGGTAATCACGCTCCTGTGGTTTCTGTCGCAATTTTTTGAAATCTAGGACTTTCTGCTGAAATGGTTTAGACCTTCTTACGAAGAGAAGGCTGAATTCGTCACATTTCAGTGAGCAGCCACTTGTTTTTACTTCAGCGGCCAAGCTGACGGTTTTAAGATGCTCTTTCGTCATCGTGCTCTTTTCGTTGCTAGAGATCGAGTTATTTTATACCCCCTTATTTAAGCTGAAATAGAGGATTTTAGTCACTATTGTATACAATTACCCTTCTAAAGGAAATAACGTTAATCAGTTCGGTACAAATATTATTTAACGGAGGTGTTGAATGATTAGTAAACAAAATCCTTCAAGTGGCTGAAAGGTTAGTGGAAAGACCCCAGGCCCGAAAGATTGTCCAAAAAATGTACACCTCAAGTTTGGAAATAATGAAATAGTCACGGCCAAAGGGATGTGCTAGGGAGCATAAAGGAGGTTATTTATAAACCTTTTGTTTTTGACCATGGGCTTTGATCGTCTTAGTTTTGGCGTTGATTCATTTCTTCTTGTCGGTAAAAACTGATGGAGGATTTAAAGTCATGCGAACGGCGGACAACCATCATCTCTTTCTACCACGTGACTTGTTTTGTCCAGTTAGTGCGTGGAAAGGTTGTAACAAGGGTTGCGTGCCATTGTTTAACATCAAAACAATAACTCGGCTTGGAATGCATTATAGGCGAAGAGCCTTTGAAACTAGTGTTCTAGCAAATTCATTACCATCCGATGATGGCCAAGTGAGAGGTGGTGCTTTCCAGAGCTCCTACTTAAAATTAGGCTCGATTTCCGCCGCTCACTCGGGTCCGGAGTATTCTCCCCCGAGCAGCGGCTGGTAATCGAGCCTAACTTAAAATCTTCTATTTTTGTGTAGGCAACCTTAATTTCCTCTGACTTTGCGCCTTTTGACGAGTTTAATAGATAATTAAAATGTTTATTATGTAAATGTAGAAATTGATTGAGTATTAATATATTGACAGAAGAATACTGCCTTGTAAATTTATATTGTGTGAAATTAAGAAACGTTTTTCATTGTAAGAACCGGGAGTTGGAAATACCATCTAATGAGTGAGATTGATACTCATCAAGAACTTGTATGTTGAGTTGATCTTGCAGTATTACTTGAAGCTCGTTTGGCATGCTTAAATAAAAATGAAACTCAGTTGCTTGTATGTGTCTTTAGGAGTAGTGAAGAACTGTTTTTAGTGACTACTCTGTGGATCTAATTTTATGAAGGCACTGGGAAAAAATCCGTTCAGCCGTTCTTCCCGCCTGGCTTGGCTGGGAACGCCGAACTTTTCACGTGCCTAATTTAATGCATAAATTATTATTAGGTATATTTTTGAAAACCACTGACAATTTTGATTATTTTTCCTGAAACTGTATTAGGAACGGCTAATTTAGTTCGACGTCTGAATCAGCAGGGGCGGATCCAGGGGGGTGGATTGGGTGGCTAGCCACCCCCCTTCGGAGAAGCCCACCATAAAAATCTAATACGTGAAAAAAAGGAAATACATGTATGGGTCCCAAAAAATATAGTATAGTTTGGTGGCCGACTGTATCAGCCACCCCCCATTAAAAAATCCTGGATCCGCGCCTGATCAGCAGGCGCACTTTGTTAAGTTGGGTCGGTCCAAATTCGGTCAGTATAAAGTGCAGACTGGGTATAAAATGCAGACTGACACCAAAACCGCCTCCTTTTGTCAAATACGCGATAAATTTTCAACTTTTAAATTACGCTTGTGTCACGCAACCGCCTGTCTGAGAAACCCAGTCCAAGGATGGACATTGGTCTACATTTTCTTTTCGGAAAGCGCAAACCTTAATGAGTTCTTTCCTTTCAACTGCTGAGAAGAGTTCGATTCAAGCGGAGAAGAGGTCAACCACGTGCAAAATAGACGAAAATAGCTCATGCGTCGGCAACCTCATCCCCAGGCTCTCTCTCCTCTGCCTCCCTTGTCGTTGACAAGGTAGGCAGAGGAGAGAGAGCCTGGGAACGAGGTTGATGCGTCGGCCGCATCATTGCTTTCGTCATCCAACATATCATGTTACGGCCGAGTTGTTTATGATCGGACGACAAGAATTCAAGGCTTGAAATTCTGTTTTAGAGCGAAAGAACTTATTCAATTACATCAATAATTTTCCGAAAAGAAAATATCGACAAATGCCCATTTTTGGTCTGGGATTCTCATACAGGGGGTTGCGTGACACTAGCGTAAGTTCAAAGTTGGAAATTAATCGCGTATTATACAGAAACAGTCGGTCTGCATTTTATACTGACCGGTCCAAATTCGAATTTAGTTCGGCTCATGAAATGTCTGGCGTCTGAACGGAACCTTATTAAGTTGCCGTTGACAGTGGGAATTGGTAAAGCTGTCACAATGAGTGCTTTCCTCGTAGTTGAACCACGCTTGTACTGATATATAGCCTAGCCTAGCCAAGCCTAAATGCGAAACTCCACAATTGGTAACTTATTCAACAAAATTCTCATTCATGCTCAATTGAAGCAAGGAATGAGGTGAAATATTAATTGGTGCCCTTACACCGATTCGTTAGAACTTCAACTAATGACCCTACTATTCCACTCAATTTTCAAGACCCTTTATTTACTAAAGTATCAGTAGCCCCGCAATCCTTTATCCCTAACGGTATCTGGGTAGGGAACGCGCACACAGAATGCTTGAGCTCGTTAATGTCCTGCCAGGCATTAGTCATCCATGACGTCCTCGGAGAGCATATTTACTTTCTTTGCCAACATTATCCATAATTCACAATATTTCCACAAGTACACTTAGGATGGTAAACAGCTGACGAGAGTTGCCTGAAATTTCGCTTTAATGAAAACGCCGACGCAAATACAAATTATGGACAGATCTTCCTACTATGTAATGTTACGGCTCTATTTTACTGACCTCGTTTTCTCGTTTTTTATACGCGCGTGCCGTACATGGAATGTTTTGCCCGCTGAGTTACGCACGAGTCACACCTCTCTAGCTTCTTTCAAGCGTTCACTACTTCAATATTACACTAAGGCGCTGGACCTGTACGACGCCGACGACATCAGAACCTGGAGAACAATCTGTCCCAGGTGCAACATAGCGAGGACTTTACTGTGTCCGCCGACGTGCTGTTTCTAGCAATTTGAATTTCTATTTTGTTTCCTTTTAATTTTCTCGTTTATATATCAGTAGATTTAGCATTCTTGTGTTTTGTTTTTTAATTAACGAGGGATCCACTGTAATTGGTTAGGCTGTAGTGGTCTCCCTGCCTAATAATTTTTATGTATTCATGTATATAGATTGTATTCTAGTTAGGCGAAGCTAAATAAATAAAAGTAAGTTACGGACCGAGTCTTTTTCCCGTTCATTTATGGCCCAAGCGCGAAGCGCGCGGGCGATAAATCAACGGGGAAAAAACGAGGATCCATAACTTACAGTACGGACCGAGAAAACGAGGTTAGTAAGATATTTATGATATCTCTGAGATTCATCCGGCGCGCGTGAAAGGAAACTTTCAAATTTAGCGGGCCGTACGGTGAAGTACGGCCCGCTAAATTGACCAATCACAGCGCGCGTGATTGATACCCAAGGGGTGTTTCACCTTCATCCTCAGGAAACCCCGGCCTT
>OX419343.1:15378327-15385827 GCA_948470475.1 Galaxea fascicularis | reverse complement strand
GCTATTTTCAGGTACACAGTGGATACGTGTAAAAAGTAACAAACACATCACTGACTCCACCCACGTACACTGAGTTTGCTTACCTCACTGGTCATTATAACAAGAAACACATTCTTTCTGACATCAGTGTTCATGCGCTGTTTGCGTGCCAATTCTAACAGCCTGGAGTTGTCCTTTTGAGCAGTAGAAGTCACTTGAAACTCACTTTCACATCTTGATAGCGCTGACCCTGTCATCCATAAGCGACCTATAGGAACAAACGTTTGCCCATAACCTTCCTTTCTCCAGGTTACTCTTTGAATACCCTCAGCTTTACTCCAAATCGGTCTTCTTTGTCTGTTAACATTTTTGTTAGTGTGCTGGTCGGACTAAATACTTCTTCTCCAGCAGGTGAAAACGTACGGTTATGAGCGTTCTTAGTTTCCTCATAACTCAAGGTTGTGTAGGTACAAACACGACACAAACCATCAAAGACATACGGTACGTAATTTTCATGGGCCAAGTGCAACGCAAAAACCGCGATTCTATATGGCAGTCATCATGTATCTGGAGTCATGTAAACTGATTACGGTACTGACTGGGTTATAAGAGTTACTAAGGTTCGCAACAGAGGTTTCACCAAACTGAAAGGTGACACTTGAATAATTCACAACTAAGCGACTAAGTCCTGAGGACTGTTTGAGGTGACACTGACTGACGTTTCGACAACCTGAGCGGAAGTCATCATCAGAGTCAAGTGATTTATGCAACATCAGAGGATGGTATAAATTATCTGGTCCAATCCGATCATCGACCAGAGAACTAAAAGTTGTCATTAAGAGCGGTTTCCTTTTATGCGAAGAATGGTCAATCAATCCGTTTTTTTAAAATACAGTTTCTCCAGTTTTTTGTCATAACTCACCCTTTGCGTCTGATTTCAGCAAGTCCTTCAGTGAGATTTGGATCTGAGAACTAGCTGCTAGGCCTGAATACAAGATTACGAAAAGATGGCAAAATCAGCGACTAACTATAGTTGAACTTACCGTAAGCGACCACTCAAAATTTCCAGCCTTCATGCTCGCTTACAAAAGACAAGTGTAGTATGAAAACGATAACATAACACTTTTCTCTCAACAATTAATAAACTATGCTAAATTGTTCCACTTCTGCCTCAGAAATTTGCGTATCTGTTTGATCTCATGGGCATTTTGCTGAGGCACAAGATCTGTAAAACAAATCATGATACTCCACAAAAATACCGATCAATAAAGAAAGAACCCTTCTCCAACTGGGGCTTTGACGTTGGCAGTTAGGACAACCTATCTAGTATGTGTTAACCTCTCCCCAAGCCCCCTCCTCCTAACATACAGGAATTGAAGACAAGTTCGAATCTAGTCTCTTAACAAGCATCGATTTCCTTTTTCCAGGCATCGCCTATATTCTTGAACCAAACGTTTCAAAATTACAGAAATAACTCTTTTACATCAGATTGTTTGGATTTCTTGAATAATTTGACATCCTTAACCGCTATCAATATGACTTCAGACCACGTCACTCTACCACTATGGCTATTCTTGAATTTGTTAACAATGTAAATCAAAGATTTGAAAATAATGAATACACTGTTGGAATTAAGAAGTCATTTGATACGGCCAATCATTAGATACTTATTGATAAATTAAACTTTTATGGTATCTGTGGTACTCCTCTGGCCTGGCTTACTAGTTATTTGACTTATAGGCAGCAATATGTTATGGTTAATGGTCATGTGTCTCTCAATGAAACAGTTGAGTGTGGGGTCCCTCAAGGTTCAGTCATTGGCCCTCTCCTTTTCCTCGTATACATTAATGATCTTTTTCCACTCTTCAAATTATCTCTCGTTTATTCTCTTTGCAAATGATACCAACATTTTTCTTCGTCATTAAAAACAATCTTTCTGTAAGTAATTTCACAGTTTCAATTCGGGGACGCTGCAAACAGGCAAAACGCATGAAGAAACGTATCTCTGCAAATTTTTGTGTCATACTGAGCACAGGACGAGGAGTTGAACAAAGAGGGTATCTGGGACAGGCAGCAAATAGGTCAAGATTGTGGCAAAGCACCAATTAGAGGTATGGGGAGTAGATATTTTGAAAATTACAGGCTTAATCAAAACGGAATTGGTCTCAATCTAGCCAAATAACCTATCGTGCCTGGTCTATGTCGTCAAAGTGTGTTGGGAGTGTTAGTCATGTGACTTGTTCATGCTCTTGCCCCAAATCTGAGTCTAGCCCTACCCTAAGCCCCTAGAACTTAACATGAAGGTCAGAAAATCAACTGGAGCCCTTAAATCCCAACTCTTGCCCTGTCCTTCACTTAATCTTAGTCACTGCTATCCTCTAGTGGTGTCAGAAGCACCGGTCACGTGACCTCAATATTTCCCTCAAAAAGGGTTAAGACTTGGCTACTTTAGCAAACATTGTTAATCAAGAGTTTCCTCACGTCTCTTCTTGGTTTTAACTAAAACACCTGAAATTTTAAACTGAAACACCTTACTTGACTCCCTGACGACTGATCGCAGAACTTTTCTGAGATGCTCTATTCTTGAAGGATCGTATCCTGGTATTTTCCTCAAATTGTTGTTACGGAGATTAGAAATGATCTCCAACATGAAACGAACCCTGGAACTGAGAAAACAAGACAAAATAAGAAAACTCCGAATTTCTCCGCGTAGCATTAACCAAACGTTATCTCAACAACCGATCTGAACACAGCAGTCAACAGTGTTGGGTTAAAGAAACCGGTTCTGTACCAATGTACATTTCCTGGATCAAAAATAGCTCACAAATAGACAATATTCGTATTCTCTGTATTGAACTGGATCTAGCATGAAGAAGACGCTCTTGCGGAAAGAGCCTCCACTTTATGCTAGATCCAGTTCAATACCGAGAATACGAATATTGTCTATTAATATGTCTAGGTAAGCTGAAAGCCACACATGGCCACGTGGTAGTAGGCATTACTTAGCTCCACGAACAGCTGTTTCGGCCTAGTCAGTTCTCATCAGCATGGCATAGCTAATACCCGGGTTCAAGTTCCCACATGAATAAAACAAGCAACGAAAATAAGAAGCTTGGGGGATGTGGCTCAGCTGAGTAGCATTACTGATGTTCTTACCATGTTTTGACGTCAATCATACATTATCAGAGTACACATGAACTGCATGTATTTGTTTTATACATTGTATTTTGCCTTCACTACACAACCGAACACGCTCAAAGGTTGAGGCATGGGGGCGTTGGTCAGCCAGGCCCAAGATATGTTTAATTGTGACAATAAGCTTACAACAAAGTTGATAAGAGATACATCAAGTAACGTCCTACATGCGCCAAAGCCGGACACGTAAACCCCGAAAAACCCTTGTAGGGAAAAAATAGGGACCGTGTACCCCCGACCAAATGCAGTGGCGCCACCTTTGGGGTTTTAAGGTTGATCTATAAAAAACTGAATGAAAAAACGAAAACCAATACATTTGACGCTAATTACACAATAAAAATTAACCTTCTTGAAAAGTGCTAGTGGCAAGGCTGACCGTAGAATGACACAAGTTGCTCAACGGTCTCTTTTTACAAACATGCTACCCATGAGTCTTTGCGCACTACGCTCGCACCCAGTTCTCTGTTCCGTGTCGGCAAAATATTAATTTATGTCAATACCGATTATCACAAATTACATTTTGTTGTACTTTCGTCTTCTTATGACGTCATTCGTGCACCTATACGTTATTCGCAAACTCCTCTAGACCAATCAAAGCGCGAGGTCCACACCATCCATTGTATAATAATTATTATTACATCAGGCTGGTTGAAAACCTATCACCAATCGATCAGAAACGAACCTAGAAAACTACCTTCCGGGACCAAGAACTCTTCAGACGTGTTGAGAAACGGGCCCCAAGTTTCGGGTTTCTCGTGCGCTTTGTTAACTATCCAGAATACCACTGCTCACCGTCTGTTCCAAAGGTCACAATCCATGCTTTATTTTTTATTTTTTTATCCTAAGACAGAACACTTACTGCATGGTTGAACTAAACACATATCTAAGTTCTAATAAACCGCTACACTATAGAACAGACTGGTTTATGTTTAACAACCTTACTTGTTACTCAGGTTGGGAACAGAAGCTGCTTTAGCTTGAATTTGAAGGATGATTTCCTAAAAAGAATCCAAGTTAGAGGTAATACATCTATCAAAGGTGATTCAGAGTCATACAAACTGTTCAGAGAGAGTTTTGGGTAAAAATTAGTTAAAATTAACAACAGTATCACCTTAATTATAAAAAATGGGAGAGTCCAACAGAGTTTGAAACCAAAAATCTAAAACAAAAAATGCCGTTAAATACTAAAACCAAATCCCACAAGTTATCAGAGTCAAGCAAAAATATACAACTGATCTTTGACAAAGATATTTATGAAGTGTGCAAATCTGTGGAAATCTAAGAATAGGAACTGATACACAAAATACAAAAATAAATGCTGTAAAATGTAGCACTAAGATGGATGCATTACCAAGTGTTATGGGAGTGATTTCTATTCTACACAGTCAATCATAACCACAAATTCAGTCTATCAGCCACAGAAAGGAATTTCTGTTGTTAGGAAACAAACTGGAAAGTAGTTCAGGTTTTAACATAATGTATAATACACACTAAACCACACACCTTCAAGGAAGCTGGGTCATCTCTTCTGATTTCTGCACCAGTGCCTGTGAATAAATCATTCACGCCTTTAATTATATGCTAGATGTAGGTTTGCAAGATAATGTCATTACCAACAAAATTGCACGAGCCTGTAGGGTGAGTGCAATTTGTGGTCTTTGAAAATATTAATTTTACAAGTGCTTATTTATTCCAAATTGCACGAGAAAAACATTTGATTACTTATTAATAATTACTTATTACTTATTACTTATTATTGATTACTTATTACACTTGCAAAAATTGACTACTTATAAAGCTTCAGCCCATACATTGACTTCTGAGGTACGCAGAAGGCATTGCCCTTGATGTTCCGAAACTTGGAGAAACTTCGAAAATATCCGGAGATCACCGGAAGTATTCGGTTGATCTTCGGAAGTGTTCGGGTGATCGTTGGAAGCATCTGGGTGATCTTCCGAAGTGTTCAGTGATCTTCCGAAATCTTTGGAAATCTTTGGAAGGTTTTACACGATATTCGGCGGTCTTCGAATTACATTGGTTGGTCTTCAGAAGTCTTCGAGTCTCTTCGTTTTAACTTCGGAAATTGTTGTAATTTGCACTTGTGTTACACTTTTTTGCACTGGTGTTACACTTTCTGCACTTTGTTACACTTGAACTGCACTGCTCTCAGCCAATCACAATCGAGTAATTTTTTTAAGTGTATTGTTAAATTTGTAACAATGACATGATAGGTGAGCAAACCCTTGTTCATCCTACAACACCAGGCTGTCGGATAGTTCAATGCTTGCATGGAAAAATGACTCAACTGTATGCATGAAATAGTGTTAAAGGCAAACAATCAATGTAAAGGTTTTACATATATTTTCCATCTAGGACAGTCAGTGCAGGAGATAAGATTACAGGGCAACGTACTTACTTTTCAGCAGTAACAAGAGAAGTTCAATATCTTGCTCAGTAAAGGCATCAACCAGCCGGTGAATAATGTCATAGATAAGACAACAGTGAATAACCTGTAGGAAAAAAAGGTTCTGCAGATCAATCAGAAAATTTAGCTGAGTAAAATTCTTTTCTAATGAAAAAAAAAAAGATTAGACTTTGGAAAAAAATTGCGATTCCTAAATAAGCAAAATGAAATTCAATATGTCATTTTTCCAAAAAGACCTCCAGCATTTCAACAATTAAGTTCTAATCAAGGTGAATTGACAGCACTCCATAGACATTAACTTACTTTGAAGTTGTAGAGGTTTGCAAACAATGCCACTGCATTAACACACTCTTTTCCTTGTCCATAGTTGTCTTTTTTACTATCATGCAATTTGTCAAACACTTCTGCAAGCCTTTCAACAAAGAAGCCACCTAAAAAAATATATCACGGAGAAGTAAAAAAACCTGATTTTGTCATCACTGACAGATTTTCAGTCAAGACAAGTCATCCCTCATGCAGGTTTTTGTTTGGTCATCCCTCAACACAATCTTGAATAAACTGTCATCAAATCTGCCTTTCATACTTGAACTACTATTTGGAGAACAAAGATGTTGTAAGTGCATGCCATTAATCTCCTGTTGCCATGCTTATATGCTCTGCCAACCATTTGATGAAATTCTTGGAAAGCTCATTCACAAGCAATTTTTTGTTGCAATGATGATGCAATTTCTTTTAAACAGTTGTGTTGCTGGCATGCAGTGGTGGCTACCTGAGTTACAAAGTCTGGCGCGATTTTGTCGCAAAAAAAATCAACTCATTGAATTTCTCATGTTTTTTTTTTGAAAATTTTCAGCTGTCACATCACCTGTTGTAGGGTGGCTAGACACAATTTTCGCTGTGCACTGGCAATTCAACAATAATTTTTAGAAAAAAATTCCATCGCCACTGCAAGCATAAAATTGCTCACATAGCCGCAGTTTTATTTTTATTGTGGGCAAGAGAAAACAGGTAGATTCATCTATCCACAAGATGAATGGACAATCAATGAATCTTAAAGGTAAATGGCACTCAATGATAATCAAGACTACTTTGTTGAGACTTGAGACATGTTGATGTTTTCACAGTGTGTCACTGTAACCAGTCCATTGGAATTAACCACAACACTCATACTGGCCTTGTAAATATTCCCTTACTATAACGAGATAACATGCCACCATTCACCTCTGTTTAGTTTCAGAGAATGACTAAATATTATTTGTAGGTTAATCAATTATTGTTTTGACTCACCCACTTCAATTCCAACATGATTTGACAGGATTGCCAGTAACATCACATGTTCCATTAAAAGTTTATCAGGCATCAAAGACACAGCAATACATGAGTCCAGCGAAAGATCTGTAAGAATTTTGTTCATATCTGGTAAAAAAAGAAAAAGAATAGCTTAGAGATTACACTTGATTAATATAAAATGTAACAATGATTTCCTAGTGCAAGTCTTTCTTAACACTCAACAGAAAATGGCAGTGAGACAATTTGGGCCTTATCCTTATTTAGCTGGCAACAATAATAATCATTATCATTCGATGGATATTTTCCCCCCTTTTCATTGGCTGAGAGCCCACCACGTGACCTGCAAATAACTGCCTACAAATAATGATCTGCTCATACGTAATATCGTCTAAAAGCGTTTTTGCTGCAAATAATATTCTGCTCATGCGTAATTGTAACCATGCTAGAATAAATTATTTTACTGAGAAGGAAACCAATTGATTTCTGCCAGCAGTGCACGCTTACCGCTTCCCAAAAAAAAAGTATCAAAACAAACTTGGTCATTGAATGATAAAACAATTACTGAACTTGGTTATCGCAAAATATCGTGATTTGCCAGTCTCTCGCAGATC
>OX419343.1:15355827-15373327 GCA_948470475.1 Galaxea fascicularis | reverse complement strand
CTTGAAGTCATGTTTTGGTTCAGCAACATCCTGGAAAACACCAATCAAGTAATAAATTCTACAATAAATTCATACATAACTAAGTACATTATAAATATTGAAAGGTGAACTGTACAATAATGAGTAGAAGTACATGTATGTGTGGAGGGTATTTTGCATTTTTCATACTCTCACATTTCACCTTGTTAGCTTTTCCCTTCTTTTTCGTTTTCTTATTTTCTGTTGTATCGAGTTTCTTTGAATCACTGCTCATTGTATTCCGTTTAGCTGGACTGTTTTGCCATTCAGAAACCTGTGAAGGATCAAAGTAAATCAATTTTTTTTGTAACTATCGGTATTTACCTATTTATTTGTTTGCATGACTGTATTTCCAGTATCCTGAAGGACCTTAGGACCTCAGAACTAGAGGGTTTGTTGACATGGAAGACAAGGGTAACATATAATTTCACTGCTTTAAAGGAAAACACATGATGGGACACATTCTTGTGTAATAAAAAAAAAAAAATTAACAAGTAACTTATTTAAAGTGCACCTAACCCCAAAATATTTTTATCCCTTAAATAAATCTTTGCACATGTTTGAAACACATTGAGCCTTTTTCAACTAAATATTGACTTTTTATAGGCTGTAAAAGTTATGAAATCTAGCCATCATCTGTCCCACAACCAAGCTAAAAAGGGGCATGGGTCTATTCTTTACATGACCTCAAAGACTGCTTTCCATGCATTTTTACAATGCAAATTAAATCAATGTAATGCAATGCAAAAATCAGTTGGTGATGCTATGTAAGGAATAGACCTATGCCCCTTTCTAGCTTGGTTGTGGGACACACGATGGCTAGATTTCGTAACTTTTACAGCCTATAAAAAGTCAAAACATAGTTGAAAAAGGTGCAAAATGGTGCAATATGTTTTGAACAGGTGCAAAGATCTATTTAAGCAAAAAAAAATATTTTGGGGTTAGGTGCACTTTAAGTGCTTGAGAGATGAAATCAATGTGTTTAAAATCTGCCAAAGTTATTGTAAACATCAAACATGAAGCTCACGATATCATTATTTCATCTTGTAATGTACAGTGTATTAATTTTGTAAATGCTGTTTCTATAGGTTATCAGGATAATACTGTAACTAGGTCAACCAATACATGCATGTTTGCATTTCATGTCAAACACTCAAACCCAACCTTCACTCCCAGACACATCTGTGTGATGCTTACAGCCAATCTCCATGCTCAAATGATTACTTACTCATTGTGCCTATGGAAGAGGCATAGGACTCAGCAGTGTAGGATGAGGGACGGGCAATGAAAGAGGGAATGACAGAAAAATACATTACAATGATTTATCAAGAAAATCAGAAACTTCTTTCCACTGTTGCAGATAATGTTTCATTCTTGGTCAGTGGCCATCTAGAAAGGCTGTTAATGTTATGAAAGCTCCACAAAAAGAGGTTTTCTTGCTTTTTTGTGTGCTTTTTTTTTCTTTGTTCGCATATTTATCAACTTGGGGTTGCTATTTATGGGCATTGTTATTCATGGTGGTCAATTCAGCATTTGGGGAAGTAGTACACAAGAATTTGGTATTATCAACAGAGTTGATAAATGTAAATTGACCACCGTACAGGGATTCTAAAAGCTGAGGTTTCGAGCATTAGCCCTTCATTCTGACAAAGGGCTAACGCTCGAAACATCAGCTTTTAGAATCCCTGTACGGTGGTCAATTTACATTTATCAACTCTGTTGATAATACCAAATTCTTATTTCTATCAACAGTCTTCATCAATTGACAACCTTGGCAATTCCAGAAACTGAGGAGAGCCTTCTCAAAAGAGGTAAAAAAAAAAAAAGCTTAAAGCACTGGGCCCGGTTGTTCGCAAGCCGATTAACGCTAATCCAAGATTAAAAATAAATTAAGGAGGTTATTTCTCTATCCCCAAACGTTGTTCAATGCTGATATTCTGCAAAATTTTAGATTAGGGGAAGTCAATCCTGAAAAACAAAAAGCAGTGGAAACAACTTCCATCCAAATGTGAAAAACTGCAACCAAAGTTTACGCTAATCCTGGATTAGGTTAATCAGCTTTTGAACAACCGGGCCCTGGATTCTAAATTGGATTGGAATGCCTGTTGTGAGCTACCGGTAATGTTTACGGAAAACTGTTGAGCTGTCAAACTTTAAATTTCCTTTGAAAGGAAATACTTAATGTTCGGAAAGCTTCACAATTTTTTAAAGAAACCATTTAAAAGTAAATAATCACCTTTTTTCAGCTATTTGAAACAGTTTCTAATTCAGTATTTGAGACGTCTTGTACAGTGAGTTAGCTCAAAATAAAGCCAACATTGTGTTTGTGGCTTGTTGATCTTTTGCAGTCACTTGACAGTGTTTTCTTTGGAGTAAATCTCAGTACTTATATAATAAACAAATCACTTCATCGTTAGTACGCTTGTAAGATTTTTATTCACTCACTGTGAAGAATAAAACTCACCTGCTCATATGCGCTCACTTGCTCATTCCTCGCTCATTCATTTTATTCTTCACAACTTGTGAATAAAAATTGTATGCGCTTACCAACCATGAAGTAATCTATGTGTTCTTACTGTGTTTTGACATATCTGTGCATTATCCAAGTACACACACACACACACACACACACACACACTGCCAAATGGAATTAGTTTGTTATCACTGAGTTTGTTTATTATGTCCAATGAATTTCAACTTATCCAAACTGGAGATTTTGTAACTTGGTAACCCACAGGCACCCCAAGCTCAACATAAGTGACACGTAAACATGCATGGCGTTGTGTTACATAGTTTGAATAAACACTTCGGCGGGAAAGTATCATACGCGAGTATTTGTTTTACAAGGCAGAAAATACCATACTATCTGAATAAAAGCAACCTATTTCGATACAATGTTGTTTTGTTTGATGTATAAAAGTTTTCCAGGCTGGTTTTAGGGCATTTCAGCCGGATTTCTCAGTTTCGGTTTCCTACGTATAAGTGAAACGCAAGGCAGAACACTCGTTGCAGGTTGTCAGCTGCTCGGAGCGAAGAAAAAAAGTATTGAAAACATAACTACTTACCCATTTCCCCCACACGATCAAAGAAGAGATGTAAGCGCTTCCTATTAGCTCAATCTCAACCCAAAACTACTGCCATAGCTCCTGCTAGAAAGTTTTTTTTTCGATTTAGCTTCCCCGATTAATTTTGTCGATAAGCTCGGCCAGACCGCCATGGACACATCAAACTTTCCAGAGGCATGCTGGGTTACAAAACTTATCCCGGCAGGGGCAGAGGGCGGAAAGTTGTCGACAGACAAATTAATTTGCTCCAGGGGCCCCCACGTGGGATTTCTGTCAAGGTCAAGGACGCAGAGGGAGACCAATGATAATCGTCGTTTCTGGAAGCTTTGTCAAATTTGAATTTTGTTGTCAACTCTTCATTACCCTCTGATCATGCTGAGAGGTAATCAGCTTCGTTTCCGTTTACATCACATGGGTTTTCCTCAGAGTTGACAACAAAATTCAAATTTGACAAAGCTTCCAGAAACGACGATTATCATTGGTCTCCCTCTGCGTCCTTGACCTTGACAGAAATCCCACGTGGGGGCCCCTGGAGCAAATTAATTTGTCTGTCGACAACTTTCCGCCCTCCGCCCCTGCCGGGATAAGTTTTGTAACCCAGCATGCCTCTGGAAAGTTTGATGTGTCCATGGCGGTCTGGCCGAGCTTATCGACAAAATTAATCGGGGAAGCTAAATCGAAAAAAAAACTTTCTAGCAGGAGCTATGGCAGTAGTTTTGGGTTGAGATTGAGCTAATAGGAAGCGCTTACATCTCTTCTTTGATCGTGTGGGGGAAATGGGTAAGTAGTTATGTTTTCAATACTTTTTTTCTTCGCTCCGAGCGGCTGACAACCTGCAACGAGTGTTCTGCCTTGCGTTTCACTTATACGTAGGAAACCGAAACTGAGAAATCCGGCTGAAATGCCCTAAAACCAGCCTGGAAAACTTTTATACATCAAACAAAACAACATTGTATCGAAATAGGTTGCTTTTATTCAGATAGTATGGTATTTTCTGCCTTGTAAAACAAATACTCGCGTATGATACTTTCCCGCCGAAGTGTTTATTCAAACTATGTAACACAACGCCATGCATGTTTACGCGTCACTTATGTTGAGCTTGGGGCGCCTGTGGGTAACCAAGCTTAATTGAGTACTGGGGACTAATAACCACACCTGCTGTGCCAGGTTACTAAGCAGCAAAGCATGAAGACCTCTTCAACCTTCTTTGGCTGGATTTAGATAAAGTTCTGTTCATTTCAGCCGGAACTGGTTGCATTTCAAGAGTTGTGTTGCTAAATGAAAGAGCAATCTGTACTATTGTTGTTTCTTAGATTTGTGTTGAAGTTAAGACAATTATGGTAATTGTTTACTTTACTTTACTTTACGTATTTTTAGGACAAATCAGTCCAGGGGAAAGGTGCGAAACAGGCTATATACAGCCCTTAATGAAGCACCAACCCATGAAACACACTGAAATAGAATAGGTCAGCACTAGGGGTGGTCACAGCCAGGGTTCGTTACGTCCCTAGTGGTTCTTTAACGTCCCACAGAATTAATTGTGGAGAGTTGTGAGACGGGACCTCCGGTTTATCGTCCTTATCCGAGAAGACTAGAAAGTCTAACTATTTGCAGATGTCATTGCAAAGGAAGCACTTTCTCCTCAGTTATTTAAAGACCCTGAGTGTTGGTCCGGCCGGGGATTTGAACCCACGACCTCCCGCACGGTAGTCCGGCGCTCTACCAACTGAGCCAACCGGTCGGTGGTAATTGTTGTAATAGGTCGACTTATACACAGGTAAATACGGTATGTGTTAATATTTAAAGATACAGACCTGTCCTTTCTTCTTGCTGTAGAAAGCAACTCTTTTTGCTTTTCTCTCAATTTTGGCTTGCTTTCTTAGATCTCTCCTGCTGGGTAATTTTCTCTTCTTTCCTTAAAATGTAAAAAAGATAAATCCACAAGAACTTTAACATCATTTACATGTATAGCTTTGAAGAAATTATGAAGAAGCTATACTTCACTCGAGACAGAGTCGTTGTATAGAAATTATGTGGAAGAGATCTTCATATTTGACCTTTTCAAGGGCTTTCATATAGTAATAGCGAGTACGAAAATTGCTCAACTCCGGCCTCATTCAAACACACGTGCCTGTGCTCTTATCAGTGAAAATGTAATAGCATGTATTAAGGCCAGCAACTAGACAACAAAGCTGCCAATCAGGTTGGACATTAAAAAAAAAAAAAAACAGTACTTTGAAGGAAGGGAGGTGTTACTAGGATCTGAGCACGGAAACATTTGTATCGATTTCCTCGAATAACTTAAGTTTAAGCTTAGGATGACAACGTAACCACAAAATGTTCTTGGAAGAAAATAGTTTTTGTTGATGTTTTCGATCCCAAACATACCTTTTACTGCTGAGAAGTCCCTGTCATCAAGTTCGTCTCCTTTTGGCACTTTCAAGAACTGTCCTTTAGCTCGAATGTGGAAGAATTCATCTGTTTTTTCTGCTTTTCTCTTTCTTGACCGACTGTCCGCCATGCTGTTATTCGTCGTATGACGGAAGGACTGGTGTCATAGTGCCCAGTTTCTCTCTATCAAAGTCCCTTCGCTTGGCTCCTTTCCCGGCAAATTTCATTGCTTTGTTATCGATATCTGTCAGCCCACAGCAGTCCCAAAAGGGTTGCATCTTAATTACTGTCCTTCTTAACGAAAAGATCTTCAACCAGTTGACATCGTGAATTCTGCAAGAAGGGTTCCAATGTCTGAATCCCACTTGGTTTTAATCCCGGTAGATGGTAGCGAACACAGTGAGAAGGCGTTCGATTGTGAGTATACAAACAGTCCTCATGTCATGAAAATCCATCAGGGCTCACTAAACTACCATGATAATGGTGTCTTTTTACCATTGCTTGCAGCGCTTTATGTCACATTGCTGTAAACTTGGCTTTCCACAGGCAGTGTTTTGCATTCAAAACAGTGTCAGCTTATTATTTGCATAAATTGCTTATTCTGAAGTGTCTTCAAGTGATTTGAAAAACCCGCAGTTAGGAATGCCACGCGGATTGTTTAAACTGTAACCATAAGAGGAGTTTTAACAGACAACAAACCGACAGAAAAGCTGAAAATAAAACCGATAGTCAAAGGGAAAAGATTGTTTTTCAAAATTGTCTGTACTGTTGGATGTATTTGACAAAATAAAACGGTAGTGCGGTTTTACAGTCCCTGACCACTGAAGAAAAACAAACGTTTATTATGAAAGTAATTCAAGCATATTTAAAGTTTAACTTGAAAAAAAAACGATCGCTTGAAAGGGGCAGCTGCACGTAAAAATAAACCGAATACTCCGGGGGGTTTAGTTTATTTTATAATAACTTATAAAGCAAGTTAGAATATCAAAAAGAGTGCAGGAACTACAGAAATTGCTTAAAAATTGTAACATTCGCAATAAAAAAAGTCGCATTTTTTTTTGTTACCTGAAGCTTTCGCACGAAAGCGCGACAATTTTTCAATCGCATGGCTTGAAATTTTTAAATTCGTGAATATTTGTTGGAAAAAAATTGGATCAGAACTGACAGGAACAGTATGAAGCTATTATTATACAAAACTGAAATTTTTAGTATTCGTTCAGCGATTGTCGAACGGGAAGAGCACGAAAAAGTCAGTCTGTTGTATTAAGCTTCGACTTTGTCCCTTTCAGTAGCCAGCGAAAATAAGAAAACCGATCAAAAAAAAAAAAAAACGGTACAAGAGAATAATTTACACCTCCCATGTTGTTGACTTCTGGCAGACAATTATTATCGATAGAATGTGAATTTTCTTCTATCAAGATTATGCTTCTCTAGCCGTTAAATTCGTCGGGCCGAGCTATTGAGAGTGAACGAGAATTTTACTGCAACTGAAGTAAGACCACGGAGGAAAAGGGGAGGAGGGCGGTTTCAGAGAGACGTTCTTATTAACGCTATGAAAATGGTGGCCCTCGAATATAAAACAGGGTAATGAATTACATTTGGCAGTCCGAGTTCTTCTACCAATTTACATATTTTTCACTACACTAGCCTATCTTACTCTCTTACAGACTGAAGGGGCTCAGCAGTTGAAGGTGGCACGGCCACGACGGCAGTCAAAATATCAGCCGCTGCACATTCAACACACCTTTTGGTGCATTTTTCTATAATTTCACGTTTTTTTGGGGACGTATAAACACCCGACGACAAATTGTTATTTTTAAACTTGGAACCAGTCCTTATAATTTTCGCCTACGATTTAGCGAGTTGGAAGATTCGCAATGAAATTTAAAGAATGCAAATTCACTTTATAGACAACTTCCAAAAATTCAGGCTGCCCTTCCCTGCTACGGGCCTAAACTTAAGACTAAGATTGAAAATCTAGATCAATTGAGTGCCTTCTTCCTGAGGCTGGGATGACTGTGCTGAACAGTTGGTCTAAGGCCATGTCCACACAGATGCATTTTTGTTTGAAAACGCATTGATATGCATGCGTTTTGGCCTCCCGTCCACACTGATACGCTCGAAAACGCTGAGCGTTTTCATCGAAAACGGATCCTTTTGAAAACGCTGTTGAAAGTGAATCGTATTGAAAACGCTACGGCATCCGTATCAGTGTGGACGCAGATCAATCGATGCGTTTTTTACACCTATCGAAAACGCATCAGTGTGGACATGGCCTAAGTGTCGAGGATGGTGGTTGCACACGAGGTTTTCTCCAACAAGCTCTACATACTCGGACAATACACCTTTTTTCGAAATGGCTCCCATTTTAACATTCCACGAAAATTTAAGGTGGCTCTGAACTCCATGTACGGAATTTATTTAAACTTTGCCAAAAGTTGCATCTCATCCTGCTTATTAAAATTCTTTATTATATGGCTAGTGTTTGTACATGATATAACGCGCGCTCTGATTGGCTAAGTGAAGCGAAGCGCTAGGGCATTATTCTCCCGTAATGCCCACGGGCCGATTACGGATGATGCAAATTAGGAACAAAAACAACAAAAAGTCATCCAAAGGCCACATTTGTTTTATTTACATTGAAAATTGGTGCCTCTAGAGCAAAAAACTAAAAAGACGATCAGGAAAGCTGTTAGTGAAACGTTTGACCTGAGTTTGGAAAATATCAATGAATAGATTATCGTGAAGTGACGACTTGCGCTTGAACTATTTTTTTGCCCTTAGAACCGTTATGTTAGCCATATAATAAACAACTTAATAACCTCGACCGTTCGGTCGTTACGGGAAAATCTCAAACCTCGGCCTAGCTGTATTGACCTCGCTATCGCTCGGTCAATACAGCAAGGCCTCAGTTTGAGATTTTCCCGTAACGACCTCACTCTCGGTTATTAAGTAGTTAATAATAAGAAAAAAAATTACCGTGCCGTTTTTGAAATATAAGCGCTTAAAGCTGAAATTAAGGGTGTTTTTAGCAGGTCATAGTGTTGCTATGGTAACCTATAGTGTCACGAAAATAATACCAACATATTCACCAATGATTGGGCAGTTTTTTGATACCATAATTATAGGCATCAACTGATAAAGAGTGGTAATAATGACCCATCAAAATCTACGTCTTGGAAAGTGCTGGAAACTGTTTTGAGCCACCTTAAAATGGGAGCCATTTTGGAAAAGGTGTATGGCAAACGTTTTGCAAGAATGAGGACAAATTGAAAGTTGCTTATGTGTAAAAAGGCTGTACTAGTCACCAAGGAAAACTTGATCAGACAGGGTGCCTATTGCACAGCTACGTATATGTTTTCTCGTACGTTTTTCCAAACACTTGAGCAAACTACATACATGAACAAGAGAAAATTCTCAAATTCTCACTAGAAAAGTTATCTAGGAAAATGATAATAGATCTAACAAGAAAGGACCGCGCAGGGAGAGGGGCCAGGGCCCCCACTTTTTGTGGAAAAAAGAGTATTTCCAAAAAGGAAAAGTACTTTCACGGGATAATAGTGGTCGATTAAACCTGGCGGACCTCGCGGGAAAACATCCAAGCCTGAGGGAGCAAGTGTTTTGAATTAAACTGAGTTAGATGCGTTTTAGCCATTTTTATAGTGAGCCCCTTCCCCTCAGTTGAAGAGGCGGGGCCGGCCCCGGCATTTTAAAACTTAGCCCGCGGGACCTGAGAGAGCAGTTTAGAGATACTAAATAAATACAGATAAAGCCCACAGAAAAACAACTCTCTCGTTTTCTCCCTCCATAAATTTAACATACTGATTTTTCTGTATTGACAGTTTATCTTCAGTGTATGCACAGACCGGAACATACCGTAGGAATATTACATGTGCACGAAGCCTCCACCAACACCATCATCAGGATTCCACGTAAGTTAAAACCTCGACGTTTTTGTTTGAGTTTTGCTCATTAAAGTCGGGTTTTATTTTAGTGGTTTCCTTTTCGTCTTTAATTTTGCGATGTGATTTTAATCGTTATTAAGCTGCTCCTGTCCCCAGCCGTTACCGATTCAGTACTTTGTCAATTTTTAGTGGGTAGTGACATCAGTGAAGAAGCGATAGAGAACATTGTCAGAGCACAGTGGCAAAAGGTTGATGACTTAATTGACAAGTACAAGAAAAAGTGTGAACAACATAAGGTATAAAAGCAACCATAAATTTTAATCCTCTTTGTTTGTTTTATTTTCCTTTATCATTAAATTCGTAAATAAATGAAATCTAACCCAAGGCATATTTACCATTTATCTGGCACTTGCAAGGCAGAACAGCTTTGATGGGTAATAAAACATCAATAGCGTGTACAACATGATGACCGGCTTAATCAAGAAAAACTCTCTCGTAAGCGTCCACTACTCAAGTTTCTTAAGCGACCGCGACCACCCTTTTCTGTGTCCCGTAAGCGACCACCCGACATGATTACGTATGGTCGTTAGAAATAATTACTAAATGTCACAAAAGTTCAGTTTTTAATAGCGCTTGCCCGAGTGCCAACAGCTACTAACAGTTTGCATACAAAAAGATGGCTATGATTAAATCTGTTGGTAAGTAGCCAATCAACAGAAGTATAAGATTTTCCAGGCGTTATTCGATGTGAAATATGCCAGTGCTTTCAATCTTTTCCCCGAGCCTTATTTTACTTAAAAAGGTAACATCTTTATGTAACTAGTTAATCAGTCCAGTTTTAGGTTAATTTCTTATTTTTTTTTTTGGAAGGGAGTTGACTGTAGCTGGCCTGAGGTTTATGCATCAGATCAACTACTTCATGTTGACTCCTCAACGTTTTGTACATTTTATACCAATCTAAGGAATCGGTTAAAAATAAACTTCATTTATATGTAAGTTGATGACACATTACCCTCTTTTTGTTTAATTAGGTGAAGTATTCCGTCATGATCGAAACAAAAGGCAAACCAGGGGAGGTGATTTGCAAGTTGGTCAAGGAAAAGAATGCTTTTCTGGTAGTGATAGGATCGAGAGGACTGGGAACGATACGCCGCACCATCTTAGGCAGTGTTAGCCAGTACTGTATTGATCATGCGCACATACCAGTGACTGTGGTGCCACCACCCACCTAGAGGCGGTTACTTCAGATCACTTTCGGCATCGTTATTGCGTGGGTAATGTAAAATATATAACAAGATCCAGTAGTTCAAGGCACAACGGAGGTAATCTCGGGTTAGAGTGAACTTTGATTTCGGTTTAATAACTGCTCAGTATAAAGATAAATGAATACAAATTTTACAAAGATTTTCTTCCGTTAGTGTTGACTTGAATTTTTCTTTAAACACATTCTCAGTAAGATGAAGGCCTCGGCTAATTTTTATTAGTATCACCCAACTAGTGGACTAATGCAAATCCTGCATTTTGATTGGCTACGCTACTGGGGGACTGTAGTCCTCGAGTAGCAATCGAGTGTGACGCTTTCTTTCGTTTTATTCCCAGATAAATATTTCTTCAACTTGCATTTGCTAACTTTATTATTGCCTTTTCTGTCCGACTAGTCATCATTAAAGAAAATCAAGATTCGATTTTTTTGGTGTTAAGTTGTTGTTAGGTACTTGTTTTGACACCAGTTACGTGGGTATTGCAAGATCTTTCATCTTGGTCCAATAAGTAGCAAGGTAGCGGCCTCTGGTAATGGGTTGAGCCTAAATCATACCCTGCAGAACGACAGCTTAACATTGATCCAACATTGGCTGTACTTCTCAGTGGAGGGTATGATCTAGGCACAACCCAGAACGACAGTAACTGCAGAACGACAGCTTAACATTGATCCAACATTGGCTGTACTTCTGGAGGGTATGATCTAGGCACAACCCAGAACGACAGCAACTGTAGCACGACAGCTTAACATTGATCCAACATTGGCTGTACTTCTGGAGGGTATGATCTAGGCACAACCCAGAACGACAGCTTAACATTGATCCAACATTGGCTGTACGTCTGGAGGGTATGATCTAGGCACAACCCAGAACGACAGCAACTGCAGAACGACAGCTTAACATTGATCCAACATTGGCTGTATGTCTGGAGGGAATGATCTAGGCACAACCCAGAACGACAGCAACTGCAGAACGACAGCTTAACATTGATCCAACATTGGCTGTACGTCTGGAGGGTATGATCTAGGCACAACCCTGGCAATAGGCGTTACCATTATCTCTCACCCCATTCCTTCCCTGGGCTCAATCGTAAACAAGGACGGCTTGTTGTTAACGATTAACTGCCAGACCACGATTTTACAATGACATCACGTCTTTGATTTGGCGTGAATTTTAAGGAAGATGTCGTTGAACTTGTTATCAGGAAACAGCAACTCCAGAATCCCTTCCCACACGACATACAGGAGACGCTTGTTTAAACTGCAGTATTGGAAGGTGTCAAATACACTGCCAAGAGAAACGAACCAGAGATTTTGTAAGCAATAAACTCAGGAATTGCCAAGAGTGCTTAAAATATATAAAATAAATTTACCGACAAACTCCTTCCATGGTCACCTCTGAGCCAAGAAAACGCTTTAATTCCTCTGAGAAAAGATAAGGAAAAACATTAGTTGGACAACGCTCAAACCGAAGAAACAACACCGCGGTACAACGCAAAAACAGAGAAAAAGAAAACTTTAAAACGCAAATTTTCTTAAAGTAAGGCTTTCCAATAAACCTCGCTTACAAGAGTTCCGTCCCTGAGCACAAGCGTAATATGTTATTGCTTCCCAGATAAAATGATTCACACTTTACCTGGTATACTGCCGAACATCTTCGTTTTAGCAGCCACTCGTGTTCTAACCTTTACGTCTTTTTTCCTTTCTGGCGAAGTCTCGGCTAAAACTCCACCAGGCCAGAATGAATCCCTGAAATACAAAAGGAAATACTCCCATGAAACTCTACAAACAAACTATTACATAACGAGAAATGCTCACCTGAATAACTTGACATACTCTGCTATCTGCTCTGCTGACGTCATGTAATTCACGTGGTCGACGATTTTTCTGAAAGCCAATGAATGCAGAGACACGAGCAATAAGGCTTCGACGTCATAAAGCAATCAATGACGGGTGAAGTTCAGATCAAATGCATGTTTTTCGTCCCTTAAACTTGACAATTTGTCTTAGTTTATATATCTGGTAGCTTCACTGTACACTCCCCACCCCCTCTCACAGTCCCCTGGTTTTCACTCGAGTCCAGTGATAACTTTTTTCAAGTATTTATTCTCTAAGGTTTTAAGGTAAATTGGCCACAGCAAAGGGATTAAAAGCTGATGGTTTCATCGTTAGCCTTCCGTCTGATAATTTTTCGAAACGTCATTCTTTCCCCGTCATTTCGTCCTGTCATTACGTCTCGTACCCAAGAGGATGGAAATGTTGAAATGTGTATTAACAGTTCAGTTCTCGAGGGAGTGGATCATTTCGCGTATCTTGGTGCGAAAATCCAGAGGGACGGTGATCATAGTAAAAAGACAAAAAGTAGACTGGCTATGGGTATAAAAGCATTGAATGGGATGAGGAAGTTATGGAAAGGGTTAGATAAACGGACAAAGCAATGGGCCCTCTGAGCGGACACTTGGGTCCTATGAAAGGCAGACGAGAAAAGAGTCGTAGAGTATTGAGAATCTCTTGGGTGAAACGCCGAACAAACGAAGACATTAGAAAGGAAATAAACGTCACTACCGGCAGGTTCTTACGTCAGGAGAAAGAAACTACAATTTTTCGGTTATGTAACAAGGGAAGACGGAACGGAAAAAGAGTTCTTGAAGGGGATCTTCCTGGGAACCGAAGGAGAGGGAGCCGAGAATCAGATGAGAAACGACAGGTTTTCAGCTCAATGAAGAGGGCAACGACTTCCGCAAAAAAAAAAACAAAAAAAAAAAACAGATCAGTGTATAGAGCTTCTGTGAGAGAAGCAACGCTCTGAAGAGAGTAAGCCGAGACAAGTAAATACAAGGCCCAAGCATCCTTCGAAAACTTAGGGATATCTGGGCTATTTGCCGTATTCTTGAACCTAAAATGGTTTTCTGACAGAAACAATAAGGTGAACGGCTGAACTTCACTCGAGGAACGAGCAAGCTAAACTCTTACCGATTGATTCTGTCTCCATATGTGGTTTTGATAATTTGCCTCAGCAAAACGACGATACGACGCCTCAGCCACAGATTTCTGCGTAAATAAAATTTAAATCAACAACAATCTAAGTAATGAAGACCAGACTCACAACAACAGAATACGTTAGTTTGTGAATCTTGTAGCGTGTCTTACCTGTGCTTGAGGTCAAATATTTCGTCCATAAGCAACAACAAGATTCTGAGGGGAATGTTGTCTTCCTCCTGTAGAACACCAGACCATGGAAGAAAAAAAAATATATATATATTACACCTGAAAAGTGTTAAACTTCACACACACATATAAGTTGCATTCCTTGGTTTACCTCAGGGTCAATATCAGCATATAAATGCCTGGCATCCTCCTTCAGGTCACGTCTCTGTCCCGGCTGAAGACGAGATATAATTATGCACCATAAATACAACGTTAGAAAAGCATAAAACGTTCGGACAAAATAGAGTTGAGCTCTCTGTAAAGGAAGATAGTGCGTATATATGAAGCATCAGAATGGTACGGACAACAGGTCCAGATAGGTGACGTATTAACTGTACCTTGGTAAATATCTTCTGTACACCGCCTGATATGCTGTCCGGTACAGTCTTGAAAGCGTGCGACACGTGACGAATGGGCGCCACTAGAGTATCCACCTAACACAGACAAAAATACACACAGTAGCTTTCAAGTGTAAACTATTCGTTCACCAGCTTATCTGGGTGAAGCTCAGATGTATTGCATTAGTCATATGCCAAAAATAAAAAGCCCTTCAACATAACACTTTCCAACTCAACCAGTATAAATATATCAAAGCAAATCAAAGTTCGATGAAATTTTAGGCAAACTGTTTTTTGTTACTTTACGTTGTGTGTGGCAAAAGCGTTTTTAAGAAATTGAAATACCCGAAATCAACATTACAATTTGCTAGATAAGGATATATTTTTGGTTGTTGTTGAAAGTCTATCATTCAACTTCACGGCCTGATTTTATTGTACTTTTTAAACGCAGCTTATTGTCGCCTTAAGTAGTGAATTGCAAAAATAAAGCTACCATTTCTTGTATTGTGCAGAGTAGTAATACTGATCTGGGAAACTGATGACTCACCTTTCTGGCGAACTGGCCTTTCTCACGTGCGTACGGTCCAGGTATGAGAAAATTGTTTACAATTTCAAACATGCCTGGATGCAGACCAAGGACGTCTGTGGACAAAAGATTCTGCAAAGAACAAAACATGGACACGCAATATTCTTCGTTTAGATCAGCACCTGCCATCAATCAATGTCATGCACATTGAGGTAAAAGAACAAGGCTTACAACATCAAATACCGTTTGCTCGAAATGAAGAACATCACATCACATCTCACCTGTAGATACGCGTCTAATGCAATTCGCCGTTTCTCAAGAAACTTCTTGTCCAAATTGTGAAACGTTCTTTTTCCAGGAAGAAGAAGGCCAGAGATATGACCATACTGTAACAAAACGTCATTCACCTAAGTTATGTACATCTCTTACTCTTTCCCTTTCTCTGGCAATAAATAAACAGGGCAAACGAAGAAACACTTATTGTCTCGATCAAATACCTTCTCCTTGAGATGCAAGTGTAAATCATCAAAATCGCTATATCTTCTGAAGACTGTCCACGAGTTTGTTCCCTCTGAACTTGCCCGGTACACATCGATGGAATATAACGCGTATGTCTTTCCTGTGTCTTTACATGAGCCTAAAACAAAATTCAGAAATTTCTATATGACATATTTATACTCCCAGATAATAACAGGGTTCCCATATTATCACCGCTTGATGTTTTATTATTTTCGCTCCCTTTTTTCTCTCCCTCGGATATCTTTCTAACCTATTGCACGATATTCTCTGGTACTGGAAGTCATGCTAGTTTTCCCGTTTTACTATCACGAACTATTTCATGGACTAGAAACTTGGTACGTTTTCTGGTTTCGCCCGATCCCTTTCGAACATATCGCGATTCCAATAATTTTGAATTTTTTTAAATCTCCAAATCTCGAAAATTTACCAGCCACAACCTCTGAAGCGTGTCTCAAACACACAGCTAACTCTCTCAAAGACGAACAAAGTTACCTATCTCAGTGATAGTAGCGTTGACTCTTATGTCATCATCTGGAGACCACAGCTTCTCTCTGAGAGGATTCTCCTGGTACAGGATAAAAAGAACATTTACATGAATTGTAGTAGTAGTGAGATAAATCACTGACAAAACAAATACTGCACATTTTATGAGATTGCAAATGGACAACTAATAGAAAAATGCAGCGTTACATCGGAAAAATGAACACACTGAGTTAAGAGAGAGGATTAAGCAACAATGTCATTATGAAGGTGTTAAGAGAACACAAGAAGGTGAAACGTAAGGACAATATGAGCACATGAGCACCTCTGTTTGAGACAATTCACTGTCGAAGCTTGCAGCATCATCTGAAGTTCAAACACAAAATAATCAATGATATTACCTGCTTCTCTTTTAAAAAACCAAGGGATCATACGTTAACTCGATTTGCTTTCGAAAATACTACATTGAGATGTCGCGAGAGATGACCATGTAATTTGGATTCACACCACACTACAATCACACAATGAAAAATTAAACGTTTAAAGACTCGATCAACCACTACGCATCTGGAAATTTAGAATAAACATCAGGATGGTTTTGTTTTCAGTACCTCTACACACCGTGCTCTCTGAACAGACTCTTGACCTTCCCTCATCAACATGTTCTCTTTCTTTTCACCCATCACGTCACACTAACCTACTCTGATTATCTTCGATCTACATTTTGTCGAGCGTAGCACCATTACTGGGCTATTCTCTTCACAACACTGAAGATAAACTTGTTGTTCCCCTTTCCCGCACCAATTTTCTTAAAAACAGTTTCAGGTATAGTGGTGCGCTGTTATGGAACAGTTTACCAACTCATTTGCCGCAGGCAGGATCTCTAACATCTTTCCATGCTGGCTGCAGCGGCTACTTTTAATGGGCATGTACTAAAACCCGAAACACCGAAACGAAACCGCCGGAACGAAACCACCGGAACCACCGGAACCAGCGAAACCACCGGAACAACCGAAACGAAACGAAATTACCGGTAATACAGTTAAAAGGAGTTACATATCGTCCCCAGGTTCTTTTTGCCGCCATAATTTTAACTTATCTCCACTCCCAGGTGATAAACGGTGGTAGCCCACGTGAGTTATTTTTACCGCCGATTCCCGCGTTTGAAACAAAGCACGAAAAAAGGTGAGCCTAAAATGTATTTTATAGGGTTAAAGATTGGGCTATGTATATTTTAAAATGTTTAAAACGCATTCATTCAAGTTAAAGCTAGATCTGGCGTGTGAATATTTATGTTCTGCGAGATTTAACGAAAGAAACCCCCAGCAAATTAAGCTTAACTTCTAATGGGAGGCCGTGAACATTTCGATCAATGCCAAGGCATGTTTCGGTGGTTTCGGTGGTTCCGGTGGTTCCGGTTGTTTCGTTCCGGCGGTTTCGTTTCGGTGTTTCGGGTTTTAGTACATGCCCTTTTAATGTAATTAGAGAGCTTACGAATTGACGACTTTTTCACGATGGCGCCGTTAGATTGCGTGACATGCCCACTGCGCATGCCTTTCTGGGCACTTGCCGGAGTCGCGCCAAAGTCGACGACGTTGATTTGAGCGATTTGCCAGCGTCTTGGAAATAGCAGGACGTGAAGTTCATTTCTCAACGCTTTCCTCTGATACTTCAGATGTTTTTTCCAAATAATTCAAGTATCACATTTGAGGCATGTTCTTGATATATGTTTTTGATTTTTTGTCTGTTTTCATTCAAGTTACGGCCTTCTACACCGTGGCGAATGGTCTAAC
>OX419343.1:15330827-15345827 GCA_948470475.1 Galaxea fascicularis | reverse complement strand
AGTATCACCACCATCGCTTTCGTCCATCAGCTGACGCTCCAGAGTGAGTGACAGCTGCTGTTCCGCAGTCACTCGATAACTCTAGCAACAAATAAACACAGGTCAGTAACCACGGCAGTGCATTGTTCACTCAAAATGCTCCCCACAACTGAAAATAATACATGATGGAAACAAACAAACTGTTATATTTGCAGTAGATCCATAGCAAACTAGAAGAATTTTCTTGCATTTTGGCAAAAACTGTACACTATGGTAAAAATAGGATGGTAAATTTCTAGTGTGAAAAATGAATGCAAAGGATCTAATCACACTTTCACACGCAAACTAGGAAAGTATGGTTTAATGGATCGCACATGTCTCCCGTAACTCAGAAGGTCACAGGTTCGACTCAGTCCTGTTGGAGAACTCGGAATTTCTTTTTCCGAGTTTGCGTGCGATGGTGTTTATTTCAACTGGTCTTAATTTCGCATAGTAAAATTGCTCGGACGTATACTTAGCAAGAAGTGGAAAATTAGGAAACAGCAAAGCCATACGTTTTAAACAATTTTCCAGTATACACGAGAAGATCTTATCCATCCATACTTCTTGTCTTTTTTTTGTGAGCAAAACTGAAGCATTACTGCAACACTTGTATTGAAACCAATAACGTTGTTTTGATTGTTCCGACTAACACTAAAACAGATGCTATTTCCTCTTTAACTAGTACACATCCTTTGAATAACTAACAAAATTATACCCACACCTCAACCGCGAGCCAGAAATAAAGATATGCTTGACCATTCACACTGTTCATAAACTCTGAAAGGAAGGAGGGGGAAAGTTGGCAATCTGAACCAAATAACGGTAAACGAGACAAACTTGTCTTTAAAGAGACGACAAATACAAAGACTGTCCGGTAGGATATACTGCTAAATACTGAATAACAGGGGGTGGGTGGGGGTGGGTAGTTTCTAAAGAAACTGTGGTGCTGCGTCGGTGGGGGGAGTGGTACACGAAAATTTGGTTTTATCAGCTGAGTTGATAATGTAAATGAGCCAACGTAAAGAGATTCAAAAAGCTGACATTTCAAGCGTCCGCTCTTCGTTACAGCGAACAGGATTCGCTCTCAGATGATAAAATCAAATTTTCCTATAATGCTCCTGTTTACTCGGTGACTAACAGCAAGAACAAGAATTTCCGCCCTTAGAAGACCTAGTTTGTCAAGGATCAATTTACCTATAAAATAGGACAAGGCTATGTTGTTATCCAAAATAACTTCAAGAGGCAGGATAGGCAGCAGTTTGTTTGGTGGGATCAGCTTTCCTAATTCATCAACTTGCTCCTATTTCATGAATTAAAGAAAAGACAACAAAAATCATCTGTATATGTTTTGACTCCGTGAATGAATCTTCAAAGCAATTTTGTTAACTGCAGTAGACTGTGGTTCTTTCCTCTTTCAGTATTAACATCAGCCCCTTCAGCTAGATCGATTTTATTAATTTGTATAAAATTTGCAAACAAGGTAAAATTAATAAACAGAACAGATATGCAGCTGTGTTTGAGGACAGCAATGGAATAGTAGTAATGAGCCTGTCCCGCTTACATCGTAAGTGTACCTACCTGAAGTAAAAACGTTTCAAACTCTTTCCCTCTAAGGCTTCAATATATCAGTTATATTGTATATCGACAGGGAAGTCCCATTTAGCTTATCTAATGCCCCATTCACCTCTAACTTGAAACCATTGAAGTTGAAGTCCTGAATTTTTTTCAGGCTTCTTTACGCAATTGTATAATTTGCGCTGACAACTGCATGGATCATCCTTCACTTGAGTATTATCACAGTTAGCCCTCTTCTTGTAAACACCGCTCGCATGTGGTCAACTCTCATAAGCAAACGCCTACAAACCATAGTCTTGGCAATTTCTCCACTGGAATGCTAAATTTGTACCCTCCTGTAAGCGGATACCTGTGCTCATGTCTACCTTGTCTACTCAGGGTTGACTGGAAATGCACAATGATCGAATTTCTAGCCACTTACGTTTCGTTTCTCAAAGATTTGATCATATTTATAACAGAACACTAGCAGATATCTTTCTAGATCTACACTAAAACTAGAAAACACGTAACACTGTTTAGGCGTTGATGTGAATGGCATCATGATATATAACACATTTGAAATATATTAGTTTCTACACAGTCACAAGAACATGAAAGCAATCAGCTCAACAGCACTCATTTCAATAGCAACCTAGAAAATCCAAAGTCTTACCTCAAGAGTTCTAGAGACAAGTTATCAAAGAACGCAGAAATCTACACTATTTAAAAGACTTCTTGTCTCACTACGAAGAACTCAAAATGCAGAGTAAAAATAACTGTTCCTTTTTTAATTAAATTAAAATAATTAGCCCTGATCAAACTAGAGCTTACTGTTCTGTAAAGTAATCTCACCGAGGGCAAAGAGGGTAGTTCTCCATCACCATATTTTAACGTCCTTATTTTTGCTTCACATATCTTCTTTACAAATAACAGACTGCTCAACTGCTGTCTCACAGCTACATCAGCCGCACCTAAAAAACAATGCAAATGATTTGAATACAGAAAATGCCTACAACTGCAAAGTAAGCACACTTAGATCTCCATGAGGGGGGAGGGAGGTACTCCTCTGAATTATTGGTAGTGGAGTTTTGCCCAGTTCCTGGAGGTGGCTCCTGGAGGTGGCTCTGAACCTGCTCTACAGATTTTTTTAAAACTTTGCTGAAAGATGAAACTTGATATGCTGATTGCAATTCAATAATAAAAAAATGGGGGTCCCCGAACTAGTTTTTGAGTTTCAGGCACATAAAGCTAAATTATGGGTGTTACTAAGAGGCTGTAGTGTTGCTATGGTAACATTATGCGCTAAAAAAATGGTCACAACTTATTGAGAAATTATTGGCATTTTTTGGATGCCATTTTTAAGGAAACAAACAAAAAATTGTGGTAGTATCAATCCATCAAAGAATTGGTGTTTAAAAATAACGAAACCATTTTGAGCCTCCTTAAATAAATACTCAGCTTTAGTTATTTTTAGAAGGCAAAGGCATGGTTCATACAGGTGAAAAGAGCTTTTATTCAAGGACTTTTCCAGGACTTTATCACAAAATCCGATCATAGCATTTGCATAAGGCCTTTTTCTTGTCACCTTTGAACGTAGTCACCCAACCTTTGCAGGGGAATTACGTTCCCAGTGCCGATTATATATATGCAGTTTCTTCTATGACCTTTTGAATTCTTTTGATAATAAAACGAAGAGCGCAAAGGTAGAACTGAATCCGTGTCTGGTGCTACATACTAAGTTTAAGTGGTATATATCAAATCCTTACAGCTTACCTGATGTTTCTGAATCATGGGCTCTTAATTTTGCAATCTCTAAATCAACTTTATCTTTTGTAACCTCCACATCTTCCACAACTGAGAGGCCTTCCCTTTAAATCAAAGTTCAAGGAGGCAAGTTCAGTTTGTCACTGTGACTCATTTAAATTTCAAGCTAGCTTACCAACCAAATGGAAAGGAAAGCATTTAGCACATCGGATGTAGCGGTAATGTTTGTGGCATTTTAAATTAAGCAAATCCATTGCCAATTGGGGTCTATAAGCCAACTCATGAATTGTAATAGTTCAACAGTATTAGTGATGTGTGCAAAAGAGAGTAACAGTTTAAGAGCCACTAGAATGAAAATAAATTCAGTAGCTTTCATTGATATCCTCCCATGCAGTCGTTTTTTGGGGAGTCGTATTTCACCTCCTCTCCACAAGTTTGTGGGGAGGAGACGAAATACGGCTCCCGATCACACTCAAAAGTGCCCTATAGACACTATTAAAGGAGTATCCAAACAACTTTGAATACCATACATCAGCATGGATTGTCAAATTCTACTTGAAAACCATAATATGAAAGAACTGAAAATGTTTAAAAGCTTAAAATTTACCTACATGTATGTTTGAGCTAAAAAATGTACAGCAAAACTTTTCATGCATATATATAGCTGCAGTTGGGTCCTTCTGTCAGGAAACATTACGCAGACCTTCAAGCCACAAATGTGACAGTTGCTGGTTAGATTTCATGTGTGCAATATTAAATGGCCGTTTTCATGCTGGAGACGTTAAAGTGACACACAAGCCAAGTGCTAAGGCTATATCTAGTTTCTCGTTAATCGCCAGAAAAAGTCGGTTACTAGACTGGTTTACCTTCGTAAAAAACATCTACATCAGTCTGTCCGCCAAATGTTTACTTGCTCGTAACAACTATTCGTGCGTTAACGTTTATTTGGCGCCAAGTTTGAAAAATTTCTTTTTTTCTGTTAAACCGTCTACTTTATGCGTCCCATTTTTATACCAGACGGTTTAATATCTCGGACGTTAAATGCAACGTCTCTAGCATAAAGGATCTCAAGCTTTATTCTGGACAAAATTATCATGTTTATAACTAGTTCCTCTTTTTGTGCACATCTTTAGTTAGTGCTTTTTTTTACAAACGTTGTGTATATATATTTCTTATTTAGCCCTTTTTGAGATAGTAATTTTGATTTTAATTGTTTGATTGCAGTACTTGGCAATTTTTAAAGACTCTGGTATGACTTTACAGAATTACATGACTTAGTGGCTGACGTGAGATAGTTTGACTCCCATACAGAGACTAAGAACTATGAATAATGCATAAGTATCATCAAATTCCAATTGAAGTAAATGTAATTTCAAGTTTACGACCCAATGAGTGAGTAAGTGAATTCCTGACCCCTTTCTCACCTACCACTGCAACGCAATCATTGCTTGAGCAACACATGAGTTAAAAAATCTGTCGTCTTAGGGCCCTTACGCACTAGGTTGAAAAGATTTGTTTGGCTCTGACAAAAATCTCAACAAATTTGGTCTCCACCAACTTTTGAATTTGCTAATCGCGTATGTACTTGCCATTTTAACGTCTGCAAATTGTAAAATCTGACAGTTTCAACTTGACAAAATTTGTCCTGCTCTGAGGGAGGACGACGGCACTTTTGAAGTTTCGTCCGGCTTGACAAAATTTTGATAGGACGAAAACCGCCGTTCGCACTTGCAGAACGGAACTGATGACAAATATTTTTGCAAAATAAACATAAATTCGCCTGGTGCGTACGGGCCCTCATTGTAAATCTGAAAACAAATCTAGTTCACCTTATCATTATCATGAAGGCCTCTCTTGTAAATGTCGAATCTTTACACTGGAAATTAATAAAGAAAGTAGCTAACAAAGAGCAGTTTCTACAAGCACGAGCATTGATGGCAATTGTGTTCTAATTTGATAAAACTGTGGATCACCCTGCAGTTCACTGTTGGTAGAGAATACATTATTTGATTCACTAGCTAGCTGTTAAATGGTTTATTTCCAAATTTAGAAAACTGCCATGGTCTTTAAATAACACACTAAGAATATACATGAAGATTTCTTCTCTAAAGTCCATGGAATAAAAACCAGCTGCAGGAGGTTTTGACTTATTGGTAAACATAAAGCATTTACACTGCATTTAATAGAATTATGTTTGGACACATGATTGTTCCGTGTGACATCCATTTAGGTTTACAACTTTACCAGTCAAATTAGTAGATAAAAATATTGTGAACTGAAAACCAAAAAGAAGCATATGTCCAGCATGGCAGAATGTTCAGTCCTATGGTATGCTAGGATGCTATACAGTTAAATCATCATCACTCACCAGCCAGGCAATTGTCTGATTGACATAGTCTGGGTCACAGACCATTGAAACCATTGGAAACAATACACAGGTGGCAATCATTTCCTGTAGACATTGATTAAGATGTATTACATTTGACAATTCACTTAGTTAAGCACAATACCCACAAACCATGCTCCTGCTATCATGATCATGACCTTCTTAAGGTACAGGCCCAGTGGTTAATGTGTTTGCCTTTCATTTGGAAGATTAACAAGTTGGTTGTTCTGACTAGTAGCTTAGCCTCTGCAGCACAGCACTGCTTCTTTTGACTGAAAATGTTTGTCTTACCAAATAATTGTATTTAGAGCGAGGGGTCACCCTTAGATGAACCAGGGAAGTGATGGGGGGGGGGGGGGGGGAGGAAGAATTAACCCTTTCCCTCCCAAGAGTGCCAAATGGCACTTATAGATTTTACTCTGTCTAACGCCAGACGATTTTACTCGTCAAAGGGAGACCCCTTGGGGGTTAAAGGGTTAAGTACTAAAAAAAGTACTGTGAGCCTTATTTGCCATACATTAATTAATCATTGGCTGATAAAATCAATGAATAATAAACAAGTAATGAATGAGAAACCGGTTGATTTCTTGTTGAGTAGTTGAACACAAACAATTTTGTGGGCCATTCATTATAACATGGTACTACATGTAACATGGGGTTCAGATCTAAATGTCAGGAATTTTCTCCAAACGTTGAAGTCATGTCTGAGTCAAGTACTTTGGTAGAAAAAAAAGCGCATTGATTTATTAACCACAAGAGCTGGAATCCAGTAAATTTGTGTATATCCCTGCCTACTTAAAAAATTAGTAACACCTAAACAATAAAGAACAGAAGAAACAAAGAACCATTATTTATTATATCTCTCAGTTAGTACGCATGCTGTGATTAGTCAATTTAGCGGGCCATACTTCACTCTACCGCCTGATAAATTTGAAAGATTCCTTTTCCTCGCGCCTGATTAACCTCAGAGATATAATAAATATGTTACTAACTTCCTTTTCTCGGTCTGTACTGTAAGTTACGGATCCTCGTTTTTTCCTGTTGATTTATGGCCCACGCGCTTTGCGCTTGGGCCATAAGCAAATGGAAAAACTCGGTCCGTAACTTACAGTACGGACCTCAAACTTGGTTAGTAAGAGGTATGTATTACAGTGTACCTAAAACAAATAACAAGTTGGAAAGGCAGCACTTACCCTGAAAAAATATCTAAATGGTTTGTTGTGAAAATCTTCTGGTGGGAGGAGCAGGTATAATAACATTTCACTGATGTCAGAAAGGTAGTCTATAACATGGAGTAGCAAAGCATGGTATCAGTGTACTGCAGCAAGTGTGTTGTTTCACAGTAGTCAACACCTTAACCATCTTTTGTGTTTTAGTTCTTGGGAATTAAATTACACATCATTATTCAACATGTACTGATTAACCAAAAGATTCTCCACTCGGCAATGCATTTGCTCTGATAGTAATAATAATAATAATAATAATAATAATATTTATTTAGAAAACGCAAATTCCACGAAAGTTTTCAAATGTCTCTTATAATTCTAAATCCTTTACAATTCTCGAATCAAATTTACAATTCTTTATAATTCTCACATCAAATCAAATCAAATCAAATGACGAAGGGCTAACGCTTGAAACGTCAGCTTTTAGAATCCCTGTTTGGTAGTCAATTTACATTTATCAACTCTGTTGATTATACCAAATTTTTGTGTACTACTTCCCCATCAACGCAGCACCACAGTTTCTTTAGAAACTACCCCCTTTATTCATTTATTGGCAATGTCTTACCTTTCTCTTTTCCCTCTGATAAGCAAATTTGTTCTCTGCATATATCTACTTCCATTTCATGTTCAACTTGAAAGAATGCTGTTTCTGTGTCCAGTGCAGAGTTATCATCACCTAATGGTTCAAAGAATTTAAAAACATCATTCAAACTCAAAATAATCATGATATAATTCAGATAGCCCTTTTCTTGGGCATAAAAAAGTGGATATGGGTCTTGTTCACAAATCAATTTAAGAGAATGTCAATGCCACAAGGGGTATTACTTGGGTGGTCAAGAAATACAGACCCTATAGCATATTTTTTTTCTACAAGGGTTCATACTCTCCAGAATGAACTAAGAAACATCACCCTCAAATAGCATAAGATACATATGACTCCTGGTTGCTGCTTGAGGATGGTGTCTCAAGCCTTTTCCACACAGCTAACAACTTTACAGCACTGTGACAACATGATTGCATAACTTCCATGTGCATGTAATGAGATACAAAAAGGAATGTAGAGGATCAGGTGACACAAGAGAGAATAAAAAGCCTGTGTTGTTGATCCCAGTTAGTGACTACGTTGTGGAAGAATTCAGTACGATACACTGGTAGCAGAAGTGCAGGACACTCTGCACTTCAACAGTGGCACTCTGTGACAATGGTAAATGTACAGTTTGGCCCTCTTATTGATTCCCATGAAGGAGATCCACATCAAATGGTCAGGGAAGCCACAGGCAGCCCAATTGTGGTATCTGTCATCAGAAGTTGATATAAAAACATATACTGTTAAAAGCTAGAATTCCAATGAACCAAATAGTGGTGCAAATATCTATATTCTAGCCAAATAAAATTTTCCTACCTTCACTCTACTGTTTCTTGTCACTTTCTGGGGCATCTAAGTGCAATGCCATTGTTTAAATTAAGGTCTCGGATATAAAAAATGATGGCATTGCACCAAGATGTCCCAGAAGTGACAAGAAACAGTAGAGTGCTAGAATATCGATATTTCCACTGCTATTCGGTTCACTGGAATTCTTACTTTTAACAGTATACATTTTTAAATCAGCTTTTGACAACAATTGGGCTGCCTGTGGGGACACAACACTGACAAAATCATCGAAACCAGCCATGGCAAGTACACCTCACAGTCCAACGGGTAACAGCAACAAAACTGAGTTTAGTACTGGAATTAAGAAGAAAAACAGTGGCACTGATGATTACTCCCATGTGATAACTAAACTGCTCAATTCATTAGAATGGAAACAGTGCAACAATCAAGTTACATAAGGCACCAGTCTATATGGGCTGGGAAATGTGAACTAAGGCGGCTCATCTGGCAGAAAGTATGAGCGGCTCGGCACAAGGAGTGCTTGGTCACCTAGCTATGACAGCAAGAGCTACAGGAATAGCTACTCTGATCTGATCGCCACCTTGGAGAACCCATCTGGCATGTATAACAGGACAGAAATGTTTACAGTCTCTCTGAGAAGTCATTCTTGACAACTAGGTGAAAATGCCCTGAGTTGGGAGTTGGGACAAGTGTATCCCAACACCTTGTACTGAGAAACTATCACTGACAAGTTCATTGAGGCCCTAGAAGACCCTGACCTATGGTGGAAGGTTCATCAAGCCATCAAGCAAGAGAAACAATGCAGAGGGCCCTCTAAGTACAAGTGGTTGCATTCCCAATTCTATGGAACCAAATTTCAGACAAGATCTGAACAAGCTGAAAGGCATGATTCAGTTACTAGTACAGCAACCATGAAGCTGTCTGGAGACTCCACCATGCCCAACCATAACACAGGCAGAGAATGGGAACCTCACCAGAATGTTGGGCTTGTGGCAAAAAGGGGCAGATTCACTGTTATTGTCCTACACTATCTAGGAATCAGTGAGTCCCATCAGCCATCCATGCTATCATGATCATTCCGACAACCCCAATGCCCAAACCAGCCTGGGAAACATCAGGGAAATGAGAAAATGTTGAGTTCAAGGGCCAGAGCCTGACAGGCCAGCATTCACTAAGGCCCACCTTACCCTCATTAAAAAGCAACACTACAGGTGAGGATGCTGTTGGCCTGTGTGTCACTGTTACAAGTTCGTTGTTGTTAGACGAATGTTGTTTGTAGTCCAAGCAGAACGCAGGGTTGTCAGAACAGCAACAAGGAGACATTTTCCAAAAGAACGTAGTGAATACTGCTTATTTAAGAAACTTCTACACCAACTCACAACTCTAGGCTTGTAAGTTACACACCGCGACCTCTGTCACAATTGAATAAACACGGCCTCTTCCAAATATACATGTGACCTCTGTCACACTTGAATAAACATGGCCTCTTCCAAATATACATGTGACCTCTGTCACACTTGAATAAACATGGCCTTTGTCAAAACTTTACAGCTTGTAAATACTACTCACTCACTAAACCTTGAGCTTGACGGCTAATATACCATCTAAACAGGCTAAAATTATTAGCATTACAACATTTTACAATTTAAGTAACTGCCAAAAACTACTGATTCGCGCTGACGCCATGTAAACGTAAGCGTGAGAATCTTCCAGACACGAAAGAATGTTCTAGACCATCATGCAATGCCTAAATGAAATTTTTAATATATAACAATCACTGGATTGGTGAATGGAGTACCTGTCAAGTCCAAGACATGGGAAGTCATCATCAGACCTCAAGCCACCCCTTAAATCCATCCATGACACCACTCAGAGGACAGAGAATTGACCATCCGATGTGAAAATTGAATTGAGCTGGACATTTTTTGGAAGTATAACTGCCAGTTAGTGCTTAAGAACAGCTGCTGTTATTTAACACTTTGGAGATGTCAGTGGGGACAAAGTGGACAAACCACTTCTCCCCAGTTGTTTTTGGGGTGCAGTTGGTCACATAGCAATCATACCCCTTGGAGCAGGGCCCTTGTTCCAGGAAAGATTGTTGGTTCATGTACTCTTGCCCTAGCAATACTTGAACCCACAACTTAACTGTTAGCTAGAACCTGGGTAGACACCAACTCATGCACTGTTCCATTACATTGTACAAGTACATTGTACAAGGACACCCTGGTAGCAATTTGGGAACCTACTGAACTTGTTCACCTTTAATCCTATGGCTAAAACAACTGAGTTACAGTTCAGGTGTCTAGAGCACCCAATTACTGATGACAGGGGCAAGACTGAATATGTCCATCACCTGTAGGAGAGACTGCTCTGATTGTTAGCTGGAGTTGTTTCATGGCAGTCTTGAGTTAACCTATGCTACAGTAACACTAGTGCAAAGATAGCTAACCAACTGAACTATTTGCTATACCTACCAGTATTTTGTACTATTTCCAATATTTTTATGTGCTTCTTTTTGTTTAATTACCTCTTAAAACCTTGTTGGGGGAGAGGATGACAATAATTATTATGCAGTACTCACCACAAACAATAATTGATTATTATGTGTTACAAAGTAAACCAAAGCGATTTTCACACCTTCATTTTTCTCCACTCTTTGTTTAGCCTTATGATAGATCTTCAAGTGGTTTGTAATGTCATCCACAAAGCGTGTTGTTAAGAAATTAACCCATTCAACATCTTTTGACCTGAAAAACATTAAAACAATAATAAAAAAACACAGAGGCAGTTAAAAGTACACACTGCATGAGCAGCAGTACTGTAAATATGTATAAAATTCACCATGAGGAAGTAAAAACAAAACCAAATAATAAATGCACATGTACATGGACATGTAGTACCCGGTGTGATGGTCTGTAACTTATTCTGTTCTGGGGGCACCTGGGATGATCCTACTATTCATTCTAATAAGATTGTAAATTGCATGGCTGCAATTTGAGCCTAAACAAGCAGTCAGGCAAAGTCCCCCATAGAGTGTTGTAAAGTGCTTTGAGCCTTGGGACATATAAATGGTGCTATATAAATCCTTATTATTATTATTACATGTATTATTATAATTATTATTATTATTATTATTATTATTATTATTATTATTACTACCTCTCAAATTAACCAAACACATTTTAAGCTCCACACACATCAACTTCAAATAATTATTATCATTCACATCCGTAGCAGTCAAAAACCCGAACGAGCAAGGTACGAGTGAGTGAGGGCTTTTGACACAAACAACGAGTGAATAAAACGCTGTACCAAGCACTTTCTATGTCATGAGCTGTTTATTACACGTAACAGGAGAATTTTCATTGAAATAGTTTTCTGAATGCAAATTAGAAACAAAAACTCACTAACAATAGAACCAAATGCAAATTTAATAGCAATGGAAAATATTGCAGTACATGTACCTTAGTTCCTCTTGCTTTGCTACTTATGCTTCTTTAGTCTTTCGGAGCTCCTTTCGTTCCATAATGGTTGAGGAATAGCCTTTCTTTTTTAATAACGATCAAAGCTTGAAACAAAAGACCTGAGCGATGTGGGTTCATATTGTTCTCCGTCATTCTTTTGAACTTGAAGTAGAAAATTGGCGATTAACACATCAAGATCTTTTACATCAGTATTTTCAATCTCGTTCCTTGAAACCAAAATATTTTTTAGCAACGAGACATCTTTCTGTGTTTTGCTATGTGTTCTTGTTTTCTTGATGCTGTACAAACTCGTCCAGGGAGCAACCAACCAACACAAATCTAGAGCTTTCCTCTGCCTTCGCCTAGTCGCAGGAAAATTTGAGGAGGCGCTGCTAAAAAGTCGCCAAATCTGAAAAGCTATTTGAATGTAAACAATGCACAATTCTGATTGGCTCAGAAAGGTCTTTACATTATCATTGATTGGTTATACTTCAACAAGTGAAAGAGCTGTATGCCATTCTGATTGGCTGTATAGTCTTTTTTGACATGTGAAAATAAAGCATATAGATTTCTACAATTAATGAGTTTTATGGAGTAAAATTCTTGTGTTATGTGTAATAAATTGAAATTTCGAATAACCATGTACACATATTTCTCTGAGCTTCACCTTCACCTATCTACTTCATTCCTGGTGTCACATAAGAACCCATTCAGAGCAACTCTACCTTTCTCTGTTCACTAAGCATTGTGGCATGCACTTCATTCCAGGACCACCAGCCTACCCTATTTCTTTTCTCTTCTCACAGACAATATTAGATCACAATAATTGTAGTAAATAACTTCACCATATATGTAACTTGCACTGCATGGCATTCTTTTCCAAATTGAAGCTCTCTGAAAAATGTATGGCTACCCCCAATTTTCATTTCCAATTTTCAATTCCTCTAGCTCTTGCTCAGATCTGCTCTTCCAATGTAGTCGTATTTGGAAGCACTGTCCTTAATAAGCCCTGGTTTCACGGGCAAACCCAAGATGCACAGAATGCATACACAGCAACTACAAGAGGCATCACCCTTACTCTTACCTGTTAGCAAATGCTATAAGTGCCCTCTGCAATGTCTGTCTGAGATCATACAAGAAAACTTCATCTGTGCTAATTGTATAATACCATCCATGGACATAATCACGAAAAAACAATTGCAATACCTGATAAATCAAAACAAACTAGTATGAATAACTGCTTTACAATTTAATATTCACTATTTAAAGATTGCAAAAACAGTGACCCCTAGAAAACTGAAATGTCCCCAATAAAGTTGTTAACTGGGACAAAATGTCCCACTTGATAGAAATCCTAGATCAGTCACTGTGCTCACCTAACCCACAAATATTTTTTTGCTAAAAATAAATCTTTGCACCTGTCCAAAACAAATTGTATCTTTTACTTTTTTACCAAATCTTGACTTTTTATAAGCTGTAAAAATTACAAAATCTAGTCATCATCTGTCATACAGATTTGCATTGTGGCAAGTCTTTGTAAACATGCATGCAAAGTAGTTTGAAATGTCAATTAAGGAATAGACCCATGCCCTTCACTAGTTTGGTCATGTTACAAATTATACATTGTACATAACAAAGTCTAAACTGGAAATAAAGGCTAAATGTTCTGGAGTAGCTGCAAAGTTCTATCAGTACCAAAAACATTTTGGGGTTAGGTGCACTTTAAGCCTGGGATTAAATTGGGAGCATGACTCACCCTGCTTTGCATTCTGGTGAAAAAGTAGTCGAAAAGACAACAAATTTTCAAAATAAGAAGCTACCTTTAATAATTCAGCACTTACAATCCTGAAACCTAAAATGTAATGAACACCTGGCTATCACTGGCTACAAGCCCTCAAAGACTCCCAGAACAACACAGAACAACAACAAAAAAAGGTAACATCTTTGTGTTAAGAAAAATATGAAATAAACAAAGCTTGTGTAATTTTCCTGAGCCTCTACTTACACTTCTACCCTAGCTTATAACAGAAACAAATGTTGTTCTTTTACTGCATCCTTTAGAACCCCCCTCCCCCCAGACAATGTTGAAATATTCCAGCCGTCGATGGACGCATCTGCTTTTTTGGAACCACTAAAAATCAACATTGTAATGGGGGGGAGGGCTTAAAGCGGCAATTGTCCCAAGACTTTTGTCCTGCATTGTAGTTACAACTGCTCTCATTCATTATGTGTTGGTTACATGACAGTTCTGATAACAGCTTTTCTTGCTTGTTAAACTTTGAGATACAAGCCAAAATGGGGTACAATTTATGAGACTACACAATCCAAACTATCAGAATCTGAGACTCCCAAGACATTCAAAAATTCAGTAAGACAACATTACAAGACTTTAATTCAACATGCAGAGAATTTGAAACTAGATTGATACTTTTCCAAGGCGAATAATTTCTGATAGCTCATTCTACATCCCTTACAGTTAAAACTTTACCTCCTGCAAAGGTTCATCAATAATGCTGGATCCAGTAAGTCGCTTATCCATTTTAAATGACTTTCTACTAAGCTGAATTTCCTGAATCACTTTTTCAAGTCCTTTAGATACAGGACCAAAATCCTTCTCCTGTGAACTTTTTGCCATCTCCATTGACCATATGTATCCCCAGTAACCAAGCACTAGGACAAACCTATGAACAAAAGGTTATAAATTATCAGAGCACCAATCAACATTGTCTTAAGTACTGTACCTATAACATATCAAATAAATCTTTCATAAACTGGTATGTTTATGATAATTATTTCAATTAAATAATACATTGCAACAAGTTTCCTTTAAATCAGGCATTTTAAGAATTCATACATGTACTTACCCAACCGCAAATAGCAAGACATATAACAGAATAAAAAATGTCCACTGCAATCCAAAGGTTGTTAAGAACAAACCAAGAACCAACAAACCCCAACATGCCTTGTATAGCTACAATCAAAAGCAGAAAAGGCAAATTATCAATTTGTCCTCAGTTCATTGAAAAAAGACATTAAATGTACAAAGTTTCAAACAGTCTAAGCGATATTGTACCTGACATTTCAAACAAAACAGTTTACTTTGTAATTTTGTAGTGCTGCAAGTACCACGATATACTTATTTAGTCAAACTAAGAGTAGAATCCATGTATTTCCTATGTCAGAAACTATGGA
>OX419343.1:15285827-15320827 GCA_948470475.1 Galaxea fascicularis | reverse complement strand
CTAGCCTCTGGAAAGTGTGCGAGCATTTTCCAAGTTAAACAAATTTCAATAACCGCGAAAGAGTTAGAAAAACGCTCTTATAGTTTGAAATGACGCCCCCTAATGTCGCAGATGCCGGAGGCGAATGCTTGTAAACTGCGGTGAACCCGCATAACCTGTCGTAAAACCTGTTAGACCCGAGAAAAATGAGAAAAAAAAATCGGCCACTCCTTTTTCTTTGACTTTGTGCTGAGATTTCGGGGGTGGGGTTAGGGATTGACAACTCCAAGCAAGTCTGTTTGGGAGAAAAAATATTTTGCACAAATAGCGTTTCAACCACTTTGAGATTTCCTGTCCACGCGCAAAGGCGTAAAGGGTATTGGAACCAATTATTTCCATGATGCTGGTGTAGCATTGTGACAGGGAGTCATTTTGAGCCGTGAAGGATGGATATACAAGTTAGAGAGGCCTTCCAAGGCGTGGTGTGGCGTCGCTTTGTCGCTCGTTCACGACTGTCTGTATGTCGCCTGTTTGGTTAGGGACCGTGAATATCTCTGTCGCAAAGAAAACAAAGAGGGATTAAAAATTATCCCTGTCGCGCTTTTTCTGCCAATTACTGTAGGTTGTCGGTGTTTTGGGAGAAGATTGTCGTCTGTTTCCGGAGACATGTCGCTTGTCGCTTCTACCCCTCAGAAGACCTCGTCAACAATTGAACTTTCCTTTCACAACTTTCCATCAATGTGATTTACAGGAAAAGAAAATTTAACGAGACACTCACTGTTATGAGTTTTATTAATTTTTTGCAAATGCTCAGCTCCAACCCTATGAAGAAACTTACAAGGCCTCTCTTAACGACTACATGCCATAAAGCAATAAAAGCCCACTTCATGATCACCTAAAATTTTTCGGCGACTGTTTACCAAATGGTAGTGTACAATGTAATGTATGTGCATTTTGGAGGTATAATGACCTCAATTCCACGAATACTTTATTATGACAACTTTTCTGGAAATATTTTTAAAACAGAGTAAGAGGCGGCCTAACCTGCTTCGCCAGCCGTATGCACGTTACTCCGTGGTTTGAAGAAATGTACACCGCAAAGAAATAACATGTAAGCTCATGACAATTAAATAAGCATACGAGCAATTCTCATTCGTCTTTCATCATCATGCAACCAATATTATGTATATTATCTGTATACAAATTAAATTACTATGAAACAGTGAAGGTGGCCGTGGTGGATATTTACCGGGCTCCGACACTAAGGTGAATAATTATTAACATAAAATTATACTAAAAAACAGATAATAGAGCTCAAAAATGATGATTTTGAACTCATTTATTCCTGTCAACAATTACGATTTTCGCGCGAGTTGCTCAGAGGTGAATACACTTGTTAGTATATACTAAAACAATGGATAGCGTTGAAGGCGCGCTCTGATTGGCTAGTCAAACTCCGAATATCCTTTGCTATTTATGCACCAGTCAATGTAAATCCCCGCCTCCCACAGGCCGGGGATAAGGGGGGCATAGCGAAGTCATAGGGAAGTCTTATTCTTTTATTGGAACTATTAAACGCCCCCGGGGTGCGACGTAAATTCCTGCGGTAACGGTTCCCGCTCCTGAGAGCGGGGTGTTGACCGATGTGGAATGGGAGACTCGCCTTGGAGACTGGAAGTTTCCAAAACGGCGGCGAGCATCGGAGAAGGGGTGAGACTATTGCAATCTAGGTAATCTGTAATTCAAATGAGTCATCCTGATTCGGAAACACTCTGAACTAAAAATTTAAAACATAGCGTTTCCTATTAGAAGAGTTTTATCAGCAAATCAGTCCTAAATTTTGCAATGTTTGTCCTTAAATACAACAGAACGTGGAGCTGCGGAAATTTGTTTTTGTGTGGCATTATGGACCGAAGCGGGGAGTATACCGAAAAATTTGTGGAAAACAGGTAACATATTCTGGTATTTTGATAGTTTCTGCAATCCATTTGATGCTGATAGAAGTAAGCTTACTTTTTGTTTCTGGAGGCATTACGGCAATCGCGGACATACTAGCTATTCTTCAGCATGCAAATGTAATCAGTTTGTGTGTTGAGTTTATCGAGTTAAAACTTGACACAATATTACATTATTATATGGCCAGTGTTTGTATACGATATAACGCGCGCTCTGATTGGCTAAGCGAAGCGAAGCGCTAGGGCATTATTCTCCCGTAATGCCCACGGGCCGATTACGGATGATGCAAATTAGGAACAAAAACAACAAAAAGTCATCCAAAGGCCACATTTGTTTTATTTACATTGAAAATTGGTGTCTCAAGAGCAAAAAACTGAAAACACGACCAGGAAAACTGTTGGTGAAACGTTTGACCTGAGTTTCGAAAAAAATAATGAATAGATTACCGTGAAGCGACGACTTGGGCTTGAACTATTTTTTTTTCCCTTAGAACCGTTGTGTTAGCCATATAATAAACAACTTAATAACCTCGACAGTTCGGTCGTTACGGGAAAATCTCAAACCTCGGCCTAGCTGTATTGACCTCGCTATCGCTCGGTCAATACGGCAAGGCCTCAGTTTGAGATTTTCCCGTAACGACCTCACTCTCGGTTATTAAGTAGTTAGTAAGTGTTTTGATACATGGAGCATGGCTGATATTTCTCTGCTTCCCCTTTTAGTTAAATTTTCACATAGATTCATGGTCTACGCCTTATGACAAAATTGTTTTTCTATCAATACATATAGAATCCGCTGTCCCAGCAGTCTGAAAGTGGTAGTCATTATGGTTCTCCTGTGCAAATTAATGTTCACAATCAGCCAGGTATGATAGTTGAAGACATAAAACCATGAATTACATACATTATATGCAGCAAACATTGCTCTCCGTTACATGGAATATTTGTTTTATTCACTCGAGTGTACACATATTTTGCCATTGCAGGAACACAAAGCAAACAAGTTAAGTACCAGTCTTCAAAAGTTACCAGGCGCATGATGCAGCTTCCTGTTGTTGTTTTGATATATGTGATGCTGAACAATCTTCTAACAAAAAGTTGTGTATTATTGAACTGAAGAAAGGAATTGATTATGAGCAACTGATTTATTTGATGAGAAAGGCAATTCCTCGAAAGGTCAGTTTACTGAAGGATTTGACACTGATGACAAAAGGGCTCAAAAACTTGTGCGAACTTGCATCAACAGAATACAGAACCTTGCAAACAAATGTCTATGAAGCTCTGGATGAGACATGTGACATCCGAAAGCAAGTTGCACGACTGGCTGCTGTAAAAAAAAGTTTGTCTTCATTCACTCGGTTTGGAAATAGAGAGTGAAAGTTAAGACAGATGATGAAATCTCGGATCATATGTTCATATGCTTCTGATGATTCACAGCAGAATCTTGTGACACAAATAAACAGACACCTCTCCAAGTGTAATGCACCGGGCCATCCAACACTGTTGCTAATGTTAAGAGAGAACAAATTGAATTCTCTAGGCAAGCTAACGAAACCTGTTAGGGCACAAAAAAGGGGCAAGAAGAGCACTGGGTAACTGAGGCGTATTAACATTTGTTGTGTTCACGTGATCACGACCTGTGTAGTTTGATAGTAGACATAAATTCTACTGGCAATGTTAGCACATAAAAGTCCTGTGTGAATTTTCTGTGGACATGTGTTTGAAGGATGCTTTGCCCATCAAGAGCGGGGGATTTTCCATGCAATGATGCCCCGCTTGGCGAGGTTTGACTGAGTCCACTTTGCCAGTTGCCAAAATCCATCTGCCCGCTAATCCCCAGCCTGGGGGAGGCGGGGATTTACAATGACTGCTGCATTACCTCGGAGCAACTAGCGCGTTTCGAGCACACTCGTGTGAACTTCGAAAAAAATGGCGCCCCGGTTTGCATCCGTGACAAGCGAAGAAATCATCCAGCGACTAAATTTGGTTTGGCGGTGTTTAAAGGTAATGGTTTATGTATTTAACCCGGAGTTTATTGATAAAAACCAATGAAAAAGGTTTTGTTTACAAAATGCAAATTAATCTTGCGTAACCTCACTTGTTCACCTGAAAACCAAAGTTGAATGATATTTTTTACAGAATGGCTTCAACTACAGAGAGAGTTTGCAACTCCATTTGAAGAAATGTCGCCTCCAGAACTAAACAAATATATGTCTTCAGAAATTTTATCTGTCAGCGAGAAAACGAGACGACAGTTTTTACAACAAAAAATCCCTTACCGCGATCTGAGCCGCGCTGAAAAATATTGCAATCGTTTTTTTTTTGGTGAATATTATCACACTGTTTTAGTATATACTAAAACAACTATTCACCTCAGTGTCAGTGGCTAGCGGTGGATACTTACCTCGCCGCTTTGCGGCTCGGTAAATATCCATCACTAGCCACCTCCACTTCGGTGAATAGTTGCTAACTATCCTGAGTTTGAGTAGCCAATCAGAGAAAAACGCGATCCACTGTTTTCTTGGTTTTCAACCACGTGACAAGGTGGCCATGTTGGTGGTCAATACAATACAGTGCAATACAATATTTCTGGGTTTTTTTTGTATTTTTTGTACCACCACTACTACTGTTGTTGAGCCTGCCACTGCTACTGCTACTGCCACTGCCATTACTACTGCTGTTAATACTTCTGTTACTGTCACTGCCTGCTACTGATATTAATACCACAATGTACGACTAAACCAATACCATTTTCTTTGGTTATTGTAGATCACCAGCTGGAAAAAGACAAACTCATAGTTTAACATTACAATACAAAAACACGGAATTCAATTAGCACACTAAAGCATTTGGTTATTTATATGAGTGATTTTCTTTTACAAAATGGCCATGTGATACAGTTCAAGACATCAGAAACATCTCATTGGGACTAACATGTAGTAAAGGGATGACAACTACTGCTTAATAGAGGTGATTGCTTGATGGAAGTGAAAATTACAGCTGTAATGAAGGGAAGTAATTTTTAGGACTTTGACAGCTGTTGTACTACTTACAGAATGTGACCATGTTATATGGTGCTGCTTGATACAGTTTTAACTGTATACAAATTTCATGTTTCTTTGGTTTTGGTCTTGCTTTACTTGTCATGAATAATTGTAAAGCACAATGTGGCTCCTTTTCATCCCACAAGCCTTAAAATACTACAATATATACGCTTATTTAGTGTCACCTCTTCCCTTCCTTTGAAGTACACTTGACAGTATTATTGTATTGCTTTTTTTCCAGTGATTTATAGCAACCACTCTATCCCATCAAACCCTTGAATACCACCCTTGCCATTAACTTTTTAGGAAAAAGCTGCTTACCTCGCTGTTTCATCTTTTGGGGATGTTCCCATGTATTTGCAAATTATTGACAGCATCACTTCATCTGCTCCTCCACCAATAGAAAGTAGACGATTGTCTCTGTAGGCACGGCTCACTTCCACATCCGACGTAAAGCCCATGCCTCCCCAGAACTGTAAACAAGTATCAGACACCTCACGTGCTAACCTCCCAGCTTTAAGCTTGAGCATCGATGCAAGCTTGTTAACATCTTTTCCTTTTAAGTATAGATCTGGAAGAGAAAGTCTTCTTCATTATATAAAATTCAAACCCATGAATGTCTACACAACTACAAAATGTATCCTTGCCACAAATGTGTTGAAGTAGACCAAAAAGAAATGAATAAGGGTATCATTTGGAGCTCAGGCATTTACTTATCTTATTCTAAACAATAAAGACTTAAATAGGAGTAATGGCCTGTTAAATTCCATTTAATTTTGGCATTTACAACAGCAATCTGTGGTTGCTTAAAAATGACATTTCTCATATCTCTTTGGAAAATGCAATCATTTCTTAGCATACATTTCATAGAATAAAATCACAATAATTATGTTTACTTCAAATGTAACTGAGCCTCATTCACCCTCACTTTCATAAGCAATCAACTATTGATGTTACTATTTTCCGGTGAGGTTCTTGCATAGCATTAATATTTTCAAGGACTTGCTGCAAAAAAGTGGTATTTTAGGTTCTCCAAAAACACCTGTTAAAAAGGTGACAGCCAAAACACAACCTGCAAGAAAAGATTTGGTGTGCTTTTTGTATGGTATGCGGTTAGTTGGAGAACAATGCACATTTAATGAGCAACATCACACTGGTCTTTGAGATAAGTTGAACAGCATCTTAGAGGATCATCTGTTCAGTTATGCTGTGTCTGTAAACCATGCGGCCATCAACCGGAATCACTGGATTAGGTATGGTGTGTGATCATGCAACAAATTAGGGAGCTTCATTCAAAGTATTCTTTGTCTTGTCACAACACAATCATTGTGAAGCCACTCACAAAGTCAAGTCCATGGCTCAAAGCTCACAGGAAAATCAGTGAGTGACTGGTTCAGTCGGGAACACTTCTAATTCAAGAGAGGTCAGTTCTCTTGATAAATCAGAGACTTAAAAGGGCCAGTAGATTAACAAACAAATGAATCTTTGCCACACAGAAAATGAAGCCATGCTTTTGATTGGTGTTGCATGAGACTGCTTAATCCACAAGAATTACTTTACCAAGAACACTGTTCACGGCTTTTTCAAAAACTTCTTTTGTCAGAGAAATGATGGCCATTTTGTCAAATAGGTGAGTGTCAACAATGAACTGCATGCATCTATTAAGTCAGCAAGTCCAACATGGTGCATGCCTTCTGGGCAAAAACTGGTTTGACTGGTTTCAACATGGAGTGACTCATCCATTTCGGTGAGGTTTGGTGAATAAACCGCAAATCAAAGAAAGTCAAGCCAGCTGGCGGACGTCCCTACCTCTTCCCAACTTATGTTGGAAGGTCAAAGGGTCTATGCTCTCATGGCATTATCCAGTTAAAACTCAGATCACAAGTTAATTCTACCGGACTGCTGAGTGGAAGGTTTTGCAGTGCTGGAAACAACAATCGGTCATCAGACACTGTCTGGACAATGATTGGACACGATGGCCAAACATGATTTCCACAGATATTTAAATACAGTTTTCAAAATTCCGCATTGAATTATGTTATGCTAATTAATGCCCAGTCAAATTGGTAAAATGCCTGACCAAAAGGACGATTTCAAAGGACAAATGGCCTGTTATGGAAGAAAAATTATTTCTAGCACTGTTTTGGGTTTCAATGGCCAAAGTCCTCAGTAAAAATAACTTGTACAATCCCTCCCTTCCATTTCAGTTCAGATGATGTTTTCATTGGGCAGTGATCTTAAGCTGCTGTGAGGTAGGGGAGACCTTGTCTGTTCTGGCAGGGAATTTATCACCTTGAAGCCTACTATTTTAGAGGCCCTCACTTGCAACCAGAGTCCTTAATCCTTAGACATACATGTACACTGTGCAGCTCTCTCTCTCTCTCTCTCTCTCTCTCTCAAGTCACAATGTTATAAACTCTATCGAATCAGATGAAAATTTTGTTTCGACATTAACAATTTTTTTCTTTCGAAAGTCACCCACCTGTAGTTCTGTAGACAAGTGACCTCAGTAGCTCCACTTCAGTCTGAATTTCAGCCAAGCGGAAGTGGACATACTGATTATCCAAAATAGTCTTTCCAAATGCCTTCCTTTGTCCACAATAAGCAGCTGTGTTGCCAATAAGCCTCTCCATTGACAAAAGAACTAATTAAAACAGAAACAAGCACAGTTATTTCTACATGCATCATTAACAGGGTAACTTTCCAGTTAGCAAATACTTAATCAACTCTATTATTATTATTATTATTATTAGCATTTATTTCAAAAAGAAATATAATAACAAAGGAATGTATACAACCCACATGTAGCAAAGGCTAATTGAGGTGGGTTAGCCTTTGCTACATGCTCTGGCTGTTTGAACAGATAGCCATTATTGGAGGTTTTTGCAAGAGAGTTAAAAAATTTCCAAGAACTGTGAAATGGGATGGTAGGAACTTTTGATAGATTGCCTCCATTTGATAAACCCCACTCCACCCACTTTCTTAAAGTTAGTTTTAAATAATTATGGTAACATGTGACCAGGGCTTCAACCTTCACATGTTTGGTTACCAAACAACATATGATGATGTTTAATCACTTAACCTTCCCTGCCAGAGCAGATCAACTTTCCTAAGATGATTTGAACTGGACTGTGCACAAGCTTTCGATAGATAGATAGATAGATAGATAGATAGATAGATACTTTATTAAAAATACATTGCAGCTCGAAGAGCTGAATTGCGTATTCTACATTCTATAATAAAAATTTACAAAAAATTATAATATCTAAAATCTAATAATGGTAAAGATGATAAAATCTAGTAATCCAAAAAAATTATAATGATAGTATCTAAAACCTATTCGCCAGAGAGCATGAGGCCATAATAAAACTGTTTTTGGCTCTATTGGTCTTACACCTCGGTTCATTAAAAGTGCGCGTGTACCTTAAATTATATTTGCACTCGTGTAGGGGCGGCAAAAGCTTCTTAAGTTCCGAGCCACTGTCATTACAAATACTCCCTTATGCATGATTTAGGAATGGGAAAGGTTCGTTCTTAAGCCGTGACGTGAAACTTGACCTCTGGAAAATCGCGAAAAATCAAACAAGCCAGCAACACATGTTTTTACCTGAAGCTGAACACAAAGCTCGCATGTTGAATTTCTGATTGCAACACAAATTATTGTCATCCAGCTTTTCAGTCAAATCCATTGAATTTGAATAAGACGCACATACTGCGTGTGGACTTGCGTATTAAAATTCTAAGTTTGATTAATTTGGAATAACTTATATCTATGAAAAAGAAAGAATGTTGAAGAAACCAAACAAATTATTACTACCCCAGCAAGAACTTGAATGCCTTGGGAAGTGGTGGCAATGTCACTGAACCAGTGAAGTGATCGTCAACCTTTGTAAGTAAAATTAGGGTGATTCAAATATGGCTTGTTTCCTTAGATGTGAACAGGCTGACTGCAAAAACAAGGACATCTCTTACGAAGACATGCCTATAAAACCAAACCATTTGTGCCTGTATCAAAGCAATGCTGACACCCATGTAGTTCATGCAAAACTTTCACCTAGCAACAGTCACCTAGCAGCTGAGGCAGCAATGTCCGTTTTCGAATACACTGTTTTCAAAATCTGTGTTCAAGATGACAGTTCTTGGGGAAACAAGTAACACAAAGAGATCCAGATCCTTTTCACACTGACACAGATTACATCAATGCTAGGTACCATTAAAACATTAAAACAGCAACCATCAAAGGGTAAATAATACATTTTCCTTTAGTCAATTTTAAATATAGCTATACCACAGGGGGCCCACACAAACTGTGTGACCGTTGGGTATTTTGAATTTAGTTAAAATGTATGGGAATATCGAAAAGGTTCATATTATCGTAACATGCTTCGGTTAATATCTACATGTAAGATCAAAATAAACGTCTTTCTACATGAAATGTTGTGTATTGTCGTTCTTGTAGCTGAAAACAGTGAATTCTAGTGATTTGAAGAGCTTTGCGTGCGACGTTTACCTGAGCGTATAGTAGGGAGACAAGGGTGGAAAGATCAGATTTCCACGATTTTGGACTGGTCCAGCGTTGAGCCCATTTTCAACAGCAAATTCTGATTGCAAAGCTTCCAAATTGCGCACTGGGCAAGCTGAACGCCAGAGGTTTCTTCTCATAAATCTGTCCAAAACTTGAAGCGCTAAACCTCAAATAATATTGAGAAATCTAGCACTGGATTTTGGTCGGCAAACACATGGTAATGGTGATGAATGACTTTTTTATAGCCAGCTCAACTGCTCTTTATATCAGTAATACGGGGTCAAACTTGTCAGTAACCTTAATGTGAAACTAAACAAGACTAGTGTCCAACAAGAAAACTATATGGTTCATTTAGGCACTAGGCATTTCCATCATTGTTATCAATATGGTTTAGTTTAAGTTTCGAATATCTTAATAGCTTTATTGTAACTAACCATACAAATATTGTTTTGTATAATCTACATACTTTTTAACATAAACGTTGGAACTTTATAAAAGAATTAACAAATAGGTGCATGCTTTGCATATCACGCATATTTTTATAAAGTATAAATAGATACGTGCCTCGCTTCATAAAGCGAGAAGAGAAGGCAACCAGAATTGGAAGTAGTGTTAGTGATTTTCTTGTACTTTTCGCAATTCCTGTAGTTAGTCGTGTCTGTAAAATATTGTAACGTATTTCTTTTTCTTTCCCTTTGTAGTTTGACAATAACGTAACTGGATTACAAACTTTACCGTAATAAAACTCAGTGTTTGTTCAAAAATCTGCATGTCGACGTCTCTTCCGAAAGGATAAGCATATATCCAATTCAAATATCTTTTAATGTAATGTAACAAGGAAATGTGTTGTTGTCCAGTGAGCTTTATTGATATTTAAAAGCGACCAAGCAGGCAACGCAGTCACAAGAGGTTGACTTGTTCCTCTATTAACTATGTTCCGCTTGAAGGATTTTGAATCTAGTTTCCTGCCAAAATCACAGGGCGATGCTTTGAGCCTACTTTTCATGTCAGATTTTCCTGATTTGACCCCTACCATCCCAGATGATTAGGCATGTCTACGATTTCCAGTTTTCATTAGTCAACATTATCTGGGACGTTGGGAAACAGTGAAATTCCCAATCGTAAAAGATTTTCCCAACATATGAAAACATGTGTGATATATGGTGTCTGACAAGTACTTGTCAAAGATGGCGGGAGGTCAACAACTCCAAATAACTTTCACATGTATAATGTGTTTCGCCAGTATCTAAAGAACAACTTTGTCTATTGTGCCCAAAAAAGTTGTCTGCAAGGACTACAAATTAAAACTAGTGGGCTCTGGTGTAAGGAAAAGCAAAACATGGTTTGATTTGGAATTGCTCACTGGGAGGGAGGGAGCTGAGGCTGACTTCACAACACTGCACTGTCATTTACATTTTGAGACTGTACAGCTGTATGTTTTTTGTCTTGACCACGCTTGTGAAATAAAATTGAAACTGGATTATCAAAGTGTGATGACCAATACCATGCCATCACGTTTTTTTTCCTCAGCAGTTTCCCTAATATACATTGTGGGCTCACTTAGCCAAGTGCTGATTTTGGTAATGCACGTTCATCCAGGCAAAGATAATTGCCTAGGAACACAGTGGAATCTAATAGTTTCTTCATTAATTTTTGCTACAAAGTGGTGATAAAACAACTACCAAAACAACTTAAAAAAATTTGGATTCTAATTTGGGGAGTGACTAAAGATGGGGAAGTACTGTAGATTTGTCAGTGTGTGCTAAAGATCAGATCTAAGGACAAGTTTGATTCCAGATGATATTGACTGCAATTTTGCCTTGTTATGTTCCAAAACTTGTTTTACATGTACAGCATCATTTACTGTAAAATGAGTTGGCAAACTCACAGACCCACAGCAAATGTATCAGCTTTAAACTTACAAAGTAAAATCCTTATCTTTAAATACCTTTACTTATTATTTAGGTTTGACCATGCCAAAGGTACAAACAACATGGCTTCTTGTGAGACTGGTCTTTCAAAAAACATGATTTATGACTCTGTGCTTGCTATAAAACTGAGCTGATCAATGAACTAAGACATCCTGTAAAGAGTGTTCATTTTGACTTTCTACACTCCTTTTGGAGTGAGAATACCAATAATCTAAGTAGTTTTACATGGAGTAGATGCTTTGTTGTTTTAGTACCATACCTGAAGCACCAGCAAAAACTCTCTCTTCAACAAACTGAACCATCTGATAGGCAAATCCCATCCCCTCCTTGCCAATCCTGTATGACTGAGGTACTCGAACATCATCAAAGAACAGTTCGGCAGTGTCTGAAGAGTGCATACCAAGTTTGCTGATATTCCTTGCCCTCTGTACTCCAGGTAAGTTGAGAGGAACACAGATCAAGGACTTGTTTTTATGTGCAGGACCCTCACTTGTATTAGCTAGGAGGCAGATCCAATCTGCCTGCAGGCCATTTGTAATCCACAGCTTGCTTCCATTTATAACATAATCATCTGTTTAAAATAGCATAATAACTCAATTGAAAATAAGTAATCACCTGCTGTAGTGTCTACATGCAAACAGAAACCCAACACATCTATCATTATAATATTACCAAGGAAAAAAAAAGATTTAATAAATTATACAATGCACTACTTATTAAGTAAGAGTGAGGTCATTACAGGGAAATCTCAGACTCAATACAAATGCCAAGGTGTGAGATTTCACTGCAATGACCAAACAGACAAGTTTAATAAGTAATTAATTTTTATTATAATAAAATAGAAATTAACAACTTATTAATGTCACCTATGGAAATAGACAAAAATATGAAAAAAAAAACTGTATAATGTACTGGAAGTTGTATTTTGGCCTGTTCTTCTTTGCCAGGATAATCCTTTGCCTCATCATTTAACATGTTTTTGTTTCACTTAAATGCAGCAATAATTGAGAGAAAAAGGTTCACCATGAATTTTGCTCTTACAAGAATTGCAGGACAAAGAAAAATTTTTGTAATGCGCATGGGCATTACAAGGAAATCTGGCCTGCTTAGCAGCCAATCAAATCACTCTTACTTAATCAAAAGAACTCAGTGTTAATGGTGGGCAGGGGAAGAGGTTCAATTTGCAGTTCTTCTGTTAACAAGCCTGACCATGTTTCTTTCATGTCACTGTAAATCAGATCTCCTTTTTATTGCACACTTCTCTGTCAAACTCCCTGCCACCTCCGTCCACAATACAAGATACAAAACACTGGACATCTCAACTCAGGAAGTGAGAGGTGCTAAAAGCTTGGATATTCAAGTACACAAACCTTGGGCATACATGTTTAGCATGGGTGCTATGAATATCCATTGAAATGTCAAATATTACTTCACGATTTCAGAGTATAAATTAAATTATAATGCACATTTGAACATATCCACAAGGAATTTGTGCAGTACAAATGCTGCATTATTTTTATTCAATTCAAGATCTTGGGAGTTGAAGAAAGGCATGCAAAACAGAAAAATACTGTACAAAAACCTTACTAGTGGGAAATCTGGCTTGTTAGAAAATGGTAGAGACATGTACAACATCTCAAATTAATTTAATTTAATAATTGGCTACTGGATGGTTGTTAGGAAAACTAAGACCTATTTAGTTTTCTTGATGTCACTTTTTCAGGGGGGTGTTAGTTTTCCTAATTTACCTATGGTAATTACAAAAACTAACACCCCCACTAATGATTGAAAAAAAAAAGAACTACAATCTCAGTCAAAACAAATGAAAAATTTGAGGCCCCCCCCTCCCCCCCCATTTCAATGATGAAAACAAGGTACATTTTAGTTTGAGCACAAACTCATCATTGATATATGGGGGGGGGGGGGGGGGTTATTTATCACTTTACTCTGTCCAAGATTGTCTGAGGTCCATTCCCGTGAACATCAGGTGAGTATTTCGCCCTGTTTCCACTGCACCAAATGTGTCCCCGAACTTCCAGAACTTCAAATTTAAAACTACTTATGTGTTTTACAGCGATATTTGTTCGTCGGTATTTTCTTCTTGTGGATTCATTTTCTCTTCACAAAACAATTTAACACGATTTACATCTTGGAAAATATAAAATGGGACACTTTACAAGCTGTTCCAGATGAATTTTTATGATTTACCACCGTTTTGTTGCAACGAAAGTAAAAACATTGGCATAGATAGTATAAGTCTTTATTCCAGTGATTGCCTAAATTGTCCAAAACCGTTTGAAATTGCTGCAATACAACCATAAACCATATGAAATACAATGTAAACTGTAAATAAAAAGTACAAGTATCAGTTAAACATATATGGTTAGAGTGGACGACATAGAGAATAGTTTAATACTTTAGTCTTTCGCCATTGTTTCGTATTATCTCGGCAATATGACCATTCATAGACTCTATAATTTTACAATCAACTCCTGAGAAATATTAGATAGTTCTCTGCACTCTATCACAGAACTCTTCATATGATTCACGTGTAATGCCTCCCTCAAGGGCATCTTTCTCAAACTTCTTAGACACTATGTTAAAAATGTTCTCTACAGGATTTAAGTCGAGACTGTGCAGGGGTATTTTTAAAAGTTCGGAATTACAATGACCCATTGCATCACAGGCTTGCCTGTTTGTTGAGTGCAATTCTTGTCACCAAGAAATTATTTAAATAATAAATTGCAAACTAATTACTTGCCATTTTACCGAGAAAACCCCTAAACATAAACTTTCCATTTCTATTAATTTTTGCAAAGTTTTACATTCCGAACTGTCTAATAAATTGGCGCTGAAAGGCAACATAATATGGCCTCCTCCTAGTGATAATTACATAACACATATACTTGTACAAAGTGATACTGCTGGTCATCATCGAGCCATCAGTGATCACTGTCTACGAGAAGAACAGACATGCTTACTTGCAAACTGCAGGGGTCTCACAAAGATTCATCAATAAAAAAAACATTTGAAATTTAAAGTAAGTGCCTCCATTGTGTTTCCCTGGGGTTTAAGGTCTTTAAATAGAATTTTTCATTGAAGTTTTTTCCAATTTCTTGATTTGCCACGTGCTGGATGACGTTGCAAGGGGGGGTGGGGGGGGGAACTTTTGGCCGAGTGAAAACGAGTGGTCCAGGCAAGTGCATTTTGAGGGTCACTCACCCGAATGGCAAGTGCTCTCAAAATTAAGTAACAGTAACAGAAAAGTCACTGAATTAGACTGTGTGTGTAAATCTTTATTGATTGTAAAAAAAAAATCATTAAATTTCTCTTGAACTACTTGTAAGGATACTAATTCTCAGCAATACATGTGAACACACCAAGTCATTTTCCTCTGGCACCTGCGCAATGTATCTGTTATTGCCACATGGCGGGTGCAGGGGCGGAGACATAAATAAATGACATATTTACATCTTTTTCTTCTGTTTTTCCAGTTGTTAGTGGGGGTCAGTTAGTTTTTGTAATCACCATAAAAAATACAGCTAAATTACGAAACTAAGACTTAAGTGGGAACATTGACAAGAAAGTGGAAATAACACATTTGTGGGGGTCTTAGTTTTTGAAATTACCATAGGTAAGACCCCTGGAAAAGTGACAAATAAAGAAAACTGAATGGGTCTTAGTTTTCAGGGTCTTAGTTTTCCTTACAACCCTGACTAGACACTAGCGAGTAGGTCAGTGTATTAAAAAGTTCAGTTAGTCTTGACAACTGACTTACTTCCCTTTTTAACAGCCACAGTCTTTATACTTGCAACATCAGAGCCAGCCCCAGGTTCACTAACTCCAAGGCAAGCCACAAAATCACCGGCAATGGTTGGAACAAGGAACTGTTGCTTTAATTCTTCACTTCCGAATCTAATGAGGGCAGGAGTTGTCATATCTGCTTGGACTCCGATAGCCATAGGAACAGCTCCACAGGTGATGCTTCCTAGTCAATAAACAGAATACAATTATCATGGAAAGCTTTCCCTGCAAGCATTGAGATTTCCAAGAAAATAAAAATAAATGGAACTTGAAAGAATACACTTAACAGCAAATGGGCAGTAAATTTTGCATATACAAAAAAGCTAATCAAATGCTCCTGTGAGCCAGTTCATGGATGAGGAATATTACAACACTTTGAGTTTACAACAACTTCATTTTTTAAAACATTACTGGCAAGATTTGTGTTTTGTGGGAGCACATCTTTTTCAGGCACACCTCTTGGTAAAAGAACTGTTTACAGGCTAATTAATATTTTCCATACAATTATGCAGTTTTAAACCATTTAAAGTGGTATCCCTAAAGATCTACAGGCATCACATGCATTAATGTAACTTAAATTACATTTGACCAAATACCCCAAACGTTTTGCTGTCTGGAACTTTGACAGACCTAAGTAATTACAAATGTTTATATTTGTATATGGACTATAAAGATAGTAAGGGTACATATATATGTTGTGCCGCATAGCACTATAAACACATACAAGTGATGGAACAGAGAATTAACTCTGAAGTGTAAATTAAAGTGCTAATAGAAACCCATGAAAACCCACTGGGCGTTAGCCCTAGTAAAGGGTATCAGGGAACCACACGAGGCAAAGAAAAAATTCTTATGACCTCGGTGGGAATCGAACCCACGACCTCCGGATTAGATCTACCGTTGCTCTGCCGACTAAGTTACGAGGTCGGACAGAGAAAGTCGGGGACGATGAAGATGGTGAATCGTGGCGAAGAGAAAGTAAGGGTACATATATATGTTGTGCCGCATAGCACTATAAACACATACAAGTGGTGGAACAGAGAATTAACTCTGAAGTGTAAATTAAAGTGCTAATAGAAACCCATGAGTAGATCTAATCCGGAGGTCGTGGGTTCGATTCCCACCGAGGTCATAAGAATTTTTTCTTTGCCTCGTGTGGTTCCCTGATACCCTTTACTAGGGCTAACGCCCAGTGGGTTTTTCATGGGTTTCTATTGGCACTTTAATTTACACTTCAGAGTTAATTCTCTGTTCCATCACTTATAAAGATAGTAGTCAAATATGGGTCACTTTGTTAAAAACTATAACAGGCAAGTTAAAGTTTCTGACTGGTCGACGGTGTGTCAATATTTATTTAGCATAGTTAATTAACATTTGGTGCATGTGAATACTCTGTGTGGCATGTACCCGATTGTGCATATTGAAGTCGTCTGTAATTTATGTATGTCAGTTACGTTCGATCTTGGCTGCTATCAAGATGTCTTCAAGTGGTTCAATTAAAGTTATTTAACATTGCATGGTGTCAGAAGTGGCTTCAATCCATGGCTTTTCTTCACTCGCTACAAGCACTTTACTCTCTTGAAATTCAACTCCAGTGTTGCTGAAAAATGGAGTGAGTGGAAGGAGATGTGAGAGAATTACAGTGTTGCTTTAAAAGTTAATAAAGTAGGAGACGTTCAAGTAGCTGCACTTCTACCTGCAACTGGACTTGAAGCAAGAAAAGTCTTCAAACCTTGGAATCTATTGGCTACCGAGAGGAAAGATATTAAACGTGTCATTAAGTGTTTCAACAACTACTGCAATCAGAGAAGGAATATTCCCTACATTTTCAATTTGCGTCAGCAAGGGCCTGGTGAATTGTTTGATCATCATGTGACTGCACTTTGTCAAATTGCTGATAAGTGTGCCTTTGATGCTATCACACCCGATGATCTTTTTAGAGATATAATTATCTTTGGCATTGTCAACAATAAAGTTAGGGAAAGCCTCTTGCGTGAACGCAAAATTAACCTCACAAAGACGCTGGATATCTGTCAGGCTTGGGAGATGTCTCAAGTGCAAATTAAGACAGTGAGCGTCAGCTCGACCCCTCCAACATTCACTTTCTCAAGGAAAACAAGAAGTCCTCAGAGGGAAAGTCAGCTGAGAAACAGCCTTTGCCTGCAAATCAGCTTCATTATCTTGTTGTTTCTGTGCTTGGGGCAAGCAGTGTGTCAAAAGCGGCACAGAGAACTATTTTGCAAGGAAATGCGGCTTGTCTTTTACCTCCAATAAAGTGTCATTGCTTGGGGAAGAGCAACCCTCCAAGTTAACTTTTTTCCTTAGTGGCCATTTGGCCACTGAACGTTTATTTTTGGTCGCCAGTAAAAAAGTTTAGTCCCAAAATATGCAAATTAATTAGTTAATTAATAATAATTACGTAATAAATATATATAAATTAATAATAACTAATTAAAGTACAATCCCTGAGCCACTTTTAATACATCTTTTACAACTAAATGATAATGGTTTCAAAATGTCAACACGGATGTCCTCAGACACAAACAGTAATACACTGGTAATAGAGACAATAACAATTTCTTCACACAAACATACTAAGGTAAAGCTGGCTGTGAAATCCACGCACCAAAAAGCATGATTATCTGGACATTTACCGCCATTTTTTCCCACGAGAAAATTTGATTGACAAAAAGAAAATGAAAAACAAGTCTAAATTTATGTTTATGGCACAATTTACACGTAGATATGGCAAATGTTCGCACTATGTCACTTGGCAGTTTTGCGTTGGATGGAAGTGGTTTTGCTTCTGCTGTTACCAGATGTACTTCTCAAAATTAATACACTGTAGATCTGGTCACTGTTGGCCTTTCCAAATTTCCAATTTTTCACTTTCTCTTCTTTTTTTGATTGCATGCATTGTCTCACGTTCAAACGTAAAATTATCACGTCTAATGTTCACTCAAGTGTAACGAAGTTTGTTGCATACAAAATTAGCCCACTGTAAAAATGTGAATCGTTGGGTTCTTGGAATAAACGGTTGGAATTTTATTTTTTGTGTCTAAGTTTCAGTAGATTAAAATGGCAAATGAAGTTAAATTTAACAAGTGAATTCATAACGCTCACAGCCTTTTTTTTTGTCCGGATTTTTATAACGTTGATTTTAGTCGCCAGGCTGGCGACTTCCCTTTCAAGTTAGTCGCCATGGCGACTAAAATGGTCGCAACTTGGAGGGTTGAAGAGGATAAGTTGCCTGTTTTCCAAGTTTTCAAAGTGCCACCTAATCAAAGCTCAGATTCAAGTCTTGTAACACTGAAAGTACCGAGGGGAAAATGATACCGGAGCACGTTGTGATGTTCTGCCTATACATATTTACAAGAAGTCGACTGGTGATTTTGACCTCAAGCATGGTACGCCAGCCAAGTCTTCCATTGTATCCTGCATTGGCAGAAATATTCCAGTGTTAGGAACAGTGGAACTCCAAGTTTGGAGAGGATCTTTCACTTGTCTGTTGTTGTGTCGTCTTGTGGAAAGCAAGAGCTGCTGAACTATTTTGGGCAAGTCAGCTTGCAAAGGGATGGGTGTTGTTGAAATTAAAGATTCTCACACAATTTGGCAGCCTGACACGAGTGTCAGGGATGTGATGTCTAGTTTCAGGCCACTTACTAGGGAGCAGGTAGCAGAGATGTTCCGTGATGTTTTTGATGAGGACCTTGGTTTACTTGAGGACAAATACCACATCCTTCTTGGCGATTCAGCCAAGCCAGTTCAGCACGCTCTCTGGCAAGGTCAAGTTGCCCTTCGCAATAAAATCAAAGAAACCCTGAAGGAGTTACGTAGTGCAGGGGTCACTAAGCCAGTATCAAAGCCAACGCCCAGGATCTCATCTATGTTAGCAGTCCCGAAGAAGAATAGGAAAATATGGATCTGTCTCAACCTGAAGGATCTCAACAAAGCTGTTCTCCATGAGAACTATCCTATGCCTGCCATAGAGGACATTGCAACTCACCTTTATGGCGCCAAAGTGTTTTCCATCCTTGATGCAACGAATGGGTTTTGACATGTCAAATTCGATGACGAGTCATTGCATCTGACTGCTTTCCACCTGCCTTTTACCCCCTATTGTTGGTGTAGGATGACTATTGGAATAAGTTCAGACCCTGAAGTTTTTCAGTACTGTATGCATGAGCTAATTGAGGGTCTCAGTGGTACTGAGGTTGTTGCAGATGATTTCGTTGTTGCCGGTTTTGGAGACACTCCCAAAGAGGCTTTCCAAGATCACAACAAGAACCTTGTTGCATTTCTTCAAAGATGTTCCGCACGTGATGTCAAGCTCGCAGTGGAAAACCTTCAGCTGTGCTTGGAGGAAGTTCCCTTAATTGGCCACTGCGCCACCAAGTCTGGTCTGAAAATTCATCCTAAGAAAGTATGAGCCCCCTTGAGATGCCATGCCCAATGGATGTAAAGAGTTTGCTTTGTTTTAATGGAACTGTTCAGTACTTGGCTAAATTCCTACCTGGTCTTTCTGACAAAACCCACCCACTTTGCCAACTGACTCATAAAGACACCAAGTGGGTCTGGTCTGAAATGCAGGAGAAAGCATGGAGTGACATCAAGACTGCCATCTCACATGCCTGTTCTGCACTTTTACAGCCTGCAAGATGAGGTTACCCTCCAACGTGATGCTTCTGTTGAGCCGCTGGTATCAGTGGATTCCAAGCTCCCCTTTATCGGCATAATACTCTGAGTGAGGGTATGGATATGAGTCCCGCACAACGTCTTTTGGGATGCCGCTGTAAGACTTTGCTGCCAACTTCCAGAACTCTATTAACACCTGAATTTAGCCTTGTCAATGATGCTGCTAAACTGGCAAATTTATATCGACTTTTACAGAGTAAAATATTAGTATGCTTGAGTTTTTGTCAAATGTTGAATATGCTTTCACAAATACAGTACATGTGTTATTCTCCCCATTTAAGCAAAGAGATACAGACTTTTTGAACAACAACAGTGTTTTGGCTTCAAAGGCTATTTACCACAAATGGAGCATTAACCTTGAACAAAACCTGGCTGAAGCGGCTTCAAAAACATTTCATTACGTACCTGTTTAAGCAGTAAAACCGATCATGTTGCTGGCCTAAATGAAATGCATTGCTTGCCTGAATATGTGTTTTTGGCTAGAAAGCCTTTCTCCTTTGTACTTTTTTTAATGATTCATTCCTTGTTGCATTCTTCCTTCATGGGCAAGATTTCCACACAACCCATACATTAATTATACATGCATGTTGTGACTCAAACTCTATTCATATTCGGAAAAGGGTAAGTATGATAGTAATGCATGTATAATTAATGTATGGGGCTGTGCGGAATTCATTCCTCCTTCGTGTGAGAAAATTTCTCATCACATGAAAGAAGAATGCAACATGGAATGAATATTGGAATTATCCTTGATTACTACTGCACAGTGATAACAGTCACTTTTGAGATCTCCAAGTCCATTTTCACTACTCTGAAGATTTTGAAGTTCAATTCTCACAGCTTGTGTTAACTTTCCATTTTCCAACTCAACAAAGGTCTATTTTGAATGATGCATATGAAAGAAATCATATGTGAACTGCGGATATGAAATCAAATGAAGAATGATCGTCGCAGTTGTGATCGCAATTTTTTGCAATTGCGCATTAAAAGAAGCCTGAAAAAAATCCAGGACTTCAATGGGGCCCCGTTGAAGTCCTGGATTTTTTTCAGGCTTGTTTTAGAGTGCGACCACTTGAACTGGGCCTCTCCGAACAAAGTTAACCAATCAAAAAGTGACAAAGTTTCCTGAGATGTCTGCAACCTTACGCAACTTTGTTGGGTTTCCAATTTTTGTTGTTAAACCGTTGTTTGCTTTCTTGAGTTTCATTGGCCCGTTTACAAAAAAAGAAGCCATCCTTTGTTCTCAATTAACGCTCTCATTGGTTAACTTTGTTCGGAGAGGCCCTGTTCAAGTGGTTACACTGTAATACGCAATTGCAAAAAATTGTGATCACAACTGCGATGATCATTCTTCATTTGGAAGGTCTATTTTGTTTAAAGATTGAATGAAATGCCATCTGTTACATCATCAAAAAAATCTACACCTTTGTACTACCCCCTGAAACTTGCAAACATTGGGCCAAGAAGACTGAAGAGACAAAAGTAATACTTACCAGGGGAGGGACAGGAGGAGTGTTTAATGAATAAATTAATCAGAATTGAGTGAGTGAGTGAGTGCCATAAGACCCACACCAAAACCTCATGGCATGACTACATCATCCATGAGCTAAAAAATGAACCATTGAAAATTTATTATTTGATGAAAGTAGATCGAGCCAAAAATAAGAAAATTTTCCTTCCCTGAGTGGTAATTGTCTTTCAGTATTACTTCATTTACTAACAACTATGGTACTCTTATAATTTGATACTGATGATCGATTTTACGAAGAGGATACCCCTCCCCAGCTCCCGTCGACCCAGTAGCCACCCAGCACCCCTCCTCTCAAACACCCAACCAAAACAACTTACCTAACTCCTCTGCCATAGCAACACTGAAGGAATAATCCAGCCCGAGTCCACCGTACTTTGTAGGTTTGTTGACTCCAAAGAATCCCGCAGATCCTAGTTTTTTGAACAATTCGTGAGCGGGAAATCTTTTGGCATTTTCCCATTCATCTACAAAAGGGTTGATTTCTTTCTCGATAAATTTGTTGAGAGATGCTCTCAGTTCTGCATGTTCTTCATTAAAAATAGACTCGTGAATAAACTCGTATGGTTCCAAACGTAAATCTAGCGCTGTTTTAGAGTGTTTTCCCGTTGAAAACAATCGCGAAACCAGACGAAAATTTGTGGCTCCACGGGGCAAGGTCCTCCAGACAGCCGCCATGTTGTTTATTTCTAACCCCAGTCTCGTTTTGGTGCTCTCCCCGGGGTCATGGGTCACAAGATTTCTTCGTTCGTCACTGGTAAGAGGATCAATGCAGACCCAACTTCGGATCAATTTCAACATAATTTGTGAGAACAACGTTGTGTCAGATGTAATAGCTCTCTGACGTGTGGAAATGATGGGCATAACCATAGGATTTGCGTGGAAACCTGAGGCTGAAGTGGACACGAAAAACGTAGAACTTCTTATAAGTAAGGCCGAGGACATCTACAGTGATGACTTCGATCAATGCTTTGATAATCAGGATCTTGCGGTTGAAGCAGTCAGATATTCTACATACAATTTAGAGCAGTGGAATGCAGATGGCGGAAGCTTCTGTGCCTGCCCGTCTCTCGAACCAGGTGTTTACCAGTTTGTTTTTCGAGTGGACAACGGCAAAGAAAAGAAATTGAAAATCTCCGATTATTACGAAACAACGTTTCTTGGAAGTGGTCGTGCCGTAAATTACATCGAACTTCCTGGGAATTCAAAGGATAACCGCAGTAATACTAAGAATAAAATGAAAAGTAAGTAAGATTTATCAGACGAGAACAACCCACTGCTTGTAGAAGTCAAAGTCTGGTAAATTATTAAGCTCTTATTATACATGTACAGTATTTTGTGACTCAAATGCATGTATAATTAATCCCGGGAATTAATGTATGAGATTGTGCGAAAATCTTTCCTTTGTCCCAAACCAAATTGCTTAGAAAAGGTTTCATGATCGGGCTGCCAGTGAAATTAGAATGCATGACCTTGCTGGCAGGTGATATGATAATCTTGGGTTTGAATCTCCCTGGGAGCCCAGAACTTTTCCTGGGAAATGTGATCAAGACAAGTTAAGCATTCGTTGTCTTTTCTTTTGAACTTGCATCTCACACAAGCATATTATTTTATGTCAGGTTGTGTAAGACTTTTGGTAATACATGAATTTATTCATTCTGATTCCTGTTACAAATCTTCAATCTTTGAAGGAGTATTATCAGGTCACAGATGGTACAGTAGAACCTTGATTACCTGGACTTGGGTAAATAGTCCAGATAATTAAGGATCCCTTTTACTTTAGTGCCATCCTCATAGGTTATGTTGAAAAGAGTCATTTCAGGTTAACTGTGGTCTGCAGTGCAGTCCAGAAATAAGCGACCCAAAATATGTGACATGTGTCTGCGTATTTAACATGTGCATCAAATGCGTGTCTACACTAAGGCTCATTAGTATGTATGAGCTAGCTCATTGTTCCTCATATTGTTGTTGTTTTATTGTTATTTTGATTGGGCTTGTAATTCATTACAAAGGCTACTGACAGCAAAATCTTTGGCAGGATTGGTCGCTCGTTACCTTGTGTTAACAATGTGTGTTTGCAAATTTTCAGGTAAACATGTCAACAGAATGTGAGCACCATGTAATGCGGCTTGATTTCACACAAAAAAACTACTCTAGTGTATGAGCGAAATGTCTTGTGCAAGAACAAACATTCTCTTGTGGAGTATAAATAAAATATAACAGATAATTTCTCGCGAAGTAAGGACAAATTATTGAGCCTTTTCCCATTTCAACTGCACAGAATGAGTTGAGGTTAAAAGTAGAGAGACAAGAAAGAATGGAGATCACTCAAGCGAGGCGTCGTTTGTGAGGCCATCAAGGCTGAACATTGCAAAGGGGAGATGAGAGGGAATAGGAGTTAATGGCCCGCATTGCAGCTTTCTGGGTTGATGCATTGATGATAGTCTGTTTTTTAGGTACATGTAACACTTATAATTACAGTTGAATCCTGTTAATACCGACACCGAAGGGACCATGAATAGTGTCGTTATTAAGCAGGTTCAGTATAAATTAAGTAAAAAATACTGTACTGTACATATTTTAATTGCAAAATATCAAAAGATATAAAACAAAAGCTTAACATCAACAAATTGAACGTCTATAATGTACGGTAGTAATTTTTCCATAGCTAAGTCTATAAGAAGGCAAAAAATTCAAATCCAGTGATATGCAAAGAAATGAGCCCAGAGAAAAATGGAGAGACTGACGTAAGTTCCAGAAAGAGAAATGATCAGCTTACAGAAGAGAGATATCAAGCAGTAAAACCAGCAAAAGATAAATGAAATCTCACACAGCCGAGAAAAAAAACCCAAATCATTCAATAGGCCATATTCATATTCTCGGTATTGACCTAGATCTAGCATGAAGTGGAGGCTTTTGCGGGGGAATCTTTTCATATGTAAATGTATTCCCCCGCAAGAGCCTCCACTTCATGCTAGATCCAGTTCAATACCGAGAATATGAATATGGCCCATTCAAGTTTGACAGCAATTGCATTGAAGGCATCGTAATTCATTTTTTGATTGCCAAATAACAGGAACTGCATACACTTTGAGCTAAACAGTTGTGACATCTCGTCTGGTTCACACTGTGGACAATACAGTAGCATGTTTTATGTCCCTTCACAAAAGATAAAGCTCATTAAAGACGAAGTTGGCAAAAGAGTGTGGGTGTATTAGTGAGGTTAACTTCCTATGAGCATTAGTTGATGGGGAAGAAAAAAGTGTCAGTTGTTTGTATTAACGGGTGTTCTCTGGGGACAAAGAGAAAAGTCCATAATAATGGGGTGTCCATGTTAAGCAGGTGTCCGTAAAGTGGGGTTCGACTGTGTGCATAGCATAATCCCAGTCAATCCTGTGATTTGTTTGTGAACAGTTTTCAGTGATATTGTCATCATCAGCATCCACAGCTTGGACTTTCCACTCATGATGCATAGTAGTGTGTCTAGATCTGGTAAATATTAACCTTTACTTTTATCTTTGACAGCACAAGGAGAGTTACCAGTTCTCACCCCCACAAGTAACACAAAGAGCCAAGGTACCACTAACAGCAACTCATATTCCCAACATGGCTCTAAATCAACCAGATGTACTTTGCTGTAGGTTGTTCAGATACTATAGTGTAGTAGTGGTATTTTAAGTGTAGTATGGCAACACAAGTGGCGAGGACCAATACACTGTAATTGCTTTTTTTGTAGAGGGTATTTATTTTCCTTGAAATTGCTGTTGTCACCACTGCTTTTCAAAACATTGCTTGACATCAACTTTTGAAAAAAACAAAAAAAAAAAAACAGTAAAACCCTAAGGGACGATAAAGTTTTATTCTGCAAGGTGCTCGCCTGAACAAGTTTCCTTTAAAGTTAAAATGGTGAAATCTTCATGTTTATCATGCTTGGCTAACTCAAAACAATCCCGATGAAAATTTGAATCGTGATTCTTTCCCATGCTATCCTTTGAAAGGAGTCGTATAGATGAGTTTAGTGTCAAGTACATATAGATGTTTTTAATTTTCCCAAAAATAAATATATAAAAAAAACTAATACATGTAATGAGAACTACAAGTTACAGTTTTTAATTTTTAAGAAGAGGGGCACATTGGGGCTTACTGTATGGTACTGCAGTATTGAACTTTCTTTCAAGCGGTATTTTGGTAATTTAAATCTTAATTTGTGGTATTGCGGTATCATCTAGCCCTGCGGTATCATCTAGCCCTGCGGTATCATCTAGCCCTGCGGTATCATCTACAGGGGTTTCAATAAGTTTTGAAATAGCCGTCTGAGCTTGCTATAGAAAGCGGCGACCTGATTCATTTTTTCCAATCATTTTAGTGAAATCTAGACAAAGTAGGCGGCGGTGAGAGGTAAATTCTGTCAAACTAGGCGGCGATTTTCGCCGGTTGCCGGCTTCTAATGAAACCCCTGCATCTAGCCCTGCAGTATGTGGTTTTCATCCTTTTGGCTGATGGTATTTGGGATCTCACCTCACTGCATGCGTTTTGTATACACCTACCATGAATGCAGATTCCCTTTTGTGAAAAATAGCATTTAGTTGTGAATTACTGCACTGTCAAACTACCAAAATAACCAAAATATGTTGTACATGAACATATGGTGCACACATACATGCTCAAGAAGTAAATACACACACTCACGGACGCAACCTTAAGTCATGTAAGCGTCACTGATTATAGATGCAGTATTGGTATTTTGTTGATATTTGACATGGTATTTTGGTATTTGCCAATTTTTCTTACGGTATTGTGGTATCTGGCACTGCCTAATGTTTCCATCGTTGAAGTGGCTGTTTTCAAGAATTCATGGAAAATGGGCAAGTACAGTGTAAAAAGCTACAGACACTGCTTTCACATTGTATTTTTTATTATTATTCTCATAAGCAATACTGTTGAACCTCGATTATCCGGACTCGTCGGACCTCGGTAAATACATGTAGTCTGGATAATCGAGAGTCTGGATAATTGAAAATATCAATATTAATGAGATAGACATGTAAGCAAAAGGTATACAGCAAAGAAAACATTTAATTGTGAAATCTACACAACCTGTATGTACAGTATATATCAGCTGAACGCATTAGAATATTTCTTTGTCTTGTTGCACTTGCAAATTTTTAATAATAATTTTTGATAATCGAGGTCCGGATAATCGAGGTTCGACTGTACCTTGTGGCAGTGCCACATGTATATTTACTGTATATTCATTTATTAATTTTCCAAAGGGAAAAGTTAGTAAGGGTACAGTGTACCTGGTAATAATAATTATTTTTAGCTTGTTCATAAGATTCACATACAATGTACAGATTGTATGTTAAATTTTACAATAACATTCATTTTGTGTTAATGTTAATTTTCTTAATAATAAATACATATTAATATATATTATATATTAGTACAGTGGATACTATAAAACTCAACATAATACCCATAAGCATGGGGTGGAAGTGAAGTCCATAAGTAATAAACTCAATAGTAATAAATTGAAACATAAAAGTTATGTGTTTGATGGCTTGAATGTTCTATTATACCAGTCTTTGTGTTGTCTGCCATGCGTCATAATCTGGACCAAGTTGATTGAAGTACAGTTAACACCAATCCAGTTTAATTGCAATGTACAAATTTCTTAACAATTAACCAGGATTAAGAATAATCTGGCTATGGAAAAAGTGGTCTGAATTAGACTGCTTCTATTTCAGCAGTAGTGAAAAGCATCTTAGGCCTGGTTCAGACGCCTCTCCAGTCGTGTGCCGAACCTAACTGATGAATTTAGTCAGGCAAAAGAGTGGCGTCCGTACAGTAGTTATAATTGGGTGCAACAACGTTTAGTTCGACAAGGTCTGCTGCATTATTCGACACTGGAGCAGCAACTTATTCATACAGCGCTCTTCTCATGTGCAGAACCAAATGCATTAATTATGGCAATTTATAAATCTATAATGCCTTCTGTGTACATAATATACATATTACGTTCGACATGCAGCCGCTGTCTGAATCAGCTGTCATACCATTGTCGCTCCAAAGTTGAACCTAATTCAGTTAGGTTCAGCACATGAGTGGAGCAGCATCTGAACCGGGCCTTTCATTCCAATCAGACTAGACAAGATGTCATATAAGTTGACCAAGTCAAAAGAAACTTCTTATCAGTCAAGAGAAAGGTCTGAAAATGTGATTCAAATTTTTAACATTACTTTAAAACTTTTTCAAGAGTAAAACTTTGCATATCCAAAAGATTTCCATGATAAGTTTGCTGGTAAGTTACACCTTGAGTGTAAATCACCAAAAAGTCACCCTCATTAGGAACTGAATTTGATGCATTGGCTAAACCTTCAAGTAACGCACAACCAATCATTTTCATTAAAGGATTTGCTTGTTAAAAGGTTATGGTTTCAACATGGGTAAAAAAGGAATCTGACAGTAATATACATGTATGACCAGTTTTGAACAATATTAAGACACCACAGTTCAATAACCTAGCAAACCTGTTTTAGAGGAATCACCCCTCAAGGGAGAAGTGAAATCATTCCCCTTCATGCAACTTCATAGGTATGGGGCACCAAATGTATTTTTAGTATTTACAGTGGTTATTTACAGTATGTAAGTAAAACAAGGGTGGTTATTTACAAATAACCACATTGCAGTTTTATTATTTCTAAATAACCACAATGTAAAATTGGTTATTTACAAATAACCAAAACTAAAATTCAAAAGTGGTTATTTCTAAATAACCAAAATGAAAAATTGGTTAATGCAAAATGGTTATTTATTAAATAACCACAATGGAAAATTGGTTATTTATTAAATAACCAAAATGTGACATTAATTATTTAGTAAATAACCAAAATGCAGACAGAATGGAAAATTGGTTATTTATAAACAAACTGGAAAATTGGTTATTTAGTAAATAAACAAACATGGACGATTAAAAAACCAAAAATGTGCAAAATAGTTATTTACCTAATTTGGTTGCATGCTCTGAACACCAAGTTTTGGGATAGTTCTTTGGCTAAAAGATACATGTATTTGCTTCTATTATTGATCTCCTAAACCTACCTACTTCCTAAATCACTCGCACATTTGAGCAGTCCTCCTTTAAAGTGCACCTAAACCCAAAATATTTTTTGCTAAAGTAAATCTTAGCACCTGTTGGCTTTTCATAGACTTCCAGCCATACGAAAAACGATCAGGTGAGAAGGGGTGTGGTTCTATTCTTGAATTGATGTCAAAAACTGCTTTGCATACATGTTTACAAAGACTTAATTCGATGCCAATCAGTTCATGATGTCAGACCAAGAATAGAACCACACCCCTTCTCACTTGATCGTGTACCAAATGATGCCAATACCAATTTTTTTCCATGTTTGGAAACTTATAAAAGGCTAAGATTTGGCAAAAAAAAAAAAGGTGCGATGCTTTTCGAACAGGTACAAAGATTTATTTTAGGGAAAAAATTATTTTGGGATTATTTGCACTTTAAGTATTAAAAGGTTTGGGATATATAAGCAGAAAACTAATAACAATAATTTGTCCCCTTTGTGAGATGTGAAATTTGAAAAATGACTGGGGTGCACACTGCTGAGGATGAACTAAGTGTGATATTTTCGTGATAAGAGAGATGGCACATTTAAAATACAAATGGCTTTTTTTCTAGATATTTTGAGAAGGGACTTCTGGAGCCAGGATGCCTGGCAAGCGTCACATGCCAACGAAGCGACACCTTGCAATAGTACGAAATTGTGCCTTTTGTAGGCTTATTGTAATAAAAAGCTACTTCAAATTTTCATTGTAGTAATGGCCCCTAATCTCTTATTTTAATATCTTAGCCACTTTTCTCATGGCCATCAGCTAAACAAATACAACTAAATGCCCATTGCTGTGTTTAGCACAATTAAGGTCCTAGATCAACAAGGACAATTTTTGGCTTGAAGGGTATAAAACAGATGTAACTCCGCATGAAGGGGAATTAGCCCTGAGACAACACAGTCTCTAAGTCACAAATCACAAATAATTGTTTTTATTGCTGAAGGGTGTCTCTCCAGTTATTTTGTGTGATATAGTCTTTCTATGGAGCAAATTGTTGTAAGAATAATTTCATGATGTGGTGTCACGACACTGAAGTGTTCCAATAATAATATTGTTTTGGCTTCGAGGTCCAGTGGTCTAAAAACAGAGGTTAAGTCTTCCATTTGTCTGGAATAAATTGGACTCCTTTTTCAGAAAAACAGTAGGATTCCTGTCGATACTTTGGTGTAGTACTTTACAATTTCTGTTTCATTTGTTAACCACAATACTTTTTAGAGTATTTTTCATTAGCAATTCCTTCTTTTCATTAAAAGTTTTTTTGTAATTCCTGTTTATTTTCATTTGGCCATTTTCAAGGCCCAGTTCAGACGCCATACTTTTCATGAGCCAAACCTAATTCATAGAACCAAGTACATGAAAAGTTCGGCCTCTGAATCAATTAGGAATGGCTATTTTAATTTGGAACGGCTCAGCTGTTCTTCCCGCCTGACTTGGCCGGGTGTTTCGACATTGGAACACTGAGCTTTTCATGTTCCAAACTTAATGCATAAATTAGTATTATTATTATGTATATACATTTTGAAAACCAACCACAATATTGATTAGTTTTCCTGGAACTGTATTAGGAACAGCTGTAGAATGGCTAATTAAGTTTGGCTTCTGAGTCAACTGGGGTACTTTTGTTGATTTGGGTCGGTCCAAATTATAATTTAGTTTGGCTCAAGAAAAGTACAGTATCTGAACTGGGTCTAACATTGCTATCTACATTTCTCTTTTTATTTCATTGTTTTTTTTTAATATTGTTTTTCATAATTTTCCTCTATCCGCAGTTTCCCATCCGCATTTTTCCATCTGCAGCTATCCAGTCCTCATTTTACAGACACCCAGAAAATGGGCCATGTGGTCACTTGTAAAAATAACCATTTTGCACTTTTTTTGGATTTTTAATTGTCCATGTTTGTTTATTTACTAAATAATCAATTGTCCTGTTTGTTTGTGCATGACCAATTTTCCATTCTGTCTGCATTTTGGTTATTTATTTCATCTTGTGGTCATTTAACAAATAACCAATTTTGCATTATGGTTATTTAACAAATAACCAATTTTTCATTATTTAGAAATAACCACTCTTGAATTTCAGTTTTGTTTATTTCTAAATAACCAATTTTACATTGTGATTATACAAATAACCACTCTGAATAATAAAAATACATTTGGCACCCCATACATAGGAGGCTAACATTAATATTGCTATTATTTCTCCTATCAGATGAGGCCTGAATGACATAATGGGTATTGGATATGGATATTTAAGGCCAGTGGAAATTCCGTTTCACCACCTTGTATAGATCTTTATTATATGGTCGGTAGTAGTTCTGTAGCAAAGTTCTCACCTCACTGCGAACTTCAACATGCTTTCTCCCTTTGCTGTCCTTTAAACAGCCACTTTTCTTCTTTCCATTCATTCCAATTTTTCCAATGAAGCATGGAAAACCTTTTGTCTCATTAATATAGAAGTTCTTTTCACTTATCATGGGTCTCAAGTTCAGAAACGTTTCCACCAATTTCAACTCTGTGGCTGGGTTTTGGACAAGCCTCTCTCCACTGACAAAATGAATTTGAGAGAGTGGGAAAAATTCCATCCAGTATTTCAAAAATCTGATGTAAACTCCAGATTTCACAATTCCTCTTTCCTTGTTGATCACATTGTTATCTTTCAAAACATATTCTTCAAATTTTGGAAGAGAATTGTTTGATTTCAATGCGAATTGAGTAAATTCTGAAATCGCTCTTTCTGTTGGATCTCGCACAATCACCAACAGTTTGACATTCTTGGACATGTTGAACACACGCTCAGGAACACTTCTTGTTATGAAGTAAGCAGGAGTTTTTTCTATTGTCAGCTGATTTGTTCTTGACTTTGGCATCCTCTGCCTGTACCACTCTAAACCATGGTAATAGTTATCTTCATTGTCAAAGAAGTGTACCTCATTAGGACAAGCTCTGATATCTGGGTGTATTTTGAGGAAAACTAGCAAAGCTCTGGTGCCTGACTTGCTGGATCCAATGATGATTACATTTGGCAAACGCTTTATGAAGTTTGTGACATTACTTTTCACTTGACCAATGTGAATAAGATCTTTGTTTGGTATTCTCTTTCCCATGCCAGTATACCATACACAGTATACAAAGAAGATGGTGCAAACTAACAGCACAGTAATAGTGGCTTTACACTTTGAACATGTACATGGACAGAGCATTATACAACCTGTCTACTGTTCTGTTGTAGCAAGACTTATAAATCAGGAGGCATAATTTCTTTACACGGTATTTGTTCAGGCAAAGGCTCTGTAGAAAAAAAGGCGAAAGAGTATACACTGACAAGGAACAACAGTGCTACATACTCCATACCAGCAAGTAATTTTGCTGCTCCCTATATGTCCACATTAACTGGTTGAAGATTAAGTTCTGTGATGTGCACAGCAATCTTTCTTCTACAACCTTCTGACTGGTAAAACATCAAAACAAATAAAACACTTGCAGCCGCCTTATACGATTGACAACCATCAAGAACAAATTATTGTAGCGTAAAGTAAACAAAAAACCAATGAAAACGTGAAAATATTTGATGTACTGTTGAACTCACTGAAATGCAAAACAAAATTGGCAAAACGTTTTATCCTTTATATAGCATTATGCACCTATCAGTGTCAAGCCCGAGGGGGGGGGGGACCCATGGGAATTTGACTGTCACGTATATCCCCAGGGTAGGGATTTTGGGAGAGTCTGGAAATGAGCCACCATCTTGGAAAGTACCCATTCGTTAATGTTCATTAATGTTTTGTATAAAAGTTTAATTTAGGCTTTGGTACATTATTTATTGCTTTCCTCTTGTGTGCAACAAGGACTGAAGGGTATATGATTGCCTTCCCTTGCCCAGGGTGGGGGATTTTGATACTTTTGACAATTATTTTTTTCCCGGGGGTGGGGATTTTGATAATTTTTTTCAGAAGATGTCAAAATCCCCACCCTATGCCCGACCCCCCTCCCTCAGGCTTGCCACCACAGAATTCACTCTTTTTTGGTTTTCGCACTTCTCCTTACTTTGGAAATTTAGCTCTGTGTTCAACTTGTGGTCTAAAGGCTTGAATTTGACAAAATAGCTTACGGCATCGTTTACCTCTTTTCAAGAAGAAAAAGAAAAAGGATCTGATGTATGGTTGAATTCTTTAGTTTGGGATTTAAAGGTAGTCAGTCATGCATCACTTCAGTCGCTGTCAGAATGCAGCCTTTAAAATCACAAAATACGAGTGGAGCTACGTTTCTGACATATTAATCCGTAGCTACACCGAGGTGGGAGTAAGGCCAAATCGTTGCTGACGCCCTCTCTCCACCAAGACCTTCAACTTACGTGCTGTTATGATGATGCAGTCAATCACGAACATCCGACTGAATCCCAGGAAAAACATGTCCAAACGGGGTCAACAGTAAACCAAGATCTTATTAAACTAAGCAGTGTTGCATAACAGTGATTAGTCTATTCAGGTTTGCATTTCCAATCCTTTTGATAAAAAGTAAGTGAAAGATTTATCTGTGATCATCATAACAATATTGTTACTCAGGATGACGATCCGACATCAATAAACTTACGCCGAGCGATCAAACACTTGACACCCCTATGCAAATTTTGTCAAGGTTTACTACAATTAGCCCATTACCTTTCATCGAGTGCATGAACAGGGGTCCACTTTTCATTACACTAGAGAGTAAAGACTGTTGGATAAAAACAACGTAGATGCTATCCCTGCCCGTGACCGTTCGAATAAGGAACACACGTGAAATCGAACACCAATAGAGGTCCCCGATCCATTTGGTCAGCACCACGAGGCCTTGGCAGAGTGCCAAGAGTTGCATAAGGGTTGTCCCACTCAGCCTGTAAACAGGATATCCATTTGGGTTTAATATATACCCGGCATAGTAAATCGAACGTTCGAAAATCGAACTCAATCCGTGGATTGAGTTCGATTGAGTTCGGCAATCGAACGAAATCGAACACTACACTTTCAGTGAATTCGATTTCCGAACAAATCGAATTCAATCGAACAAATCGAACTCAATCCGTCTGATTGTGTTCGATTGAGTTCGGAAACCGAACTCAATCGAACACAATTAAATGGATCTCGTTCGATTGGCTCTGGTGAACCTATACAAAGCAAGCCCAAAGCAAGCTCGTCAAAGCAAGTTTTTCTTGGGCTTTTTTTACTATTTACTCAATAACACAAACCCCATTTATAAACTGTCCACGGCAGTCAAGAGAACAGAACAGAACAAAACAAAGCTAAAAAACGTCAAAGCGGCATTCCTGGTAGCCTTTGACTTTTCATTTGTAGCTTACGATCCACAACTCATCTGAAGCCATTTCTGCGGAACTTCTTCGTTTAAGGCGCATTTACACTACAGAAAAAATGGGTCCGGACCCCGTCAAAAAAGTAGTACGGACCCATAACTTTTGTAAAGAAATACTGGAGTTTCCGCGGGGCCATAGGCGCCTATGGCCCTGCGGAAACTCCAGTATTTGCTTTACAAGAATTATGGGTCCGTACTACTTTTTTGACGGGGTCCGGACCCATTTTTTCTGTAGTGTAAATGCGCCTTTACGAAAAACACGTGCGCTGCACTCAGGGCTGAAGTAACTCGAGCTTCTAAGATCTGGTAATGGATTTTCAACGTCTGTTTTACATAAATCAAGAGTTAGAAAATCGAACTTTCGATTGGGTTCGATTGATTTTTTTTCTTTTCGGTGAGTTCGATTTCGTTCGATTGCCGAACTCAATCGAACTCAATCCACCGATTGAGTTCGATTGAGTTCGATGGAGTTCGATTGAAATATAGTTCGATTGGGTTCGATTTACTATGCCGGGTATATATCATCTGGTCGGGTTGATTTGCTCTTGAATATTGATAAGGAAGACCCCCCCCCCTCCCTCCGTGCAAGATTTCCGCACAGCCTCAGACATTAATTATGCATCCGTTATTGTTCAATAAAAATAATACTCTTTGTTTTTAAAGCTCTGATTTCTTTTTGTGTCGCATTTTGAGAGTAGGGAAAGAACCACATTTTGAAGCATCTCGTTACGTCTGCATAGACCTCTGCGCAATGTGTATTGCTCCAGTTAGGCTCTCCATTTTGTTTACTCTCATTTTCTCCGAGACCCGTGTTACGTTGTTCGAGCTTCAAATTAAAGTCACTAAATATGGTTTTGTTCAGGTTTTTCCCTCTTTGCATTCGAACGAGCTTAAATATTTCAGGAGAAAAGCGAAAGCCCGGGTTGCTCGATCAATACGACAAGACCTCAGTTTGAGATTTTCCCGTGAAAACCCCACTCTCGGTTATTAAGTAGACGAGCTATGCAAACGTTTGAAGTGTTGTATTAAGAAGCCATTGAGCCATTGATGTTATGCATTTGTCGT
>OX419343.1:15273327-15280827 GCA_948470475.1 Galaxea fascicularis | reverse complement strand
ACTGAAATTCAAACTGGTCAACAAAAAAAGAAATTTTCTTGTAAAATAAGGAGGCAATTTAAGTCATATAGTTCAAATCACCGGGTTCAAGTCAAAACCGGAGACCTGACTGATTGTGTCCGGCCGTCACATACTGTAAGTAGCTGACAGGGTAAGAAACCAGGAAGAAACACTTTTGTTTTTATACACATTTATAATTATACACTTTCATTTAGTTTGACATGTCACCATCGCGCATCATTCATAAGCTCATCCTTTCGCTCTTCTCTAATCTACTCCCAAATTGTTGTGGACTAAACTCAGAAATTCTACGCAGGTCCTCCTTAGCTAATACGTCTAGTATGGTACCAGTTTCAGATCAGCATGTTGATTTACTTTTTAAGTTATTTTAAAACTGACCTCATTACATATCCCGTGAGATCCCGGTAAATCTGGCAGTCAGAGCACCTATCAGACTATGACCAGTGCATTATAGTGTGTTCAGACGAACCAAGCCCGCGAGTAGGCTCTCCTGTTCCTTTCAATCTGAAACTGAGGTTCAGCAGATTCCTGTGATACACACGGTACCACACTGGTACAAGTCCTGTGACACGCGGCATCGCGCGCCTATTTATGCAAGTTATTCAAGAACTGCCTCGAACGTATAAGTATAATCGCATTAAACACTATGACCACGAAATAAGACTAAATTAGCTCAGTTTTATCTACAATTAAAGTTTAAAAGGAATAAAAAAGAAAAGAAAAAAAAAGGAAATACAAGTTAGAGAAATAAATGATATGTTCTCTATCACCTGACCGCGACACAATTTCTTATATTTATGGACTGAGTTCCCTGAGTCCTCTCCTGAATTTTGCACTCCCTAGCCTGCGTAGAAAGCGTTTCCGCAGGCTATGTACTCCCCGACAACACCACAGGGTAGAACCGAATGCGATGAAACAAGCTACATATGTTCTTATCGCACGGTATGTGTGGATTTATTGTCGTGCAATGTCTTCCACCGTACATTTTTATACACTCTGTGTAAATACCTCGAAATTTCTTTAACAGGCATTGGAAACATCATGGTTTGCATCCCACAAACCACACTAGTTCCCCAAGTTGCCTTCGTGTGGAATTGTCCGATCTCTGATCCTTGAATGGTAACACTATTCTGACAGAAAATTGGAAGGGATATTCACCCTGTGTATGTAAGCAGAAAGATCGGACACGAGATTAAACAAAAAGAAAAGAAGCCGCCTATCATTAAGCATCAACACAAGAGGGGTTTGTGCGATGCAAACTATGTCGTGTATACGTGCCGACACCTCTATCAGCGCGTGGAGTATCCAGGGGCACAAAACGAATCTGTTCCTCACTTTATCTGTTCCCCCGAGGTATTATGCTGGCTGGCAAAATATCAGTTATTTACCGGGGTTGGTTATGAAATTTCTTTCTGATGATGGTTTCGGTAGGTAATTACTGAAGCGTGGTAGCAGTGTGAGTGTTGCTGGCTGGCGAAATGTGGATTGTTGTGAGGAATTTTGTTCTCTCCTTATCTCCCCCCCCCCCCCCCCCCACTGAAGGCTTGATTTGATACCTTTTGTCACGCGCATTTTGGCTTACGACATATAAAATTGTCTTTTTTGTTGTTGTGCAGGGTGCTCAATTTGCACCTGGCTGGGAAACCAACCAATTTTATCTAGCTGGCTGGGAAACCAACCAATTTTATCTAGCTGGCTGGGAAATATCTTGTGTGTCTTGCTGGCAAAAAGGAACAGATATTTTTTTCCCAGCAATATTAAAAAAGACCTGAAAATGCCTGAATAACATTTAGTTTTATTAACTGGGGTAAAATAATACATTTTTTAACAAATTGGTCGTTTTGTGCCCCTGAGTATCACAAAGGATCGTCTTCAATTGGGAATCATATTAAAGAAAAACATGGAACAGTCCCAAGTGATATGTATCGTGATTTTAAGATATCGAGAAAGTGCCAAAGTAAATTCGACAGCCTGATCTACGAAATACTCTTCATAAGGGAGCTTAAGCCAACTTTAATTTAAAACAAACAGTCAGACTCAACCGTGCAAAGTTATTTGTATAGTTTTTATCGTTGAATATTCTCACGCCCTAATTTTTTACTTAAATATGTATATTTCATTCGTTTTTTCTACAACTTTAAAATGATCTCAGGGAGATCGAAACGTCGTTTTTTATCCTGACTAGTTTTTATGCTAAAATATTGGAAACATAGTTATATTTTTCTGCCGGGCAGCAAAACGTTGCTGACAGCTCCTGGTGCTTGGTATGCTCTGACATGATTCATTGGAAAACCCCAGACATATGTACCTCACACCGTTGTCATTTAATCCTAGTCATCTATCGTCAAATAGCGCAAAACACAATCACACAATTTAACCGCATAACAGGCACTCTGTGTTTTAGACTAATCTTTGACACGAAAGAGAATTCAGCTACGGCAGATTATTTGCCCACAGTATGATCACAATTGTTGGGTTAGCAGGAAATCGACTTTGGTTTCAGTCCCGTAAATCCTGACAGATGATAAATGAGCTAGTATTTATTGGACTCTTTTTTCAGTTCCACACTCGGCAGAGGGTGCCGAAGAAAATTTTAGTGTCCTTTACGCGGTTCCCGCTTACGTTTTACATCAACCTAGCATTTCTTGAAATATTCTCCCTAGGGGCCCTTGCCAGAATTATGTGAACCTCACAAAGCCTCTACCTTCCTTTGTAGCCACCGAATCTACGTGGAAACTGATTATGGTTTGCTTATCCTTTGCGAAAATCATTAAATGTATACCAAGTTTGCGTTCAGGAGCGTTGGAAATGTAGAGAAAAATGAAAATTTAAAGCAATGTGGCTTAGTGTGACAAGAATACCTCACAAATTAATGTGACTACGTAGGTAAGCTGAAGCCACACACTGAGGGCACTATGGCCACGTGATAGAAGGCATTACCCCTTAAATCTACCAAATAACCGAAACCTCCATTTGTTTGTGTCGCCAATTCCTAAGTCAGACTGACATCTAAGCAAACGTGATGACGACGTCTTCTCCCTACGCGGTAGTCAATTGTTAAGTTAGGTACACTGTGATATATAGTTGTTTTGGTGTGTACTTTTTGCGAGTTGTATTGAGATAATTAAATCACTGATAAAAACAATAAGTACAGATATGTAAAACCTCTGATATGAAAGTTATTAACCAACTTAAACCTGGTTCAGAGCAGCACAATATACACTAGCGAGTGTACACAAACCTAACACTGAAAAATCATTGGTTTCCACCAGTGAAACAAGCAAAAAATAACGAAACACGGACGCTCAATATCGGCGAGTTCTTGTACTTATACTTGTGCTCATTTCATCCACGTTTCCGCTACTGAGTAAATAAGTGCAAGCATAAGATGAGTTTTCAAACGGCTTCTTTTCTTGTTCTTTGGCTCATACAATGATACCATATTGAGAGACAGCGGATTGCTACCAGAGACAGGGACAGAAACTAGGACAGATAGAGATAAGCAGGGAAAAAGGAAAAAAAACAAAAACAAAAACGGTGAATGGGCTTAGTAATGCAACGAAACTGACTTAACGTTGTTCCTATTGTTATCAATAGAGTTGTCAATCAAGTAACTAGAAAGCAGGAAACAAAAACGAGCTGACCAAGAGTCACGAATCAAAGCAAGTTCCTAAGAAATAATGCCGCGACTGAATCGACGAAAGTTCCTGTGTTTTGTGAGTGTTACCCTCTCAACGGTTGTTTTAAGCTGCTTCATTTACGAGCGATTACGGTCTAAAGAATTAACAAAGGTTGCTCAAGGCTTCAATCATAGCGACGACAGATTGCAGCTATCAAAAACAATCCTTATCAAAAACGATCTCGAATTCTGGGAACAGTTAGGAAATCCGGAAGAAAACAATGAGGATGTACTTTACATCAACGAAGAAACTGAAAAGAACTTTTGGAAGAAACGGCTGCCAAGTGCTCTTGTTATCGGAATAAGAAAAGGAGGTACACGGGCTATCCTTGATTTTCTGGGGCGCCACCCAAGCGTGAGAGCTTGTCCTCGTGAAGTGCACTTCTTCGATCGGCAGGAAACGTATTCTCTTGGGCTTGACTGGTACAGGGAGCAGATGCCACTGTCTTTGCAAAACCAAACCACAATCGAGAAAACGCCAGCTTATTTCGTAACAGAGGGCGTCCCCAATCGAGTATTTAACATGTCGCCTTTTGTTAAACTGCTTGTGGTGGTCCGTGATCCTACGATTCGAGCGATTTCAGATTATGCGCAGCTTTTTGACAAATCAAACAGTGCGTTCAAATCTTTTGAGAATTACATAACCAAGGATCCCCTGCACCGCACTCTTCGAGAGAAGAGTCCTGTTGTAACTACTGGTATTTATGTTGATCACTTAAGCAAATGGCTGAAGTACTTCCCGCGTGAACAGATTCACTTCATTAGTGGCGAGGAGCTGGTTAAAAATCCGGTCAACGAAATTCAACCAGTGGAGAAATTCCTGGGATTAAAGCCATTTATCGACGAAAATTTATTTTACTATAACGAAACGAAAGGTTTTCTATGTCTCGCTCCGGCGGCTCATAACGGGAAAGGGGATCGGTCTGGATGCCTCTCTCAGTCTAAGGGTCGACCCCACCCTGCTGTTGATGAAAATATTGTCGCATTGCTGCGAGACTTCTACAGGCCACTTAACGAAGAATTTTACAGAGCTGTTGGAAGAAACTTTGGTTGGCCATAACAGGCAACATTACTTGGAATCCAAGCGATTTGTCATACAGCGATGGCATAGTTATTATGAACATTCGTAACACCACAAGGTAGCCCAAGCTTGGTATATAAAAAATAACTAAGATAGTACGCGGGCTCGGATTGGCCGAGAGGCGTGTTTGCATGAGAGTACGTAAACATGGTTGTCACTTCAACTTGTTTGGCTTTCCGCGCACTGATCACACAAGCACGAATTTGAGTTGAAAAACTCGGCAAGTTTACTTTATTTACCCATTTCCTCGTCGGTTGAAACTTGGAAAATCTTTAGAAACATGCTGTGTCAATCTTTTTTCGCTTGAGCTGACATTTTAAGCGAGAAAAACCCGTATTTTGGAAAGCATCCTTTTTGCAAAACAAAGACTGATTACGCGTACATACAAGCTTCGTGTACAAGACTTCGCGACTGGTAAGAATTTCTCTTTTAATCAATGATCTAAACAAGAGCGTTTTGGTTTTTTTCTCGGGAAAGTTGTTTTATAAAAGCAATGGAAAACTTTTTTCCTGTGTTTGCATATCCTGATATAAACACTCGAGGGGTTGGGAGAATTCTCGACAGTTATGCAAACCTTCGACTTCGTCTCGGGTTTGCATAACTGTCTCGAATTCTCCCCAACCCCTCTCGTGTTTATATCAGGCTATGCAAACACGGAAAACGTTCTCTATTGCTTAATTAATGAGTATCTGTACTGTACCATATTACGCAAGAGTAGAAATATAAGGATTTGTGTGGAAAAAACAGTTTTTCTCAAAATTAAAAACAAATATGTACGATTTAAAATAAAACAAAGCTTACCTTCAACCTTGCTTCTGTCTTGTGTTTCTTTGTCTCTGGTACGCTTTGTGTGTCGATTAAAAGTGATCTAGGTGGTTTTTGGTTCCTCTTCTTTTCCATCTATATACCCTTTCCCAAGGTTGGAAACCGAGGCGAAGCCACCTAACGGAGATCACCGAAGGAAAAGGGCCATAAATTAGCTCCCAAGGCTTCGACTGCCTCGAAATTCCACGTAGATCACGGACGATACCTCCGCTACCCATTCGCTTCACTCGAGCAGCTTAGACACTGAGAAGGAATTATGGGCCGCCAAACTCTGCAGAATTCCTTCCCAGTGTACAAGACTGAACAAAGGTAAGCAATTTTTTTTTATTTTAAACCTTCCTTTTTTTTTAATTTTGAGGAAAACCGTTTTCTCCATACAAATCCTCGTATTTCTACTCTTGCGTACTATGGTACAGTGTGGTAACACTTAAGAGGAATAAGAATTTCCACCCGCAGACTTAGCCATGCTGCTAAAAATCCTTCTGAATTGTAACAGAGAGACTTCATTTTGCAGCCTTTTTGAACAAATGAAAGACATTTTATATAGAATTACCAAGATGTGTTTTAAACGACAAGATAGAGCTCCTCCAGTAATCCCTAATTAGTTGCGTGATGTTGTTATGCTGTAGTGTGCGTGACTGTTATCTCGCCCCAGTTTTCGCATGGCAGCAATAACATTCAACTCATCCCACATGTCAAGTGAGAAGACATCAGGATGTTACGAAAACCAAGAGTTTGAAAGGGTAAGTTTTGGCGCTTTTTACGAAATATCTAGTTGAGAATGTAAGTAGTTCCGTAGTTCGTCGTGTTTTGTATCGCTGGTATGGGGAACGGGGCGAGATGTGTATTCGTTGACCAAAGACTACATTACAACGACTGTCGTTCCGTGGGGACTAATCCCTGCTTCATTTCAGTGGTGAAATAACACGACCACCACATACGTAAGTTGCTTTCTTTAGTGCCTTCCTTGTCATTTAATTTCAACGTGATTTCTCGACCTATCGTCGCTTTAGAGTAGCTTGCCGTGCAGAGAAACATGGACGGAGAGATTATGAAGGCAACGAATTTATTTGAGCGGGTTGTTCCCAAGGCACATGCCACATACGTATTTTTATTCACGGGAGATGTAATTTTATCGCTTTTGAGTAATTTTAACTTTCATCGCTGCCGTATTCAATGGTTTGGAGAGGAAATGACATATTTTTTATATGCGCAAAGTGAAATTCTCTTTAATGAATTTTCACTAATTAAGACAAAACAGCCAACGATCGCGTGTTGTTATCAGATTGTTTATGTCTTTGATCCTCGCTATTTGCAATTTTAGTGATTTGACCAGGCCTCTTACAACATGATAAATAAAATAAAATGACATAAGCATGTCTTGGCCTGTAACATGTTCGAAAATCCTTTGAAGACGCCACGTTAAAAAAGGTTTGTAACATCCGAGTGCTGCTTCTAAGCAAAGCCACCGACATCTGCCGTAGTTAGTTTTAAATAGTGCCTGGTTGTAATATTTGCCGCGGGCATGTTTTATAATTTTCTGGTTTTAAAACTTGCCCATATGTCTGTATTCTGTTTTTCGCTGCTGTGTTAGGGTGCATGCGTTGGCACCCCCAAACTGTGAAAATTATTGTCTGCGTAAGGTAATGCCGAGAATTGTAGGCTAGTGAATGCCAAATTTGTTTTTTATCGCGACATGAAAATCCTGTTTATCCTAAACTTATTTATTTCCTTTTCACTTGTATTAAATTACAGTAGATATTCGTCCAATGCGGAATTGTAAGATCAAGTTTTTACTTTTAATTTTTTTTTGTCTTGGTTTGTTTTGTTTGTACGAAAACCTATTCGCCGCGGACGCGGACCAATTTATGATCATATGTTCTTGGATCAAATC
>OX419343.1:15095827-15265827 GCA_948470475.1 Galaxea fascicularis | reverse complement strand
GCAGTTATTTGCAGGTCACGTGGTGGGCTCTCAGCCAATGAAAAGAGGGGAAAATATCCATCGAATGATAATGTAAATTGGCCAACGTATAAGGCTTCTAAAAGCTGACGTTTCGAGCGTTAGCCCTTCGTCAGAGCGAAGGGCTAACGCTCGAAACGTCAGCTTTTAGAATCCCTGTACGGTGGTCAATTTACATTATCAACTCCGTTGATAAAACCAAATTTTTGAGTAATTATTGTAATTTTGATAATCTTAACTCACGGGTTATCTATAGCGCTGTACGCAGAAAAGAACATTGCGTTGCTGTTTCATTGGTTTTGACAAATACTTGAAATGCACAAGAAGTTCGTGCGACACCATTTGACCTTGTCATAAATATTTCGCGTATTTTCCGTATTAGTACTTCGTGCATATTCTTTACATAAATGCATACTGATGCACTATCCTTTCCCCCGCGACCTTAATTGTTTCTGTGTGGGGAAGCCGGTAAGCAGATGAGATTATTTGATAGCAGATACAAGGCTCTTCTTAGGTCCGATGCTGTGCCCGGCCTGTTTGCTTAGAGCTGCACGTCATGCACGTGTGCGTTGTAATCTCATGAACAACGAACAACGGCTGAGTTCATTATACCTGAATAATGAAAAGGTCAACTCAAAAGTCCGACGATGCGAGAATGGTGCGATGAAAAGAAAAGTAGAACAATTGTGAACAGAAACTCGTGAAAAAGGTACCTTTCCTCTAGAAAAACTCCAGCTTCATGTCGCGAACGCCCTTTCTGCCCATTATCGTTCTAGACAAGAGTATCATTTCGTAGAGGCCATCGTTTGGAGGAACATCATTTTTTTGTCGTGGTTTCCTTTATTTCATGTTTATTTAGTACATGTTGTCAAAATATTTACAAACACACTTTAAACGTTACATTTTGCTAATACCAATATCACCACTTTAACTTATGCTAGGTCAAACTACCAACACTAATGAGTGTAGTACACTCTTTTCAGTTGATATACTTAGCCATTATTAGTATTTACCAAATCAGTGGATAGCGCGCGTTATGTTTTGATTGACTGCCGTAAATGTTTGGGACGGGAGTCAAAATAGCGTCTCGTTTCGCGAAGCCGAGGGCGAAATTTTAGTGATAAAATGAAGCGGCTTAACCAGCAAATGCCACGAAAGCGACGAAATTTGGCTTGTCGATGTTTACTGGTAGGTGGAGAATTATTTTCGTACTGAATTTGCAACAAAATTATAAAAATCACTTTACAAAAACCCCGACTTGATTATTTGTAAACAGTATCAGTAATCAAAGCTTTTAAATGACGCCTTTTATTATTTTTTTCCAACTGATTTGGTAAATACTAAAACAACTATCCCCTTCATGTCAGTGAATAGCGGTGGAAATATACCTCGACGTGTATATCCACCGCTTAAACCTTTTCTGTCATAACGTTTGAAAACCTTTTTTAAAATAGTCAAAAGTGGCTATGAGCCACTGTAACTCGGAATTATCACAACCAGGTATAAGGTATAAGGTGGGTATAAGGCTTTGATTACTTTGATGGAGTATTATTCCGAGTTGCAGTGGCTCATAGCCACTTTTACTGTTTTCGAAAACGTTTTCAAACAAACGAGGTGGAAATTAAGGTCAACGGACTTGAAGTCGGACATACTTGGACAAAAACGGAGTCCGGTGACTCCTTCTTGGTCAGCCGATGGTTTTTGCCCTGATTTGCCGCTCAATCAGGTCACGACATTGTGTGCTTGCAATCCGTTTCATCCTTCAGTTCTCCTCAGGCTCTCCCTGACCACGCCGTTTTCATGGCACTGGATACCCTTGGATGATCTTAACAGCAATAAAGTGTTACTCCGTCTTGAAATAAGGCACTTGGCTTCAGTTCATGCCTTTTGGTCCAGTATTTCTCGTGTAGAGTTAACTTTTATTGCCTTGGACTTTAGTACTGCGGTAATTATTAGTTGTTAATAGCCATGATCGGTACATCTAGAATAGTAACCGGAGGGTGCTGTAATGAAGATTCTCTGATGATTAACTCTTTCAGGTACAACTTTGTAAGTTTTACGCCAAGATTGTATCAGGGCAGCACTTCGTCGAAGGACATGGCTCCGTGGCTGGACGGTCGCAAAGTGTGCGTCACTTTTTCTATCGTTGGAGTACTGTTATTTTGTTTCTACAGTTTCATGCTGAAGGAACCTAAAACGAACTATAAACAGACACATTCCTCGTACAATGATCTTCGTTTTGACATGAACACTGATTTAAACAATTCTACTCCAGATACATTTGAATCATCCACTGATATGTGGCTTTCAAGGACAAGACAAGGGGAAGCGGTTACAGACCAGAACAGCGGAAACTTTCTACAAAGGCGTCTACCAAATGCAATAATTATCGGCGCCAGAAAGGCAGGAACAAGAGCTCTGTTAGAGTTTTTAAAAATTCACCCCAATATCAAGGCTTGTAGCGTAGAGGTACATTTCTTTGATAATAGCAACAAATACCGGTTGGGGCTTGACTGGTATCGCCAGCAGATGCCCGAGTCAAGGCCAGAGGACATAACCATCGAGAAAACGCCAGCTTATTTCGTAACGGATGAAGCCCCTGAACGAGTTTTTCAGATGTCACGTACTGTTAAGCTCATCGTAATTCTGCGTGACCCAACAGAGAGAGCTATTTCTGACTACGTACAAATAAAGTTAAAAAAGCTTGGTGTGCTGCGGCCATTTGAGAAATTCGTCACGAAAGATAAAGAGGAAACAGTGCTGAGAACTACCATTAATGCAGTGCAAATCGGCGTGTATATTAAACATTTGAGAAAGTGGTTAAAGTATTTTCCGAGATCACAACTCCATTTTGTTAGTATGGAAGAACTGACGACCAATCCAACGACGGAGCTACAAGCTATCGAAAAGTTTCTTAACATCAAGCCATTTTTCAGGAAGGACCAATTTTACATCAATCAGACAAAAGGCTTCCCATGTTTTTCGAAATATGTCGAGGGGAAAAAGTATAGAAACTCTGGATGTTTGTCAGAGAGTAAAGGGCGACCCCATCCTGTCATTAGAGACGATATTCGAGAACTTTTGCAGGATTACTACAGACCGTATAATAAGGAATTGTATGAAGAAGTAGAAAGAGACTTTCACTGGCCGTAAAATAGGTTCAGATATTTAGAGGACGACCCAGTTTATTAAGCTAGGGCTAGCTTTTGACCAGCTAGGTCTCGTAGCAGGCGTTTTAAAGGTGAAGTTAAGAGAGGGATCGGGAATCGTGAATCGGCAATTGATAATCGAGTATGGGAAATCGAGCCTGAGATTGGTAAATCAGGATTCGGAAATCGAGAATTGGTAATCGGCTGCGTGCTCCTTAAACTCGCTTTACTCCTCACTTCCCTTCTATTTCCGTATCCGGCGGCTGCCATGCTGGCAAGTATACGATTTACCATCAAAACATAATGGCATCGTTAAGTCGTCAATCCTTATTCTACAGTATCCCTCAAAAATGGCTGAATTCGATTTGGTGATGCTCAAACAAGGCAATGATTGCTTGATATATCCATGTTGACGTACTTAAATATCGCTTGGAAATAAAGTGGTATGTAACAAGAAGCATCTAACCTGTACAGGCGTCCCAAGTCATTTTAACTTTTGGTGGTCGTGACCTTGTCATACGAACGCCGTAATCCAGCATTGACGTCAGTGGTTAGGGTCCCAAAGGGGTTTACGGCTCCAGGGCTCTGGGCCTAAAAGGGCAGGGCTCCAGGAATCCAGGATTAATTTTTCGGGTCTCTAGGCTCCATAACATTTGATTTAGAGATCCATGCAAAAAGGTCGGGGCTCCAGGCAGTGAAATGATCGGGCTCCGGGCTTCATGACGAAAACTTCGGGCTCTTTGAGACCCTAAGTGGTGCCTCCTGCTGCCAAACTTGCGGTTTTGTCCATGACAGCGTTGGTAGAAATTGTATTCGGATGGTTACCTCCCTGCTCCTCCCAATGCCGAACGTGTTTATGCCCGGTTAGATTAAATTTAGTTTATATGACGGCCCCCAATAGGATCTTTCAATCCGTCATCCCGACTAAATTTTTCCCTCAATCCCGTAGTCCCGACGGTTTTTAACAACTTATCTCGATCCCGGTCAGATTTTTTGAAGTCCCTACTTCAAGGAAAGGTAGCTTTTTCAGGGGATCCAGATTCCATCTAAGCAACTAACTAATTCTATTTGGCTCTGTTTTAGCTCAAACGTTTACTAAAATTAATGACATGTTTTTATATATTTGCTGCTATCAAGGAACTTTGAAGACTGCTTTATTTTGTCGCCGGACTTCCATATCTCGGCTCTATAAAGCGATATTTCCCTGACATACACTCATTTCAGTTGACGTGTTACCCTGTCAAGTCAAAGTAATTATTGGAACCTCTCTTAAGCGACCAATGAGTGAATGGGGCGAGTTAGGCCCGGTTCAGACGCCGTACTTCAGCCGAGCCGAATCAATGTCAACGATTAGGCCGACCTAAATACTTAATCACTGAAGAAAATTAAGATTCGGTCAACGAATTAGCATACAGTTGTTAACATGGCACACGCCGAGATCTGCAAACAAGCGCCTTTCTTCGGCTCAAAATGCTAGAAAACAGTGCAAAAAGAAGAATGATGCAAACCATCTCAGGGCTTGAAATAATTTCCCGGCTAGCGCCGGTCAAGTTGTCCGGTCAAATCTGTTTTTGCTCGCTTTATGTTCAAGGAAATCGCGATCATATTGAAATGCAAATACACAACATGAATTTCAAAACAGAGTAGACCGTTTTGAGCTGTCCAGGTTTAGTATGTTACAGTTTAAAATTTTACTCGGGATTTCACTTCGAGAACGCGGTCAATGGTCGTCATGCTTCTGCGAGTTCTCTTCTCACGCATGAAATGTCATTTTATAGCCAATTATAAGCGCCGTTATACTGAAAAAATACGTTAACATAATTTATGCATTTAGTTCGGCTCATGTGAAGTACGGCGTCTGAATCAAAGCCGGTCTACAGGGCTGAGCCAGGCGGGATTAATTAAATCAGCCGTTCCCAATTGATTCAGACGCCGTACTTCACATGAACTTAATTCGTTGAATTCGATTCGGCTCGGCTGAAGTACGGCGTCTGAACCTGGCCTTAGAGAATATGAAATTGGAAAGGTGGATCAGTGGAGGATTGGGGGTGGGGGGGCATCAAAGCAAGACAAGAGGTGGATAAATTAAGTGGTGGATCAAGTAATGAAATGGTGAAAACAAGCTTGAGTGAACTCATGGGAGACAAATATGGTAGGAACACTCGACAGCACTGTAGGTGAATGAAAGAGTCAGTATGATTTCAGTTAACTGATTCCGCCAACCTTCCCGGGGGTAAGCAAACGAAAAGAATCAATGCGGCAGAATTGGCATCATTGACAACACTGACACGTTCAAAGAATAAACAGGGTAAAACAAGAAAAAATGGTCTAAACCCATAGACAATTTTTCGCAAGAGGTTCGCCTGTGATTGTTATTAAATAAATTGTATATTCAGCAATTTTAATTTCAATAATTGATTTCTCTGGTTTGTTTTCTTTCTTCTTGTTATGTGAAGTATGAATATACTTTTTTTATTTGACCTCATCTACTGCCAATCTCTTCCTTCCATAATAAGTCGCCAGTTTTGTCACTTTAACAATTTCGTTTCTTCCTATATTAACTATGCTGTATTGTATTTTAAACTTTTATCTAGAAATTGAAAAATCAATTTGTTACGAAAAATTATTGCGTGACTCGCGTTACTGTCTGGAAGTGTCTAGAATCTTCTGCATATTTAATTAGTGCTGTGTCATCGTGATTCTGTAATTCTATTTTTAAGCCGTTTGCATATGTTGCTGTAAATAGTTCCTCATTGTAATGTTACTTTATTTAGCCGAGCCGGAAAGTTCTAGAATCTTTTGTTGTAAAGTATATAAGCCGATCGGTGTAGCTTTAGAGTTTCTCTGAGAATCTAAAAGTAGAGAAGTAAGTCCAAGAGCTGAGAGCTGAGAGCAGTTGGCGGAGGCCGTGTTTGTTGAAGTGTGACAGAGGTCGTGAAAACATTTGGCGGAGGCCGTGTTTATTGAAGTGTGACAGAGGTCGCGTGTACATTTGGCGGAGGCCGTGAGTATTGAAGTGAGACGGAGGTCGAGTGTAATTTTACAAGCCTAGCGTGAGCTTATTGCGAAGCCTTGTGCAGAGTTTACTACGTTTGTTTGGAATAAATAACCTTCTTGCTGTTCCGACAACCCTGCGTTCTGTTTAGTCTACAAACAACCCACTTCTCACTCATCAACACAACGAACTCGTAACACAATTTTAAAATTGTTTCTCACTAACAATCATCCCATTTTAAAATTTTAAATTCAGGCTTTATTTTCATTACTGCTTAAGTGGCGTCTTCAGGATGCAGCACGCACTGCGGAAATATGCATTAGGGACGCCAAAAACTAGATGTCCTCAGAGAAGATTATAAGTTGAACGACGATAAAACTTAAAAGGAACGAGGCAGGAATAATGATCACATCAGGGTACACGATTGTCATATCACCCAATAGCACCAAGTCAGAATCGTGGTACGCCGTTTGATGGCAGATCAACATGGCTTTGCGCCTAACGAAAATCAGGGGTGGCGATGCTTTTTATTACCTCCATGATAATACTTTGAGAAGGCAGGATCGCCGAGTGATTTAGGGCGCTGGATTTCAATGCGGTGACTCGGGTTCAAATTCCGATCTGACCACTAGCTGGTGTTGTTCTGGGTTCAACTCCTCGGTCATCCTTGTAACTAGCCAACTGGTCTGCCTCCCGCCAGTTGGGATTCTTAACTCTGTTGTGTTCATTTGAATTATTTGTTTCATTGTCCCTGAAAAACCCCTCGAGGGAAGTGGTCAATTAAGTATTTATATTTATTTATTTATACTTATCCCGTCATTGATGCTGCAAAAACGCTCAGTCAGTAATAGGCTTGATTAATGTTATAGAGTTTTGTGCGCCAGCCTACTTCAACACCAAGCTAAGTAGAAAAGGAACGCAGCAGTTCAACAGAATACATAAAAAGAAACAGAAAAAAAAATAAACACAAAATACATAATAAGTCTCGCTTGGCATGGTTTGTCCTTAAACATTGATTTATTTTTTGCCCGGACATGTTTTGCGGGAATTCTTTTTGCAAGGAAATACTAAACTTTTTCACTTCTCTTCTCTGTTCAAGGAATTCTCATGGTAGTAAAATATTTTAAATTCACCTTTAGCCTCCTAGGTGGCTATGATTGTACGATATTTAAGTATGAAAATTGCTAACTTGAAAGCATGGACAAATCACAAAGCTCGCAATTTGCATAAATACAAAGTTAAATATTTTACAACCACAGCCGCCAAGGACGCTCAATGTGAATAGAAAGTGTTTTGCTAAAATGATAATTCTTAAAAGGAGAAAAAGTAGTGTATAAGTTTAATATTCAGTCCTCGTAAAGCTTGACGAAAAATGAGGAAATGAACAAAAAGAGCCTGTAAAAGTTTATTTGTAATTTTTGTTTTTGAAAACAGGCACTTACAGATTTTTTCTAGTTTGGTCTACAAGTTTTGGGACTATAGTAGTGAACACCCTCAAAGTTTCGTTATGAAGTGTCCGACTGGATTTCGCGGTAATTGAGTAAAATGAGTGGCCATGGGTTAGCGTTGCTATGGCAAGGAAATCTATGCTTGTCTTCTATGGGAAATTTGATTTCAACATGTATGACTCAAAGCAAAAAAAAAAAAAAGGAAAAAAATAAGTTAATGATGAATCCTATCAAAATTGAACAGTATCTGACGATTATTTCTGTGTGGTTTCACCGATTATATGCTTTTTTTTTTATTTCAGTAACACAAGTTCGGCACTATCCCACAATACTTACTTTACAACACAAAACAACAGGAAACACTACAATACTATACGATGTACTACTTTTCAACTGACTTTGTCACTAGTTCACAATAATCTAACATTATGCTACAATACTTAATTTTACACGATAGTTTTTTAACAGATCATTAGCAATTACGAAGGTTACAGACTTTCAATTTTTTAACATATTTACATGGCAACAAAGTAATAATGAGCGGTCCGTAACTTACCTTACCGACTAAATCTTGAAAGCTATGGACGAAGGAAATTTGACTGGTGCCTTATTTATCGAGTTGATGAAAGCCGTTGATACTCTACCTCATGAAAGCCTTCTGCTGAAATTAGAGAGTTACGGAATTACGGACGTCACTCTAGTCTGGTTCTCTGACTACCTATCCAATAGGATAGATGGTACATGCTTTTCAGCGTGTCTGAACTGAAGTCCCTCAGGGTAGCATTCTTAGTCCGATGCTTTTTATATTGTACATCTTGTGTACAATTTTCACAAGTGTTGATGTGTGCTGATGACACTGTTATCTACTTCCTATGTAATTCTCTTTCTGAAATTGAAACGAAATTGATAAGGAAAGGTATAAATACTAGGTAAAACACTAGAACAATCGCACAAGGATTGAAATGTTGGAATTAATTTAGACCAGTTATTATTGCTGTTGTTTCATCAGTGAAAGTTACTGCCAAAGAGCACTTTTAATTCACTAAAAAATGACAGAATATCTTTGAGGACATTTGGCAAGATATCTAGTCTGAATTTAATATTGCATTTGCATGTTAGACGAAAGTTCTGATCGAAAAAGTTAGGGATAGTTTTTCAGTTTGAGAAACCAGAGTTCAAAGGTCTGCTGGGGATCCATGCTAATCTCGAGGCTTTAATCATTGTTTCAAAGTCCAACATACGCAGACCGCCATAGACAAAATCCTGGTATAATACCGTTCCTTTTATCCTGACTCTTATATTTTTCAATCAAAATTGGAAACAGCACTCTTTTACATTATGACTATTTGAAGTTGAATTTTTTATTTCGAAGTTTAGTTTTCGATTAGTTTTGGTTCTGTTCTTCATTAGCTATAAAAAAAGGGACGTATGCTATAACCGTAAGTATAGATGTCTGTTAGTCTTTGCAGTCTTTGCCCTATATAAATAAAAATGAAAACGTTCGGTCAAGTAAGATACGTTATATTCATGACGTGATTCAATTTCAAAAACGACATATAGTTATGGTTGTGTAACTTGATTTACTTTATAGCTTTTACGTCATTTGTGGTTGAAAGTACTTCATGTTAATCAGAATTATATTTAGCGGTGATAGATACATTACCTTTCAGCCATTTCAACTCGGAATAAAATTATTGATAAATACCTGTATAAAAGAAAGTAAAATTGTAAGGCGCTTATACTTGCCTTGGTCTGTAGTTTTGCCATTTGTTAAAGTAGGAGGCAGATCTGAACTTTGACTAACTGTCAGAAAATAGGATGTCAAAACAATTATTTACAAGTTTACCAAAAAAGAGCTGTTATGGAATTTAATCTTTTTTGCGACCAGTTTATTATGAATTGTTTTGAATAACCGTGTAATGTTCAAATCCTTTGTTGAGGGCAACACGTAGCTATCACAGTCTCAAAAGAGACCTAGCCTCCTTTATCAACTGTATTGTAGCTTTGTTATGCTAATCTTGCACTATTAAGTAGAAAGACATCAGTAAGAGAAACTTTGGTGTGAATGGAGTATTGCGTTTAAACATCATCTGAGACGCTTTGTAAACCCACATGCACCCTTGATTTTTGTGTTGAGAGAGGAAAATTATATCTCAGATGTAACCATCATGATCAACGTTATCACTATGGTCATTCTTTCCGTCACCTTAGTCATCATCATCATTATCAAACCAGAATCTTCTTGAACTCAATAAAACCTGAGTAAAATACAGTTTTTTTTATCATTACTCGAATTTATGTTGCTGACTAAGTTCAATTAATGACGTGCAGTTCTTTTGAATGGAGCATAATTTAATTTGTTACTAATTATGGAACTTGAGTGATATTGAAGAAAATAAAGGGCTGAAATATGACGCAAATTGTAGGTAACTGGTGCACGCAAATTAAACATGGATGCAACTCTAATTTGCCACAGGGAAGGACAAGGGAAATGCAGTAGTCCTAACGTACGTTAGATTTTTCCTTGTGATGTTCACTTTAATATTATACAAGATGTTTGAATCACAGTCAAACCACATAATCCTTTCAAACCTAAAACGTTTTGCAAAGAAAACGAAAGGACAAATCAAATAAAAATGACTGAGGGTACATGTAATTGGGAGGATGATGTTGATGGCAATAAAACCAACTGCGATATAATTACAATAATGATGATGTTAAAGCTTCTACTAAGAAATTAATAGAGGACTGAAATGGCAAAAGTTTGCAAACAAACAAGTATGCATGAAGATGAGTATGTATGCTAGTAAAGCAAGTAATCGAGTTAAGTGTCAAGTTGACTACACTAAATCAGAAAGTAAGATAGGACGTAAGCAAATAAGTTTTGAAAAATGACTTTTTTCTCTTTGCTAACGCAAAACTGGAGTCGTTTAATTGCTAGGTTTGCTGGAAAACCATGCAAGGACCAATGGGCGGGGTTGGGTATTTGGTATTATGTTCTGGAATACAAACAAAAGCAAGGCTGACTCTATGCGAAGAAGTTACCTTTCTGTTAATAGAACAGGGTTGCTTTTTAATTGGCAACGAACACAAATGACGAAGAGCCTGGATCAGAAATACTGAAGAATGCTCTTCGATGTTCACTGCTTCAGTAAATTGTCAGTGTTGATATTCATATGATGCCGTATTACAATGATGGTGATGATGATAATGATGGAGTATGATGATGATTTGGCTGTTATGAAAAGTACATTGTCAATTTCCTACTGGAAATAGGGAACCTATTATCAGTGTAGCACTACCCTTAAACAGTTCTTATAACACACAATAAATTTGCCTTAGGTACGAGGCCATATTGCGAGACATCTGAACGCAGGTGTAATGCTGATAACAGTAAAAGAGTAAACGCAGGAAAGGTAATGACGATTTCCACGATTGTTATAATGGTAGCCTTCAAATGGTGTATAAAACTTATGATTTTTGCCAAAAAAACGTTGAAGATCAATTGATGGAAATTAAAAGGGTGTTGATAATAAACTTTAAGTCCCAACACATACCAACCCAATACAATTGATATTGACTACACATTCATTTTTTCATTCTTCTACAACTATGGAAATGTTGTTCAAATCACTATTTTCAAAGTCTGTTTTCCAAGAAAACGAAGCCAAAGACTTGAGAGCATCATTCACTGTTCAATATAACTCATAACCTAACTAAGTGGACCTGTTACATTGATGGAAATTATGCATGGGCTTAAAAATATCATCATGGCATTTAAAAACAAAAATGATTAGTGCTCGACTTGTCTTTATACATTTAATCTGGACTAAGAAGTTATTTTGTAGTGCAGGAGAAAGTCTTATTTCATAAGACCCAAGGCTATCTCCTACAGAGGTCTATAGAGGCCTTCTGTCAGGAATTCTTTCTGTCAGTTAAAGCCGGAGTCATTCTTCCTGTTTTTGGACCTGCATTTCTGACGAGAGCTTTTCTTTTCCAAGGAATCCTTCTTTCACTTTATGTTTGTCATAAGAAAAAAATATCTCCAAAAGGTAGTATTTTCATCTTCCCTTTGTTCTCTTGAAATACTAGAGGTACTGGAGATTCTTAGAATTGAACATGGTTTTGTTGACAAGCCAGTGGCTCTGATACTTTAGCTCCTAAGCTAGAGATTTCACAGTTTATTCAAACTATAAAACTCTATCTATTTTTAAGGTCTAAATAATTATAACTTGTGTGATTGTTTTCCCTAATAAGCGAGATGTTCGAGGTGTCACTTCCAGTCTTCAGTGCTAATAATCACTGCACTTATCTTCATTCCTACCTTGTAAACCCCCACAATTATCCTTGGATTTCACCGTTTTTCTCGATTTAGAGTGCAACTGAATTTCTTGAAGAATCAAATATCTTTAGGACATCTGAAAACTCATTGTAACAAATTCGTATGTATTTAGTATGCAGGGATCGGTCAAAGAGAACCATACTGATCTATACATTAAAGTATTGACTGGGATAGTTGTATGCTTTAAATTCGGCTGGTTCATTTCTCAGAACATGAGCTTTCCAGTGAGATTCAGAGGAATGCCGCATATAATAAAGAAATAAAAGGATTACTTTTTATTTGACTAGTAATAAACCTGTACAAGAAATGGATAGATGCATTTTTTTACCTCCGCTAAAAATCTCAATTTCACTGCGTTCTTTACTTAATCAACCGTTATTTGCCTTCTGCATGCGTTGTATTTGGCACGTTGTATATACTAACCGGTTTATAACGTTAACATCATGTATCTGTATCAGTAAAAAAGGTGCAGATAATGAACAAAGTTAAATTACTGCGAACTCATGGTTTCTGTATGTGAACGAGTGTAAAACCTTCGAGAGACTAGCGTGCTCTTTGATGTGCTTCAAATGTGAAAATTCAAGGCCATTATCCTTGCCTTAGTTGTAATTTTGTTGTCATTTCATCAGTGAGGAAAACATTTTTAACTGAGAAAGCACTTTGAAACAATTCGTCTAGATCAACTTTCTTTAATTGCAGGTGTTTGGTATCTTTTGAATTAGAGCTGATGTCCAATTTATCAACGCTGCACATTTAAAACTGAGTCAACCACTCAAGTATAAATTCACGCAAACAGAATCTGCACCGTATAATCTCCACCAACACTTGTTATAAGCAGCTACAGACTTTTCAAACGTTTAAGTAGCAAGCTAAGGACTTAATCTTTGTTGGAGGATGCCTGATAACTATTCAATTTTGTTCAAACCGATTATATGAGGTTCCTGTGGTTCTGACTGATGTAGCCGCATGGGTTGTTATGGTTTGAATCAGTTACCGACCAACTGTTGTTGATCATGGTCGTTCGAGGGTCGAAATTTTACCAATAAAGTAATCTGTTTCAATCGTACTGACACTAATTTTTGAATAATTGAAATAAATTGAGAATAAGCCCAAAATAAGAAGTTAAAAATGGACAGGGAAACAAAAGTCTCCGTAGTTGAGTTTAAGGCCGCCAATGTTTTTAACGGCAAAAACTTGGTTTTGGTTGTGTCAAGACTTGATGTTTTAGGAAAGAAAGTGCACTGAAAACATTTTTCAGTAAACTCAGACCGTGGACAACAGTTTATTTCTAAATACTTTGTGTTATCGAATCAGAGAGCTACTTTCACTTTGCACTCATGAGTACTGAACCTCACTGAAATGTCAAACACTGCCAGCCAAGCCGTGCGAGGCTGGCTATATCTCCGTGGGAAAAGCTGTACTACGTGAAACAATTTACAAATTCGTACTACTACGCCGATAGATTAAGCTGAGTGTACTTCAGTTAAGTTTTGTTAGGAATACACTTTTTGCACTTATGTAAGATGATTCTCTTTCTTGTTACAAATCGTACTCCACTGACCGCTCGCCATCACTGACAGCCGGTCGACCTATCTAAAGGTACTCGTTCATAATATTTATGGAATTGATTAGATACAACAAAACGTATAGGAGAATTTCTAAATATTCACCTTTGTTCACCCGTTTTGACGTTTTACACTGAGTAAATTAAATTAAAATGACTGCAGTAAACAAGGCTAAGGGTCTTCACGGCTGTTTACAAGGACAAATTAGTTCTCCTCGTGATGGAAGGATTCAGTAGCTTATTCACATACACACATCTGAAGTCCTAAAGAACGGCAACAGGCCTTCATTTTTCTTGCCATGCTCGTTAAATGGTTTCTAATAAACAGGTAAAAAAAATGTAAAGGCGAAAACAAGAAAAGCATTAAGATACCTCTGGGGCAGGCCAGAATATTCTCCAATTTATCGGTTGTCCGCCATTTTACTACATGTGCAATTATTCAGTTACTTACGCGCGTTTACTTTCAGCAACGAAAAGAAGAACAAAACTGACCCAGTCCTAGCAAACATTTCAAATTTCAAATTTCAAATCTTGTTGAAAGCATTTTACAGCCCGCAAAGGTTATATGAGGTTTGTGCAGAAAACCGTAGATTAGTTTTTATGTGACGACTGTTTTCGCCGGGTTAGATCGAAAACACTCTGTCTCCTCTAGTAAAGAATCTTTTACTGAGTGGGAAAAGGCGTATCAAGACCTATATAGAGGACCCTTGAGACATCAAATAAATCACACGGTGGTGAAATATAATAAAAAATCCGTTAAAAGGCCCGTAGTGTACATAAATTTTCAAGTTAAGCTGTACATAAAGATGTAATGATGCTAAGCGCCAAACGTGCGGACACCCATCATATACTGAACTTGTTCACTGGCCCCTGAATCCATGATAACAACTTATGTTAAGAGTACCTTTGTCATCACGCAAAATTTCAAATGCTTCTTTCCTTCTTCAGCTGGTGATTTCAGGTGAAAATACAAAGAAGCTATCTGTGTTGCTTGCAGACTTAAGCCACGCGTGGGTTGGCATGGCACGGGCGATCCGGTTGGAGCGACCCTGCGAAGTCTGGTTCAGTAACACTCGAAAGCATGTTAACTTCCGTCATAACACTGCGTTTTGTCTAATGTAGAGAATTTTGGGCTTAATGACCAAGCGTTCAAGTAAGATAGGTTTTTTTATTTCAGAGAAAAAGGGGAAGACTTCGTTAGATTCTTCGCAGAATCATGGCCGAAGTTTCCAGTTATGATCCCAGATTGTTTTTAATGAGTACAAGTTGAGACGAATTGCCGTCAAAAAGTTAACCCTTGCTTATTTTGTTGCCTTAAATGTTGCAGATTGAAGACAGCTAACATACGTCCTCACACAAAAAAAAATCGAAACCTTAAGAACATATCACCCCAGTGATATCAATGTAGGGCTGGTTTGGTATTGAATATTATTTCGTTATTCTCGGAAGAAATGAATCTGTTAATATTTTAATCACTGTTTTATTCAGTTACTGAAAGAAATGTACAAGTGTTCCGCTTCTTCTCAGAACGAGTATGACTTAGAATCCTCCACCGAAACCTGGTTTATGCAAATATTTTATCCTTCCGTTATTTCCACGATCGATGTATTTCTTAGAATTAGTCACAAACAATTGGTGTAAAACGTATACAAATTTCTTTTGGTCGGCGGATATTTTAATCTTTTAATACAGTATTCAAAATGACAACTTTAACACTTTATAGAATCACGGTAAAACCACGTCGAACTCTTTTATTGGAATTAGAATTTGGAGCGAGCCACAGTGGCATTTGTGTCACTCTTCCCTTTTGTTTCCGGTGTTTCTTGGTTTCCAATGTCACACAATGACACAGTCGGCAGGCACTCGAGTTTTACGAATGACAACCGAAGATTCACCGAAACCTTCCGACAGCTGAAATTTACGGATTTCCGCTGAAAAGAAGGAAGTTACTCTTTTCTCGGAAACTGCTCGGCGTTCGCAGTAAAAGCGAAAGGCCGTCATGAAATCGATCAGAACTGTTTGCTACTTGAGCAGTGCGGGACTAGACTTTGGTGGTGCGGAGACGCCTTGAGCCCAAGGCCATTGTTCGGGGCTGCAGCAAGTATTGGCGAGAGAAATTCTGTGGCAATTTGAAAATAGGTTTGCCACCTCTGGATCGTTGAGGATCCAAGTATGTCGTGTTGGGAGACTTTCCAGAAGCTGGAAGTAGAGCAGAAAAATAAAATTCTGTTGGAGCTGCAAGGTATATATGGCGGCTCATTTGAATTCGAGGCTTCAATTTATTTAATGCAGTGGCTTGACCAGCAACCTTGGTAAGTTGAACTTTTGTTTGTTTATGCTTAAAATTGAACGTGTGGCGTGAAAACAGCTTCCCTGGTTATGGTTTGTTCCATTTTTCACATAACCGAAATTTTACCATATGATTCAATTCTAAACGCGTGTAGCCTTACCCCTCCCTCCCGTAACAGCAAGCTCGAAAGCGTAGACTGGATTTCTGCGATAGCCATACCCTCAAATAATGGTATAACATGTATTAGATATGTATTTATTCATCGGAATCTGAATTGTGCTGATTCGGCACAATTCAGGGATAAAAATGCTCCCCCGTCCCCACATGGTGATTTCCCATTGCCTGGTTGAAATCTACCTCAGATTGTGCAAATCACAACGAGGGAGTGGTGTGTGTGCATTTTATTCAATTTACGTTATTGCAGACTTTGAAATTTGTTTTGTGATAAACCATTCAATTTTTTGTGCTCTTCTGGTTTGATTATGCCTTGTGTTTGCCGTAATGTTATGTTACAAGTTTTCATGTTTTTTATTTGACAAGGAATATATCTGTGTGTGTGCAAGAATGACTTTTTATGTCACTAATTGCCTCTTCTCAACAGCTTTACCCGTTACAGTGACTTCCTTGGTAATTTTAATGACACTATATCATCTCCTGTTGAGCGAGCAATTCAAAAGCAAAACTAACCTTGTTTTTGACAGCTACCTTCAACAGCTGCAATTTTTTGGCCATGAAAAGCAAGAATGAAAAAAAAAAAACACCTTGACAAATAGACCATACTTTATTTTACCCTTCCATGGGACTTATCTGTGCCTTAAAATATAAGACTTTTCTCCACAAATCAGGGCTTTTGTTGTAACCTTACTTTGGTTGCTTCAGGAATATAGAAGCTTAAACATTTCAGGGAGTGCTCTCTGTTTTGTTCAGGGAAGATGCATTAACAGGCAACATTGAAGGCGAAAACATCATCAGAGCTAAGCAGCTGATGGATGATACTGTAGCCCAACTGTTTGAACACAAAAAGAAGGTAAGTTATATTACAAAATTCCAATGCTGCATAGATAAAAATCTACCTAAATTTTAGCTGGGAGTGTGGTGTACGATGCTAAATGTGCTTAAAACCAAAATTTTATTGACAAAAGCTTGATTTCTCAACCATTTTAAGTGCCATAATTATACAAAATGTAAAGATCTGCATGTAATGTACATGTCCGAGTACTTGCAAAATCCCTTTATAATGTGAAACAGTGATCATAAATGTGTGGCAATTATTGGTGGTTACATATACGAATAATGTTTATTTTTTATGAATGTGTGATTTCAGGTCATTTTTGATTTAACCTAGGTCAAAATGAAATTCCCTTGTCTCCTAATGCCAATTATTTATGAGAAGACAAAATAATTTCATTTTGACCTAGGTTACATCAAAAATGACCTTAGATCAAATTTAACCTGTAACATATGCATGCATGGATATTAATTTACTACAAGTGTGGATGATAATTAACATGAGGGTGATTTTTACTTTACCATTTCTTTACAATATGCATGGTTTAAAGTCATTATTGTCGTGTAGCTTTTCCCATGGTGCATCATTGTCAATAAAAGTTATATATTTTTCTCTGTTCACTTAGCTGGACAGCTTGACTTCAATAACGGTCAGTGATTTTCACAATGTGTTGTTGGCAAAGAAAGTGCAAGAAGTGATACAAAACCTCGAGGTAAGTTTTGATCTTAGAATGATAATTAGGTTATGAAAATAGCACAGATAATGATACGGTAATGTATACTTATAAATTGGTTTGTTTAACAGGTGATATAATATATAATAAATTCACACATTTATATATTTGTATATATTATCAGTAGATACCACCCTTTAACTGGTCTGCCAACAGTATAAGGGGACTAGTGCCACTAGTATATCTTGTAAGTGTTGCTGTAGTAATAGCATTGGTCCATTCACATTTGGCTACAATGTGTTGCATGTAACAAAGTTTAAAGCTGCTGATGATGGTGATAGTAACATTAATGATTTGTTTGGCAGGGAAAGTATGGCAATGATCCTGTGAAGCTCTATGAGTATTTTCATGGAGTTGTGTCCAAGCTAAGAGAACTAGTTTATGATGCAACTTCTGTAAGTATTAATCACTATCCCAAACTAAGATGTAACTTTCGATCAGCATTAGTAAAAAAAACTGATCTTGTCATATTGTGATGTTTGGTTGTCTCGCAACAGAAAATAATGTTCTCGAGGAGTGAAGACTTTTCAGGCATGTCATTATAAATGACAGGGGCACCTAACGAACCAAATCAACCAAAAGCTGTTGAAAGACATTTTTAAGTAGCTTAAGGGGTTTGACGCCTGTTTAAAGTGGTATTTTTGTTAGCTAGAAGAATTTGATCTGTTTGGATTCCTTAGCTGAAATTTTAATTGTACGACAAAATTTTAGGGAATAAAATCTTCCTTTAGAAAATGCTAGCTGAAATGAACCTTTTATGAACTTTCTAGGGAACATTTTCCCTCCGAAAATGCTAGCTGACATTTTTAAATTGCAAAAGCAGCAAAATAAATAATGACCCTTCTTAAAACGTCAAGGGTAATGATTTTCCCCATTACAAATCTTTTAGGCCATGTTTCAGTTACAAAAATACGAATGCACTCTTTAAGCCAACCTGTTATACATGTAAACTGTTTTGTTTTGTTAAATACTCCCCTGATAACACAGGTTCAGTAAAACCATTGATCACTTAACTTTAGATGGGAATAGTGTAAAGAGGGATTTTTGATTTGTTACATCCATGAGATTCCTTTGGAAGCAATGTCAGGTGCAGAGTCAGAGGACATGGATATGGAAGAAAGTGCTCCCCCAGATCCACATGCTGGACTACGAAAAGAGCTTGAGTCACTAGTTAAGGACAGCCAGGTATACATGTCACTTAACCATTATTAGTTGAGGTTGGGCATTTGAAGTGAGAATATTATCATGGCTGAGGCCTTAATAATTCTCACTATCATTCAAAAACCAGGCTCCATAATTGTTTTATTGATGCATACACTCAAGTGTTTGTACAAGCAAGAAATGTACAAAGAATATAAGTGGGCTGAGTTTGTTGGTTCTCTACTCTGCTCTGAGAGGTTTTTCTCTGGGTACTCTGGTTTTCCCCTCTCCCCAAAAACCAACATTTGATTTAATTTAGAATTTATTTGATTTACAGTCTCCCCAATTAGTAGAGCACTTGTGTTCAGCTAGAACGATTTGAGACTTACATAAAGTTATTATTATGACTGTATGAGCTTGCAACGTAAAAAGTTGTAGTGCAATCCAAACGTTTCAAGTGAGATTTTACAAAAAAGCCCACTTTAAAATGTATGTTTTGAAACCTAATATAAATACACATATATTTGACTAAACTTAATCCCATTTTTGTAAAACTTTTTAATTTGTGTTACAGTGCTACGCGCCCAACCGTTGCCAGTGCTGGAAAGTTTTTTATTAAATTGACATCTTTTTGACAACTTTTTGCTAGCTTCAAAGCGAGCCAGCCAATCAGAACATGAGAATTTCCAAGGGCAGAGATGTCAAATTAATCTATTCACTCGCTTGGGAAGTTACAGATCTCACGACGTGAAAACGAAAATGGCCTTCCAGGTGAAAGTTGAATACGGAGGGAAACGCTTCACAACTTTTCTCCTGGAAAACGCATCACACGATGGTCTTGTAAGTAGCATAAGAAAGAATTGTTCTTCTTTGGCTCACCTGGACGCCGATAAGACCAGGCTTCGCTACTGTGGCGAGGATGGCGATACGGTAAATGTTGTAAAGCAGATCTTTTTGCGTTCTCAGAAATGCTTCGCACAGCCAAAGAAGTGAAAGACCGCGACTACAAGAAAATATTTATTCAAGCTAGCGAAATTGACTCTCCGTGCCCGCGCAGTGGATTTTGGCGTGGAAAACCCAAGTACCGGCGATGAACTCAGTTGTTTACAACCCAAACAACTGTCATTTCATGCGTCAACTTTTCCGTCAGCAAGTTTCACTGAAGACGAGAGAGCGAGTCCCACATCAGATAGATTTATTGTGAATATACGTATAAACTTTAAAAAGTATAAAAAAAAGGAAGCTTGCAAGTATCCCGATGTTCGTTCATTCTCAGTCAACCCCAGATTTCAGTGAAGAAATCAAAGAATTGAAAATAGCGCGCGGTTTAAACCGGCGGCATATTGTCACCGGTAAATACTTATTACTCCGCCCATTCACCTACACATTCTGATTGGCCATCTGATATTGAAGTTGTCAAAAAGATGTCAAAAAGTTGTCAAAAACTTTCCAGTACTGGCATCGCGTAGCACTGTAACAGTTTGGTGTGTAATTAGAGAATAATTTATTTTGGAAAAGAATCAGCAAGGCGAATGTGTTCCTTGTCTGTGAAGAGTTATTGTCTACAAAATAACATCATGTCTACATGCACAAAGACTATTGTCTGTACAGTGTGAGTATGATTTAACAACATCAGTGCCAATAGTAATTAATTGCATGTTCATAGCCAATCAAAAGAGTTACTTCATGGGAGATAATTATGTTATGAAGCTAAACTGACCAGCAGAGACGAAATGCAAAAGGCAATAATTAGTTGATTACCTGTTTTGTTATGAAAATTTCATATTATGTTATAATAAATTTATAGTATTGTAACTCCCCAAAGTTTTTAAAGGTTGAATGAACTTAAGGAAATTTATCATGCTGTACTTACTGTGACAGATTTTAAAGGTAGTTTCTGTTATTTTATATTTTTCCAGAAAAATGATGCTCTTCTCAAAGAGATAGAGCAATTGAAGGAACAATATGTGATCAAGTTTCAGGAAGTCACTGGCAGGATAGGTAAGAATAAAGTAAGAATAAAGTGTACTTTTCATATTATGTAGAAATAGGAAACAGTCACTTAAAACAGACTATTATTATATGCCAATCCCTTTACAGCTCTAATGGATGCACAGAAGAGCCAAATGAACAACTCGTCACAACTCAGTGAAAAAGATAAGGTGACAAAGAACAATCAGTTTTTAATCTGAATGATATTTAATTCTTCATACCTGTTATGTGTCATTAATTTTACGACCAGGTTGTGTTAACAGCTTGGTGTGTTATATTCATTTAAGCAATTCTAGTTTGACTCTGTAAGTAAATTCTAATTCTGAATGTTGCTGTATTTATTTTTGTAGAAACAACGGGCGGAAAAACTAAAGGCTGAATCAGATAAACTACAACACGAGCTAAGCAAGATGGGAGAAGAACTGTCTATCACTAAGAGACTGGTGAGATCTCAGAACTTAAAAAAAAATGTATATCTTGTAGTCTATAATATTTCTGGGTTAAGATCAATGTCCAAGGGATCAAGCCTTTTATTATTGTACGTTGTAGCTAGTACATGTATGCACTTGTGACTTCCATTGAATTCTAATTATTGCTGGTGTGCTGACAATTATATATTGCCTCAAATGTTATGCAAACATACATAATGACAAGTGAGTGCATGAATGTTATATACCTGAGTCAAAAAGAACTCTGGACTTTGTTTGAGAAAGAAACTGCTTTCCAGGACACTTGCAGTCAGAAGTTTGTGTTATCACCATAATACTGCTGTGCCTTAAATCTTATGGCATCTGCACTTTGCTCAACTTCATGTTGATGAGTTTGATAAATTGTACCTCTTTAGGGTTTCATAGAGTGCCTCTGTCATCACCTCAAAAAGTTATCAGAAATAGAGAAGTCTATTTTTGAAGAAATAGCTGAGTGGAAGCACCTGCAGAAGAGATCCTTGTGTGGGTTTCCCTGTCCTCCATCTCTTGACAAACTTCAAGAAATGTATGTCAATCACTTTCATCTTATTATTGCATGGTTTAAAGTGCACCTAACCACAAAATGGCTTTTAGCTAAAATCAATCTTTGTACCTGTTCAAAACACATTGTGGCTCACTTTTATTGTTTTTATCAAATCTTGACTTTTTATAATCTGTAAAAGTTAAGAAATACAGCCATCTGTCACATGACCAAGCTAGCAAGGGCCATGGGTCTATTCATGATATAAAAAGTCACAAACTGATTTGCATTGTGGTAAACATACAAAGCAGTTTTTTGTGACATTAAATCAAGAGTAGATCTTTGCTCCTTCTAATCCAGTCAGGTACCAAATGTTGCTAAGTTTTTTGTTAGTTTGATGAAAACATCCAAAACTGGAAATATTAAGGCTAATAATGTTTGTTCAAAGGTGCAAAGGTGCAAAGTTTTATGTTTGTGGAAACATGTTTTGGGGTTACATGTAGGTGCACCTTAAGTTTGATTTAAATTGTCTGTTGTTATATTATTCTCTGCGGTTTCTGTTTTCAGCTGTGAGACACTTGCAGAACTACTCTGGAAATTGTTTCAGCAGGCCTCACAGGTATTTTTTGGAAAAGTTATGGCATTAATTTTATTGTACCTACTTTAATTTATGACTAAAAGTAAAGAAAATCTGTTACACAAAAATAATATCATTGCCTGAACATTCCCATTGATGTTTCTTTTGAAACTAGCCTCCAATTCATAGAAAATCTGTTACACAAAAATAATATCATTGCCTGAACATTCCCATTGATGTTTCTTTTGAAACTAGCCTCCAATTCATAGTAATTGTGTTAGTTTATTCTTTTAGTGTTTTTTGTGTATACATGTAATGCCATTGTAGAATTGGAAGCTGCCTTTGGAAATTCAGTGATTATTATTATCATTAATGTTACTGTTGCTTGTATTGCAACTAATAAGTGCTAGGAATCCTTTCTTCTAATCAAATGATGTAACCAAAAAATCTTTTGCTTTCCTTTAATAATATTATATGAAAGCTACTTGCAGTTGTCAGGAGCTATGCAACTACAAGTGTGACATCTTTGATTTTTAATCTACATCCATTTTTGTTTCAGCTTGACAATCTTTTCCACCAAGCATTTCAGGGAAATGATATAGAGCTTAAGAGAATGGAGAATGTCAAAGTCTCTGCAAGGAATCTCATGCAGTGGTTCTTAACCAAGTAAGTAAACAAGTGAGGCGGTGTTAATAACTTTAGGTTTTTAATAAATTGAAAAAAAATAAAATCATTGTTTTAAGGGAATTTCAAGTGACAAACTATAGAGTTTAGGAATTATGCTTTGAACTTCATTATTTGTTGACATCATACTTTATGATATGTGTTTTGCCAAGTCAAATTCTCTCAATCCATTAACTATAATTGTTCTGATTTTGTTTCTTTTTGCAAGGACATTTGTAATAGAGAAGCAGCCTCCACAAGTCTTGAAGAAGGAAACAAAATTTGGAGTCGTTATTCGGTTAGTGAAATCTCTTTTACTGAATAAATTTACCGGTCAGGAGCCATGAGGATGAACTATATGTGTTAATGTCTCGGTTCAAACCAGATAAGAGATATTGTCTTTTCTGATAATAGGCATCTGCTTGGGGACAAGCTGAATGTGCAGATCCACCCCCCGGAGGTCACCTGTTCCCTTATCTCGTAAGTGCACTCCGAGTTCCCCTAAAATTGAGCTTCCAGTTTCGTGGAATCCATTTAACTTTGTGAAACAAAGTTGCAAATTTAAATGTTTTTCGTGCTAGATATTACTTTTCGTTCAGTTTTGTTTTGTTTTCAGTATCTTTGTATTCGTTCGCTCGATTTTTAGTTTAGAATATGAGTAGTGTGTCCTTCAATTATTTTTAATTACCGGCATTGGTGGATGGTGATCATAACCAACACGGCACGTTATTAATTTTTTATCATTTCATATCCTATGAGCATAGCACTCTAGAGGCCCACACTGGGTCCACGTGTTGATTTCTTTTTAATACTGGCTGCTTTGAAATTCAATCTAGTGAAAAGCAAGCCCAAAGTCTTTACACTGGACGCGGCAAAAGGTAATTTATACTCTGTAACGATCGATTTTTAAGACCTTTTTATTTATTCGATTAATTTAAGAAGCCGACGTAACTTTTACCGCAGTACTCGGAATAATCCCTAGGAAGACGTAGAGTGTATCTGTATCCCTCTGCTGTCAACTAATTAACAAAATAGATTTCATTTGGCTGTGCGTGCGCTCTCTGAGAACGCGCGGATGACGTCAACACGTGTTAGGCGGAGCAAAGAAGTACGAAAATCTCCGTAAAAACACATACTGGTGAAGAAAAGTAACGAATAAAGACGCTCAAATGCAACTTACCTAAGCTAGTTCTCCTTGGATAGAGATGATAGTAAAAAAGTGTGCTTTCCTGTGCTTCTGACGTCTAGATAACTGTAAACATTAGTGAGTCCATATTATGCAATTTTTCCCGGTTAAAAGCGACTTGGGGTTTTAATTGTTAATAACTTACATTTAGTTAAGCGCGAAGCGCCAGAGATCGAGGGCGAAGCGAGGTGGTATCTCGATTGAAATTTTCCAAAAATGTGTGCATGTCTTACCCAATCTGGGGATGGATCTCCTGGTTTCAGATCTCCAGAGGTTGGCATGTTTGGAGTCTTTTAAACCGACTTCGTCGCCTATGCTTTCAGCCCCCGGGATCTTCTGCCGGGGAACTGAATTGTACGCCCTCCGTTTCAACAGGAAGAAATGTAACTGAATTGTCTTTGTGAGTCGTTAATTGTAGATGCATATGAAAAGACGTTCATTTTTCACGGTCACTGTGGTTTTGTCAAACAAATTTTGACATGAACCAATCTCAGTGAAATGCAGAAGCAGTTTAACGGGACGTTTTCTATGATTATTGCAAAGCAAACGGAAATCTGCATAAGAATTATTCGTAACTTGAGCTTATTAACTGGAGCCTCAAAAAAGACCTCAACCCATTTAGTTCTAATTTCCATTTTGAGTCTATTCCTTATTGAAATTAGAAACGAAAAGCTGAAGTTAAACCACATCGAACACTTAAATTGACCGTAAAGATATGCTACTTAGTAATTTGGAAATTTACCAGTAATTGTTTATGTTTTTTCTGTTTTTCATGAATACAGTAACGTGTCAGCAAATGCCAATCCTGTGCTGAACAGCAAAAAGGTAAGTATTCATCATGTTTGTCATCTTTCGTCTTATATTTCTTCCTTTCTAAAATGTATCTGTTTTGTTGTCTCTAGACTTTGGAGTTCAATCAAGTCACCCGTAAACTTATAGCTGAGTTCAAGAACTTGGTAAGACTGCTCACCAGGCAGAGGTAGTACAGTACCACATTAAGAAAACAAAACAAAACAGTGGAACAAATAAATAAGCAAACAAAACCCTGCGTTACACAGCTTACTATTCCTGAGGTTACCTCCCAAACACTCTTCCTTCGAGAAAATATCCTTTTCTTGTTTCTGTAGTTATGTAAGCCGGGAGCCTATCAATATTGTAGTTATTGACTGTCCCATTGAGAGAAAGGAAAACGGTGTTACGTCCATTCTTATATTATAAGGTTCTTATATCGCAGTTTCCTTTGTAACTTAGTCGCTGACCAAAGCAACGAGACATGGTGGCAAGAACAAGGAGGTTGTGACGGAGGAAAAGTCAGCGCTGTATTTCTCTACACAGATTACACTGGGAAAGGAACAGTTCAACATCTTTGTAAGAAAATTACAAAAAGAGATTTTATGAGTTGAACGTTGGAAGGCTGGCGTGTATCACCAAGGAAAAATTAGAAAACAACAGGCAGGCGCTAACAGGGCTCAAAACAATGTCCGGCCAAAATGACAATTTGTCCGAACAAACCTTCCGTTGGCCGGTCATGTACAAGAAAACCAAGAAAAACAAGGAAAAAAAAGAAGTTTTAGCAAATTAAGAATAAACTGTTAATAGATCATATAATTATCTTATGCACTAAGGGGACAATTTTTCAGGCAGGCACATTTATTGAAAGGCCTGGCTGCTAAGCTTTGCAGCGGAGGAATGAAACGATCAACATCGCTTATAGCCTCCCACGCAGTCGTTTTTAGGGGAGTCGTATTTCACCTCCACCCAACAAACGCCTGCTTACCCGAGAGCAACATTCCTTTCCCATTGTTTGACATGCGAGGCGTGCGAGCCAATCACGAACGAATCATAGTCATAAAACGTGCTTCCTGTCACAAGTTGGCTTTTTGACCTTTGTCACACAATATAGCTCGCTCATCAATGCCTACAATAGTCTGAAGAAAACACTGAGGGAAATGTACAAAGAACCATCCAACATCTCATGTAGACTCAGTTGAAAGACATAATCGTTAGAGCAAAACTCAAAAGTCTACAGTTCAAAAGCGTAAAATCAGGATAAATGAGTCCGTGTTTGGCCTGACAGCACTATTATATCAATGAAATCACGAGAAATGGAAGCGTGTTTGGTCTGTCAACACTTTTTCTCTCTACCGAACATGGGAGTTCCAAATACAACTGGAAAGACGATCTTTTTTCGAGTGTCCATCCTTTAAATCGCTGAGACTAACACAAGCCGAAACCCCATTGCTGCGTAAATATCTGAAGTGATATCTCAACAACTACGGCCTTTTTCTGAGGAAACGGCTATTGAAGCTTTAGATGTCAGTGATTTCCAATATCCTGTGGGCAAATTGAAAAATGTCGCACCTCCGTTTGTTGAATTCCTGGATTGCAGACAACTAAAAGTGATTTAAACGTGAAATTTCGAATATAGAGCTTGCAGACAGCGCAAACCGCTCGAGTCCGTTGTTTCCTGTTGTGCGGTTGACGTCACTTTCCAGAAATCAGTAGGTAAAATGTGATTGGCTAAGCTGCGGGAAAGGAATGTTGCTCTCGGGTAAGCAGGCGTTTGTGGGGTGGAGGTGAAATACGACTCCCCTAAAAACGACGGCGTGGGAGGCTACATCGCTTATCGTAACCGCTTTGTTCCATAGGACACTTAACATAAAGTTGTTTCCTTAAGTTGTTTTCCGTCACTCTGTCACGGCATGTAAGCTTAGTATTGCATCGTGAAGTTCACTAACTTGCGGCCGTTGCCCCAACAAGAAGAGGCAGGTAAAAAAGTTGGACCGGACCACTTGGACTCGGACTAGTCTGAGTCGGATCAACTCGGACATACCCGGATAAGTAAAATTCCCCAAAATATATTTTTGAAGACGAAAGGAAATGGGACGTTCTGAATACAAATCGTGTTTGATTTATACGTTACACATCTTTCATTTCTGTCCTTTTGGTTCCACGGCCGCGTCCAAATGAAAAATGGCGGGTTCTTCACCCCAATTAACGGAAAGTTTGTACTAGTGTTCATGTTGCCATTTAACACAGCTGATGCTGAAAATCTTTCTGAATCACAGTGGTTCCTTAAACCAATCTCTCATATGTGGAGAAAATTGAAATTTGTTTTCAACTTTTATCGACTTAATCCCACGTAAATTCACTTATATTTCATGCAGTCGTCCTGCAGCTGGCATTTCAAAAGTAGGCTCTCGTCATCTCTGTAATGCTAATTTCACCTAATTCGTCAGTTTATCGAAATCTTCTCGTCAGTCGGTAACTCCAAACTTTTCAGTATCCTACATCAACAGCTGATCTCGGCACCAACCGAAATTTCGGGAAATTTTGAGAAAGTGATAAATAACCCCGAAGGTAATATCCTGTTCATCTGTTGTAAGGAATAAAAGAAGCAATTTTCGCAACCTGTTCAGTGTGAAACAATAAAGCCGCGAACCATTTCACGTGAGAGAGGCCGGGGACTAGGAAAACAACATGGCGGCTCGATCACCGATCGCAGAGCAGACGGGAATTAACTTGACGTCGTTTTGGATGAAGTTTGAGGTGACTTAGGCGCGGTTTAGACGCCGCTCCACTCATGTGCCGAACCTAACTGATGAATTAAGTCCGGCAAAAGAACTGCGTCTGAGTCAGTTCGTTACGGCAGTTTTAATTCGGTGCGGCAACGTTGTTAAGTTCGACAAGGTCTGTCGCATTATTCGACACTGGAGCGGCAACTGATTCATACGGCACTGAGCGGCGTCTGAACCGCGCTATACGCCTTCAAGTTTAGTCCGAGTTGATCCGACTCGAACTAATCCGAGTCGGAGTGGTCCGGTCCGAATTTTGTACCTGCCTAACAAGAGGTGCGTTGAAAAAATGCTTTCCACCGTATTTAGGCTAACAATTGCAACCTACACCGACTGATGTGTTAGTCTTGCAATTTTCACTGGCGGAGAGTGATGTTACGTTTCTGTGATCAATTCTCATTACAATAATGTACCCTAGTGTACGGGTTTTAAGTGTTTTCCACCACATTGATCATGTGAACGCGTCAAGTCAGTATTTTTTGCTTATTAATAGGTCATAACGTTAAAATTATTATTTTCAATATCTTGATTGGTAAGAAACAAAACGTGATCGAGCTAAAATTGTTTGTCCGGTCAAGATGACCGACAACTGTTCGAAAATTATTTTGAGCCCTATTAGTACAAGTTACTAGTTTTGTTTACATGTATTCCTGCTTATTCACTGAGATTAGGAATCCTCGAGGAATCCAGGTACATGTGATGGAGGCTTGCAGTTTGCCGTTGATAATGCCAAGTAAGCGGCTGGGAAGAGAGACGAATTGAGGAGGATCTTTATTCCTGTGCTTCCACCAGGAAAATGGAGAACTTGAATTGACTTGTAGAATTTCCCAATCCGTTACCGCTACTGTAAAGCAAATCTGACTTGGCTTTTGCTGAACGTAGATTCTTTCATCGCAGGTGATGTCAGTGCCAGTAGTTGTGACAGTCCATGGTAACCAGCAGTGTGACGCTGAGGCCACCGTTTTCTGGGAAAACGCATTTTCTGAGAAGGTGACTCAAATACCAAAACATTTTGTGGTAGACTAGCCATAGTCTGTGGAAGCTAAAAGTTTTTTTTGTGCCGGCCGTATTCTTGATCCTAGCTCAAGCAATGTCTAAAAAGCAGAAATGTACGTGTTCGAGAGTTTTTCTCTGAAAATGATTATTTTAAATACGCGTTTTAACTTTGTTTCCATTTGCGCGGGTAGTTGTTTGTGTGTACTAGGCTTAGGTTCTTTTCGAACTGTTCGGGACAAAATCTTTAAAAAGTACTTGCGAAATTTTTTTTTTTCTGTAAAAACATGGTCGTTCTTTATATTCGAAATTGTAAAATGCTATGGCGAAAGTGCCTTGCATCTACATTTACATCGAACAAACTAAAAGCTACTTCCAAAAAGCCTCGAACAGAATGAATGACGCTGAAAAAAGAATTTGATGTACTTTGGACGCTTTCAATCTAACATTAAAAATACTTAAAATGGTATAGAAGCGACGAAGAGTATTAACCTCGAAGTCTCCAAGAACAGCACAGAATAAAATCGAAACTCGAAAAAATGAATTGAACCTCGTTTGCATGTGGTACACTCTTCCGGGTTGAGTGACCGGAGATGTTTTCCTGGAAGTGAAGTACGCAAGAAACCACGATTTGAACACGGAGACGAAGCAGCGCAGGCAAGGTAAACATGGCAGTCAGAAGCCAACAAAGCGACAACGAATTAGCAGAATTCTTTCGGTCCATAGAAGAATTGCTAGTTTTCTCTTTTTTCAATAAATTATCGTTTGATTCAGCGGAAGTTAACTAGAAGACTCTTCCAGAGTTCATATGTCGTTGTTGTTTCCACAGGAGAGGAAACCTTTCGATGTGGCGGATCAGATTGAGTGGCCTCGCCTTGCTGATGCTTTGAACAAACGATGGGTACTCAGTAACGGTCGCGAACTCAGCTCCGAGTGTATGGCTTATTTAGGAAACAAACTTTTCCCAGGTAAAGTGTATCCTATATCCTCACATCCTTTCTGATTCGTACACGCGTTTTAAATTCGCTCAATATCAACTCACCACGTATTATATAAAATACCTCAGTCAACTCTCACCTCGGCTATATTTCTTGAATCCTTGAAAGAATTAAATCTGGTGTTCTGGCAATCTTTGTTGGTATTTCCTTTTTATTTTTAGCTTCAAAGTTGTTTCTGAGTAAATAACATTTTGCAAACAAGATTGATTTCTATTGTCATCAATAATCGATGGTAAAGGCAAAAAACCAAACAAAGTGAAACCCGAACATGTACTCGATCTGCACGTATAAACCAATGGTTTGTTAAACTTATCCGAAAAAAAGGCATTTGGCCGAATACACTTGAACAATCAATAACAAAAGGGCGGTGAATCAAACATTGTTCTGTCACGCCCTCGCTAGTGTTTCGCAACACACGGACGCACTGTGTTCATATCAGATATTCGTGGCCGTAAAGCTGAACAATTTTGCGCATACAAAATCGGATACAAAATACAAGCGCTGGGGTCCACTGTTGGAATATCGGGCGACTACATCCCCGAGTTAAAAGGCAAAGGAGATGTTGGACCTCCTGTTCAACTTACTGTCCTTTCTTTTTACTTCAGGAAAGGTCGAGGGAGGACTGGAAAATGCTATGGTCACGAGACAGATGTTGAATAGAGTGAGTTTTGTGCACCATCCACCTGTTTTGAATTTCTTCAACCGAAGACACTAGTTTAATTCTTTTTAATTTGTTTTTAACAGCAGAAAGTTGCGACTATTGGTTGCTGCAGGGTTCGCACGCACCTTGAAAGTCCTTGAATTTTAAAATAAAAATTCGAGGCCTTTAAAGTCCTTGAAAATTGCAGTCGGTGCTGGAAAGTCCTTGAAATTTGTTGCCAATTTTATCCAACGAAGCTTCACAAGTGTCTGAGACGAAAATCGGCGCACTCTCTGCTTTGAGCATCTGATCTGGCATTATATTCGCTTGATTTTGCCCCTCTTGGAGTCCTTAAAAATTGGAAAAAAACGTGTCCTTGAATTTTTGGTCGAAAAGAGTGCACGAACGGGCGAACCTTGTTGCTGCCAAGTCTTTAGTTTTCATGCAAGTGCTTGGGATTGTAGGGTTGGTAAGCAAGCGATCAACGAGAGGCTTGAATTAAATTACCAGCCTCAAGAGAGAGAGAGAGAGAGAGAGAGAGAGAGAGAGAGAGAGAGAGAGAGAGAGAGAGAGAGAGAGGAGGGGGGGGGGAGGGGCGGTAGAGAGCCCGGGGGTGAGCCTCACAGATTTTTCATTGGTCAATTGATAACCTTGGTGTAACGTGCATTTCAATATTTTGATAGAAACTAAGTGATAGAAATCATCACCATCATCCTTATTATTATTATTATTATTATTAATAATTATCGTTATTATGATTGTGATTATGATGATGATTTTATTATTATTATTATTAGTAGTAGTAGTAGTAGAAAAAAAAAGTAAAAAAAAATTATTATTGACATTATTTAATTATGCTTATCGTAAGTAAGCTGTAAAAATAGTTTTAATATTTCTAAGTCAACTGTATAAATAATATTTTAAAATTCTAGATAGTATTTTAATAAAGTTATTGACTAAAAAAAAGGTAGTAGTAGTAGTAGTAGTAGTAGTAGTAGTAGTAAAATACGTCTGTTAGCTATAACCGTCAATATTAGCCATGCAATTCATGACTGAGCTACTGTTTTCGTGAACAGGATCACATGAATGGCCGGCCATTTTCCTTTTGGAAGTGGTATTACGGAGCTTTGGACGTGGTTTACCGACGGTTAGTGGATGAATGGCGAGATGGGTAAGTCAGCACGAAAAGCATTTTACGGACAGTGTTGGTTTACTGTGGGGTTACCATTCTAAAGAGGGATTCATATCCTCAATAATAAGCCATACATTTTGAAAACGTACGTTGTAAACACAGCAAAGACCTTTTTTCTTTAGCCACATTAACTACGGCGACAGTATCAGGGATCACAAAAGAAAATCTTGCAAACCGCAAAATCCCTATTTTTCTGAAAGAAAATTATATTGAAACGTAGAGTTAGCATTTTGCTTTTGTCGATATATAATCATCTCCTGGCGCTTTCCGTAAAGATAGGTTCTTATTGGCTGGCATGGAACGTAATACCTCTTACTGGCTCTCACTAATCTATTTCTAATTATTAATTGAATTGTTGTCCTTTCTGTAGGCGCGTGGCTGGTTTTGTTAGCAAACAGTCTGCGCATGACCTTCTCAGAGGCTGCCATCCTGGTACATTCATGCTGAGATTCAGTGACAGTGAGTTGGGTGGAGTCAGCGTGGCCTATGTCAGTCTTATGGAGAATGGTGGGTAGCTGTTTTTAGGATACTAGTGCCCACCAGTCTGGACACTAAGCAACATGGGCTTTGTCTGGGGATTTAGCTGTTTCAATGGGAAGGGTAGTGGCAATCAGCTCGAGCTGGCAGTTTGTTTTTGCCTGCTCTCCGCTTTTCCTTTGATTTACCTGGAATTATTATTCCGAAAGCATCATTTGAAAATTCCACAAAGGCCGGGTGTGGTTTTTCGTATGGTCGCGGAATAGTAAAATTCCGGACTGGAAACTGATGGATCCCTTCTTTCTCACAAGGTATTCCATTAAGTTGCGCTTGCACTTGCGTTTTGCGCCATTTTAAGCGAGAAAAAACAACAAAGACGTCATCACCCAACTAACCAAACAACCGGCAAATTGGCGTCAGTTGTTGTGTCTGCCCTGTGATGGTATGGCAACGATTTAGGGTTGCGAAACACGTTTGTCATTCGTAATACAGTTTGTTGGATTTATGCTCTGTTTCTTTTGCTTTCTAGGTCAGTGTGAAGCTGTTGATGTGGAACCTTGGACAAACACGCATTTGCAGATGCGAAAGTTCTCTGACCGACTTAAGGACTTAGGAGAGCTGGTTTATCTGTATCCCAATGTGGACAAGCATGTCGCCTTTGGCCCTTACTACACCAACGATGGTAAGGAGCGTGACTAATTCAGTAACTTTCTTGAAACGTACCATCGACATACGAAGTGTTTTATATATTGCAAGAGCTAACTTACTGGAAATTAAGCTCGTGTCAATTTGATATGTTTACATTACCTAGTGTGATTCCCTTAGCCGGCCCACAATTCTAGAGATAGGTTGATAAAACATGGAAGGATATTAAATATGCTTTCATTTGTTTGCGCCAGTTTATTCAACATCCATAGGTAGGGAAGTTATAGCCCATTTGAATACTTTTTCGTTTTCTTTTTACAGAAAACGTTGCAGCTGAAGGGCGTGCTGGATATCAACCTACCGTGCTGGCGACCAGACTAGCTGGGTAGGTATTATACTGAAACCCACAAACTTTGTTAACGCTTCTGTGCACAGCGATTGGCTCGGGAGCCAAGTGACCAGTGTGACTCTCTCTTTAAAGGATGGTAGGCTGAGTCTGAAGCCTTGTTTTTCTGTCCTCACACTGTTGTAAATGGGTACTATCGGCAAATTGTCGGTGGATGTTTGTGGTACGAATCTGTACTATCGGCAAATTGTCGGTGGATGTTTGTGGCACGAATCTGTACTATCGGCAAATTGTCGGTGGTGTTTGTGTTTGGAATCTGTACTATCGGCAAATTGTCGGTGGATGTTTGTGGAATGAATTTCTACTATCGGTAAACTGTTGGTGGGTATTTGTGGGTATGTGTTTTTATCTAGAGGGTACGCATTATTTGAGCGAAACACTTTTTACTGACAGAAATCTGTCATTTCTCTTTCCTGCCAAAAACCTGTCGTTCTCGTTCCATACTTAAATACATAAATGTGATTCATCCTATGGTGGTAAGTTATGACCAAGACACAGTCCCACTAATTTACGATCAATGTGTCTAAAGGATATCTTAGTTCATAGCTCGCTCACTGGTTTAATACAGTTGATTTCACTTGTTTTTGTTGTGTTTTCCTTGCCAGCAACTTGGGTGGCAGAAGTCCTATGTATCAGGGATCACAAGACCCTACCATGGTAAGTGTCCTCCTAAGAACGTAATAAAATCGTCTGAAGGATGCACGCAACAAAGACTGAGTAAAAATGTTCAAAATGTAACACCGGCTAATTCTGCCGCTAAGGATCTGGGAGTTCCTCTCGACTCCATTCTGACATATAACGATCATGTTGCTTTGACAGTGTCTAGGTGCATGGCGCGCTTGGGACAGATCAATCGAGTTAAACTCGCTTTCGATACGAATACCTGAACTATCATAATCAATGCTCGTCTTCAGCAAGCTATAATACTGTTGTAATGTCTGGAGCAACACCTCTGAACACAATCTTAATAGGATTCAAGCTGTGCAGAATTTTGCGGCCCGCACTGTTAGCAACTCAAGGAAATATGATCATATTTCTGATCATATCCCCCCATCCTTAAGCACTTAAAGTGGCTACCAGAACGAACGCAGCCGTATACTATCGTCATGCGATAATGGCCTATAAATGTATGACTGGGTGTGCACCGGACTCCTTACTTTGTAAATATATCCAAAGAGCTAGCATCAGTAATTGCGCAACTAGGAACTCCCAGAAGCTACATATTCCCCTGTATAGAACTGCCACTGGACAAAAAAACCTTTTAATTTTAATTGTACCTTTATTCTGAAAAGCCCTTTAGGGACGAATAAAGTATGTTTATATGTATGTATGTACGTACGTCAGTTAATTACAAAAGACCTAACTGTTTACAGAAGCGTGGAGAGACCCAAGGTGTACTCTACGCATGCCCTCAGACGTAAATTTAACTGATAAACTTGAACCGCTTTTTTGAGTTTATGCTCTTTCCATCTTTTCTCCTGTGGTGTTTTTTTTTGTCGTGCAGCTGGTAAAGACTAGTTTTTTTAAAACTCAGGTCACGCTCTCTCTTGGTTGACAACTTTTTAGCTTGTTGTATTAGTAATAATACCGCTGTGTTCCTTGTCTAATTCTCGTAGTAATCTGTTTTCCCCTTTGCCTAGGAAACTCTATCATCAAGTTCGTTTCCACTTAGCGGTTTTCCAGATTTGTCCAGCGGCTTATACCCAGGTTCTCCCGCTTCTCCAGCCTCGCCCCAGTCTGTCGCCTCCACCGTCCTAGATACCGAGCTTGGATTAGCAAACCAGGAAATTGTTGGGGACTTTGGCCAGCTGGCGTCGGAGCTTGCCTTAAGTAACGTCTTTCTCAGTGGTCTTCATCAAGGGGCTTCCCCTGGATCTGTCAGTTATTTGACTGCAATGGCAGCCGCCATGAGCGAGGAAGGATTTGCCGATTTTCTATTACCAGACGATATGAATGCCGCACAGCCGCAATAGATGCTAGCTATGAACCTTGGAGACAGTCAAGGAAACAAGTCACCGTATTTCGTGTGTGCGAGTTAAGAGATGAGAATCTGTTGTTTTGTCCAGACAGAGGACAGTGATTTAGATGACACACCGTACGTAACCGTTCACTAGCAAGAGAACTTGGGCGAAGTCGGTGCTTGTTTCCTTGACTGGGGTACATAGGTTTTAAGACATATAAGCGTTTATTTGTGGCGAGTTTATCGGCTTATTCCGTTTTATTTCCCAGGACAGCAGAGATACGATTTGAAATAGCGGGAAGGTTAAACAGGAGTTACATATTGGAACACACGAGCTGAGGCGACATGCCTGCCTCTTCGCAAAACGGTTGTAATGAGTGTGTCTTCGGTGTAATCTGATTAGGTTGGTAGAGTATCCGTTACTCTTTTGTGGCATACTTTGCATGCAATTCTTTTGTTTGGGCAAACAAGAACACCAACTTAATTAGAGGGTCAATGCGACGTTGTGGAAGGACTTCCTTCTGTGTAAACGGCATAGATGTTTACCGTTCAGACCGTGATTTCCGAACTGGATGGAACGCCGAATTGGATGTACATTTTGCAAAAGAGCAAATTGTAACAATAATATGGAAAAAGAAATCAAATATATAAAAATGCAAAAGACGGTTGAAAAAATTACTTTTGATATTGTAAAATAAAATTACGTCGCTGATCGTGTTTACATTGGTCCTTGGTCCTTGACCAAGCATCATTTCGGTAGCTGCACAGGCTGAAATTCAAATGACCGCGATGTTTGAGGAAAACAAGTAGTGGTCGTTAGAAAGAAGCTGTTGCTTTTGCCACGTTTCTTTTAATAATCAGTCTGACGTTTATTTTATGAGACTTTTATGAGATAGAGTGAAAGAAGTGTTTGTGTTCTCCAAGGTTCATTAGCTGCTTTTACGCATGCTCTTATTATATTGATTTAACGTTTAAGCTAGCATATTTAAAACCACAAAAACATAGCTCATACTTTAACTTATTGCCTTTTTACCTTGTTTCTGTTATTTTAATCGTGTTAATAATTGTTTTTGCTGAAATCTAATTTCTCACATTTCTCTTAAATTAAGCAGATTTTATATTTTTTTGAGACGGTACGCGCTCATGGATGTATTGGACACCAATGCGTTACAGAGTAAGTCCTTTTGTGTTTTTCTGTGTCATGTGTGAGCGTAGTTTAACTAGAAAATTGAGTCTGAACTTGTCGCATTTACACCTTTGGAAAACCATGAAGTTGTTTGAACGCTTATCCTATGCCTCATTATGAAGCCTGGATATCTGTACATTGTATATTAACTAATTAATAATAATTAATTTGCTAGGAACGTTAATGGTAAAATAACAATTTTAAACTAAAAGATATAATTGTCAACTTTACGTAGCAGGACCTCTCAGGTGCGCGACACCTATTTTAATGAAGTTGAAGGGAAGGGTCATAGCTTGTAATGAAAAATAGTATTAGCAAACAAAATTAAATAACAATTTGAGATGCTCTTGTTTCTCTTTGTTTTTTGTTGAACAAGTCAGTGCCAGTGGGTAGAACAGTGGAATAAAAAAATGGCGAATGACCATCCTTCAGTTGTTGGCTGACTGGTCGCCATTATGGGGATGTTGGAGTGCACAACATAACAGTCGTCTTTAGGACCTGTCAGTGCTACTGCGCATACATTCTGCGCATCTTGGGTTCCCTGGCAACAAGGGTTTCACCGGGCCCCGGTTCATGTACTTGCTACATGTATATTTGTAGTTCAAAGGCGTTCTGGCGCAATTTAGAACAACTGAGAAAAAGTTGATCTTATCAGGGGCTGTTAAAATCTAAAAAGAAAATGTGAGATATCCACGCATTATTTCAGAGATAATTTCGCACCAATTGCCCCACATTATTACATCTTGAAAACCTTTTAGGATGATTATTGTAAAATTATTCCTAAAATATGCCTACCCACCCCCTTATTTTTTTAGTTTCCATCTATTGCAAAGGTCTGCTTTTTTTCCTCTTTGTCGTGAACCGGGGAAAAATACCTTCACAACGAGGCACCGTCTTTGACTAGTTTTCGAGGATCTATCTCGACCTACTTTTCCTGCTTAGAAAACAGAAGACTTGGGCTCCATATCGACTTCCACAGTTTTCTCGTTCAGTTTACTTACAATTTTACTGTGCCGTTTCACGTCTGAAAAACGAATTGAGTGAATAGAGAGATTAAGGTGGCTCAAAACAGTTTCCAGCAGTTTCCAAGACGTAGATTTTAATGGGTCATTATTACCACTCTTTATCAGTTGATGCTATAATCATGGTATCAAAAAACTGCCCAATCATTTGTGAATACGTTGGTATTATTTTTGTGACACTGTAAGTTACCATAGCAACACTATGACCTGCTAAAAACACCCTTAATTTCAGCTTTAAGCGCTTATATTTCAAAAACGGCACGGTAAAATTTTTTCTTATTATAGAATTTTGATAAGCAGGATGAGATGCAACTTTTCGCAAAGTTAAAATAAATTCCCTACATGGAGTTCAGAGCCACCTTAAATTTTCGAAAATTTAAGGTGGCTCTGAACCCCATGTACAGAATTTGTTTAAACTTTGCCAAAAGTTGCATCTCATCCTGCTTATCAAAATTCTATAATAAGAAAAAATTTCACCGTGCCGTTTTTGAAATATAAGCGCTTAAAGCTGAAATTAAGGGTGTTTTCAGTGTTGCAATGTATTCACAAATGATTGGGTAGTTTTTTGATACCATGATTATAACATCAACTTATAAAGAGTGGTAATAATGACCCATCAAAATATACGTCTTGGAAAGTGCTGGAAACTGTTTTGAGCCACCTTAAGCATGACGTTTACGCCAAACGGCAAACGTCGGAGTACAATTAGGGTTTTGCCAAAAATGTAAGAACCCTGCTTGATATTAGCTTATTTCTGTCCTTCTTAGCTCCAGATATCAAGCAACTTCTCAAAGGAACGAGACGAGTTAAAATGAGAGAATTTTCACGCTTTTATGATGAGCAGGAACCTGCCGTTTCCCGTTTGCCGTTGGTCGTAAACGTCATGCTTAATCTCTCTAATAGTTAATTTAAAGTGCCTATAACCCCAAATATTTTTTTCGCTAAAATAAATCTTTGCACTTGTTCGAAACGCACTGTGGCATTTTTTTTTACTTTTTTTCAACAAATCTTGACTTTTCATAGGCTTCTAAACTGAGCATCGTTTGTTTCACGACCGAGTCAGAAGGGGCATGGGTCTATTCCTGATTTGACGTCACAAACTGATTTGCATTGCATTAACTCTTTGTAAACATGCATGCAAAGTAGATTTTGACGTCAAATCAGGAATAGACCCATTCCCCTTCTGACTCGGTCGCGAAACAAAGATCCTTGGTTTTTCGTAAGTTTTGAAGTCTGTAAAAAGGCGGGAGTTATTAAAAATAGGAAAAAAAGGTCGCTATGCGTTTCGAACAGGTGCAAAGATTCATTTTGGCGAAAAAATAATTTGGGGTCATAGGCACTTTAAACAGAAATCAGCAACTAATTCACACGATGTTACGTTTTTTGGACAAAGAATGGCATTTATCCAACGTAACTAAGGATACATTGCCCGAGACAGACATGAAAAGCATAACAAGGTTGTTTTCACACATGACTCCTGTTAATAAAGGTCATCATATTCGGCCTCCTCATCTTCATCAACCTTGTTTTCCTGTAAGGTATACTGCGATCGAGTGCCCACCTCCCTGGACCATTGAAAACAATTGAAATATCCCATGTTGTTTAAACACACAAATAAGCTCAAGTCTATAAGACTAACTACACCAAATATAAGGAACGATGTCGTGGTGCTTGTGTAAGTGATTAACAGTCCCCCAACCACCCCACCCCCACCATTTCCTAGACCCCAGTGCACTCCTCCAAGAATGCCCTGCATTGTTGCGGGTGCCCCAGGGATAAGTCCAACGAAAACCACAGCTGCTGACCACACTGCAGCAGTTGACAAACCGTGAAGGATTTCAAAAGGCAAGACTACCCAGCTGTTGGTGATGAGCGCGTAACCAAAGAATCGAATTATGTAGCACGATAGACCAACGTACAGCACTCTATGATGCCCAAAATGTTTGATGAAAAATCCAGAAAAGCTGTAAACCGTGACTTCGGAGATGCAGTGTATTGCTGTTATGGTGCTAAATAAGTACTGCGAACCGCCTAAATCTTCTAAGTGCCAGAAAAGGAAAGTTTGTATGAAGCCCAGCGCAATCCCGCAAAACAGAATGGTCAAAATGAAGTACATATACTGACAATCGATTAGAGTCCTGAGGCCTTGCCATATGTCGGCTTCTTGAGGGTGTTTATCATCAAATTCAAATAATGCACCGATTAGAAGGGCTACGCCCATGAGACAGGCGAAGGCGTAAAAACAAGGAAGATAATCTACACTCAAAGGATTATTACAATTGTTGATTTCTTCTAGTGTACTAAGGCTTGATCCCACGATAAACGCGGCCAATCCCCAACCAAACGCACCCCACAATCGCTGATAACCGTAGTCTTCAGGCCGGTCACCTGTGCAAGCAAGGAAATTAGAAAAAACTTGGCTTACTGGTGATATTACAATGGCGGTCAGTTCGCGTTTTGTTTTTCAACAGTGCCATACCATGAAAACGTACCAAAAATGCGCATTTTGATCGCACAGGCGGGGAAGACATAAGAGAGAGATAAATGAATCACTCAAAGAAATAATCGCAATTACTCTCCTAGAATTCTCTCCTATGTTCGTCTAATGTTGCCGGAAGTGCTGTCACATGCATTCAGTTCTCCCACGGTCAGGAGGAAGAGAGATTTAAGCATGAGACTAAGCCGGAAGAAGGGAGGACCCTGAGCACGAGTTGTAGATAACCGGTAACAACGTCGATCTTTCTCTTATGTTAGCTTTGGCCACTGAAGCCATCTTTGCATTTCGGATGACCGTGTTAACAGGGCAGCTCCATATTAGGGTGGACGCGAGTGCCTTTCAATTACTCTGTATTAACAACTGCATTTCGGGATGCAAGCACCCAAGATGCTGGTTTGTAATCAATTTCTTAGCTGGTGCGTGCATAAGTGGTCATCATAAAAAAAAGGTTGTTTTACGTTGCCCTTGTAATAATTTAGTGCTTTGATTCCACCTTCTTCGAGGTCAACGAAACCAAAAAAAAAAAAAAAAAAATTAAGGAAACAGAAGAAAGGTTAACAAACAAGACGCGTTTCTGGTTTATATGACAAGGTGCGTAGCAGTGGGAATGGCTCTAGTACGCAATCACTTGTTCACCGTCTTGATCCTCCATCAAATTAATACAGTTAAACCTCCCGTAACTGAACCATCGCGCAGAATGCCATTGTCTTTCGCGACATGTACTTGCAGTTCTAAGGGCGGCAAAATAATTTGCATGTCTAGAACTAGTCGGCTGTGACTGGTTAACAGCTTCAGCATTGGGAATACTTTAGTCTCTTCGCAGATTTCAGCTGCTGTCAATCAAACGGTTGAATGCGTAAAGTAAATCCCAAGATGCGATAGAGTTAACATTAGCGCACTAATCAAAGGCGGGCCGCACTCTTCACAAAGCGTTTTACAAATTCGTGTGCAGCGATATTTTTATTCGACTCAAAGGGCTAACCAACTCCCGTCAGTAGAAACGTTTTCTGAACCATCGAAATAGTCCCATGTACAACGGGTGGTTTGAAGAGCTTAACCTGCGATAGGAGCGCTTTTTTCCAGGCGCGAAAGGCGGCGGACTGGAAAACTCAAAACTTTCTGTTCCCTTTTCCTGACAAGAGGTTACAAATATAGGGTTTCAATGGGGAAATCGCGGAGATTGTGGCTGGATGTCCGTACATGCGACATGTCCGATTACAGAAAGCGTCCGTAGGTGGAGGTTCAGCCGAACAAATTGAAAGCTATTCTAGTTCTAGCTATACAAAGAAAATGCGAGTGATTGGTGGCATGTTCTATGGTATCCCACTCGAAAGCGCTGCGTAACTATGATGTATAGACTGACGTGGATCTCATACACAAGTATACCATTGAATTAAATCTATCATGTTTGGCAGCGAAGCTTGACTAAAATTACTACTGCGAACTTTGTATATTCTAAACCAACATACAGACGTTCAAGGCGAATAGTATTTCTGATAACAAGGAGTCACATGAACACAGCTAGGGAAATCATGTTCTGCAGCGTGCAGAGCCTTTTAAGTTGCATCTGTTGGTTGTGCGTTTATGTCAAAGACACTTACCCAGGATTTGCAGTGTAGCAGTGTCAGCTAAAGTGATCGCTGGTGCGGAAATCAATGTTCCAGTAGCAGTGATAACAAAGAGAATTGTAAACAAATGTGTATCGCTGGGCATCTGCCAGTCATAAGACCCCTGTGTTAACTTAAAGTCAGCTACAGTGTCCAATGGCCATGGATACTCACCCGCCATGTTGAGCGAATCGAACACTCTCTCTATCTGTTCTTTTTTTACTCGGCTGGCAAGCTCCTTAATATTCACTATACTTGAATTGTGAAAAATGCTTTGTATATCTGATTGGGAAACGCTATCGTCACTGACGGCTTTCGAGCGCCGTAGTTTAATATCATTCTGTTTTTCTCCGTTTTTCACCTGATAATTGAAAGACTTCAGAAGGGTGTTGACGGTTACAAAAGTTTTAGAGCTGTCTGTATACCTACGAAGTCTTTGCAGCAAGTTTGCTTGTGAGGGGTCCACTTGTTCCCGTTTTCTCAATCTGTATAAGGAATAGAGTTTACCACTGCTTCTTCTAAATACATGATTGTGATCTTTTGACCTGTTCTTTGTGTTCTGCGGAAAATTTTGATTTTGACTTGTTGACCTTGGATGGTTAGTTTTTCGCGTTGAATTGTTTTCTGTCACCTTTCCAACAATTTCGAACCAGTGTTCACTGGCTTTTCCTGGATTTACGTCTATGCGAGGTTTTGGTTTTTCAAGAGTTGGAGAGGTAGAATTTTTCACAGAAATAGTCCTATTGTTCATTACTTCCGCGATCTCATGGACCATTCCTATCGTAGCGTTGTCCTTGCACTTGCCTAAATGGAACACGGGCGATACCAGTGACAGCGAATAGTTCGACACCAACCATGCAATGAGCGACACGACGAAAATAAGCCTGCTTTTCTTATACGTATCAGCAATTACTCCCCACATAGGAGTTCCAAAGAGTTGAATCAGAGGTCTGATACCAATCAATATTCCAGTTTCCTGCGCTGAAAGCCATAGCTGTTTATAAAAAACCGCGAGGTAGGGAAATAACGAGCCTATGGCAGAGAAGAAGAAGAAGTAAAAACTTTTGTAAATTATAAGGCGTCGATTTAGTGTTGGGAAACACCTTAGATGGGATTTGTCATGGTCCTTTTCTGATGATTCCCTCGTTGTGCCCTCCTCCCTTACTTCTTTATTGTGCGTTTTTTCTGACAGGCCATTGCCTCTGGTCGCGGTTACAGCGGAATCTTGAGTGTTACGGAGAATAAGCGCTAATCCATATAACTCACTACCACTTTCATCTTCATGTGATGAAGCGCTTCTCGTTGGATGTGATTGAGCTGCAGTAACAACATGATTAGGATATTTCTGTTGTTGAGAATTAGTTCCTTGTTGCGACGCTTCCAGTTTCTTGATCATGTTACACCGATCGTGGACTTGCTTCAATCAACCTGTTTGTTTTTTCTCACTTGACTGGTACCAGTTTCAAGGCAGTTTTGATCGTGACACTACTGGTGCAAATAAATAGGAATGTAGACACTGTTCTCAGATCCTTAGTTTTAATGATTGTTTTTGGAAATGCAAAAAATGTACTTCAACACCAGCTTTCTACACTCAGTCGACTCATTGACTTTCTTTGGAAATTTCACAGGTGTCCTTTATACATCAGTGAATCTTCTTTTTGTAACTGACAACCCGAAAATGTAAACCTCTTCGTGTTCATCACAAATCACAAACTTAGTCAAGCACCAAACGCTGTTTGTTGTTTTTTAATACAAATAATTACTGACGTTGAGGCGATTCTCTTGCCATTAAGCGGTGGCTGATATTTTACTGCCATGCAATGTTTCGGACCATAAAAAGATAATGAATAAAAAAGAATAAAAAAGTAGGTCACCGTGCCCCAAAGAGAGGCACTGATCGCCATAACCTAGTTATCACACTTTCATGAGTCTATTTAACCAGGGTATAATAGAATATTACATGGATGAAAAAGAACTTCGAATAACGATACTGTGATGAATCAAAGACAAAATACTATTAGTAAGTGAACTTTTCTAACAAGAACGCACAGCGTCACGATGGGTTGACCTTAAGCGTTTGTGTACTCGAAGAGTTATTGACCCTCGCGCACCGTTTCTTGTATGTGTTCTTGAGGTCACGATTTATGCCTTCAAGTAGGACAGTATTTCTACCTAAGTATTCTTCATCTTTCTGTCGTTTCTTTTTTAAGACTCATGTAACACAAAATAGATCATTGCAAAGCTCTTGCGAAAGAACATCAACATTATTTTTTTCAATTGACTGAGCTTAGTGTCGTTATTATGCGCGAGCAATTGACCCAAGAAATTCTGCACAGTACGATGCATGCACAATGCAATTCTTTCTTTACGCAGAAGTTTTTATGTGAAGAGGCTATATACCGACTTTGTCTTTAAGTGCTTCAGAGTTTCGCAGATCCATCCATCATGAAAAAGGACCGAAGACCAACAAACAGCACTACAGAAAGCATTGCCTGAAATTTTCCGACAACGACCTTGCTCGAATTGTGAGATGTCTCAGTTACAGCTGTACGATCATGTGAAATCAGTGTTATCTTTGGGAGTCAAATCATCCAAATATTTAAGTTTCATGGCAATTCACCTAAAATATCTTTGGGTAAGCAGTCTTTAGCAGGTGAAATAAATACCTCTTAAACAGAAAGGAAAGGTGAAGAACAATTTCTGGAAATTAGAAAAACTTATGACTTTAGGTTGAGAATTGAGAAAATGCTATATCACCCATATAAATAGGAGCTTTTGTACCGTTGAGCCTTTACTTTTCTCTCGATTATTGCCACTCGGTGAAATTTCTTGGCGTCGTTGAACGCCAGCTTTGCTCCCCACTGGTTAAGAGCCCAAACATTATTGACTTGACTGATTTTGGAAAAGTAACGGAGCTTTTGCTCCTTCTCAGATATCAAATTTATCTCTCGTTACTCAGTTTTACTTGCTTCAGTCTACCCACAGAGGAAATTTTCAGTGGATTCACTCACCACATACAAGATGTTTTGATGTCCGATTTGTTGCTTCTCAAGAGCCAGAAATCTGAGTTATGAAAGCAAAACAATAGTCTATACAAATTTGAAAAGTAATATTTGTACGAGGGCTTAGTGAAGCAAAAGATTCACAGCGTTAAAGAAGACGCTCGTAAAACGTTAATATGACCATATGACCTCATTGCTGACAACCTATGTTCTTGATCATTTCCAAATCTGCAATTTGGCTCTGTGTTAGCACAGTTAGTCATAGGTTTCTTTCACAGACAGGGAAATACTTTCTTTGTCCTTACAGCAAAATTGGGTTGAATTTCATCGTGGAAGAGCAACGAACGCAAACCCAGCGCAAGGAAAAACAATCACTGAGTAGACCGAGTCATTTGCTTACTCATACGGTTACCAAAATTGTGACATGTGGAAGAGTTTGACAACTTAAACCTCATGGATGAGTGGGTACGCCCAACAACCGATTCTGCTTCATTGAATCTTCTTGTTGTGGTAAGTAGAAGTAACTGACGCAGAAAAACGTTGGGGGATTCAAGACAATACTAAAATTGTCTTTTGAACTTGATCTGTGACCGGTATGTCGTTCCCGGCACTTGTTTAACCAAACATCTACACAGGTTTTATAATCTGTACACCTGCTGTGGCTATCGATCAAACAATAGCTTTTAAAACGAAATCATTTGCTCCAGTGGAGCGATGAAGCCACAGTTAGCATGAAAACTGTTCTTATTTGAACATACAAAGTTCACCTCAATTGATCAGCGCAATTTCTACGACTTGTTTGCACATCTACAATATAGAACTTTTATTAAAGTTGGTGAATTTGGCTTCTACACCCACATGAGAGCTTTTCCAACGGCACATATTCCACTAAAGTTTATCTGCAAGAAGAAATTATTTTAGCAAACTGCCAGTTATTATGTTTTGACCACACCCAAAGTTTCTGACTATGTTAGCAAATAGGGCGGCAAATACTGCCATTTGATGTACACAGGCACCAGAATTCATGAAGGTCTCTGCGTTATTTTATGTTAACAGTAATCTTCGGACTTTCAACAATACTGGGATGTAGCTCAACTAAAAAGAGCTGCATTCATGCAGTATGAAAGCCTTCTAAAGACTCCTGACATGCGTTCCAAGGTCAGACCAGTACGGTACAATTCAAAAACGATATAGCTTAGGTGATGTGTTTCACAGCACAACCTTTATTTCCATTTTTAGTATATGTAATCAGTGCAAACCCTCTATGGTTGGAGAAAAAGCAGCTGGTGATAGATCAGCGTCAGTGCCACAGAGCCACTGGTGGAGAAAAATTCATAATTTGAATGCGCGATCAAGGCTTCAAGAGGTCAGCGGCAGTCTAAACTGTGCAGAGAGGTTCAGCGCATTGGTGTCCTGTCACCGTGGCTACAGTTCAGTGGCATTTTATGCCGTTTTTTCCTTGTTTATTTTGGCATTTATATATGCGATTTGGAAAATCGTCAGCGCCCATTCTCGCTCAGGGAGAAGGCCTGGGTCAGGTAACTCGACATCAGTGGCTAAATTAACCCCTACGACGCGTGCCCCGACTTACTATGTAAGCACACACACCTGGTTACAAAATGAAAATGTCCTTGATCACTTTCATCAAAGTGGAAAGAAAAATCCTGCTTTTGGTAATGAAAGTCCACGAGAGAATCCATATCCAGCGATCTTCATTTCTCCAGGAAACAATGATCGCAGTAAAATCCCTCCAGTGGATATTCCAGTTAGAGCACATCCTGTACTTGGTAATGCATTTCCCTCCTGGACATCAGGCGAAAGAGGAACGAATCCGTTTTATGACTATTATCCAGGACTGGAAAACACGGCTCAACCACCATTAGCCAACCCAACATATCCCACCGCACCGCATCCCTCAGTTTACAATCCATTCTCACCAACAGCACCGTATCCTGCCGGGTTTAATCCTTATCCGCGACTTCCATTTACAAGCCAGAATAACAGACAAAGGTTTCAGTTTAGACCGACAGCCTCCAGTCCTGCTCCTTACAACGTTGACAACTTGGGGATGTTTAATGAAAAAGCTGGAATGTTTTCATCTCCCTTGGCAAACCTGTCTTACAGACACCCTTATTTCTTGCCAACCACTAATAACCAGCTCCCTCAAAGTTCCTATGACGGCAACTATCCGTTAAATACAAGACCTACCGTGCAGACTTCTCTATCTCCTCTAATTGGATTTCTCAAAGAGAGTTCCAATAATGCCAATACATTTAGGCACAAGGCTAAAAAGAGGCGAAGGAAACGAAAGAAACTTCCACGGACGATAAGGAAACAAGTGAAAAAGGGACGGAATCATTTACAAAACCATTTGAAGGATGACTATCTTGAAGACATCGTGGAAAATAACAGAGATAATCAGAAGAAAAAATTTTCAAGAGGGCGCAAAAAATCAGGTCATCACTGGAAGACTATGAGAAACGTAAGAAAGAAAAACCACGAAAAGTCAAACAAGAACTACAATTCTGCAAAGAAGCGAAAACCTAAGGATCGCGTGCAACACGCGCGTCCTAATAAACGAACGCGCATTCCACTTGGACCGCATGGCTATCGACATGCGCGGCATCACGTAAAGAAGCAGCAACATACAGTTCACAAAAGACCACTGCATCCCAAACATCTGGGCTATCATGTCTGGAATAATCAACATATCGAAAAGGCTCGCTCGCACCGAATACCTCATCACCATAGTCAGAGAAATGTGCAACGTCACCGCAGTCCATTACGACCGCATGACTATCGACATGTGCGGTATCACGCGAAGAAGCAGCAACATACAGTACACAATAGGCCACTTCATTCCAAACATCTGAGCCACCATGTTTGGAAAAATCAACATATTAAAAAAGCTCGCTCGCACCAAATACCTCATGATCGTAGTCAGAGAAATATGCAACGTCGTCAAGAGGCCAACCCTAACAAACATCGCAAGGTATTGGACTTCAGGCTATACAAAAAATATCGCAAACACCACTCTATAGCTGACGAAATTCGCGGTAGATGGAACATTAGTCGACATCGAGTCAGAACTTGTAAAGTTATTGACAAATTTTCAACAATTGGAACAGTAAAGATGACCAGGATGAAAGAACACAACCGATACTTACACACATTGTTAGTCTGTCGGCCTGTAAGATTGAGGATTAGGAACAGAGTTCATCGGAGAAAGTATTCTATGAAATATGCGCAGTTGTGCAGTAAAAGGTGGTATTTAACTAGTGGCATTGTTTTTGTTGACAGGAGTTCGAATAACCCAGAACGTCCCCGATTCAAAGTGAGGATTTGTGAGTCCTCTTATGCACATACTGTAAAACTTTTGCCGGCTAAGAGCAAAGAAACGAAGATCTGGAACATTTCTGATAAGTTTGTGCGTAAAATGGAGAGAGAAGATGTGAGGGATTCCAATGACAAGTCTTCATCTCACCAACACGAACGCAAACGCCACCATGGCCACAAAGACGTGAAGAAGCACAAGAAATGGAAGTCGAGAATGCACAAAAACCTGACCAGAAGAAAATCACATCCCAAAGTGAAAGCAAAGAGACAAAAAGTTGTTTTGTCTAATAAATCTAAAACCCTGTCGCATAACGCTAAGCATGATACACTCAGAAAACATCGTAAAGTGAAGAAGTCACAGAACAAAGGAAAGAAACACAAAAGAAATGAAACCAAGCCCACCATTAAAAAGAACGAAACAATTAGCAAACGAAAAGGAGAGAATGGTGATTCTGACAAAGAGTTCTACGACAAACTCTTAAAAGTACTAAAGCTTGCCAAGATTTATGACAAGAAAAATTCCAACGGGACACGGACCGAAAAGATATTTGACTCCCTCGAGGCAGTTCTTACAGAGAGTCAAAATACGACTAAACAGTATGCGCCGAATAAAACCAAACATGCAACAAATACCAGTGTTCAAAAACACATGAAGAGCGGAGGTCATACAAATAGAGAGGTCTCTCCAAAGGATGCCCAGAAAAACCAAGCAAGGAATAAGGACAATATCCAGATGCTCCTAGCGAAAATTCTTCCTGTAATACTTAAGAGCTTACACAATGATACTGAGGCTAGCGGCAAGGTGGTTACTGGGATCACAACGAAACCAACAACAAAGGTCACAACTAAACCAACTAAGCCAAGAACGTCAACATTTAAAACCACTCCACCTAACTTAATAGCGTCGACAACAATTAAATCAAACAACAAAAGCATCGTGGAAATTATGAAAAGCATTCTTCCACTTTTGCTTAAGAAGGCTAAAACAGCAAACAGTGATTCGTTACAGAGTGTTAAACCAATACCTAAGGCGAAACCTCAGTCAGCTCCACCAAAACAAAGATCATCGAAGAAAACAGCGAAGATCTCTGACTTAAGATCTCTTTTGGCAAGTTTGGGAATGGGAAATTTGGCATCAGACAACATAGAAAGTGCAATTTTGGCGAAGGCTACGGCGGATACAGTGAAAACGGGGACTAAACCTACAAGGCAGGCAACTCCATTGCTGCAAATAACGAAGCCTAAACCTTTAACCGCTGTACCTACCATGCAAGCTCCCACACCATTGAGGAACGCTGATGAATTCGTTAATAAAGAAAGTGCAATGGGCTCACAGTCAATTCCGTTACCAGCTGGTGCACAGGCTAACCAGCAAGGGATACCTTCAGGTCCGCTCTCAGCATCTACAGGCACGGCGTTCTCTGATTTGTTACCAGTGTCTTCTGGGAAGCCTGCGGATCAGAAGCCTACGTTCCCCTCTCAAGAAATTGGCAATAATATGAGACCATACATACCATCAGTTAATTCAAATCCTTATTCGAGAAGCATATTATGTTTTGGTGATAGCTTAACAAGCGGTTATTATAATCATGGACACAGCTTTCACCCATACAGCCAAAGGCTGGGTCAGCTACTTAACTCTGACGGAAGGCTAAAGTATTTTATTAAAACCAGTGGTAAAGTGCGCGAAATGGCCCATGGCAGTATGGCAAAGCGCCTGCCGGAAGTGCTTGGAAACAGCTCACGATTTGATTGGGTGATCATTTTGGGCGGAACAAATGACGTTGCGCACGTTAAGAACTTTGGAGATGACGATTCGTTCATGAATCAACTGATCAGTGTCTGGAAGCCGCGAATTGTTCGCGATATTGAAGTTCTTCATGAAATCTCCCATAATTACGGTGCTCGAACGGTCCTGCTCACCATCCCGGAGACAGCTTACGAGGCTTGGCCCAATTTTAAGACCCTCTGGGTCATGCGCAACCGAATCAATCAAGATTTGAGGGAATATGCACGTAGATCACAAGGAAAGACGGTGCTCTGTGACTTGGCAGCCAAGCTGCCCAGACATTCACTCTCGCTTCAGGCTCAAGCTATGTTATGGAATGATCACCTACATCTTACAGCCTATGGATATGACAGAATGGCTGAGATAGTCTACCAGTGTCTAAAACCTTATTTAAGTAAATAAGGCACATCGATATCTCATGGGCTGATATGAGATTGTCTGTTTGCACAAGAAAAGTGTCATATCTTGAACTTAAACATGCTACCCTTTGGAAATCACCGTTTCTCTTAGCACTGTTTAGTCAAACGTAGCATAGTTTCTGTGCCTTTTCTACTGAAAACTTTTTTGGAAGACGAATATTTAGAAACAAATTTTGATATGTTTTTTATACTTTTTGTATTTAGCCTAAATTGTTGTAATTGTTTTGCATTAAGTAATTGTTTTGAGATGTTGCTAAAACTTATTTTCTCTTGACTCGTAGCTGTTTAAAGCCTTCAATTTGTTAATTGCATATTGCTGTCTCATATATTCGTAAGATTAGTGATTAAATTGCGCATTTGAAAAGAACGATGTCATCTTTGTTTCAAACACTGAACTGAGCCAATAAAGCTGAAATCCGTTTCCCTGCTATTTTTAAATTAACGTGGAGGTGGGAGCATGTATTAGTGGTAAGACGCTGGACCTGTAGTCCGGAGATCTCTGGTCCAAGATCTCCGTGACCCTACCCTCGGTAGTCCCGCGTTACTTGAGTATAAGATGATTCGCCTCCTGCCAGTTGGGATTCTTACCCTATTACAGTGCAACCTCCCTTTGCGACTACCTGTTGTAACCGACCATTTCACCACGTATCAAAATTTTTTCAGTCGAAAGAGGAATAAGAACCTGTCGTCAGCGACCACCTATCATAAGCGACCGCGACCACCTTTTAGAGTTGACGATTTGAAATGTTTTGCTGTTTTCAACTTCCCCGTATGCGACCACTTATCTTCTAATCCGATCACTCCGTCGGTGCAAATTTGTCACATGTTCACTTGCTTGGTCATCGCCGCCATCCTAAATGTCGCAAAACAGACATGCAACCCACACGCAAGCTGTAAACTGAAATGAAAAAGTGCAGTATCTTGAGAATTCGAGGATGAATCTGTCATTCCTCACAGAGACGTGCTCAATTGTCTAATAGCAATTGAATATTATTAAATTATTTTCCAAGGGCCAAAAATTTGGAATTTTCTAGCAAACCATATTAGAAACTGAACTTAGACTCGCTGTCCGGTGTCAAAAGAAGATCGCACAGTTTTCTCTTAAATCTTAATTGGCATGATTTTCCCACTCCTGTCCTCACTGGTCTTGGATTTCGTGAGGAAGCCTCCTTCGTACAAAGCTCTATTCGTGCTTTACAGAAACAAAAAGAAAATTTATTTCGATCCCATGCTGCCTGATTTCTAACAAGCTCAGAACTGCATCGATCATGGAAAGCTCCAGCAGTAGATGCAATGAAAGTTCACTCAAAGGGCCTGACAATGATAAAGAACTGACCGGTAAAGGTCACTTTGTTCGCTGACTCGTTCGCTTATGGTTAGCTATCTCTAATTATTATTCACGTTTTATGTTAATATTCTTTGTAGCTAGTCGGTTAAAGTACGTATCCAGCAAAGTCTCGCTAGAGATCTTCTGGAATCAGCGCAAGATCGTAAACAACGTACATCAAAATGGCTAGAATGGCGTTTTATCATTGCTTCGAACTTGACCACCACTTCCGCAACATCCTGCACTGCCGAGTGGTTTGCTCTTTGGTGCATCAAGACCTTTCTTAGATTCACAACGGGGGCAACAGTGGCTCAGTGGCATCACCGGGCAAAATCAACACCGAAAGGGCGTATTCCAGTAAGACCGCTGTGCAAAATGACATGCAGAGGATCATTGACATTTTTGGGCCGCGAAGCAATCGCTCCTCACGCTTATTCCAGACTTAAAGGGACACCGTCAGCCTCGAGATCGCGCTGGCCTGTACACTAGTTTTGTCGCTTTTGTAAAGCGTTTACCTCAACCCGAAATAAAAACTACGCGTCTTAGACATCGATAAAATCCGCTTCAATCGTGCTTTGTGGTTCATTTGATCTACGATCTTTTACTCAAAAACTGTTCCTGAATATTATTTTAGTCATCTTTTAAAATTATTTTATCGTATTTGGCTAAAACGGATTGAATCAAGTATCCAATGGAACATGACAGAGGAGGAGGGAAACGTAAAGGCGCCGGGGGGGAAGAAATCGCCTGCATTAACGAAAATAACGAGGGAGATCAATCAAAAACACTGGAGAGCCAACCACCATTCTATATATTGGGAAAATCGGGTGTTCTCAAGCGTGGAGAAAGATATTCGTGCGGAGGGATTCTTTAGCAACGATTCGGTGTTCGCTTCATGGCTGCTTGATTTGGAGCTCGGACGAAGGCAAAAAAATGAGTGAGTCAAAGTACCAGCTCGTTCTGCGAAGCAAAGTATCTGATTCACTCCACCTCATTCTCCGATCCTTTCGACTTTGGACTTGTCGCTTATAGACGTTTCGCCTTCCCTGGACATGTTCATCTGTAAATTATCCGTGGTATTAAAGAAAATTAGTGCTCTAGTGTAAATTATGCTCTACAATAACAATGTAGATTTGCATTTACTTCGATTCGAGAGGTTTAAAGATTTGCCGACGGGCTTTTGGATTCACACGCGTGCTGTTGTGATATGCAAATATTAGCTGGGAAATGGTATCTAATGCACATGCGCATCAGCTGACTGTGTCCCTTTAACGTAGTAAATCCCATCTCTTTTTTAGCATTTTGAACTTTTGAAATATTTTCTTCAGCGAATGGTTATTATGAATTAACACGGAGTCGCGAAAAAAGGATGTCGTTCGAATAACACTCTGTTACACAAGCCGCGCCTACGCAGTTCCAAATCAAAACACAACAAATCTCGTCGCTGTCGAGAACTCGTATATTCTTCAAAAAGTCAATCAGGTTTCCAATACATATGTAGTAGGTTTCCTAAAGGTACGTACAAAGTCTCATCGAGCTCTGAAATACATAAGTAAAATCATAAAAGACCTTAACTTACCGACTGTTGCACGACAAGTAAACAAAATAGGGTTTGTTCCTTGTTCATGGGAGAGAACAGAGTCACGTGGTATACAACGTAGGTCCGTAACATATGCGTATAGTCGCTGCACACTCAGTCCCCAGACAACATTTTCTCGCGTTCCCACATAACAGCATTTTTTTTCCTACCGAAACAACTTACTGGTTCACGACAAGAAGTAGGGAACGCATTTTATGGTGAAGCACCTGCTATTGTCTTGGAATTGCGTGAATATAACTCTCCTATTTTTACTATAATTTCGCTTTTCGCTTAAGTTCTAATTTTATTTCAGATGAGAGATGTTCTATTATGGCAACCATAGCAACTCCTTACAGCAGGCAGTGAAGCGTCACAAAGTACCATGAAAACATGTTTTTTTTGGCAGGGAGGCTGGTGTTTACTGCCGAGCTATTCACGAGAGCAGGTTTTACAGTTTATTTACACGCATATTGGCAAATCATCATTTAGTTAATTTCCTCTTCGTTTCGGTTCGTGGGATTATTAAAACTGTGAAGTTTTTGCCGACTCTGGTTCCTACAAGAAGGGGAGAGGGCAGGTTTTGAATTCTAAAGTATGTGCTGGAGTGCTCAAGAAGGAACTAAGATTTACAGATGTTTTCTTGGGGCTGATAAACAATTATGGGTATCCAAAGCATTTTACGCTTCATTTTATGTAGCCATTGGGGCGCTGTTTCCGTATTTACCTGTCTACTTCAAACAATTAAAATTATCGTCGCATCAGAATGGAATCCTTACACATGCATCTAGTTGCTTGCAATCCTGGACATACTACTACTTCGACAGACACAGTTCAAACTCTTTATCAAAGTGAGGCTAAAATGTTCCAAAGTCGAGTCAAATTGTGAAGGAAAACTTGGTGACGATTATTGCAATTTCGTATGTATCCAGTTACTTGCAATCTTGGGGCTGGGTAAGAGGTATCGAAACCAACACGTTTCTATGATAGTTAACACTGGTTAGCGCTAACCATGCTTCGAGCGCAACTCGTGCCTGGACATATCTCTTGATCTCGAGAGCGTACGCCGACAGACAAGAGGCACTTCAACCCTCTTTATCAAAGCCAGGCTAAAATATTCCAAAGTCGAATCAAATTGTGACGGGACACTTTCTAACGATTTACAATTGCGTATGTATTTAGTTACTTGCAATCATGGCGCTGGTTGTCGAGGCATGGTTAGCGCTAACCATTGGTTAAGAGATATCGAAACCAATACGTTTCTATGGGAGCGTAACTCGGGCCTGGACATATTTCTCGATCTCGAGAGCGTACGCCGACAGACAAGAGGCACTTCAACCTCTTTATCAGAGTGATTCTAAAATGTTCTAAACTAGGCGTGAATATCGAGATCAATTACCACTGCAACAAGATATAACGACAGATTACAATGACTGCGAAAAGGAAACCGAGGCGAATTCCAAAATTACTTTCGACTGTATAGAAATCCTTTTCGACCAGAAGCCGTACAACTCACCTCAGACGCCCCTTCCTCTTAGGTGCATTCAAATTAGCCCTCGATCTTGCCGTTTACTGAGCAGGATTTGCAATCCACCTGCTTGCATTGTCAAAAAGTCCATTCCCGGAAAAGCTGCTGTTTCCTATAGAATAACGAAGAGATCATCGTTTCGTTATATTGAGATGCAATGATCTTGGTGAGATTTCCAAACTCCTCAATGGGTGACCTGGGCTATTTACTGCCAACAACTTTCAACCCTTTTGTTTCCAATCATTTATTTTCGAAAAAGAAAATTTGTAAAGGGATTCTGTCGTCATTTCCGAATAGACAGACAAAATGATTGGAGTTGAGACAGCTTTATTATTGTTATTTTTTTAACATTCATTTCTACCTTCTTTGTTACAGCGTGGCTCTGAAGTATTCATAATCTGGAGCTATAGCAATTCGGACATTGCCGAACAAATTATTTTAAACAAATTATCTCTAAAACGAAACCTGACTTACATTTTAGTCATATGAAAGACAACACTGGTACATACTCAGATCCAACTCAAATAGCTACACAGTTTAATAATTTTTTTGCTAATATTGGTCCTTCTTTGGCGAATAAGATTCCACTCTCTCAGTCTTCCCACAGAGATTTTATGATTGGCCACCATATAAATTGTTTTTACACTACCCCAACCTCCCCGACAGAGGTTGCTAATATAGTTTATTCTTTAAAAAATAGTATGTGTGAGGGTTTTGATGGTCTTTGTATCTCTCCTGTAAAAGAAACCATTGATCTAATAGCTGTGCCATTGTCTCATATATGTAACCTGTCATTCTCCTATGGTGTCTTCCCCACACAGCTCAAGACAGCAAAGATCCTCCCTATCTTCAAATGTGATGACTCTTCTTTGTTTTCTAATTATAGGCCTATTTCCATTCTTCCCTGCCTTTCTAAGGTTTTTGAGAAACTCTTTTACATTAGACTGTCTGGATTTCTTGAAAAATTTGACATCCTTAATCGCTCTCAATATGGCTTCAGACCACGACACTCTACTACTATGGCTATTCTTGAATTTGTTAACAATGTTTATGAAGGTTTTGAAAATAATGAATGCACTGTTGGAATTTTCTTAGACCTTAAGAAGGCATTTGATACGGTCAACCATCAGATCCTTATTGATAAATTAAACTTTTATGGTATCCGTGGTACTCCTCTGGCCTGGCTTACTAGTTATTTGACTGATAGGCAGCAATATGTTATGGTCAATGGTCATGTGTCTCCCAATAAAACAGTCAAGTGTGGAGTACCTCAGGGTTCGGTCCTTGGCCCTCTCCTTTTCCTCTTATACATTAATGATCTTTTCCATTCTTCTAATTATCTCTCGTTTATTCTCTTTGCAGACGACACTAATGTTTTTTTTCGTCATAAAGATTTGGCTACTTTAGTAAACATTGTTAATCAAGAGCTTTCTCATGTCTCTTCCTGGTTTAATGCAAACAAGCTTACTATCCACCCCGACAAGTCCAAATTTATTATCTTCCATCCACGGCGTAAACAGATTGATCTCTCCGAAGTTAACATCTATGTAAATAACACTCCGGTAACTCGGGTAGAGAAATGTACGTTTCTTGGAATCATTATTCATGAAAATCTTTCATGGAAACATCATATTACTACTGTCTGTGATAAGGTTGCTAAGGTTATAGGAATCTTACATAAGTCAAGACGATATCTACCTTCGGATACCCTAAAAACCTTGTATAATTCCCTTTTCTTACCGTATATTAATTATTGCAATTTGATTTGGGGGTCCACATTTGTCTCTTACCTCGAACCACTTTATATACTACAAAAGAAAGCCATTCGTATTATTACATTTTCTCCTCCACGAACACATTCTAAACCTCTCTTTTCCAAGCTCAATATTCTTTCGCTCCACTTGCTCTATAAATTTCATGTCTCTTGTTTTGTTTTCTCATATTTCAATCGCCTCGTACCTGCCTCTCTCTCTTCGCTTCTACATCTTAATTGTGAGTTTCATGATTATTTAACTCGCTCTCGTCTCAACTTACACAAATTCTCGCGTAGGTATCAATTTGCTATTTGCTCTCAAGCCCCAACTATTTGGAATGACATCCCTCTAACTTTGCGCAACAGTCTTGCCATCAGCAACTTCAAAAAGAAGCTTAAATCGTACTTCTTAAGCCTGAATTAAATCTTTGAGCTACCATTAGTGAATATTATTCTGAACTTCTGATATACCTGGATTATTATCATTAGCTTTGCATTTCTATTGGTCTACAAGTACCAAGTACAAGTATTTTTATTTAAGTTTATTACCTAGCTTAGTCTACTGTTCTTTGTAAAATAGTCTTTGTCTCTGACCAAAAGCCATTTAAGCCTCTGGCTTTGGCCAAACTTACGGTTTCACCTTGTATGGCATAAAAACAATAAAGAATAAGAATAAAGATGAAAGAAACTTCAGTTCAGTTCAGTTCAGTTCTTTATTTTTCTAATAGCCATTGTTAACAAATTGGACATGCCCACAGGTAGCAGATGCTAATCTGGGTGGGTCATGTCGTGACTAAAAAGAGTAGGTAGACAAGTTTACAGGAAAATCAAGAAGATAAACGTACAAGAATATAAATTATAAAATTAAGTTTGTGAGCTAATTAGTTTGTGGGCACATTAGGAGAAAGCGCCATGAGATATCTTATTTTACAAAAATTCTTAATAGATCTAAATCTGGAATAATACAATTAAAGCTATACTTATTATTCTAAGAAAATATAATAAAATCTTAAGAAAACTTGACCTTTTGAATAATGTTTCGTATACCAAGGTAAGAGTCTTCCGAAGTCAGGATATCGAAAAGTATTCTTTTAATTTTTCTTTTGAAGTCATATTTTGAAAGATTTCTTAATGTAAGAGGCATCCTTGATCCGGTTAACCTCCGCAGTAGGAGGGAGTCCCAGGGCCTCTGTAGTTAATTGAGTGGTGTTGCGTCTCGAAGCCAATACTTTCTCCCGAGACATTCTTCTTGTAAATTTGCAAATAATCGCGTTGGGTTGTCTTCGGCGGCCATTATCAGTCGTTGCGTTGCGTTGTGGAACCCTGTGTGCAATGTCAATGTCAGAACCAGAGATATCGTTTCCAAGGGAAGAAAATAGCTTGAGGCAAAGATTGGCCGTATCTTCTACTGATTCATTCTCGATAATTTGCGGAACACCTACAATCTTTAAGTTACACTGATAACTGTAATAAAGTATGTCATCAATGGCTTTATCGATCCTGTCAAAATTTTTCTCTAATAAATCCAGCCTTTGAGAGAATCTGCCAAGATCTTCTTCTAGAGTAGTTTTAGATTGTACCAAGGCGTCGTAGCTGTCACTAAGAAATTGTACATCCTGCGTGTCTGGTGGAACTATGGTCGCTGTACGGCTTTCCCTTTGTTCCGCCATCTTGCTCTTAATGGATTCGAACTCCTTTTTTAACGCTTCTAGTTGCCTCTTCAACTGATCGTTTTCGTTGCGTAGAGCTTTCACTTTATCCTTGTCTCCCATTTCTTAAGTAATGGATATATTATTACAATAAACATTTGGTTCGTGAATTGTAACTTTTTAAGTTACATTCATCAATTTTCAAACCAGAGTAGCATCAAACCATGTCAAACATTTGGTATCTTTACAACAAAACTGGATTTCGATTGAACCGACAAATGTAAGCGCGGAACGTAAAAATGGTGCAGCTGTCGGCAGGAGGAACGGGAAGTCGCGAAAGGTACAAACTGCTACCAGCTCTGGCGCGTGTTTTGATTGGCTAGGAGCTACAACGAGTTGCAAAAATACTTGAGACACTGTACGCCATTTGGCCTTGAATGACGTTTCCATGATCTTCCGCTTTCCCTCCCCCTCCCCCTCTTATCAAAGTTGTTAACGGCGCAGCACTATGCTCGAAACTTTGAGGAACAACTTTGAAAGGGGGAGAGGGAGGGGGTGAGAATTGCATGTCACAGATTTGTTAGCAGCAGCGTTTTAGAGAAAGAAGAGACGTTTTTGATGGCGAATGTCTCAACAATTTTGCAACTGGTTGTCTCAATGCTAGTGCACTGTATGGCCACTTTATTAGTTAAGGAATCTGGGCGAGAGCTATTGTAGTTTTTGCTTTTAATGAAGTGTTTAAAACAAATAGGGTTTCATTGTCTTACATCACGTGGATTAAAAATGGCCAGCGGATAAAGCTCATTTTGTGCTGTTTATCGTACGACGTAATCGGAGCGTATTTCACTGCTTTTACGGAGCAAACCCGAAAACATTCTTAAGCTTCGATATAGACTACTTATATAACTCCGTTTTTGCTCTTACGGTCTGTAAAGACGTGATTCTAAGCCATTTACTGTGAATCTCCGTCAGGCAGGAGGTTTACCTTTTCAAATGACGCCAAAAGCCGACACTAGATTCAGGAGATAAGCTGTTGTTGATGTAAAAGAATTAGCCACATAAACAGACATTCTAATGTGATCGCGTGCCATTAAATCCAGCTGCTTAGAAAACAGCGGCAAAATACATAAAATGAAATGCCAAAGTGCTGTCAATGCTTTGCATCGTTTATGTTACACTGATTGAAACGTTTTTTACTAATTTCCAAAAAGGACTGTTACGAAATTCAACGGTCTACCATTCTAGCACGGTCTACCATTGCGTTCACTAAAAAATACATTAAGATATCATATATCTTACTCTTCGATGGTAGACCGTGCTAAAATGGTAGACCGTCAGAAAATCAAAGGAAATGCATATTACACTTATAATCGTTTTACCACTGTTCTCGTTTGGCATTTGTCACTATTTAGGATTGGAAAGAAATGATAGTAGCCCAAGTAGTTTTCTCCTAAAGCCATTTTCTCAAAAAGTAACGCAATCACAGAATGTTACATGACCAAATAGCATGCCAATTGTTGTTGCGTTACAAAATAAAAGGGACGAAATTACTACACTGTTGTCCTGATAAAATTAAATGCCTAGTAGTCTTGTAGGGCGGTCTTTATTGTCGGCTAAAATCAAATGTAAGCAGTTATGCATTGGCGCGATAGTATTGTCAATAATGTTACTTCGCATTGAGCATTGACTATGGTGTGCTCTCTACTGGTAGTGTTAACTCTTGAAAAGTCTCACACCTGTCATATCTTATAAACGCTTTAAGTTGGGCGTCTATGTCTAGACGCCCTAGACGTAGGGCGTCTATTAAGTTGCACGAACAAAAGGAAAGAATACAGTCCGATTTGTTACGTCATTAACTGCAAGTTAAGAAAATTCGACGAATTCAACTTTAGTTTTTTGCATACTCTCTAACGAACTAGGACGTCAATATGTCTAAGACTATAATAAGGAAATATAGTTCTTCAAAATTAATTGCTAAGCTCCATTGTTGCATCCTTCATACCAGAGAAAACAAAGTTCACTTTTATACCTTAATTAGACAACGAGTTGCAAAAATACTTGAGACACTGTACGCCATTTGGCCTTGAATGACGTTTCCATGATCTTCCGCTTTCCCTCCCCCTCCCCCTCTTATCAAAGTTGTTAACGGCGCAGCACTATGCTCGAAACTTTGAGGAACAACTTTGAAAGGGGGAGAGGGAGGGGGTGAGAATTGCATGTCACAGATTTGTTAGCAGCAGCGTTTTAGAGAAAGAAGAGACGTTTTTGATGGCGAATGTCTCAACAATTTTGCAACTGGTTGTCTCAATGCTAGTGCACTGTATGGCCACTTTATTAGTTAAGGAATCTGGGCGAGAGCTATTGTAGTTTTTGCTTTTAATGAAGTGTTTAAAACAAATAGGGTTTCATTGTCTTACATCACGTGGATTAAAAATGGCCAGCGGATAAAGCTCATTTTGTGCTGTTTATCGTACGACGTAATCGGAGCGTATTTCACTGCTTTTACGGAGCAAACCCGAAAACATTCTTAAGCTTCGATATAGACTACTTATATAACTCCGTTTTTGCTCTTACGGTCTGTAAAGACGTGATTCTAAGCCATTTACTGTGAATCTCCGTCAGGCAGGAGGTTTACCTTTTCAAATGACGCCAAAAGCCGACACTAGATTCAGAAGATAAGCTGTTGTTGATGTAAAAGAATTAGCCACATAAACAGACATTCTAATGTGATCGCGTGCCATTAAATCCAGCTGCTTAGAAAACAGCGGCAAAATACATAAAATGAAATGCCAAAGTGCTGTCAATGCTTTGCATCGTTTATGTTACACTGATTGAAACGTTTTTTACTAATTTCCAAAAAGGACTGTTACGAAATTCAACGGTCTACCATTCTAGCACGGTCTACCATTGCGTTCACTAAAAAATACATTAAGATATCATATATCTTACTCTTCGATGGTAGACCGTGCTAAAATGGTAGACCGTCAGAAAATCAAAGGAAATGCATATTACACTTATAATCGTTTTACCACTGTTCTCGTTTGGCATTTGTCACTATTTAGGATTGGAAAGAAATGATAGTAGCCCAAGTAGTTTTCTCCTAAAGCCATTTTCTCAAAAAGTAACGCAATCACAGAATGTTACATGACCAAATAGCATGCCAATTGTTGTTGCGTTACAAAATAAAAGGGACGAAATTACTACACTGTTGTCCTGATAAAATTAAATGCCTAGTAGTCTTGTAGGGCGGTCTTTATTGTCGGCTAAAATCAAATGTAAGCAGTTATGCATTGGCGCGATAGTATTGTCAATAATGTTACTTCGCATTGAGCATTGACTATGGTGTGCTCTCTACTGGTAGTGTTAACTCTTGAAAAGTCTCACACCTGTCATATCTTATAAACGCTTTAAGTTGGGCGTCTATGTCTAGACGCCCTAGACGTAGGGCGTCTATTAAGTTGCACGAACAAAAGGAAAGAATACAGTCCGATTTGTTACGTCATTAACTGCAAGTTAAGAAAATTCGACGAATTCAACTTTAGTTTTTTGCATACTCTCTAACGAACTAGGACGTCAATATGTCTAAGACTATAATAAGGAAATATAGTTCTTCAAAATTAATTGCTAAGCTCCATTGTTGCATCCTTCATACCAGAGAAAACAAAGTTCACTTTTATACCTTAATTAGACAACGAGTTGCAAAAATACTTGAGACACTGTACGCCATTTGGCCTTGAATGACGTTTCCATGATCTTCCGCTTTCCCTCCCCCTCCCCCTCTTATCAAAGTTGTTAACGGCGCAGCACTATGCTCGAAACTTTGAGGAACAACTTTGAAAGGGGGAGAGGGAGGGGGTGAGAATTGCATGTCACAGATTTGTTAGCAGCAGCGTTTTAGAGAAAGAAGAGACGTTTTTGATGGCGAATGTCTCAACAATTTTGCAACTGGTTGTCTCAATGCTAGTGCACTGTATGGCCACTTTATTAGTTAAGGAATCTGGGCGAGAGCTATTGTAGTTTTTGCTTTTAATGAAGTGTTTAAAACAAATAGGGTTTCATTGTCTTACATCACGTGGATTAAAAATGGCCAGCGGATAAAGCTCATTTTGTGCTGTTTATCGTACGACGTAATCGGAGCGTATTTCACTGCTTTTACGGAGCAAACCCGAAAACATTCTTAAGCTTCGATATAGACTACTTATATAACTCCGTTTTTGCTCTTACGGTCTGTAAAGACGTGATTCTAAGCCATTTACTGTGAATCTCCGTCAGGCAGGAGGTTTACCTTTTCAAATGACGCCAAAAGCCGACACTAGATTCAGGAGATAAGCTGTTGTTGATGTAAAAGAATTAGCCACATAAACAGACATTCTAATGTGATCGCGTGCCATTAAATCCAGCTGCTTAGAAAACAGCGGCAAAATACATAAAATGAAATGCCAAAGTGCTGTCAATGCTTTGCATCGTTTATGTTACACTGATTGAAACGTTTTTTACTAATTTCCAAAAAGGACTGTTACGAAATTCAACGGTCTACCATTCTAGCACGGTCTACCATTGCGTTCACTAAAAAATACATTAAGATATCATATATCTTACTCTTCGATGGTAGACCGTGCTAAAATGGTAGACCGTCAGAAAATCAAAGGAAATGCATATTACACTTATAATCGTTTTACCACTGTTCTCGTTTGGCATTTGTCACTATTTAGGATTGGAAAGAAATGATAGTAGCCCAAGTAGTTTTCTCCTAAAGCCATTTTCTCAAAAAGTAACGCAATCACAGAATGTTACATGACCAAATAGCATGCCAATTGTTGTTGCGTTACAAAATAAAAGGGACGAAATTACTACACTGTTGTCCTGATAAAATTAAATGCCTAGTAGTCTTGTAGGGCGGTCTTTATTGTCGGCTAAAATCAAATGTAAGCAGTTATGCATTGGCGCGATAGTATTGTCAATAATGTTACTTCGCATTGAGCATTGACTATGGTGTGCTCTCTACTGGTAGTGTTAACTCTTGAAAAGTCTCACACCTGTCATATCTTATAAACGCTTTAAGTTGGGCGTCTATGTCTAGACGCCCTAGACGTAGGGCGTCTATTAAGTTGCACGAACAAAAGGAAAGAATACAGTCCGATTTGTTACGTCATTAACTGCAAGTTAAGAAAATTCGACGAATTCAACTTTAGTTTTTTGCATACTCTCTAACGAACTAGGACGTCAATATGTCTAAGACTATAATAAGGAAATATAGTTCTTCAAAATTAATTGCTAAGCTCCATTGTTGCATCCTTCATACCAGAGAAAACAAAGTTCACTTTTATACCTTAATTAGACAACGAGTTGCAAAAATACTTGAGACACTGTACGCCATTTGGCCTTGAATGACGTTTCCATGATCTTCCGCTTTCCCTCCCCCTCCCCCTCTTATCAAAGTTGTTAACGGCGCAGCACTATGCTCGAAACTTTGAGGAACAACTTTGAAAGGGGGAGAGGGAGGGGGTGAGAATTGTATGTCACAGATTTGTTAGCAGCAGCGTTTTAGAGAAAGAAGAGACGTTTTTGATGGCGAATGTCTCAACAATTTTGCAACTGGTTGTCTCAATGCTAGTGCACTGTATGGCCACTTTATTAGTTAAGGAATCTGGGCGAGAGCTATTGTAGTTTTTGCTTTTAATGAAGTGTTTAAAACAAATAGGGTTTCATTGTCTTACATCACGTGGATTAAAAATGGCCAGCGGATAAAGCTCATTTTGTGCTGTTTATCGTACGACGTAATCGGAGCGTATTTCACTGCTTTTACGGAGCAAACCCGAAAACATTCTTAAGCTTCGATATAGACTACTTATATAACTCCGTTTTTGCTCTTACGGTCTGTAAAGACGTGATTCTAAGCCATTTACTGTGAATCTCCGTCAGGCAGGAGGTTTACCTTTTCAAATGACGCCAAAAGCCGACACTAGATTCAGAAGATAAGCTGTTGTTGATGTAAAAGAATTAGCCACATAAACAGACATTCTAATGTGATCGCGTGCCATTAAATCCAGCTGCTTAGAAAACAGCGGCAAAATACATAAAATGAAATGCCAAAGTGCTGTCAATGCTTTGCATCGTTTATGTTACACTGATTGAAACGTTTTTTACTAATTTCCAAAAAGGACTGTTACGAAATTCAACGGTCTACCATTCTAGCACGGTCTACCATTGCGTTCACTAAAAAATACATTAAGATATCATATATCTTACTCTTCGATGGTAGACCGTGCTAAAATGGTAGACCGTCAGAAAATCAAAGGAAATGCATATTACACTTATAATCGTTTTACCACTGTTCTCGTTTGGCATTTGTCACTATTTAGGATTGGAAAGAAATGATAGTAGCCCAAGTAGTTTTCTCCTAAAGCCATTTTCTCAAAAAGTAACGCAATCACAGAATGTTACATGACCAAATAGCATGCCAATTGTTGTTGCGTTACAAAATAAAAGGGACGAAATTACTACACTGTTGTCCTGATAAAATTAAATGCCTAGTAGTCTTGTAGGGCGGTCTTTATTGTCGGCTAAAATCAAATGTAAGCAGTTATGCATTGGCGCGATAGTATTGTCAATAATGTTACTTCGCATTGAGCATTGACTATGGTGTGCTCTCTACTGGTAGTGTTAACTCTTGAAAAGTCTCACACCTGTCATATCTTATAAACGCTTTAAGTTGGGCGTCTATGTCTAGACGCCCTAGACGTAGGGCGTCTATTAAGTTGCACGAACAAAAGGAAAGAATACAGTCCGATTTGTTACGTCATTAACTGCAAGTTAAGAAAATTCGACGAATTCAACTTTAGTTTTTTGCATACTCTCTAACGAACTAGGACGTCAATATGTCTAAGACTATAATAAGGAAATATAGTTCTTCAAAATTAATTGCTAAGCTCCATTGTTGCATCCTTCATACCAGAGAAAACAAAGTTCACTTTTATACCTTAATTAGACAACGAGTTGCAAAAATACTTGAGACACTGTACGCCATTTGGCCTTGAATGACGTTTCCATGATCTTTCGCTTTCCCTCCCCCTCCCCCTCTTATCAAAGTTGTTAACGGCGCAGCACTATGCTCGAAACTTTGAGGAACAACTTTGAAAGGGGGAGAGGGAGGGGGTGAGAATTGCATGTCACAGATTTGTTAGCAGCAGCGTTTTAGAGAAAGAAGAGACGTTTTTGATGGCGAATGTCTCAACAATTTTGCAACTGGTTGTCTCAATGCTAGTGCACTGTATGGCCACTTTATTAGTTAAGGAATCTGGGCGAGAGCTATTGTAGTTTTTGCTTTTAATGAAGTGTTTAAAACAAATAGGGTTTCATTGTCTTACATCACGTGGATTAAAAATGGCCAGCGGATAAAGCTCATTTTGTGCTGTTTATCGTACGACGTAATCGGAGCGTATTTCACTGCTTTTACGGAGCAAACCCGAAAACATTCTTAAGCTTCGATATAGACTACTTATATAACTCCGTTTTTGCTCTTACGGTCTGTAAAGACGTGATTCTAAGCCATTTACTGTGAATCTCCGTCAGGCAGGAGGTTTACCTTTTCAAATGACGCCAAAAGCCGACACTAGATTCAGGAGATAAGCTGTTGTTGATGTAAAAGAATTAGCCACATAAACAGACATTCTAATGTGATCGCGTGCCATTAAATCCAGCTGCTTAGAAAACAGCGGCAAAATACATAAAATGAAATGCCAAAGTGCTGTCAATGCTTTGCATCGTTTATGTTACACTGATTGAAACGTTTTTTACTAATTTCCAAAAAGGACTGTTACGAAATTCAACGGTCTACCATTCTAGCACGGTCTACCATTGCGTTCACTAAAAAATACATTAAGATATCATATATCTTACTCTTCGATGGTAGACCGTGCTAAAATGGTAGACCGTCAGAAAATCAAAGGAAATGCATATTACACTTATAATCGTTTTACCACTGTTCTCGTTTGGCATTTGTCACTATTTAGGATTGGAAAGAAATGATAGTAGCCCAAGTAGTTTTCTCCTAAAGCCATTTTCTCAAAAAGTAACGCAATCACAGAATGTTACATGACCAAATAGCATGCCAATTGTTGTTGCGTTACAAAATAAAAGGGACGAAATTACTACACTGTTGTCCTGATAAAATTAAATGCCTAGTAGTCTTGTAGGGCGGTCTTTATTGTCGGCTAAAATCAAATGTAAGCAGTTATGCATTGGCGCGATAGTATTGTCAATAATGTTACTTCGCATTGAGCATTGACTATGGTGTGCTCTCTACTGGTAGTGTTAACTCTTGAAAAGTCTCACACCTGTCATATCTTATAAACGCTTTAAGTTGGGCGTCTATGTCTAGACGCCCTAGACGTAGGGCGTCTATTAAGTTGCACGAACAAAAGGAAAGAATACAGTCCGATTTGTTACGTCATTAACTGCAAGTTAAGAAAATTCGACGAATTCAACTTTAGTTTTTTGCATACTCTCTAACGAACTAGGACGTCAATATGTCTAAGACTATAATAAGGAAATATAGTTCTTCAAAATTAATTGCTAAGCTCCATTGTTGCATCCTTCATACCAGAGAAAACAAAGTTCACTTTTATACCTTAATTAGACAACGAGTTGCAAAAATACTTGAGACACTGTACGCCATTTGGCCTTGAATGACGTTTCCATGATCTTCCGCTTTCCCTCCCCCTCCCCCTCTTATCAAAGTTGTTAACGGCGCAGCACTATGCTCGAAACTTTGAGGAACAACTTTGAAAGGGGGAGAGGGAGGGGGTGAGAATTGCATGTCACAGATTTGTTAGCAGCAGCGTTTTAGAGAAAGAAGAGACGTTTTTGATGGCGAATGTCTCAACAATTTTGCAACTGGTTGTCTCAATGCTAGTGCACTGTATGGCCACTTTATTAGTTAAGGAATCTGGGCGAGAGCTATTGTAGTTTTTGCTTTTAATGAAGTGTTTAAAACAAATAGGGTTTCATTGTCTTACATCACGTGGATTAAAAATGGCCAGCGGATAAAGCTCATTTTGTGCTGTTTATCGTACGACGTAATCGGAGCGTATTTCACTGCTTTTACGGAGCAAACCCGAAAACATTCTTAAGCTTCGATATAGACTACTTATATAACTCCGTTTTTGCTCTTACGGTCTGTAAAGACGTGATTCTAAGCCATTTACTGTGAATCTCCGTCAGGCAGGAGGTTTACCTTTTCAAATGACGCCAAAACCCGACACTAGATTCAGGAGATAAGCTGTTGTTGATGTAAAAGAATTAGCCACATAAACAGACATTCTAATGTGATCGCGTGCCATTAAATCCAGCTGCTTAGAAAACAGCGGCAAAATACATAAAATGAAATGCCAAAGTGCTGTCAATGCTTTGCATCGTTTATGTTACACTGATTGAAACGTTTTTTACTAATTTCCAAAAAGGACTGTTACGAAATTCAACGGTCTACCATTCTAGCACGGTCTACCATTGCGTTCACTAAAAAATACATTAAGATATCATATATCTTACTCTTCGATGGTAGACCGTGCTAAAATGGTAGACCGTCAGAAAATCAAAGGAAATGCATATTACACTTATAATCGTTTTACCACTGTTCTCGTTTGGCATTTGTCACTATTTAGGATTGGAAAGAAATGATAGTAGCCCAAGTAGTTTTCTCCTAAAGCCATTTTCTCAAAAAGTAACGCAATCACAGAATGTTACATGACCAAATAGCATGCCAATTGTTGTTGCGTTACAAAATAAAAGGGACGAAATTACTACACTGTTGTCCTGATAAAATTAAATGCCTAGTAGTCTTGTAGGGCGGTCTTTATTGTCGGCTAAAATCAAATGTAAGCAGTTATGCATTGGCGCGATAGTATTGTCAATAATGTTACTTCGCATTGAGCATTGACTATGGTGTGCTCTCTACTGGTAGTGTTAACTCTTGAAAAGTCTCACACCTGTCATATCTTATAAACGCTTTAAGTTGGGCGTCTATGTCTAGACGCCCTAGACGTAGGGCGTCTATTAAGTTGCACGAACAAAAGGAAAGAATACAGTCCGATTTGTTACGTCATTAACTGCAAGTTAAGAAAATTCGACGAATTCAACTTTAGTTTTTTGCATACTCTCTAACGAACTAGGACGTCAATATGTCTAAGACTATAATAAGGAAATATAGTTCTTCAAAATTAATTGCTAAGCTCCATTGTTGCATCCTTCATACCAGAGAAAACAAAGTTCACTTTTATACCTTAATTAGACAACGAGTTGCAAAAATACTTGAGACACTGTACGCCATTTGGCCTTGAATGACGTTTCCATGATCTTCCGCTTTCCCTCCCCCTCCCCCTCTTATCAAAGTTGTTAACGGCGCAGCACTATGCTCGAAACTTTGAGGAACAACTTTGAAAGGGGGAGAGGGAGGGGGTGAGAATTGCATGTCACAGATTTGTTAGCAGCAGCGTTTTAGAGAAAGAAGAGACGTTTTTGATGGCGAATGTCTCAACAATTTTGCAACTGGTTGTCTCAATGCTAGTGCACTGTATGGCCACTTTATTAGTTAAGGAATCTGGGCGAGAGCTATTGTAGTTTTTGCTTTTAATGAAGTGTTTAAAACAAATAGGGTTTCATTGTCTTACATCACGTGGATTAAAAATGGCCAGCGGATAAAGCTCATTTTGTGCTGTTTATCGTACGACGTAATCGGAGCGTATTTCACTGCTTTTACGGAGCAAACCCGAAAACATTCTTAAGCTTCGATATAGACTACTTATATAACTCCGTTTTTGCTCTTACGGTCTGTAAAGACGTGATTCTAAGCCATTTACTGTGAATCTCCGTCAGGCAGGAGGTTTACCTTTTCAAATGACGCCAAAAGCCGACACTAGATTCAGGAGATAAGCTGTTGTTGATGTAAAAGAATTAGCCACATAAACAGACATTCTAATGTGATCGCGTGCCATTAAATCCAGCTGCTTAGAAAACAGCGGCAAAATACATAAAATGAAATGCCAAAGTGCTGTCAATGCTTTGCATCGTTTATGTTACACTGATTGAAACGTTTTTTACTAATTTCCAAAAAGGACTGTTACGAAATTCAACGGTCTACCATTCTAGCACGGTCTACCATTGCGTTCACTAAAAAATACATTAAGATATCATATATCTTACTCTTCGATGGTAGACCGTGCTAAAATGGTAGACCGTCAGAAAATCAAAGGAAATGCATATTACACTTATAATCGTTTTACCACTGTTCTCGTTTGGCATTTGTCACTATTTAGGATTGGAAAGAAATGATAGTAGCCCAAGTAGTTTTCTCCTAAAGCCATTTTCTCAAAAAGTAACGCAATCACAGAATGTTACATGACCAAATAGCATGCCAATTGTTGTTGCGTTACAAAATAAAAGGGACGAAATTACTACACTGTTGTCCTGATAAAATTAAATGCCTAGTAGTCTTGTAGGGCGGTCTTTATTGTCGGCTAAAATCAAATGTAAGCAGTTATGCATTGGCGCGATAGTATTGTCAATAATGTTACTTCGCATTGAGCATTGACTATGGTGTGCTCTCTACTGGTAGTGTTAACTCTTGAAAAGTCTCACACCTGTCATATCTTATAAACGCTTTAAGTTGGGCGTCTATGTCTAGACGCCCTAGACGTAGGGCGTCTATTAAGTTGCACGAACAAAAGGAAAGAATACAGTCCGATTTGTTACGTCATTAACTGCAAGTTAAGAAAATTCGACGAATTCAACTTTAGTTTTTTGCATACTCTCTAACGAACTAGGACGTCAATATGTCTAAGACTATAATAAGGAAATATAGTTCTTCAAAATTAATTGCTAAGCTCCATTGTTGCATCCTTCATACCAGAGAAAACAAAGTTCACTTTTATACCTTAATTAGACAACGAGTTGCAAAAATACTTGAGACACTGTACGCCATTTGGCCTTGAATGACGTTTCCATGATCTTCCGCTTTCCCTCCCCCTCCCCCTCTTATCAAAGTTGTTAACGGCGCAGCACTATGCTCGAAACTTTGAGGAACAACTTTGAAAGGGGGAGAGGGAGGGGGTGAGAATTGCATGTCACAGATTTGTTAGCAGCAGCGTTTTAGAGAAAGAAGAGACGTTTTTGATGGCGAATGTCTCAACAATTTTGCAACTGGTTGTCTCAATGCTAGTGCACTGTATGGCCACTTTATTAGTTAAGGAATCTGGGCGAGAGCTATTGTAGTTTTTGCTTTTAATGAAGTGTTTAAAACAAATAGGGTTTCATTGTCTTACATCACGTGGATTAAAAATGGCCAGCGGATAAAGCTCATTTTGTGCTGTTTATCGTACGACGTAATCGGAGCGTATTTCACTGCTTTTACGGAGCAAACCCGAAAACATTCTTAAGCTTCGATATAGACTACTTATATAACTCCGTTTTTGCTCTTACGGTCTGTAAAGACGTGATTCTAAGCCATTTACTGTGAATCTCCGTCAGGCAGGAGGTTTACCTTTTCAAATGACGCCAAAACCCGACACTAGATTCAGGAGATAAGCTGTTGTTGATGTAAAAGAATTAGCCACATAAACAGACATTCTAATGTGATCGCGTGCCATTAAATCCAGCTGCTTAGAAAACAGCGGCAAAATACATAAAATGAAATGCCAAAGTGCTGTCAATGCTTTGCATCGTTTATGTTACACTGATTGAAACGTTTTTTACTAATTTCCAAAAAGGACTGTTACGAAATTCAACGGTCTACCATTCTAGCACGGTCTACCATTGCGTTCACTAAAAAATACATTAAGATATCATATATCTTACTCTTCGATGGTAGACCGTGCTAAAATGGTAGACCGTCAGAAAATCAAAGGAAATGCATATTACACTTATAATCGTTTTACCACTGTTCTCGTTTGGCATTTGTCACTATTTAGGATTGGAAAGAAATGATAGTAGCCCAAGTAGTTTTCTCCTAAAGCCATTTTCTCAAAAAGTAACGCAATCACAGAATGTTACATGACCAAATAGCATGCCAATTGTTGTTGCGTTACAAAATAAAAGGGACGAAATTACTACACTGTTGTCCTGATAAAATTAAATGCCTAGTAGTCTTGTAGGGCGGTCTTTATTGTCGGCTAAAATCAAATGTAAGCAGTTATGCATTGGCGCGATAGTATTGTCAATAATGTTACTTCGCATTGAGCATTGACTATGGTGTGCTCTCTACTGGTAGTGTTAACTCTTGAAAAGTCTCACACCTGTCATATCTTATAAACGCTTTAAGTTGGGCGTCTATGTCTAGACGCCCTAGACGTAGGGCGTCTATTAAGTTGCACGAACAAAAGGAAAGAATACAGTCCGATTTGTTACGTCATTAACTGCAAGTTAAGAAAATTCGACGAATTCAACTTTAGTTTTTTGCATACTCTCTAACGAACTAGGACGTCAATATGTCTAAGACTATAATAAGGAAATATAGTTCTTCAAAATTAATTGCTAAGCTCCATTGTTGCATCCTTCATACCAGAGAAAACAAAGTTCACTTTTATACCTTAATTAGACAACGAGTTGCAAAAATACTTGAGACACTGTACGCCATTTGGCCTTGAATGACGTTTCCATGATCTTCCGCTTTCCCTCCCCCTCCCCCTCTTATCAAAGTTGTTAACGGCGCAGCACTATGCTCGAAACTTTGAGGAACAACTTTGAAAGGGGGAGAGGGAGGGGGTGAGAATTGCATGTCACAGATTTGTTAGCAGCAGCGTTTTAGAGAAAGAAGAGACGTTTTTGATGGCGAATGTCTCAACAATTTTGCAACTGGTTGTCTCAATGCTAGTGCACTGTATGGCCACTTTATTAGTTAAGGAATCTGGGCGAGAGCTATTGTAGTTTTTGCTTTTAATGAAGTGTTTAAAACAAATAGGGTTTCATTGTCTTACATCACGTGGATTAAAAATGGCCAGCGGATAAAGCTCATTTTGTGCTGTTTATCGTACGACGTAATCGGAGCGTATTTCACTGCTTTTACGGAGCAAACCCGAAAACATTCTTAAGCTTCGATATAGACTACTTATATAACTCCGTTTTTGCTCTTACGGTCTGTAAAGACGTGATTCTAAGCCATTTACTGTGAATCTCCGTCAGGCAGGAGGTTTACCTTTTCAAATGACGCCAAAAGCCGACACTAGATTCAGGAGATAAGCTGTTGTTGATGTAAAAGAATTAGCCACATAAACAGACATTCTAATGTGATCGCGTGCCATTAAATCCAGCTGCTTAGAAAACAGCGGCAAAATACATAAAATGAAATGCCAAAGTGCTGTCAATGCTTTGCATCGTTTATGTTACACTGATTGAAACGTTTTTTACTAATTTCCAAAAAGGACTGTTACGAAATTCAACGGTCTACCATTCTAGCACGGTCTACCATTGCGTTCACTAAAAAATACATTAAGATATCATATATCTTACTCTTCGATGGTAGACCGTGCTAAAATGGTAGACCGTCAGAAAATCAAAGGAAATGCATATTACACTTATAATCGTTTTACCACTGTTCTCGTTTGGCATTTGTCACTATTTAGGATTGGAAAGAAATGATAGTAGCCCAAGTAGTTTTCTCCTAAAGCCATTTTCTCAAAAAGTAACGCAATCACAGAATGTTACATGACCAAATAGCATGCCAATTGTTGTTGCGTTACAAAATAAAAGGGACGAAATTACTACACTGTTGTCCTGATAAAATTAAATGCCTAGTAGTCTTGTAGGGCGGTCTTTATTGTCGGCTAAAATCAAATGTAAGCAGTTATGCATTGGCGCGATAGTATTGTCAATAATGTTACTTCGCATTGAGCATTGACTATGGTGTGCTCTCTACTGGTAGTGTTAACTCTTGAAAAGTCTCACACCTGTCATATCTTATAAACGCTTTAAGTTGGGCGTCTATGTCTAGACGCCCTAGACGTAGGGCGTCTATTAAGTTGCACGAACAAAAGGAAAGAATACAGTCCGATTTGTTACGTCATTAACTGCAAGTTAAGAAAATTCGACGAATTCAACTTTAGTTTTTTGCATACTCTCTAACGAACTAGGACGTCAATATGTCTAAGACTATAATAAGGAAATATAGTTCTTCAAAATTAATTGCTAAGCTCCATTGTTGCATCCTTCATACCAGAGAAAACAAAGTTCACTTTTATACCTTAATTAGACAACGAGTTGCAAAAATACTTGAGACACTGTACGCCATTTGGCCTTGAATGACGTTTCCATGATCTTCCGCTTTCCCTCCCCCTCCCCCTCTTATCAAAGTTGTTAACGGCGCAGCACTATGCTCGAAACTTTGAGGAACAACTTTGAAAGGGGGAGAGGGAGGGGGTGAGAATTGCATGTCACAGATTTGTTAGCAGCAGCGTTTTAGAGAAAGAAGAGACGTTTTTGATGGCGAATGTCTCAACAATTTTGCAACTGGTTGTCTCAATGCTAGTGCACTGTATGGCCACTTTATTAGTTAAGGAATCTGGGCGAGAGCTATTGTAGTTTTTGCTTTTAATGAAGTGTTTAAAACAAATAGGGTTTCATTGTCTTACATCACGTGGATTAAAAATGGCCAGCGGATAAAGCTCATTTTGTGCTGTTTATCGTACGACGTAATCGGAGCGTATTTCACTGCTTTTACGGAGCAAACCCGAAAACATTCTTAAGCTTCGATATAGACTACTTATATAACTCCGTTTTTGCTCTTACGGTCTGTAAAGACGTGATTCTAAGCCATTTACTGTGAATCTCCGTCAGGCAGGAGGTTTACCTTTTCAAATGACGCCAAAAGCCGACACTAGATTCAGGAGATAAGCTGTTGTTGATGTAAAAGAATTAGCCACATAAACAGACATTCTAATGTGATCGCGTGCCATTAAATCCAGCTGCTTAGAAAACAGCGGCAAAATACATAAAATGAAATGCCAAAGTGCTGTCAATGCTTTGCATCGTTTATGTTACACTGATTGAAACGTTTTTTACTAATTTCCAAAAAGGACTGTTACGAAATTCAACGGTCTACCATTCTAGCACGGTCTACCATTGCGTTCACTAAAAAATACATTAAGATATCATATATCTTACTCTTCGATGGTAGACCGTGCTAAAATGGTAGACCGTCAGAAAATCAAAGGAAATGCATATTACACTTATAATCGTTTTACCACTGTTCTCGTTTGGCATTTGTCACTATTTAGGATTGGAAAGAAATGATAGTAGCCCAAGTAGTTTTCTCCTAAAGCCATTTTCTCAAAAAGTAACGCAATCACAGAATGTTACATGACCAAATAGCATGCCAATTGTTGTTGCGTTACAAAATAAAAGGGACGAAATTACTACACTGTTGTCCTGATAAAATTAAATGCCTAGTAGTCTTGTAGGGCGGTCTTTATTGTCGGCTAAAATCAAATGTAAGCAGTTATGCATTGGCGCGATAGTATTGTCAATAATGTTACTTCGCATTGAGCATTGACTATGGTGTGCTCTCTACTGGTAGTGTTAACTCTTGAAAAGTCTCACACCTGTCATATCTTATAAACGCTTTAAGTTGGGCGTCTATGTCTAGACGCCCTAGACGTAGGGCGTCTATTAAGTTGCACGAACAAAAGGAAAGAATACAGTCCGATTTGTTACGTCATTAACTGCAAGTTAAGAAAATTCGACGAATTCAACTTTAGTTTTTTGCATACTCTCTAACGAACTAGGACGTCAATATGTCTAAGACTATAATAAGGAAATATAGTTCTTCAAAATTAATTGCTAAGCTCCATTGTTGCATCCTTCATACCAGAGAAAACAAAGTTCACTTTTATACCTTAATTAGACAACGAGTTGCAAAAATACTTGAGACACTGTACGCCATTTGGCCTTGAATGACGTTTCCATGATCTTCCGCTTTCCCTCCCCCTCCCCCTCTTATCAAAGTTGTTAACGGCGCAGCACTATGCTCGAAACTTTGAGGAACAACTTTGAAAGGGGGAGAGGGAGGGGGTGAGAATTGCATGTCACAGATTTGTTAGCAGCAGCGTTTTAGAGAAAGAAGAGACGTTTTTGATGGCGAATGTCTCAACAATTTTGCAACTGGTTGTCTCAATGCTAGTGCACTGTATGGCCACTTTATTAGTTAAGGAATCTGGGCGAGAGCTATTGTAGTTTTTGCTTTTAATGAAGTGTTTAAAACAAATAGGGTTTCATTGTCTTACATCACGTGGATTAAAAATGGCCAGCGGATAAAGCTCATTTTGTGCTGTTTATCGTACGACGTAATCGGAGCGTATTTCACTGCTTTTACGGAGCAAACCCGAAAACATTCTTAAGCTTCGATATAGACTACTTATATAACTCCGTTTTTGCTCTTACGGTCTGTAAAGACGTGATTCTAAGCCATTTACTGTGAATCTCCGTCAGGCAGGAGGTTTACCTTTTCAAATGACGCCAAAAGCCGACACTAGATTCAGGAGATAAGCTGTTGTTGATGTAAAAGAATTAGCCACATAAACAGACATTCTAATGTGATCGCGTGCCATTAAATCCAGCTGCTTAGAAAACAGCGGCAAAATACATAAAATGAAATGCCAAAGTGCTGTCAATGCTTTGCATCGTTTATGTTACACTGATTGAAACGTTTTTTACTAATTTCCAAAAAGGACTGTTACGAAATTCAACGGTCTACCATTCTAGCACGGTCTACCATTGCGTTCACTAAAAAATACATTAAGATATCATATATCTTACTCTTCGATGGTAGACCGTGCTAAAATGGTAGACCGTCAGAAAATCAAAGGAAATGCATATTACACTTATAATCGTTTTACCACTGTTCTCGTTTGGCATTTGTCACTATTTAGGATTGGAAAGAAATGATAGTAGCCCAAGTAGTTTTCTCCTAAAGCCATTTTCTCAAAAAGTAACGCAATCACAGAATGTTACATGACCAAATAGCATGCCAATTGTTGTTGCGTTACAAAATAAAAGGGACGAAATTACTACACTGTTGTCCTGATAAAATTAAATGCCTAGTAGTCTTGTAGGGCGGTCTTTATTGTCGGCTAAAATCAAATGTAAGCAGTTATGCATTGGCGCGATAGTATTGTCAATAATGTTACTTCGCATTGAGCATTGACTATGGTGTGCTCTCTACTGGTAGTGTTAACTCTTGAAAAGTCTCACACCTGTCATATCTTATAAACGCTTTAAGTTGGGCGTCTATGTCTAGACGCCCTAGACGTAGGGCGTCTATTAAGTTGCACGAACAAAAGGAAAGAATACAGTCCGATTTGTTACGTCATTAACTGCAAGTTAAGAAAATTCGACGAATTCAACTTTAGTTTTTTGCATACTCTCTAACGAACTAGGACGTCAATATGTCTAAGACTATAATAAGGAAATATAGTTCTTCAAAATTAATTGCTAAGCTCCATTGTTGCATCCTTCATACCAGAGAAAACAAAGTTCACTTTTATACCTTAATTAGACAACGAGTTGCAAAAATACTTGAGACACTGTACGCCATTTGGCCTTGAATGACGTTTCCATGATCTTCCGCTTTCCCTCCCCCTCCCCCTCTTATCAAAGTTGTTAACGGCGCAGCACTATGCTCGAAACTTTGAGGAACAACTTTGAAAGGGGGAGAGGGAGGGGGTGAGAATTGCATGTCACAGATTTGTTAGCAGCAGCGTTTTAGAGAAAGAAGAGACGTTTTTGATGGCGAATGTCTCAACAATTTTGCAACTGGTTGTCTCAATGCTAGTGCACTGTATGGCCACTTTATTAGTTAAGGAATCTGGGCGAGAGCTATTGTAGTTTTTGCTTTTAATGAAGTGTTTAAAACAAATAGGGTTTCATTGTCTTACATCACGTGGATTAAAAATGGCCAGCGGATAAAGCTCATTTTGTGCTGTTTATCGTACGACGTAATCGGAGCGTATTTCACTGCTTTTACGGAGCAAACCCGAAAACATTCTTAAGCTTCGATATAGACTACTTATATAACTCCGTTTTTGCTCTTACGGTCTGTAAAGACGTGATTCTAAGCCATTTACTGTGAATCTCCGTCAGGCAGGAGGTTTACCTTTTCAAATGACGCCAAAAGCCGACACTAGATTCAGGAGATAAGCTGTTGTTGATGTAAAAGAATTAGCCACATAAACAGACATTCTAATGTGATCGCGTGCCATTAAATCCAGCTGCTTAGAAAACAGCGGCAAAATACATAAAATGAAATGCCAAAGTGCTGTCAATGCTTTGCATCGTTTATGTTACACTGATTGAAACGTTTTTTACTAATTTCCAAAAAGGACTGTTACGAAATTCAACGGTCTACCATTCTAGCACGGTCTACCATTGCGTTCACTAAAAAATACATTAAGATATCATATATCTTACTCTTCGATGGTAGACCGTGCTAAAATGGTAGACCGTCAGAAAATCAAAGGAAATGCATATTACACTTATAATCGTTTTACCACTGTTCTCGTTTGGCATTTGTCACTATTTAGGATTGGAAAGAAATGATAGTAGCCCAAGTAGTTTTCTCCTAAAGCCATTTTCTCAAAAAGTAACGCAATCACAGAATGTTACATGACCAAATAGCATGCCAATTGTTGTTGCGTTACAAAATAAAAGGGACGAAATTACTACACTGTTGTCCTGATAAAATTAAATGCCTAGTAGTCTTGTAGGGCGGTCTTTATTGTCGGCTAAAATCAAATGTAAGCAGTTATGCATTGGCGCGATAGTATTGTCAATAATGTTACTTCGCATTGAGCATTGACTATGGTGTGCTCTCTACTGGTAGTGTTAACTCTTGAAAAGTCTCACACCTGTCATATCTTATAAACGCTTTAAGTTGGGCGTCTATGTCTAGACGCCCTAGACGTAGGGCGTCTATTAAGTTGCACGAACAAAAGGAAAGAATACAGTCCGATTTGTTACGTCATTAACTGCAAGTTAAGAAAATTCGACGAATTCAACTTTAGTTTTTTGCATACTCTCTAACGAACTAGGACGTCAATATGTCTAAGACTATAATAAGGAAATATAGTTCTTCAAAATTAATTGCTAAGCTCCATTGTTGCATCCTTCATACCAGAGAAAACAAAGTTCACTTTTATACCTTAATTAGACAACGAGTTGCAAAAATACTTGAGACACTGTACGCCATTTGGCCTTGAATGACGTTTCCATGATCTTCCGCTTTCCCTCCCCCTCCCCCTCTTATCAAAGTTGTTAACGGCGCAGCACTATGCTCGAAACTTTGAGGAACAACTTTGAAAGGGGGAGAGGGAGGGGGTGAGAATTGCATGTCACAGATTTGTTAGCAGCAGCGTTTTAGAGAAAGAAGAGACGTTTTTGATGGCGAATGTCTCAACAATTTTGCAACTGGTTGTCTCAATGCTAGTGCACTGTATGGCCACTTTATTAGTTAAGGAATCTGGGCGAGAGCTATTGTAGTTTTTGCTTTTAATGAAGTGTTTAAAACAAATAGGGTTTCATTGTCTTACATCACGTGGATTAAAAATGGCCAGCGGATAAAGCTCATTTTGTGCTGTTTATCGTACGACGTAATCGGAGCGTATTTCACTGCTTTTACGGAGCAAACCCGAAAACATTCTTAAGCTTCGATATAGACTACTTATATAACTCCGTTTTTGCTCTTACGGTCTGTAAAGACGTGATTCTAAGCCATTTACTGTGAATCTCCGTCAGGCAGGAGGTTTACCTTTTCAAATGACGCCAAAAGCCGACACTAGATTCAGGAGATAAGCTGTTGTTGATGTAAAAGAATTAGCCACATAAACAGACATTCTAATGTGATCGCGTGCCATTAAATCCAGCTGCTTAGAAAACAGCGGCAAAATACATAAAATGAAATGCCAAAGTGCTGTCAATGCTTTGCATCGTTTATGTTACACTGATTGAAACGTTTTTTACTAATTTCCAAAAAGGACTGTTACGAAATTCAACGGTCTACCATTCTAGCACGGTCTACCATTGCGTTCACTAAAAAATACATTAAGATATCATATATCTTACTCTTCGATGGTAGACCGTGCTAAAATGGTAGACCGTCAGAAAATCAAAGGAAATGCATATTACACTTATAATCGTTTTACCACTGTTCTCGTTTGGCATTTGTCACTATTTAGGATTGGAAAGAAATGATAGTAGCCCAAGTAGTTTTCTCCTAAAGCCATTTTCTCAAAAAGTAACGCAATCACAGAATGTTACATGACCAAATAGCATGCCAATTGTTGTTGCGTTACAAAATAAAAGGGACGAAATTACTACACTGTTGTCCTGATAAAATTAAATGCCTAGTAGTCTTGTAGGGCGGTCTTTATTGTCGGCTAAAATCAAATGTAAGCAGTTATGCATTGGCGCGATAGTATTGTCAATAATGTTACTTCGCATTGAGCATTGACTATGGTGTGCTCTCTACTGGTAGTGTTAACTCTTGAAAAGTCTCACACCTGTCATATCTTATAAACGCTTTAAGTTGGGCGTCTATGTCTAGACGCCCTAGACGTAGGGCGTCTATTAAGTTGCACGAACAAAAGGAAAGAATACAGTCCGATTTGTTACGTCATTAACTGCAAGTTAAGAAAATTCGACGAATTCAACTTTAGTTTTTTGCATACTCTCTAACGAACTAGGACGTCAATATGTCTAAGACTATAATAAGGAAATATAGTTCTTCAAAATTAATTGCTAAGCTCCATTGTTGCATCCTTCATACCAGAGAAAACAAAGTTCACTTTTATACCTTAATTAGACAACGAGTTGCAAAAATACTTGAGACACTGTACGCCATTTGGCCTTGAATGACGTTTCCATGATCTTCCGCTTTCCCTCCCCCTCCCCCTCTTATCAAAGTTGTTAACGGCGCAGCACTATGCTCGAAACTTTGAGGAACAACTTTGAAAGGGGGAGAGGGAGGGGGTGAGAATTGCATGTCACAGATTTGTTAGCAGCAGCGTTTTAGAGAAAGAAGAGACGTTTTTGATGGCGAATGTCTCAACAATTTTGCAACTGGTTGTCTCAATGCTAGTGCACTGTATGGCCACTTTATTAGTTAAGGAATCTGGGCGAGAGCTATTGTAGTTTTTGCTTTTAATGAAGTGTTTAAAACAAATAGGGTTTCATTGTCTTACATCACGTGGATTAAAAATGGCCAGCGGATAAAGCTCATTTTGTGCTGTTTATCGTACGACGTAATCGGAGCGTATTTCACTGCTTTTACGGAGCAAACCCGAAAACATTCTTAAGCTTCGATATAGACTACTTATATAACTCCGTTTTTGCTCTTACGGTCTGTAAAGACGTGATTCTAAGCCATTTACTGTGAATCTCCGTCAGGCAGGAGGTTTACCTTTTCAAATGACGCCAAAAGCCGACACTAGATTCAGGAGATAAGCTGTTGTTGATGTAAAAGAATTAGCCACATAAACAGACATTCTAATGTGATCGCGTGCCATTAAATCCAGCTGCTTAGAAAACAGCGGCAAAATACATAAAATGAAATGCCAAAGTGCTGTCAATGCTTTGCATCGTTTATGTTACACTGATTGAAACGTTTTTTACTAATTTCCAAAAAGGACTGTTACGAAATTCAACGGTCTACCATTCTAGCACGGTCTACCATTGCGTTCACTAAAAAATACATTAAGATATCATATATCTTACTCTTCGATGGTAGACCGTGCTAAAATGGTAGACCGTCAGAAAATCAAAGGAAATGCATATTACACTTATAATCGTTTTACCACTGTTCTCGTTTGGCATTTGTCACTATTTAGGATTGGAAAGAAATGATAGTAGCCCAAGTAGTTTTCTCCTAAAGCCATTTTCTCAAAAAGTAACGCAATCACAGAATGTTACATGACCAAATAGCATGCCAATTGTTGTTGCGTTACAAAATAAAAGGGACGAAATTACTACACTGTTGTCCTGATAAAATTAAATGCCTAGTAGTCTTGTAGGGCGGTCTTTATTGTCGGCTAAAATCAAATGTAAGCAGTTATGCATTGGCGCGATAGTATTGTCAATAATGTTACTTCGCATTGAGCATTGACTATGGTGTGCTCTCTACTGGTAGTGTTAACTCTTGAAAAGTCTCACACCTGTCATATCTTATAAACGCTTTAAGTTGGGCGTCTATGTCTAGACGCCCTAGACGTAGGGCGTCTATTAAGTTGCACGAACAAAAGGAAAGAATACAGTCCGATTTGTTACGTCATTAACTGCAAGTTAAGAAAATTCGACGAATTCAACTTTAGTTTTTTGCATACTCTCTAACGAACTAGGACGTCAATATGTCTAAGACTATAATAAGGAAATATAGTTCTTCAAAATTAATTGCTAAGCTCCATTGTTGCATCCTTCATACCAGAGAAAACAAAGTTCACTTTTATACCTTAATTAGACAACGAGTTGCAAAAATACTTGAGACACTGTACGCCATTTGGCCTTGAATGACGTTTCCATGATCTTCCGCTTTCCCTCCCCCTCCCCCTCTTATCAAAGTTGTTAACGGCGCAGCACTATGCTCGAAACTTTGAGGAACAACTTTGAAAGGGGGAGAGGGAGGGGGTGAGAATTGCATGTCACAGATTTGTTAGCAGCAGCGTTTTAGAGAAAGAAGAGACGTTTTTGATGGCGAATGTCTCAACAATTTTGCAACTGGTTGTCTCAATGCTAGTGCACTGTATGGCCACTTTATTAGTTAAGGAATCTGGGCGAGAGCTATTGTAGTTTTTGCTTTTAATGAAGTGTTTAAAACAAATAGGGTTTCATTGTCTTACATCACGTGGATTAAAAATGGCCAGCGGATAAAGCTCATTTTGTGCTGTTTATCGTACGACGTAATCGGAGCGTATTTCACTGCTTTTACGGAGCAAACCCGAAAACATTCTTAAGCTTCGATATAGACTACTTATATAACTCCGTTTTTGCTCTTACGGTCTGTAAAGACGTGATTCTAAGCCATTTACTGTGAATCTCCGTCAGGCAGGAGGTTTACCTTTTCAAATGACGCCAAAAGCCGACACTAGATTCAGGAGATAAGCTGTTGTTGATGTAAAAGAATTAGCCACATAAACAGACATTCTAATGTGATCGCGTGCCATTAAATCCAGCTGCTTAGAAAACAGCGGCAAAATACATAAAATGAAATGCCAAAGTGCTGTCAATGCTTTGCATCGTTTATGTTACACTGATTGAAACGTTTTTTACTAATTTCCAAAAAGGACTGTTACGAAATTCAACGGTCTACCATTCTAGCACGGTCTACCATTGCGTTCACTAAAAAATACATTAAGATATCATATATCTTACTCTTCGATGGTAGACCGTGCTAAAATGGTAGACCGTCAGAAAATCAAAGGAAATGCATATTACACTTATAATCGTTTTACCACTGTTCTCGTTTGGCATTTGTCACTATTTAGGATTGGAAAGAAATGATAGTAGCCCAAGTAGTTTTCTCCTAAAGCCATTTTCTCAAAAAGTAACGCAATCACAGAATGTTACATGACCAAATAGCATGCCAATTGTTGTTGCGTTACAAAATAAAAGGGACGAAATTACTACACTGTTGTCCTGATAAAATTAAATGCCTAGTAGTCTTGTAGGGCGGTCTTTATTGTCGGCTAAAATCAAATGTAAGCAGTTATGCATTGGCGCGATAGTATTGTCAATAATGTTACTTCGCATTGAGCATTGACTATGGTGTGCTCTCTACTGGTAGTGTTAACTCTTGAAAAGTCTCACACCTGTCATATCTTATAAACGCTTTAAGTTGGGCGTCTATGTCTAGACGCCCTAGACGTAGGGCGTCTATTAAGTTGCACGAACAAAAGGAAAGAATACAGTCCGATTTGTTACGTCATTAACTGCAAGTTAAGAAAATTCGACGAATTCAACTTTAGTTTTTTGCATACTCTCTAACGAACTAGGACGTCAATATGTCTAAGACTATAATAAGGAAATATAGTTCTTCAAAATTAATTGCTAAGCTCCATTGTTGCATCCTTCATACCAGAGAAAACAAAGTTCACTTTTATACCTTAATTAGACAACGAGTTGCAAAAATACTTGAGACACTGTACGCCATTTGGCCTTGAATGACGTTTCCATGATCTTCCGCTTTCCCTCCCCCTCCCCCTCTTATCAAAGTTGTTAACGGCGCAGCACTATGCTCGAAACTTTGAGGAACAACTTTGAAAGGGGGAGAGGGAGGGGGTGAGAATTGCATGTCACAGATTTGTTAGCAGCAGCGTTTTAGAGAAAGAAGAGACGTTTTTGATGGCGAATGTCTCAACAATTTTGCAACTGGTTGTCTCAATGCTAGTGCACTGTATGGCCACTTTATTAGTTAAGGAATCTGGGCGAGAGCTATTGTAGTTTTTGCTTTTAATGAAGTGTTTAAAACAAATAGGGTTTCATTGTCTTACATCACGTGGATTAAAAATGGCCAGCGGATAAAGCTCATTTTGTGCTGTTTATCGTACGACGTAATCGGAGCGTATTTCACTGCTTTTACGGAGCAAACCCGAAAACATTCTTAAGCTTCGATATAGACTACTTATATAACTCCGTTTTTGCTCTTACGGTCTGTAAAGACGTGATTCTAAGCCATTTACTGTGAATCTCCGTCAGGCAGGAGGTTTACCTTTTCAAATGACGCCAAAAGCCGACACTAGATTCAGGAGATAAGCTGTTGTTGATGTAAAAGAATTAGCCACATAAACAGACATTCTAATGTGATCGCGTGCCATTAAATCCAGCTGCTTAGAAAACAGCGGCAAAATACATAAAATGAAATGCCAAAGTGCTGTCAATGCTTTGCATCGTTTATGTTACACTGATTGAAACGTTTTTTACTAATTTCCAAAAAGGACTGTTACGAAATTCAACGGTCTACCATTCTAGCACGGTCTACCATTGCGTTCACTAAAAAATACATTAAGATATCATATATCTTACTCTTCGATGGTAGACCGTGCTAAAATGGTAGACCGTCAGAAAATCAAAGGAAATGCATATTACACTTATAATCGTTTTACCACTGTTCTCGTTTGGCATTTGTCACTATTTAGGATTGGAAAGAAATGATAGTAGCCCAAGTAGTTTTCTCCTAAAGCCATTTTCTCAAAAAGTAACGCAATCACAGAATGTTACATGACCAAATAGCATGCCAATTGTTGTTGCGTTACAAAATAAAAGGGACGAAATTACTACACTGTTGTCCTGATAAAATTAAATGCCTAGTAGTCTTGTAGGGCGGTCTTTATTGTCGGCTAAAATCAAATGTAAGCAGTTATGCATTGGCGCGATAGTATTGTCAATAATGTTACTTCGCATTGAGCATTGACTATGGTGTGCTCTCTACTGGTAGTGTTAACTCTTGAAAAGTCTCACACCTGTCATATCTTATAAACGCTTTAAGTTGGGCGTCTATGTCTAGACGCCCTAGACGTAGGGCGTCTATTAAGTTGCACGAACAAAAGGAAAGAATACAGTCCGATTTGTTACGTCATTAACTGCAAGTTAAGAAAATTCGACGAATTCAACTTTAGTTTTTTGCATACTCTCTAACGAACTAGGACGTCAATATGTCTAAGACTATAATAAGGAAATATAGTTCTTCAAAATTAATTGCTAAGCTCCATTGTTGCATCCTTCATACCAGAGAAAACAAAGTTCACTTTTATACCTTAATTAGACAACGAGTTGCAAAAATACTTGAGACACTGTACGCCATTTGGCCTTGAATGACGTTTCCATGATCTTCCGCTTTCCCTCCCCCTCCCCCTCTTATCAAAGTTGTTAACGGCGCAGCACTATGCTCGAAACTTTGAGGAACAACTTTGAAAGGGGGAGAGGGAGGGGGTGAGAATTGCATGTCACAGATTTGTTAGCAGCAGCGTTTTAGAGAAAGAAGAGACGTTTTTGATGGCGAATGTCTCAACAATTTTGCAACTGGTTGTAGCACATTTTGAATCTACAGAGCAGGCGCATTTCAGCGTGAAGGAGCCCCAATGTTTTTTCATGAACGCGGTAAGCCTAAAGAGGAGGGTGAATAGGGTCACCAATAGGCATAAATAGATTGTGCTCGGCAACTTTTGAGCAACTTTTAGCGTTTTGAGCAACTCTTTGTAGTACCAGCTACCTAGGGCAACTTTTGCCTTCCTTGGCAACTTTTGAGCAACAAATTGATATAAAACCGATCCAAACCATAAAAGGTCGTTTCATTTCGAAGGATTTTATATGATATTTATATGGTGTATATGATATGATGTATATATAGTTAACATTATGATGCCCATCCAAGTAAACTTTGCAAAGTAGACTAGTTAGAAACTTTAACTAGAAAATACGTATCTATTATTGAAGTTATGTTGAGTTTAAAGAGTATATTGATTACAACATAGTATTTATATTTGTCATATAACAATGGATTTTGGCCTCTTTTAATGATTGTAAGAGTATTTAATAAAAATGTTTAAATGGCAACAAACCGTCGATCGGTGCTAATTTTTCGCGAAATCCGCCAATCCGCGGATATTTTACAAAAATCCGAATCGGCAGTGGTGTTGGAGAAGTGAGCACCGAAACTCCTGTCATCTCAAGCATGTTAAGGCATGGCTCATATCCAGTACAGACCACCAGAAAGAAAAAAACGTTTTTGATCTAAAGCAACGTTGTTTTTATCCCAGGGGGAGCCAGAAACTTACCCCAAACAAGATTTCGTATCCTTAAATTTCTTAAGGTGTCTTTATGGTGTTCACGTGACTTGTGACGTCACAAGCCTGCTTAAGATGAATTCTAAAATGGGCCAAGGATAGGGAGGTATCACGAAAAACTAACCATACGAAATTTTTAACCACTTTTCAAGGCAACTATTTCTGTCCTGAACGGATGAACTCCTTAATTATATAAGGCTATATATGGAAAGATAGAAGGTCACGTGACCTTTTTTACGTAATAACTTCTTAGCTTGATATTTTAGTCGGCCATTCAGGACAGATTCTTGCAGGGGCCATTAGCACAATTGTAAAAATACTAAATTTGACAGTGATTGTATGTCATCTCGGCGGCCCATTTTCAGTTGTTTTTTCAAAAAATAAAACAATTAATTATAGTCACGTGACCCATTTTATCAGATTTTATTGGTCTTAGAATATTAAGGTCGTCGACATTGGTTAGCCTGCCAATTCTGCAACGATTAAACCAAATTCTGACAGAGTAATTACTGTTTTTCAGATTTTATGCAAATGAGGCTTGAGCCATGCCTTAACATGCTTGAGATATGAAATTAGCTTACTGTTTATCTGTACTTGGGGCCCAAACCGCGAAGTCGTTCCTACCAAGAACGTGGACCCTCTATCGAGTTCTGAAACCGAAATCCTGGGGTTCTACAGTTTTCTGGAGTCCGATTACATTGAAGGTCATAAATGTATTACAGCGGTTGTCAGTTACACCTCACGCCCCTCAACGACTATTTTTTGATATTCGAAAGTAAAATCTAGTAGGACGTCAATACGATTGTGTTTCTAGTGAAAAGCAAACAAAGAAGCTTGAAGGAAATTATCGAAAGAAAGCAACTATTATAGGTGGACAGATAAAGTAAGGGAAGCGGGATTTCCCATGATAATGGGCAGGAGAAAGATGGTTGTTATCAAAGGAAAGGGGCGAAGACCTCAAGGAAAATTTAAGAGAACTCTTCCGTGAACTCATTCCATGACTGTAAGTTCATGAAGCAAAGCGGCAAAACGTTTCTCCTTTGTTGAACTTTGTCTCTGTTATTTGAATAAAAAAATAAAATAAATAAAAATGGACATTGAGTATGGCGAAGGAGAATGCTTTTCCTTCATTTTAAATCAATGGCAACGAAAATAACCACAGACTGTAATAAAGCCGCATTATAAACGCGTAGAGAACTCCTAATCACGACTATTTGAAAGAGAATTATTTCTTGATTTTTCTTTAATATTCAGTCACAGATAAACCCAAATTTTTTTCCATAAATAAACACAAACGAAACAGTATCAAACGGATTTTTCTCAAAATGATAAAATTGTCAAAGACAGAATAACTTCTAGTAAAAAGATTCCACCTGCTTAATTTCAGTAAATACGGCCTCGAAACAATTAGGATATGATTTCAGATTTTTTCAGATTTTTTATTGCTATGCACTATTTACAAAATTTATGATTTTAACAGTATTTACAAAAATTACATCAATTAAAGAGAAAAGAAATAATATATATATTTAGGCAAACCTAAAAGCGGAGCTCCACAGTTCTTTTTTTATTGTATGGCATTTACCGATAAAATAAAATCAATGCCAGGACTCGAGCCAGGACTCTAGTAAGGACTTCTGTATTGTGATTATAGTTTTTACTGTTTTGAGAGCTGCAGAGCCACAGCCACCATTCAAACATGTGCTAACGTACATTTTCGATTTATCATCGGCTTTGCCACGTTGGATCAAGGGACTACATAACCAGAGCATAAACAATTTTACTTCATCACAGTTTAATTACATCCGATTACATTTCAATACAAATGGTGTAAATCTCTAAACTATAGATTAACAGTCCCAGTGTCTCACTTTTAAATCCAACATCACAACCGGTTATGTGCTTTGGCTAAGTCACAAATTTTCTAACATGTATCGTTGACATTTTAACCTCAACAAACCGAAATATTCCACAACAAAACAAAATGGTAAAACCCCAAAGTGGGTACTCTTCGACACCACCCAAAAAAGAAGAAAAGTACTTTGTTCGCCTTGTTTTGACTATTTTATGGCGTCATTTTTGTGAGCTATAAGAGTAAAGACGATAGAAAAGTGCCGTCTGTGTCCTTTGTACAATAGCACCGAAAAACATTAAGCGAAAATGACTTTAACTTAACTTTTCGTTGTGAAAAGTGGCTGTGGCACGATAAGCCATGAATCAACTCAGGTGATCAACTACAAATGGTTGAGAATGGTTTTATTCTTGACTTCGATCAACTACAAATATTGCAAACTACAAACGCTGATTACGAGTCGTGGGCGGTATTATTTTTTACATCACTGTTAATGATAACATCTGATTGGCAATGACAACAGACAAACAAATCGGTTTCAGAAAAACATTTGTCAATAAACATTGAATTAAAGACGAAATTTTTACTGCAATTAGCCCGTTAAGTCTACGATTTTTTAACTAACAACGAGAATTGCTGTGAGGGACAACATATTGCTGGCATTTCGACTGCTAAAGCTGTTAAAAATCGCGTTTATTTTTGGCAAGGAGTTGTCGCTCTTTGCGAGAGTTTTCCAAATGTCAATCCGGCTCTTGTTCGTAACAAAGCGGAGCCTAGGATTTAAACCGTCCGAACTTCGTTTGGCTTTTCTTCAACCAATTTTGTGCCCAAAAATGAGCGACAGCAGGGAAAACGAAGACTTTTAGGATCCACTAATGAAATATTGGATAGAAAACATTTGGAAAAAACACGAGCATTTTTTAGTCCAAACCAATTTGAGATAAAAGCGTGAAAACAACAAAACGTAAGAAAACAAAAAACGATACGAATGTTTCTTCGGCGTTTTGGCGTTTCTTGGAAAAATAAGACAAGTAACAAACATAACTCGTGAGCAACCTTGACACAAGTATCCGTATAAAAGACAAAACAGGAATACTAAACCTGCGGATGCGGACAGTTTAGTTCAGTCAATAATCACTCCGAACGCAGAGCTGACATAATAGCCGTCATTTCACACAAAATCATTGCTTTGCTAAGAATTGCGGCGAGGGACAACATATTGCTGGCATTTCCAATGCTGCAACTGTTAAAAATCGCGTTTACTTTTGGCATGGAGTTGTTGTTCTTTCGGCGAGAGTTTTCCAAATGTCAAACTTACCAAGTGGGGCTGAGGTTATAAACCGTTCGGACTTCGCTTGGCTTTTCTTCAACAAATTTTGTGCCCTAAAATGAGCGACAGCAGGAAAAAACGAAACGTTTTAGGATCCAAGATGAAATATTGGGTAGAAAACATTTGGAAAAAACAAGAGTCCAAACCAATTTGAGATGGAAGCGTGAAAACAACAAAACGTAAGAAAAAAGAAAGCGATGTGAATGTCTATTCGACGTTTCTCGTACAAATCGGAAAAAATAAGACAAGTAACAAACCGAAACAAATCGCTATTCAATTTTCTTGGCATAAATGTCCATATAAAAGACAAAACAGGAGTACTAACCTGCGCACAGTTGAAGTCAGTCAACAATCACTCCGAACGCAGAACTTAAGCAGAAGCGGTCATTTCACACAAAAGTAAGTCTTATTACTTCTCATGCCTGTCAAGGAAGCTGGTTCAATTAAGGATTTTAGCGGCAAAACCGTCCAGTTTAATACACAGCAAGGTCCGAAGACAGCGCATAATTACTGAAACCTTGCCAGACCAGACGATCTTTTGTCTTCGTGCAAGCTTATGCAGGCAAACACGGGGAAAAGCTGAAACTTCCTGACACTTGGTAATGTTTTTTACAGCTTGACAAGAGACGCTCTCTTTTTCGCTCTTCCTCACTATAATTTCTTCTCTTTTCTCGAGCTTTTTGTTGTTCTTTCTCCCGTTGCTCCCAGTACGATTCAGCCTGCTTACTTGAGCCCTTTCCTATTCTTTCTCCCGTTGCTCGACAATACAATTCAGCCGGTTTGCTCGTGCTTTTTCTCTCGCTGTTTGTCACTGATACTCTGCCTGTTTACCCGTGCCCTTTCTTGTTCTTTCTCCCGCAGTTTGTCACTGATATTCCACCAGCGAATAGACAAAACTGACTTTGTTTTAAAACTGTCTTCAAAATTTGGCCATGCAATTTCCCGCCACAAAAACGCGGGTTGAGAACTGCGTGTATGGGCAACTGATCTTTCCAAAAACAGTCCATATGGAAGCGCGCTTACATGCGAGCTTGCACACGAAAGGGTTAACTGGAGTATCACATTTGACTTTGGCTTACATGATGGGGTGGACGTACGTACGGTCGGACGGACGGTCGGTCGTACGATGACGTCATAACCAAAATTTCTCGGATGGATGGGTTACCATATTTTCTTAGCAATGGTGCTCCGCGCGCGCGCGCCGAAGGCGCGCGCGGAGCTCCGCTATAACAATACGTAGCCAATATAAACTGTGCTCAGTGACCAAAGTAGCATAAGCTTTCGTGTTGGTCACTGACACGTACAAACAATTGACACGACATATCAGTCAGTTACAATAGAGATTAAAAAAGGATAAAAATTACATAGATAAGCTATATACAGATTATACTGAAACTTGTGCATTTAAAAGGTATAGTTTATATTGGTTGAAGAAGGAAGTGTACAGCAGTCTTTTAATATTTGTTGGAATAGTTTCCCAAAGTTTAGATGAAACAAAAGCGAAAGTAGAGGTCCCATAGTTATTATTTGGTTTTGGCCTATGAAAATTTAATTTAGAGGCAAATCTTGTATTGTGGTTATGTATCTCCGAGGCTCGAGTAAGAGTTCTATGGAATATTGTTGAGATGTTTGTTGAGCCATTTAGAATTTTATGCGTAAAAAGAGCAACTTTAAATTTGTACACATTTTCAAATTTAAAAATTCCTAAAAGAACAAATTTAACAATTCCTAGAAGAAGTTAATATCCTATAAGAAGTTAATATCCTATAATAAACGAAAATAGGAATCCATAATAAGCTCCTCTTTTTGGTGTATGCTAATGATAATTGCTTTAAAAAATGACGTCCTCGTTACTCTTGTTTTGGAAATATTTTCTTATGTGTATGTATAGAAGACCATACACAGTTTACTCAGCGTGCAAGCTAAACCAGGCATCGGCTCGGTTCACATAAACAGTCAAATGACTGGCCAGACATGCATCCAAAGCACAGGTCTATTAGAATTAACGGGCCAGGACATCTCTGATTAAATTTGAGAATTTGAAGAAACGTATCAGTTGGTTTCTCAACCAATTCCTAAAAATCAAACAGAAATAGTAGCTGATATAGTACACATGAAATGAAAGTGAAAGTTAAATAGTTAACACTCAGGAAAATATGTATCTTCAATGGTTACCGCATCCAATGTTTTCCTTTGGGTGAAGAATACTTGCCGTTTGCTAGAGTGGACTCTTATATTAGTTGGTTTATGCTTCCTTTCTTTGCCTTGTTTAAACAGAAAAAAAGGCAAAAAACCTGTGTCACGTGTTATTATCAAGTGCAGTGGAATACTAAAGGAAAATAATCACGTACGTAAGGAACTGGATGGAGCTCGTGTATTCATGATACAACGATCATTGAGAGTATGTAAGGCGTCATGTTTCTCTAGTTTTTAAAATGTATTTTCTTAAACGGCGGTCAAGAAATAAATGTGATCAAAGAATCTGCAGCTTCCATCACCTAGAAAGTGACAATTTGGTGACCTTTCCTGAGAAGAATTTGTAAAATGAATGAATTTAAAAATCAGCTGAAAGACTAGGTATCAGAGGCCAAGAAGCTATTGTTTTCATCAAGGAAAACAACAACAACAACAACAAAACCGCCGACCGGTTAGCTCAGTTGGTAGAGTTCCGGACTAACGTGCGGGAGGTCGTGGGTTGAAACCCCGGCCGGACCAACACTTAGGAGCTTTAAATAACTGAGGAGAAAGTGCTTCCTTTGCAATGACATCTGCAAATGGTTAGACTTTCTAGTCTTCTCGGATAAGGACGATAAACCGGAGGTCCCGTCTCACAACTCTCCTCAATTTAATTCGGTGGGACGTTAAAGAACCACTAGGGACGTAACGAACCCTGGCTGTGACCACCCCTGGTGCTGACCTGTGTGTATTTATGAGGGCCACAAGTTTATTAGCCTTTGGCTATTAAGTGCTACCCTCTTTAAATTAAGGCTTTATTATTATTATTAAGGAATAGCAAAAAACCCAGCAAGAGAGGAACGATCGAGACAACGAGCACATGAAATGGAAGAAGCAGCAAGACAAAGGGAAGAAGTTGAGGGACAACGAGCCCATGAACAAGAAATGGCTAGACTAAGAGCCGAGGGAAACGCCCGAAGAGGAGGAACTCCTCTAACTCTCTTTCATCGATAGAACTGGCGAAATTGACAGCTATCTCCAGCGTTTTGAGAGGTTTGCTCAAGCTAATCAGTGGGAAGAATATACCTGGGCAGTTGCTTTAAGTGCTTTATTAGCAGAAAGAGCCTTTGATGCTAACTCTCGCTTGTCATACAAAGCTGTCCAAGATTACGCAACGCCCGTCTGAAGCGATTTAATCTCCCAGAAGAAGAATTCCGAGAGAAATTCAGATGTAGTTCGCCACAATATAGAGAAAGCGCGGAACAGTAAATCTCTACATTTCAATCGTACTATGTACAAAGGACTAACGCCACGGGATGTGTATTTGCGAAAAATCTTCTCAGCCCTGACCAGGACTCGAACCCGGAACCTTTCAGAACATCGGAACAAAAAGAAATGAAAGAGCCTAAATAAGAACTCACCAGCAAATCTGAAAGCAAATATGATTTTCGTTGTTACATTTGCAACAAAGTCGGTCACAGAGCAAATTAATGCCGAAATGAAGGGAAAAGTTTCACAAAGAAATTTAATTTCTGCAGGCAAATGAGACAGGAAGAAAGGGACTGCTGATTAAAAATAAGAGCTGCGGCTTGTACCAAAGAAGTTAATAAAGAAATAGAAGGCAAAAAAATAAGGAAGTTAGTGCCTTTTGTGTCGTCGAACCATCTCAATCCACGTCAGCTGTTATGTTAGGTTTCATGCATACAGAAATTGGGACGGCGAGCACATGGTGAACAACTGAACTCTGTTTATTCAAGGACCCGGATGTGGGTCATGTGATATCACAACATCCTCTTTCCTAAAGAAAATGAGATCTACCTCTTGCAAAACGAATACAGTAACGGGAAATGACTGATGCTGAGGAGAACAATAACGAGTTTTAAGAAAGAAAACTAAATGTCACTTTGTCTCATGTAAACTGGACTCATGAACTCTCTGTAACAGAATGTTCCCTTCCAAAACAGTCTTAGTTCACATTTTCCATCAAACGTGTTTTATTGCACAAAATCCTTTAATAGTGTGTTTGGTTTGACGACTCGTCCTGATCTGGTACGCGTGACTTGCTTGCTGGGTTAAGCAGAACCTGATGGCTGAACAGGTGCCTGACTGTTGCAACCTTTATCTTTGGTAGGACATTGGCTAATAGAAGGATCTGTAGTTTGAGGAGGTTCAGTTTGTTGAGTAGCTAGCTGCAAGTGACTTGCATGTGACATAGGCAGCTGGTCTGACTCTGATACGCGTGAATGGACTTGTTTTGACTGAAGTGCATCTCGCAAGTGGATGCGGTTTCGGCGGTATTTGCGACCGTTCACCTCTACTATGTAACTACGAGGAGCGACACTCTTTAGAATAACACCAGCTTTCCAATCACTGCGAGGTTGTTGAGGGTGCACTTTAACTCGTACTGGTTGTCCCGTGAGCAGAGAGGGTAAAGGTTTGGCATTAACATCATGATAACATTTGGCAAGTTTACGTTTCTTCACCACTTGAGCTGTAACTGTGGACTGGACTTCGGGTTTATACAGAGATTCCTTACAGGGCAAGAAGGATCTTGTTCTGCACGACATGAGACGTTAGGCTGGGGAACTGCCTTGGGAAGGTGTGGGCGAATTTCTCCACTCTAGGATGGCTTTCCACATATCTTCTCCTTGTTTGTTGGCTTTCATGATAACAGACTTCATAATCTTTACTGCTGATTCAGCCTTTCCATTGGCTTTTGGATGATGTGGACTGGACGTGAGATGCTGAAAGTCCCAGGTTTTGACAAACAATCTGAATTCCTCGGATGCATAGTTAGGGCCGTTATCCGAGATCAAGGTGATTGGAATTCCATGAACAGCAAATATTTGCTTCAGCTGATCAATTAGCTTGGTGGTAGACAACGTCTTCAGTTCTTTGATCTCAATGTAGTCGGAGTATAGGTCGACCACAACTAGGTAATGTTGACCATTGCACTCGAAGCAATCACTAGCGACAATCTGCCATGGAAGACGTGGAATTGGATAAGTCATCAGGGGTTCCTTTGGGAGAGCACGTTTGCTCTGCTGGCAGGCTTCACACCTTTGTACCGCTTCTGTTAAGTCAGCAGTCATCCTTGGCCAATACATAATGTCTCTCGCAGTGCTGATAGTGTACTGGATGCCTAGGTGTGAGCGGTGGGATCGAGCTGTCATTTCGGTTCTCATCGCATGAGGAATGATGATTCTTGTCCCACGGAACACTAAGCCATTCCGGGTAGTCTATTCATCGCTGAAGGGCCAGTATTCACGTACACAAAGGGGGCTTTCATGTTTGTTTTCTGGCCATCCTTTCATAATCAACATTATCAGAGTTTGAAGTGATGTAGCCTGCAAACAGGCTCTCCATTTGGGTATTCCGAGAGATGGTCGTGTCGACTTGCTCTTAAATGGCACGCGGTAAAAGATCGGGGATTGGGGCGGGCAAGAGAAGGGAGAGCCTGCAATGGCCTTTGTAAGATTTGAGTTCTGCCCCCTTTTCCGCTTGACTGATCTGTCAAATTATCAAAGTGAAATGAACCAGTCAGAACGAACCGGAAATGACCTTTTGGGTCAAGGCAGCTGTCAAAAAACTTTTCTGCGACACGCCCGTTTGTTTACGCGTAAGTTGTTATGTTATGAACTCCAACGAAACATATCGACGCAAAACTGGAAGGAAACCACAAAGCGTCAAATCGGTTGACGAATTTTGCAGAATTTGCAAGTGTTCGTTGAGGACAAAATAAGGCTCCCTGGGGTCTTTCGTGAACGTTTTCAAACCTTGTACCAGAGAGGGATTTTAAAATGTAGTTTTTGGAATCTTCCTTGGCAAGGAAAACGATCAACTTTGTCAGAGTGGAGCACAATTATCCGATTCGAATCTCCTGGCACATCTCAATATCGACGACCTTCCGGACAACACCGCAAGCGTGAAAGTCTTAGTTTTGTCTTCGAATGGGGGATGTGATGATTAGAACACCTGAAGATAAAGCAACAATTTGCCTAATTAAGAATCGGGCGCTTAAGAGGGGGAAAGCAGCCGCAAATGCTTTTATTGTACACAAAGCTATGCGCGCTTATTGCACCAGTTAAGAGTTTGACACTACATGTATTTTGAAATGTAGAGACGTTGACGAGCTCGCAGCGTTCTCGAACAAACTGGTTGTGAAGAAAAATGAAGTGTATTTGCCGCTATGGAACGCCTGCAGCGAAAACTTGAAACACAAAGCTTTTTCCAATGCTTGTAGTCAACACGGTTAGTACATCCTTTTCATTAAGGAGACTCTTAATTGCCAGGTATTGCTCTTTCTTCAGATCAATTCGCTTTTAAATTCAAAGACGAGATAGCTTCATTGAGCTGAGAATCCATATTATCCGCGTTCACGGTGACTGAAATACCTCTGCTCACTTTTTTGACATGTGTCAAGTCGAACTGGCCAATCAGCAATTTACGTTCAGAATCTGAACGTAAATACTCAAATCGTACAAGGACCATTGCAGGCTCTCCTCTCTCTCACCCGCCCCAATCCCCTAGCTTCTGACCGCGCGCCATTAGAAAGGAAATCTCGGAATAACCCATACGGAGAGCCTGTTTGCAGGCTAGAAGTGATACATCTCTGCTGATCTCTTGGCGTACGTCTTCGAGGCGTTGGTCTGTGACAAAGACTGCTTCCTCTTGATCTGTTTCTTCCACTTCCTAGCGAAGTTTTTCTGCTTGGCTGATTTGAAAGATTACATAATCTGGAGAATCTTCTTTAGCATGACGTATTGGTAGTGCTGCTCGAGACAGCGTGTCACTGATGAACATTTGGGGACCAGGCTTGTATGTCACTTTCAGGGGGTACTTCTGTAGTCTGAGTCTCATCCTCTGCAGGCGCTTGGGACTGGTTAGGATTGGCTTTGCAAAGATGGCCATCAGTGGCTTGTGGTCTGAAAGGACTTCAACGGTGTCTTTCCTCAGGATGTAATGTTCGAAACGTTCAGCGGCGAAGACGATTGCCAAACATTCCTTTTCTATTTGGGCGTAGTTGCGCTCGGTCTGAGTGAGTGCTCGCGACGCATAAGCCACTGGGTATCTATCTTGAGTGAGAACAGCACCTAGGCCAACATCAGAGCTGTGGCATTCAATTGTGACTTCTTTGTTAATGTCGAAATAATGAAGGACAGGTGGTTGAGTGATCAGCTCCTTAATCCTGACGAAGGCATCTTCATGCTGAGGTAACCAATCAAAGACAGAATTGCTGTCTGTTAGGCGGCGAAGGGGTTCACAGACAGTGCTGAGTTGAGGAAGGAACTTGGAGAGGTAAGTGACTACTCCAATGAGGCGCTGGACTCCTTGTACGTCTGTTGGTCGAGGCATATCACACACTGCTTTGATCTTCTCAGGGTCAGCTTGTAGACCGTCTGCTCCTAGGATGTGGCCCATGTAAGCTACTTTGTTGAGCTTGAAGCGCAGTTTCTTCTTGTTCAGCTTTAGGCCTCGTTCTCGGCATCTGTTGAGGAGTGCTTTGAAGGCATGGTCATGTGATGCGGTCGCCTCTTCTATGGATTCACCAGAACCAAACACTATCACGTCATCACGAATCACTGCAATATTTTCCAGACCCTCAAGGCATTCATCAAGTCGTCTTTGGAACTCTTCGGGAGCAGACTTGATTCCAAAGGGCATGCGGCGCCACCTATACCTTCCAAATGGGGTCCAGAATGTGGTTAAGAAACTGGAGGTCTCATCCAAGACTACTTGCAGGAAGCCATCTTTGGCATCAACAACAGAGAAGACCTTGGCCTTAGTAAGCTTAGGAGCAATGGTGGGAGTAGGGTAATGATTTCTGATAACACCTTTGTTTAGATGCATAGGATCAAGGCATGTGACCTTAGCATCATCGTCTTGAACATCATGTACACGCTGTCGTGTGTCTCGCGTTGGCTTGGGCTTTCTTGCTCCAAGATTGGATTTCCTTTCCGTTTGCTTCGAACTGGACTGACAGGCTTTCGCCAGATGATTTTTCTTCTTGCATTTGGTACAGGTTTGACCATATGCCGGACAGTTTCCAGCTGCGTGAGTGTCTTCGCAGTACTTGCATTTCTTTGCAGAGTTAGAGGTCTTGCGTGAATCCTCGCGGGCATCGTGTTTCCTCTGTTCGCGCGCATAGTGAACATTGTCCAACAGTTCCATCTTATGTCTCTTATTTGCTGCCATTTCGTTTGTACGACAGATGTCGACGGCCTTTTGAAGGGTTAGTGTGGTATCTCGAAGAAGTCGTTCGCGATGACCGTGGTCTCGTAAACCAGCAACAGTGCGGTCACGTAACATTTCGTCTTCAAACGCGCCGAATTGACAAGTAGTAGCAAGCTTGCGAAGTTCGGCCAAGAATTGATCAAAACTTTCACCAGGTTTCTGTGAACGAGAATTAAAAACATACCGTTCGTAGATCGTATTTCTTTTCGGCTCAAAGTATTCACCGAGCTTCGTGAGAATTACATCGGCATCTTGTCTTTCATCTTCAGTCATGGGCAGATTTCTGCATACGTGAAGACATTCCTTTCCCATAACCGACAAAAGAGTGGCGGCGACAATTTCTTATCCTTTTGATCCAGCTTCCTAGCGATAGCATAACTCTTCCAGCTGTCTCGAAAGAATTCCCAGTTGGACGGTAGATCACCAGTCATCTCCATCTTGGACGGCGGCGGAATCATGAACTGCGACATGTTTACTTTGGTTAGGTGATCAACCGTTCGATCGCGGCTTAAACGTGAATGTGCTTCAAACAAGGCGTTCGCAGCCTACTTGTGCGATACCTCTAGCGGTTGTCTTGATGTTCAGTGCTTTTATGCCGGTTTGAATACTTTGCGGCTGAAAATCCCGCTTCAAAACACCATGTTATGTTAGGTTTCATGCATACAGAAATTGGGACGGCGAGCACATGGTGAACAACTGAACTCTGTTTATTCAAGGACCCGGATGTGGGTCATGTGACATCACAACATCAGCTAATATAAAAGAAATAATAAATAGAATTGATAGAAATAAATTACTTTAAGCTAATGAAAAATTAGTAGAAGCAGTTGCAAATTAGAGAAAAAAGAAACGAAGACTATGCCCATTTGCGATGACAGCGGGAGACCAAAAGGTAAAAGTGTTACAGGACTCAAGCTGCAGTGGTGTATTCAGTATTAAACGAAAATTCGTAAGTGAATTTTCAATTAACGAAAAGAATTGGATACACACTGATGCTTGACAATACGGCAAAGAAAGCTCCTATCACAAAAATTAAGGTAGACACACCGTATTTGAAAGAAGTTGAAACAATGTGTTTTGAATCCGCGATATATGACATCATCAGTAGCGTACGTAAAATATTTTGACGATTGGAGAACAGAAACTGAAGCTGAGCAAAATGATGAAAAGAAGATCAATCACAGGGAAAAAGCAATCGAGAATGAACTCAAAACACCTGATAACCTCCAAAAAGAAAATGCAGAAAATATTAAAAAAAACAAGACTCAACGTTAAAAATACATGCAATAAGTAAGGAAAAAACTAGTAAAATTTCACGAAGAAGAAAATAATATTTGTGCGCTACAAAAAAGAGAAAGAAAATGTAAACATTCAAGGTTGAGTAAACAAGATGGAAGAATATATTTAATAAAACCAAATAACAAAATTAAAATGACAAAAGAATCAAAACTGCCGTTAAGAAATAAATGTCATTGAAAAACCTGCTACTTACATTTTAACTAATATAAACGTTCATATTTTGTAATATTACAATTTCCGTACAATTTCCGTACGTAGACATTTGGCACAGCAGTCGCCTCTGGCTGAGTTGAGTGCTGCGGAGCCCGGTCGTCGTGTCCTGATGAGCCAAGAGGGGTGAAAGCGGGTGTGGTTGTATGTGTGATGCTGACTCCAGCCACCTCCCCAATAGGGGGGATACGGCTTTTGTATATGTATGTATGTACAATTTCCGAATTTGGTCCAGTTTTTTGATCGATTATTATTTGACGTAATAGTAAATTTCAACAGCATTTATACACAACGCAGACTCCATCATGTCATTATATTCTCAAATGGAAATTTTATCTAAGCAACTGCTACTGAATTACAGTAAGTATTGCTTGTCATTTATCAAATAAGTACACTGATAAATATTCGATATTTCATGTATAAATAATGGGGAATCTTTTAGGGCTTCATTCTTCCCATATTTCTGAATTAGCTGTTGGTTTTACTGACATATAAACTAGCCAGTATCTTCAGTTGTACCTCTCTATATATAATGTTCTTCCTTTATTATAGCATATAGGGCACATTCCAAAAACAAACTATATAACTCAATTGTTTTGCAACTTCACTACGGCCAGAATGTCCAGTCCCCTGAAGTTTACCCTGCCGAGTTACGATAACTACACAGCCATCCAAGTGATGAAAGTGCCTCTTCCTGAGAGAGAGGGCCGCTTTAATTTGGCTTCGCAGTGGACCTGAGCAGTGTAGCTACTGGGGACTCTCAACAGGCGGCTTAACTGAGCGACACGCCTCCACACCCACTAGGAGACTACATTGTCATTGAGGTCAGTCGTTCAAAAGGAGATGGTGCAATGCTGGCGAATGATGAGTGCTTAAGGGTCTCTTGATCTGAGGTTTTCATTAGGCCCAACAATATTAAAATAAAAGCAAAAAGTCTAAATTGAAGTAGCTATTATGTTATAAACAGGAAAATGGGATATATTATTGAATCTGAATTTCTCTTACAATAGCTCGCGTGGAGCAGATGTTGTCGACTAATGAAGTAATGTAGTGAGGTAGCAGTTGTATTGTATGCAAGGGAAAGGGTTTCTCCCGCAACTTAAATAACTTAAGACTTATGATGCAGCATCCATACTGATAGTAATTTGGGCAGAGTGCACTACAGGGGTAGTCCAGTTGGCATTTTTTCACAACTGACATTAGAATGTGACTACGAAGAATATGTGTTTGTGTATTTCCAATCAGAATAACTTGTCCGTGTTTCATGTATTTCGGCCGCCAAATTATTGGTTTCTGGATTGCATCAATTACGTTGCGCATAGCTGCTACAGCATTGTGCGTTGTTGATGATAAGATATTTTGCTTCTGTGTTAATTTTAGATTTGGGACGCAATTAAAACAACCAAAAAACGTTGTCGAGATATCTGAAAAAGTCGAGGCAGCATAATTTTTTACCGTTAGCTATTTAATATGCCATAAATAGATTTGAGGTATTATATGAACTAGCGTGAAGCAGAGGCACTCAAATTGTAATTGTTTTTTTTTCCTGAAATGGCAAGGATCTATCCCCTTATTTACATTGAAGAATGTAGCTCGCCTACTAAATGATGTACCGAGACGTACACCCCATTATACTAGTGTTTTCAATCCAGAATTTATTAGTTAGACACTTTCCTTGCATTGAAAACTTGAAATATTGGTATCTGTTCTTAAATCACGTAAGATTACTAAACTTTTAACATTCATTTGACGAAAACATATTAACTGCAAACTTACACTCGGCTTTTGAACAGGTGCAAAACACCAACGACGCGCCTCTACCGAGAAAAAAGGCGAACGCTAGCGTGTGGCCGCTGCCTGGCACCGAAGAGGCTAAGGCCGGCGTGACGGCTGCAGACCTGGCGGCCGCCTACTACAAAGACACTGACGGCGAGGACCAGTCCATGGGCATCGTGGTGTTCAGTGCCAAGAGCAGTCCCTCTGGCCGCTATCAGTACTCGGAGGACGGCGGCAACATTTGGGCTGACGTTTCTAATGTATGATATTGACCTCGGAAACTTATTAAAAAAACTCTAGTGACAATCTTGATTTCCTAAAGAACTATGTTTGGTTTAACGGCCCAGCCGCTATCTTCTTTTGTATAAACATAGCTTCATGGTGCTTTACATTTTGTGCTTCATTTGTATTCTTCAAAGTGAAAAGGAAGGCAGCGAAAAGGGCTGTGAAGATGTCGAAGAAGGCAGCGAATGTGAGATGGGGAAGAAAGTTGATGGAAAATTTCAAGGAGAATAAAAAGATGTTTTGGAAGGGGTGAAAAGGGTAAGGAAGAACGAGACGGAGCGTGAGGAAAAGGTGAAAGACAAGAATGGCGGAGTGTTGGTTGAAAGTGCGTGCGAGATGGGCGTAGTATTTCAATGAGTTACTTAATGTAGATGATGGAAGGGAAGCGAGTGTGGTACATGTACAGGTAGGCGGAATTGGTGGAATGCCTATGCTTAGGGCGGCAAATGATGGTATGATAACTTTGGAAGAGGTAAAAGTGGTAGTGGAAGAAATGAAGGAAGGAAAAGCGGCTGGGTTAGATGGCTGTTTTGCTGAATATGTGAAAAGGAGAGGCGAGGTGGTGTTAGAGTTGCTGGTGCGCTTGCTGAATGTATGCTTTTTCGATTGAACGGCCCCGTTAGATTGGTGTGGTGCTTGTGTCGTCCCCTTGTATAAAGGGAAGGGTGACAGGCTCGTCTGTAGTAATTCGAGAGGTATAAGTCTGCTTAGTGTGGTTGGAAAACTGTATGGTCGAATTCTGATAGAGAGAATTAGAGTGAACACAGATGGAGTGCTTGGAGAGGAACAGTGTGGTTTTAGAAGAGCGAGAGGGTGTACGGATCCTGAAATTTTTACGGTCAGACGGATGTGCGAGAAGTTCCTTGCGAAAGACAAGGAAGTGTGCTGGGCGTTTATGGATCTCGAGAAAGCATATGATAGGATTGATAGAGAAGCTTTGTGGCAAGTCCTGAGAATATACGGTGTGGGTGGGAAATTGTTAAGGTGTGTGCAAAGTTTTTACATTGACAGTAGAGCATATGTGAGAGTTGGAAATGAGGTGAGTGAGTGGTTTCCAGTTGTGGTTGGCTTGAGACAAGGGTGTGTTATGTCGGCGGAGCTTTTCAATGTGTACATGGATGGAGTTGTGCGAGAGGTGTGTGCAAGGGCAATGAGAGCAGGAGTGAAATTCGAGGGAGGACTGCATGTAAGCCAACTGTTGTTTGCGGATGATACAGCACCGGTGGCTGAGTCGGAAGAGGAGTTGAGAGTGTTGGTGAATGAGTTTGTGAGGGTGTGTGAAAGGGGAAGCTGAAAGTAAATGCAGGAAAGAGTAAGGCGATGAGGTGTTCAGGAGGGGTGTTGTCGGTGGATTAACTACAATACACGTAGTGTAGCAAATCAATCTTATTACCTGCCTCGAGCTAGAACAAACTATGGAATATTTAATATTCGCTTTCAAGGACCAAAGGTATGGAACTCTCTTGGGAAAGATATAAAGTCAACTCCTTTCAGTAAATTTAAAACAAAATTAAAAAAATGAATTGCTGTGCCAATATTAATGTCACCTTGGTTTCTGTTTGGAGGCAAAACAAGGGTCATATGAAGGTGTGGTGGTGTCCACTGTTATGTATGGTTCGAAGACGTGGGGTTTAAAAGCGGCAGATGGAAAAAAAGCTGAATATGTTCGAAATGAGATTTTTGCGCAGTATGTCAGGAGTGACGCGTTTGGATAGAATTAGGAATGAGTAAGTAAGAAGAAGGACGGGTGTGATAGATGAACTGCTAGGTAGAGTGGATGAGAGTGTTTTGAGATGGTTTGGTCATATGGAGAGAATGGGAAATGAGCGGCTGACGAAGAAGGTGTGGAGTGCAGAAGCGGCAGGAACTAGAGTACGTGGGAGACCAAGGCATAGATGGTTAGATGGTGTGAAGCGTGCTCTGAGCGACAGATCGATTGGGCTGGCGGATGCAAGAGTTCGTGCAAGGGATGGAAATGATTGGAGAATGATTGTAAAGAGCAAATGAAACTGACGCAGCTCTGACAGATCAGCCCCAGCTCCCAGATGGCAGGGATTTTATGACGCGGCGACGGTGAACCAGCTGTTGCTGTCGGGCCTCGCTGCTGAAGGTAAGTAGACATTTGGCAAAGCAGTCGCCCCTGGCTGTGTTGAGTGCTGCGGAGCCCGGTCGTCGTGTCCTGATAAGCCAAGAAAAATGAAAGCGGGAGTGGTTGTGTGTGTGTGTTGCTGACTCCAGCCACCTCCCCAATTGGGGAGGGGGGGGAGGGATACGGCTTTGGTATATGTATGTATGTTGTATTCTTTATGAGCTGAAGAATATACTCTATCCTACAGTTGAATTTAGCTGTCTTTATTGTACCGTGCGGTAGGCTTAATGTATATGTGCAGTGATGGTGAATCTTCGGCAGTCATGAATTGTGCAGGTATGACTGATAATTAAGTTACGTGACTATTGCAACCCACATTTCTGCTTAGCAAAGCAATACAAAATAATACTTCTCTCTTTTGATTATTTGATAATTTGACGTCGTATTCAGTAAAATTTTTAGTGCGTCATTAATGTGGAGTATGTGTGAAGTTCTGAAATGGTGCGCAATAAATCACTGAAGCTATTTCCTTTTCAAAAGAACATTATTTATTCAAAACATTTGATGATGAATGCGGAAGGGCTGATCACAATTATGTAAGTAATGCTTGTGTCTGCTTGTAAAATTAAGAAATTGTTCCAATTAATTAATTCCTCTCTGGAAAAACGATTGAAAATAGTGCTCATATTGCATAAAAATACAACTAATATATAAATATTAATGATGCCATAATATGTTTCAGAAACAGAAGAAATTGAAAAATGAAAATAGTTACTGGACATTAGAAAACTGTCAAGTTCTATTGGTAGCAAGTACACCTTGTATATTAATAAATTCTTATAACACTTTCAAAATTACATGAAGTTCACATTCAAAGTTTTGATTTGGAGTCCCAAAAAATTATGCATGGTCGCGTTAACAAGACCGTAAGTCTATAGAGAAGACCACTAAGAGCAACTATAACTCAAAGTTGCATTTATGATAGCATATACGCATACCTATATAATTATCGTGTTTCGTGTTTGGAAATGACGTGCGGATTGTGCTAATTCATGTCAATCTTGTGTCTGTATTTATTTATTATAACAATCCTTGAATAAATCTAAATATTGAGAAAGAAATCAAGTATATTTACTGCCCTTTTTACATAAATTGAAACATATAACAAATACATATTGTTCTGTCAACTTAAACGATCATGCGTAATGTACGGTTTCGGTGCAGCGTGACGTCACAAAACCAAGTGACTAAAAGTAAGCGGAGCCAAGTCTGTGCGTGACTCAAACTATTTTTGTTTTCAAACCATGCCTTAAAAAGTGGGATAGCTCAAGTTTTTATGAGTTATAATAAATCTAACTGATGTGTTAGTTAATAAAGAAACATTTACCGCAGATAATACATAACCATTTAAAGAAGTTGAGGTTTCAGGAACGAAAGCCAATGAATCTTTTTTTGGAACTAATTGTTGTTAATAACTTCCGGGAATATTGATCACATCATAAATGAGAGAGATTACTACATAATTGAAAATTCCTGCAGTTGTAACCAGTACGATACGTTGGTACTCTCGTAATCATTGAGAACCATCATAGATTTTATTTACTTACTAGTACATCCGCGCCGTCAAAATGACGGCAATAAATATATACACGACGCAAATAATGCAGTACTGCGAAATGAAACACTGCAGTTCTTTTTCCAGCTGTCATGATCACGACGTCACTGCATAACAGCCAATCAGAGAGCGTTTTCACTACTTCAATAAGTGTATTTCGATTATTTCTGGCTTATATTCCTTCCATAATAACCCTATACTGAAAGCATTAGAAGTTAATGCTAAGACCCTCTGTCTTTTATATGAGCACTGCCTGTCCCTCGTATCTAGGAAACGGGTGCTCGAGTTGTTCACCATTGCAAATACTGAAGGAAAAGTGTTACACACACACAAAAAAATATATATAGATATTGATATAAATATATGAAAATATAAATATATACACGACGGCTTTTATTATAGTAGATTGTAGTAGTAAATAAGTTAAATTCCTGCTATATTTATTACTTACTCCTAGGTGTTTGCAATAAAAATGTGTAATCTATCTGTTGGTTACTGGTTTGTTGGCAGACCGCCGACCGGTTAGCTCAGTCTGTAGGGCACCGGACTGCTGTGCGGGAGGTCGGGGGTTCAAACCTCGACCGGACCAACATTCAGGGTCTTTAAATAAACGAGGAGAAAGTGCTGCCTTTGCAATAACATCTGCAAATGGTTAGACTTTCTAGTCTTCTCGGATAAGGACGATAAACCGGAGGTCCCGTCTCACAGTACTGGTGTGGGACGTTAAAGAACCCACACACTGATCGTAGTCCCCGGTGTAATGGTTTATTCACTTAGTCTGTTCTGGGGGCACCTGTGTATCATACTACTCTCTCTAATAAGATTGTGAACTGCGTGGCTGCAATTTGCGCCTATATAAGCAGTCTGGCAAAGTCCCCCACAAAGTGTTGTAAAGCGCAGTAGATCATTGCGTCATGGTAATGCGCCATAGAAATTGCGAAACTTTACTTTTTACTTTACAGCTGCTGACCCTGCCGGACAGCCCTCTGGACAGCAACACCCCGCTGTCAGGCAGCTACCACGGCACTGTGATAGTGGATCCCGTAAGCCCCGCGACAGGCGGCCACAGCGGCAGGTCCTGCAACCTCTGTCAAAGGAGCCGCCTCAGACCTCCTCAAAGACGACGCTTGCACCTCTTCCATCTCACAGAACCTTGGGGTCAGTTTGTTTTTGGAGTAGCTCGTAAAACTATTTTTCTGAAACATTGCAGTGAACGTTTACTGAACAGGGTTCCAGTAGTTTTACTAAAGGAATGTATTTTTGTGTTGTCAGCATACAACAATAAGAAAACTTACAACTATCTACTTTATAAGCTCAACAGCATTTTGAAATGTATTAATACTTTGAAGATTCGGAATTCGGCATTTTGTATTTCCATCATGTCTGTATTATGCGTTGTACCGTGTTGAAGCAAACTAAACTAGTAAGCTATGTGTCTAGAACACCAGGAATAGCACATTTATCTGGTGATTTTAATTTGAAAACTGAGCACAAGACATTCAAAATTAGAACTCAGATGTTATGTTAATCTCACGTATTATTTCTTTCTTTCAAATGATTACTACAATATTTTTAAGAGAGGTGAAAACTAGCTAAGGCAATGAAAACATTACATAATTATTGTATGTTGACAGAACATAAGATCTCTGATAAAGGTGTGATATTGAAAGAGCACTGTATACCGCACACCGTGTAATTGTTGTTGGTGCAGCTGCCGCCTAGCTGGGAGAGTGGTCGTCCCACCAGTGGTGCGCAGGGAGATCCGCAGGCCACCAACTGGGGCTCCTCGGACGGTCACATCAGCATGTCGCAGGGTGCGCCCGATCAGGTCTGCTGCACTCCTCTTTGTTGTTGACCTGTTGTTTCTCTTACAAGTTTCCCTTATGGATTGCTCTGTTAAATTACAGTCTGCTTCCTTAGCATTATTATCGGGAACATTTTGTCGATACATGTTGTCGTAATGATATTTTTTTGTAGTTCTCTCGTGTCTCAACATTTACGGTGGTGCTCGTATTCTAAGATTTGTACTGCCTGTATTCCTAAGTACAAAACTTGACAGATAGTAATCCAAACATTTTAGTTAGATGTTTCTTCTTATGTTCAGTCATCGAGTATTCAGGTTGTCGTAATTATTGTTTCACTTATAGAAAATTCAAATCACATATATCAATGTCGGCTGAAGGAGTTTTACCTGAAGTAATAAGTTTTATCAATGATTATATTCTGCCTCATTATCAGAAGTAAATTGTACCTCTCTGTGTATACATATAGGTGTAGCTACATGGTGATGCATAATACTGTAATTATTGGCAACCCTTAAAGCATTTAAAATAGCTACTGTTTGAATCCTGGAATGATAACGTGATAAAAAGTTACCTTCAAGTTGAAGGTATTTGGTTGTAACTAAACCAATAATTGATGACATACCACTGATATCACCTCGTGTTGAACTAATAAAGTCAATAATCCTGTTCCAGAACACCCCTGCACTGCTGCTATCGCCAACAGTGTGACTCCGCTACTCGCCCACCGACTCCAGTGCCACCTGGGGCCTCAATGAAGCCGTGGCCAACACCCCCTTAGTCTTCTCCGCCTGGGACATGTCTGATCGGCTTCTGGACTCTATCTCTTCCACTGAAGTGGTCCTCATGGCTCCTTACACTTGTTCAGGGGTGGTTATCATACGTCCCAACTATGTGAAAAGGTTTTGCTCATGAGTTGAGTAGTATTTGTATTTGGGTAACTCCCAAGACATCATCTACGTAATGCCTCCTAGAACTTATAGTTATGCTCCAGTATGGTACTCCAAACCTCTTATCTATAAAACCATCTCTGTAATGCATGTAGCTTCAAACATGTTTTTTATATTTACTAGAGTACCCCCACAGTCAAAATAATAACAATTTATGACTGATGTTTGGCTACATATTTTTATTAGTAATTAATAAATGTTGATGAAGAGAACAAAAATTACTCAAAAATTCTTATCCAGCACACATTATCGACATGGCTATTAATTCCACTATCAATAAGTTTTTCCAGTTTAACAGGCAAAATGGCAACAACAGCCCAGAGTGCTCCTACGTCAAATTACCTTACGTGGGTAAATTCTCTGCTATTGCACAAAAGCAGATTCGCAGAACCATTCAGCGTTTTTGTGACAACAGCTTTAATATCAAGCTAGTGGTTTCTTCGTTGAAAATCGGCTCTTTGTTTAGCGTGAAAGACGTTATACCTAAAGAGCTCAAATCATGCGTTGTTTATAGCTTCAGGTGTGCAGGCTGCGGTGCCTGCTATGTCGGCGAGACTTCCCGACACATTTGCACGCGCATAAACGAGCACTTAAATATGGATAAGGCCTCTCACATTTTCAAGCATTTACAGGATTCACCTAGGTGTCGGACAGTTTGTTCGAGTGAGTACTTTGTTGTCATAGATCAAGCAACAACACGGACACAATTAAAAATCAAGGAGGCAGTGCATATTCACTGGGAGAAACCCTCCCTAAATCAACAATTGTTTCATGTAAATCTTAATCTTTCTTTGTAATTAGTTGCTATATCATACCATTGTTATTCTAATTTTCCGCTATATATTGTTTATCATTGTAATTCCATCCGTTAACTGACGATGGCACAGGAGTTGCCGAAACATGTCTTTCAAATTTAACAGTCTTGTTCTCTTCATCAAGATTGTTACAAAATTGCTGCATTTGTTAGGATGTAAACATAGAGCCCGTGATTCGTGGCGTGACATAGAGTCGAAGAGTCCGTGATGCGTGACGTGATGACGTAAGCATTAACATCCGGGACACTTTACACGAGGGAGAACGCTAAAAACGTTGAGAGAGAAGTCGATGTGTGTGTGAAGGAAAATTACACGTCTGAAGTGCTTCTTATTTGTGTGTTTATTGCGTTATTATGGGGCGCGGGTAACAATTTGGCGACCCTGCCAGGACAGAATTGTGGATTACAAGTTGTGGAACAATTCTTTTTTTTGTGTGGGAAGCAGATTACGCGGATTTTAAGCGAAGAAATGAAAGTGAGTGGACACGACCGCGTGCAATGGTGAATCAGGTGAACGTTTTCTTGCACATTAGAAAGGGATTTAGCAGTCAGTCAGATGCCAATGGTAAGAGTAAAGAAGCTTAGTCACTGAAGTAGACAAGATTATTGAGTCGTGGAGTCAATTAAACGGGAATATTGACTTGTTTGTTTGTGTACACTTTGAATTAACTGTTCGCGTTTTGGAAATCGCTGCACCGTACGGCGTGTTTGTTTATCATGGAGAAATTACAATTGCAAGTGGAAGCTGGACTGTTTGATCAAGACGACGGCGGACTAGTCGAAATGATAGAAAACCTGGGAATCGAGGACGATGTTTCAACTAAAACTAAGATGCAGAAGATTAAAATTATCAGGACAAAAATAGAAAGCAAAATGGAAGGCGATGAAACGGCCGCGCGCACATGCCTCGAACAACTACTCGCATACGTGAAAGGATCGGTCCCCCCTCTCGAAGAAACTAAGAACACCGGGCTTAAACCAGCAGCTCCTGAAGTGAAAAGTGAACAAGCGGATGCCGGAGAAACCGTAGTAAAAACAGAAAAAGTGGAACATGAGGCAGAGGATGTTCTGGCCCAGTTAGCGAAAACAAAGACTTCTCTGCTTCGCAGGGAATACAAACTTTCAGGACAGATCGGCGAACCAGGACAGACAGAAAAATTAACTTTTGTGTCATTAATGCATCAAATAGATTCTGGTCTAAAACGTGGTTATAAAGAAAGTGAGATCGTGGATGCTGTAATTCGTGCCATATCGCCCCACAGCAGTCTTAGAAGTTATGTGGAAACCTTGAGTGACCTCTCTCTTGCAAAATTACGGCGAATCCTTCGCGTACATTACCGAGAAAAGGCTGCATCTGAGGTGTACCAGAAGCTTGCAACTGTATGCCAGCAAAGCAGTGAATCATCGCAGCAATTCTTACTCCGTGCTTTGGATCTGCGTAACAAGGTAAATTTTGCCAGTCAGGAATCAGACAGTGAGTTCAATTATGGCCCGTCCCTGATTCAGAAAATATTTGTGAAATCCTTTGAGACTGGTCTTCGTGATGATATTTTAGCATCCAATCTGAGAGCAACTCTTCGCACCCCAGGGCTGACCGATGAGGAACTGATGAAACAAGTTAATGAACTAGCGTCACAGCAAGATGAGCGAAACACAAAATTGGCAACAGAGAACCAAAAGAAGACCAAGGTGGATGCTTGTGAAGTCCGCAAGGAGGGAGGAGAACAGACAACCAGGAAGCCAAGTGAAGATGGGAGCCAGCAGATTCTTTCTGAAATTCGCCAGATGAAATCGGAGATTAACGACCTCAAAGGCAAAGTTAATGCTCAGACGAGTCGGGCGGCGAAACCAGACTGGGACCGACCCCCCTACCGAGGCCGTGGAGGAACTAACCTGCCAAAGTACCCAAGTTGGGGCTGTCAGAGCTGTGAAGAACGAGGAAGAGGAGAGGAATGTGAACACTGTTTTGCTTGTGGGAGTCTTGGGCACGTGGCCCGTGATTGCAATGCAAGACGGAGGCAGAGCAGTCGCCAGGGAAACGGCCAACGACTATTCCGGAGGGACACAGAATAGTCGACAGTAACACTAGCAAGTCCCATCGATGTAATGGCTGTGGCAAAGTTCAGTCGGAGTGCTCAAAGTTCTTACAATGTTCGAAGTGTAAAGCTGTAAAGTACTGTTGTCAAGGTTGTCAAAGGAAACACTGGCCCGACCACAAAGTCTTATGCAGTGCAATTTCACACCTGTCGAGCAAAGCAGAACCAAAAACACTGGATCCTAGCGATGGTACCTTTGTTAGTCATTTGACACCGCAACAACGGGAAACAATGGTAGGACTGGTGGGGAAAAGATGCACTGTCAAGGGAGAAATCAATGGTCACTCAGTAGAGGTACTCTGGGACACAGGGGCCCAGGTCTCGATAGTTTCCCGTGATTTCTTAAGAAGGAATTTTCCTGGTGTTATTGTTAAAGAGATTTCAGAATTACTTAACACTGAACTGAACTTAACTGCTGCTAACGGTAGCGAGATGCCATACATAGGATGGGCTGAGCTAAATTCTAGACTGTCGTCGAGTGAAATTGATTTGAAAGTTCCATTTCTTGTTACTGAACAATGTTTAGACTCACCGTTAATTGGTTTCAATGTTATTGAAGAGATTGTTAAAGATAGTAAGGGAGATGTTACACTCTGCCAAGCTATCACTTCCAGCTTCACTGATCTGGACAGCCGAACAGCGCCAGTATTGGTGAATTTTATTGAGAACCTTAATCAAGAGGAACTCTGCTTTCTTAAAACTACCACGCGTGACATTACCCTCCCACCCAAGGAAAGCCAGAGGGTCACCTGCAGGGCGAATACAGGACCAGTAGAAAGAAATACACCAGTACTGTTCGAACCAGATGAGGCCAGCCCATGGCCAAATGGTTTGGACATTTCTGAGACATTACTGACTGTAAAGAAGAAAGGAAAATCCAGTCAAGTGAACATTGAAATCACCAATAACACCAACCATGCAATAGTACTTCCGGGGCGGACCTTACTTGGGCGACTACAGCTTGTACAGTCTGTGACACCAGTTGAAGTAAAAGTGAAAGAACCTGCCAGTAATGCCCAACCTAAGGGAGGACAAGTGTCAGGGACTAATGAGCCAGACGAGACACTGATTGAGGAGCCGGTAGGGATACCAACGGAGATTCCCTCACAGATCAAGGACATAGACCTGGAAGGTCTGACCCCTGCTCAGAAAGAAACGGCTTTAAAGTTACTTACTGAAGAAGCTGATTCCTTTGCTAAGGATGATAATGACATTGGCTGTATCCCTGATCTTCAACTTGACCTGGATTTGGAGGACCAGACACCTGTACAGAAGAACTATGTAGCAGTTCCTAAACCGCTCTATGGAGAGGTTAAGGCTTACATTGAAGATTTGTTGAACAGGAATTTTATCAAGAAATCATCATCCTCATATAGCTCCCCAGTTGTTTGTGTAAGGAAAAGGGATCAAAGCTTACGGCTGTGTGTGGATTTCAGAGCACTTAACAAGAAGACCCGACCCGACCGTCACCCGATACCCCGAATACAAGAAACGCTTGACAACCTCGGTGGCAACTCATGGTTTTCGGTCCTCGATCAGGGAAAAGCTTACCACCAAGGGTTCATGAGTCCAAACAGCCAACCTTTGACAGCGTTCATTACTCCATGGGGTCTTTACGAGTGGGTTCGAATCCCATTTGGTTTATCTCAAGCACCCGGAGCCTTCCAGCGTTTCATGGAAAACTGTCTGGGGGAACTGAGAGACACTGTTTGTATACCGTACCTAGACGACATTATCATCTTCAGTACTACGTTTGAAGAACACATTAAAAACATGCGTAAGGTCCTTCAACGATTGAGAGAACACGGCGTCAAGTTAAAACCTAGGAAGTGTAAACTGTTTGAAAGAAAGGTGACATTTCTTGGACGTGTTGTGTCGGAGGAAGGTTACAGACTTGACCCATCTAGTATCAAGCCGGTCCTCGCCCTGAGAGACTCTCCTCCAAAGACCGTAAATGAAGTGCGCAAACTGATGGGGTTTCTCAACTACTATCGCAGATATGTTAAGGACTTTTCCCGAATTGCTAAGCCTATTTATGATCTGGTGAAGACACCTAGTCAACCTCTGAAGGACGTTCAGCGAGATAAATCCAGGAAGAGCCACAACAGTCAATTACCTGCAAAACATCCTGTAGAGTGGACTAATAGTCATCAATTAGCCTTGAATATTCTAATTGACTCTATCACAAGTGTCCCGGTAATGGCCTACCCGGACTTTGAGAAACCATTCGTTCTTCATACAGACGCATCCAAGGATGGGTTAGGCGCTGTGTTGTATCAAAATCAGAATGACATTCTCCGCGTTGTTGCATATGGGTCTCGCAGTTTGTCACCAGCGGAAAAGAACTATCACCTGCATTCTGGGAAGTTGGAGTTTTTGGCTCTTAAGTGGGCGATCTGCGATCAATTTCGAGACTATCTCTATTACGCACCAAGTTTTAAAGTGTACACTGATAACAACCCACTCACGTACGTGTTATCCTCTGCAAAACTGAATGCCACCGGTCTGCGTTGGATTGGGGAGTTAGCTGATTTCAATTTTACTATCCACTACCGCCCAGGAAAAGCGAACATTGATGCTGATACTTTATCCCGAATACCATTCAATGACACCACTTACACGGAAATAATACCACAGGATGTTCTTCAAACTGTTGCTTGTTCAGCAAAATTTCAAGACCAAGGTCAAGTGAACTGGGTGTCAGCCCTTACAGGAGATCACACTGCCCTTCCGGCGGATCCTGTCGGCACTGTGGAACCTACAGTATCAAATGTAGACCTGAAACACGCACAAACCTCTGACCAGATTGTTCGCCGAGTGAGTGATTTACTTCAGCGTGGCCTGCGACCATCAGCAAGAGAGCGAAAACGAGAGTTACATGAGACACAACTTCTTCTTCATGAATGGGATAACCTTTCTGTTGACAAAGATGGCATACTTAGACGTCGTAAAGGAACTAGGTCCCAAATTATTGTACCCAAACAGCTTCGTCCAATCATCCTCAAAGAACTTCACGAGAACATGGGCCACCTTGGGGTAGACCGCACACTAGGTCTAGCTAGAGAGCGCTTCTACTGGCCTCACATGCAGAGAGACATCGAGCATCACATTGGACATGTCTGTCAGTGCGTAAAACAAAAGACCCCCACGCTAAAGACCAGAGCTCCATTGAAACCTATTGTGACCACCTCGCCTTTTGAACTTATCAGCATTGATTTTCTTCATTTGGAAAAGAGCAGTGGAGGGTACGAGTATATCTTAGTTGTGATGGACCACTTTACACGCTATGCCCAGGCCTACGCCACAAGAAACAAGTCAGCTAAGACAGTTGCCCAAAAGCTGTACAGTGATTTTATCCTCAGGTTTGGTTTTCCGCTGAGAATCCATCATGATCAAGGGGGAGAATTTGAAAATCGCCTCCATCGAGAGCTTGAAAAACTGTGTGGTGTGGAACATTCTCGCACTACCCCTTATCATCCCCAAGGAAACGGTCAAGTAGAGCGATTCAACCGAACACTCTTGGGCATGCTTCGAACCTTACCAGAGACCCAAAAATCATGTTGGGCAAAACACTTGAACCATGTAGTACATGCATATAATTGCACAAGACATGAATCAACAGGCTTCTCGCTGTTCTTTCTTCTCTTTGGGCGTCACCCCCGTTTGCCGATAGACTTAATGTTTGGAATTGAAGGTCAAACCAACCATGACGACCATTCACAATATGTCGAAAAGTGGAGAAAAGCCATGACTGAAGCATACGAGCTGGCGGGCAAGAAATCCAGTGAAGCAGGAATGCGAGCCAAACAACGTCATGACCACTTTGTGCGCAGTACGGTATTGCTACCAGGTGACAGGGTTCTTGTACGCAATCTTAGTCAACGAGGAGGGCCTGGCAAGCTGCGTTCACATTGGGAAGATCAAGTTCACATTGTTGTCAGCCGCAAAGGGGACGATAGTCCTGTGTATGAAGTGAAGCCTGAGACTGGCCCCGGTGCAAATAGAACCCTACATAGGAACTTGCTATTGCCATGCAATTATCTACCTATTAACATCCCAAGCAAACCTAACCGTAAGAGAACAAGAAGAGTCCGCAAGCATCAGGGGAGCACTGCTGAACAGACACCTTTACCACAGGCTGAAGAATTATCAGATGGCACCAGTAGCGAGGATGAGTGTACATTCACCCTTGTGACCCCCCCAAATGGGCAGACTGCGCCAGAAGATGTTACAGAGGAGCCCGACAAGTCCTTAGTTGAAGAAACACAGCCTAATACCACTCCGACAGAGGATGCAACCTCAGGTGGTGGTGATCAGAACACAACAAGCAGCGATGAGGCTAATGTGAATGAAATGAAAGAAGCCAGAGCTGAGAGTGGAAATGAGGACAACTCTCCAACTCAGTACGACAGCAGTCAACCGAGTTTTTCTGAGCCAGAACCTAGGCCTAGACGACAGATACACCCGCCTGCTCTTCTGACGTACAACACACTCGGCAATCCCACCTACGAGACCCAAGCTGCTGCACACGTCATATCTGCAAACGGTGTTGCTGGAGGTCAGTTACCTCAGTGCTGTCCCTCTTACCTGACTTGGGGTACAGGTCCAGCTTTTCCACAGTTCCAGCTACCAACATACCCACCCTTGTTTCAGCATCCAGTGATGTTTGGCTACCCGGGAATGTACCAACAGTATCCACCACTTCCTCAACCTGTGTTCCAACCGGTTAAACAGTACCCCGTACACCAGTTCGCCATGTACCAGCCAAGAAGCGAATTACCTGTGACCATCAACTCTGGACATGTACCAGTACCTGGCTATGTTTACTAAAGAACTTCGAACTTGAACTTGGAACTTTGAACTAATTGATTCATTTTGAAAAAAAAAAAACACTGAAAGAAGACGACACTTAGATTTCTGTTTTATTCCTCGTGCTAAGAATGAACACTTTCAATGATACCGAGTGTATCCCATAAATAGGAGATGTTACTGTAAGATTTTGTGTACGAGAGTAAGTCAGGATCCTGCAAAAAGTCTAGTCGAGTTAAGTTGTAAGAGATATTTGTACCTTCGGTAATATTTCCCATATAGTGTGTACTATTTCACAGTTAATGTACAAGTGTCAGGGACGACACTTTTCCTTGGAGGGGAAGATTGTTAGGATGTAAACATAGAGCCCGTGATTCGTGGCGTGACATAGAGTCGAAGAGTCCGTGATGCGTGACGTGATGACGTAAGCATTAACATCCGGGACACTTTACACGAGGGAGAACGCTAAAAACGTTGAGAGAGAAATCGATGTGTGTGTGAAGGAAAATTACACGTCTGAAGTGCTTCTTATTTGTGTGTTTATTGCGTTATTATGGGGCACGGGTAACACATTTACGTCCTTTTGAATTAATAACTTCGATTAACAGGTATGCTATACATACGTTAGTATATGCTGCTGCTAATTCCATCAGCATTGGCTCTTATACCACCTCTGTCGATGTTTTGTCACTTTTTCCATGCTCAATTTCTTCCCCTGTCAGTCTTCTAACGCAAAACACTCATTACAATTACCTTCCAGCAGTTTGTCTATTTCATCAGTTTCTTCAAATGTTTACATCTCTTCAGAACGGCTGACTGTTAGGATCGAGAAACACCGATCAACGGCCCATTTGGCAAATCGCTCATATTTTGCCCAAAGATACCCTTAGGTGACCTATTTCTAAAAATCATATTAAAAGGTTCCAGCGAATTTTAATTTTTGAGAAATTCGGGAAACTTTGAAAACGCGGTCAAAGTGCGGTTTTTCGTTCAATAAAATGCCCGAAATAAGGTGCGAGGACGAAGGGCTGCTAAATTCTTAAAATATATTCAATTGGCTTCAAACTTTGCACAAATATAGAAATATCATTCTAATTTATTCTTCGTTTCAAACTTATCTCAGATGTGTTGTTATAGTGGTTTTGTGAGCCATTTTAAAAACACCTCTGAAGCGTGTTAAACATGGCGGCAAAATTTAGGTCAAGTTTAACAGCATAAAAATGCATCTGGTACCTCACTTTTCGATTATTTCACTTAACAGCCTAAAAATATCATTATTAAACATTTTCCATGCCAAGTTTCATGCTCGAACTCGAAACGCTTCCCACTAAGAAATTCGAGAATCTACGTAACATGCTTAGCTCAAATGACCCTCGAAATATTTAAGAACTGATGGCTATCAACTTAAATTGGCGCGATGAAAAATATATAGAAATCTAAAATTAATCTAAAGCTTTTCGATTTATAGCTTAGACCTTTAAAAAGATCCTCTGTAATCACCAGCGTGATCTACTGAAGCTTGGAATTCCTCTAGAGTCTCTAGAGAGTATCACACGGACTCAAAATTATGTAAATCCATTCACAACATCAGCGCCAAACCTTTTAAACACAAATTTACTTAATGCTTGCCTTGTTGCCCTAATAACATTTCGCATGTTTTTAAACACAATAACGGAATAAACTTAATACCGTGTAAGTTTGAAGCAGTTTTTAAAAGAGGTTTGAACTACCTTAGGGTGACTTGCGAACATGAACTCGTGGGAACTATTTATCGCTTTCCCCAGCTTTACGCCCTTATTACACGGTTCGTGGCGTCGGTCAGAATGTGGAAGGCAAGACAATTTAGTATTACAATGTACTTCTAGCTAAAATCTAGCGGATGCTCAAAATAGTAGCGTTATAGTATGGATAAAACTCATGTTTCCAACAAATATCCCCGTCAATAAATGATCGCGTGTGGAAAACATATTGCAAAATTATTTGACTGCAAACAAATTCACAGTATTCATGTATGATCATTCATTACATGCTTATTACCGTTTTATGAAATAACAAGCGGGTGAGACATACCCAGATACCTTGCATCCATCGCACTGCTACACCACAATATCAGGGACCAATTCCTGAATCATTTACGGACAATATTTCCGATAACATATTGAGAATTCGAAAAAAGTGTCACGCAACGCCACCCTCAATTTGTCTTCTTTGAAGGAAGAGGGGGAGGGGGAGGGGGAGGGAAGAGTTGTCAGGTGTGGGAGAGGATAAATTCCTTCGCGCTTTTATTAAAAAAAGGACTGTAAAAAAATCACAAGTTAGTTAGCTGATTCTCCGAAGAAAAATATTTTGCAGAAAATTCGTAGTTCGCGAGATCTATGTATTCAGATGTCTTGCGCTGCGTCAGTCGTGCCGGAAACAAAGTATATCATTAATTCTAAGTTCCTATTAATCGCTATTTAATTAATTAATCGCTGCAGCAAATTTGGAAAAGCTGACGATTCGGAGGCGTAAGCCCTTCTTCAGAGCTGATATTATTTTCCTCCAAAGGATCTTTCCTCCTCCTTTCCCTCTTTCCCAAATATAACGGTCCCTCCCCGGTCAAGAAATGATAGCTAAATAAGATAGGAAGAAGCGAGACACTGAGAATTCTTAAGAGTTACTTCGGTACGTGCATTTGTTTGTAATGTCCTCCAGAAGGACCAAGTATGGAGCCTTTCTTCGTATGGGTGGGTGAGATATATCTAGCCCCAGGTCTTCACACACACGCTGTAGCATAGGTAGCTACAGGTTCTTTAGAGTCCCTTCCATCGCCATGGCACAAAGATTGTACTGGTTGTACACCAAAGGATGCTGGAGCTGGATTGCTTCTACAAAAATGCCTGAATATCCATCTCATCGGGATCACTTTGGCGCACTGCGGCATTTTGGCGAGAGAAAAAGGAAGCAACTTGCGAGGCGGCTAAGAATTCAGATGTTTGAAAAAGGCGCTTACCATCAGGACCCCGGGCTCTGCGCATTTCCCGCGCAACCATTTCGGCGTCAAGCTTTCGGCCTGTCGTTTGACCTATGCGGAATTTTGCTTTGAGATATGATTTCTGGTTGTCACTGAATCGATACGCTTTTTTGGCTGCCCTGAGAGCCCAACCCTCTTCTTAAACAGCATGGACTTCTTGGCGACCTATAGTGGCTTCGAGTGTTGGTAACGCGCCTACACCTTTCTCCAAGCGGGACTTATAGCCCATTTTGGCTAAGTCCATAACGGAAAGTCTCTCCAGAGACTGTGTACAGTTCTCTAGAGACAAGTGCCTCTCTAAAGCAGACAGCCTCTGGAAGACACGAACGCAGCCGTCTTGAGGGCAGGAATATACCCCTGCTGCTTGGCCACTATCAATGGCGGAAACATCAGCAGACGGTTCTTCGGTCACACTCGTTAATACTGGTACTGACGTTGAGGTTGCATTTTTCGTGCTTTTTTTGGAAAATGACCTGAAGTCTCCTTCAGAGAACGATGCTTCCAGCAAATCATATCCAGGACCTAAGACATGCAAATAAAGAAAGAGAGATGTCTGACTCAGGAGCGGATCCAAAAAATTCGGAAAGAGAGGGCCGAGTCCTCCTCCTTCCCTCCCGAATGAAAACTTCAATTATAATAACACTAAAAGGACGGTTAGAAGGGTTGGGGTCATACAAAAAACGTTGTGAAAACGTTGAAAAAACGTTGAAAATACGAGAAAAAAGGGGGCCCGCGGCCCCCTCGGCCCTTCCCCTAAATCCGCCTATGTGACTAAATTGCAAAAGGAATGCTTGACCATTTCTTCGTTCATAAAGCTAAATAATATCAGTATAACAACATCAGTTCATTAGAATAACACAAATGCCTATAAGGGGAAAATGTACGGGCAATTAGCAATCCCTCCACTAGCGATTCACTCGGGCTGTTAAGCATTGGGAGTTGATCTGCGCATCCGGCCACCCCTAATTTAATAGCATATCTCCATAGAAAACTTGAGATTCTATCAAATATCTACGATTGGTGGTCCAGACAGACCACGATTGCGTATTTTTATTTGAACAATTTGTATACACTTTTTGATATTATTATACATTTCTAGATATTTTGTAGTAGTTATATAATCTTAGTTCGCTTAGTTTAATGTTCCTTCCCAAAGGTACATCTTTACTTTATGCTATTTTTATTTTTTCAGCGCACTTATCAGGTCTATGGGACGTACCGTTACCATAGCTGAGTGTTCGACCAAGTCTGTTTGTGTCTATGTGTTAGGCAAGTTGTAAGATACAATGTGCATACTTACCAGATGATGGCTTTTCCGGTTTAATTGTTTTTCCACGGCCAATGCTATACGCGCGCCAACAGGTAATAGACCCAGCGGAGCTAAACTGAAAATTATTCAGCTTAGTGATCCCTGTGATACTACGGGAATCATCTGCTGTTTCGGTGATGGCGTTAAGCGAGAACACTCGCACTCCTTCCAATCCCCCATACGATAGCAACGCGTTCTTCAGGTCTGTAGCAGTACAGACATCGTAGCCTTCATTGATGAAAGACCTAACGTGTCCTTTACAGGTTGCAGCCAACCGATCTGCAGCCTTTCCCACCTTGAGGATCGCTAAAGTCAACGCGGACCACTTGTACTCCAGTGCTAGCTGAGATCTCGGGGCACGCTAATATCGTGCGAGAGGAGTGGTAGCAGCCCGCATTGTCTTGACGGAAGTAGGCCTTGTTTACTTCAGGGTGTTCGCGCTTCAGGGTTGCAAGTACGTGGTGCATCTAAGTGACTAATCCATGACTTGATGGAAAGGGTGGCGGAGTTTGCAATGTACTCAGCTTCGTCCCTGTCATCCTCCGTTGCAAAAGACACCCCTTTCACTGCCTCTGTGATGCTATGCAGAGTCGAGTGCAGCCTTTCGAACTGTTCACATACCTCGTCATGGCTGTGGTCGCCCTGCTACTGTAGGTCAGGATCGGTAGTGTCACTGAGGCCAAAAACACTGCAGTGACGTGCTACCGGAGATGAGTTGCTCACATGAACCTATCAGGATATTGGAGAGATGTCTAGTGAGGGGCTTGCGGCCCTCAAAATTAATACGGATAAACAGGAAGCTGGATTTCAAAGACAATTAATTAATCTTCTTCAAATCTATTGTATCTATTTTGTGATGACTAAGTGTAAACAACAAAAAATATATGTATATATACAGGTAGTCAGCCTGTTGCAATAATTTGCCACTTTCGAATTTGGGAAAAAGACTTCATTGTATTCAACATACTGGAATTGTATCTATTTTGTGATGACTAAGTGTAAGCAACAAAAAATGATGCCAATATGTCAATATATGTATATATACAGGTAGTCAGCCTGTTGCAATCATTTGTCATTTTCGAATTTGGAAAAAGACTTCATTGTATTCAACATACTGGAATTAACATCGCTTCGCAAAGCCAACGTTACATTTACAAATAGCGTTACCTTGAAATCTCATTTAATGTATGATTTGGCGGCTTTTAGCAGCTCGACGTGCTGTACTTGCCACTCGTTTCCCAGACCAAGATCACCCAGTTGGCGTACTAGGTTGTCGAGATCTTCGAATGCACGCGCACCATCTGCAGCGAAATAGTCGAGCCCCTGAAGAGACTTCCGGACAGACGCTTTGCATTCTGTCAGTACACGCAGCATGGTTCGCTCGCTAAATGGTTTGAAGTTTGTCTCCTCACAGTAATGGCTATACTGACGCGCTATTCTCTGCGGTATCATTGTTCGGATGACGTTTGGGATCTCTATTAGCTTGCCAGACGAGAGCTTCAGGGTTTTCTGTCCGAAGGGTAGATCTTGTACCAAATGGGGGCTCGTTATGAATGATAGGAAATGGTCAAGTTGCTGTCGATCAACCTTTATCCTTGGCGAGGGCTGGTGCGTTACTGGAGCGCCGCGTCCATACTGCAGGCGATGCAGGTTGGCCAAAGTAAAGCGATATCTTGTCAGACCAGGTATGAAGCCTGAGATAGCCTTGAAGCTGGAAACACCGGAGATGATAGACAGGATCTGCCTTCTCGTGTCCCAACCGTGAGCGTGGTTGTATGCCTCGGTTAGGGCCTGGAGATAATCCTTGGCTATTTTTGGTAAATCATCCAATTCAAGAGCTTTGTTCATGGCTGGGGACGAGACTATTGCTTGCCAAAGATTACCTGGGTCATTAGGACTGAGAGTATGAAGGACTGAAGAAACGATCTCTACAGTTCGTGTAGTGTATCTTTGCTCGGTGCTGTCACTCAACTTTATCCCATTCCATCCAAGGTTGAGTTATTGGTGCGATGTTCGTCGAAACTAAATACTCGGCATTCAGTTTTTTGGAATGCACTGAGTGCGACGTGGCTGGCTTTGCGGCTGGCGCCTCGTCGCTTGTACTTGAGACAAGGCTTCCAGTATCTGGACTGAGAAACGTCTCATCATCCCGGCGACTGGACGATATTTCAAGACTTCTCAGCTTAGTTTCGAGTCCGTTGGATGAAACGTCGCTGTCAGTCGTTTGCGCACTTAAAGGGCCTGTTTCCATGTGCTCCTACAAGGTAAAAGATATACATATCGGCCATTGACGAAGCTTGTTCGGTCAAGATGACTGGATATTGGCCTCAGTTTTTTTTTGCTTGCTTATGGACCGAGAGGAAGTCTTGCTGGACACGACGGGTAGTCCCGAGTGGTTAAGATAGCTCCTTTTTGTAAGCTTGGGTGGCCAATTACAGCGCAGGTTTTGGTTCACCTTTGTAAGCTTGGGCGGCCAATTACAGCGCAGGTTTTGGTTCACCTTGGCCTCTCACAGAACTAGCCATATAATTAAGTCAGTTAATAATAATATCAGTTTGTTCCAAATATCTGTTCTTAGGATACATTGGTGCTCTCTGGGTCTAATCTCGTGCTGCGTTTCGCGTTGTTGAGAACGAGTGAGGACCGCAAAGAGCTTCTGCGTGGGAGGCTACAAATAAAACTTAGTTTGAGACAAACAGTTCCTCTTTCATTTTCCAGCTCAACATACTCTAAAATAAACTGTTGTCATTTTCTGCTCTAACATCTTGAGAAGAACGACAATAACATTTTTTCCCTTGAACTCCATCACCTTGTTAAGAGAGTTCCAGCACCCACCCGCTCCCCACCCCATCCCAAGACCCAAATCGTACAACTCAACGATCAACAATATAAAAGTACAGTGAAGACTTCAGAGAATCTTTTAATTTAACATCTTCATAGGAAACTAGCCGACAAAGGCACTCTCGGGAGTACACTATCAACAGTTGTCATTTTCTACTTACCCCTTCAAGTTCACGTGACTCGACCTCCAAAGGAGCCTCAGTGGCAGGCTCAGGCGTGGGTGGGGCTGCAGCAGACTCCCGCATCTGGTTGAACAGGCCTACTTGCTCAAAACTTCGTTGCACTGTTTGAAAATCGCTAAAACAGCACAAGAAATAAATTAAAATAAATAAAGATGGCTTAAGCCAATTCCGATTTATTAAAATTCTAGCTTGGCTCTAAGGGGACTAAAACAAGAGAAAATGAGTATTCATCCGTGGTTTCTTTTGTTTTAATTTATTCTCTCAAGCCTCGGAGCCAATTGAGGTAATCTAGAAAGAAGAAACAACTTTTCGTCAATATTTATTCTAAAATGTGTCAACTGTTTGGTTAACTCTGGCCTATGTTTAACTTACGTGATCCAACTGGAATAAGTGTGTCGCTGTTTTTAAAAATATACACAGATTGCCTGCTATCCACACGATGACTTCCCCTGGCATTCTTGGATTTATGGACTGCTAATTCTGCAGGGACTGTGCAAAGGGCTTTTCTTGTCCGCCAGCGAATACCGAAGTCGGCTCTATGGCGTGGACAAATATTCAGGCTATAATGCCTTTCTTGCGGTGAGAAAATCCCTTAAAACAATTACTTTAGTAGAAATTCTCTCCACACGCAAATGCATTCATAACATCGCACAAAGGCTATTGGCTTCTAACAAGCTACTTACCGGCTCTAGCTAACAGCAAGTTCATTTCCGTCCCTACACCTTCATCAGCGCTGAGTTTAAGACTACTCAAGTGCCCAGTCACGTCTTTCCTACAGTCCTTGACAGCAACACATTCAAGCTGGGACGGATAATCACTTGAGAGCCCGCAGGGGCTAGGATTGCTCAGTAGCGAACTGTAGCTACAACTAAAAGCCATTCAAATTCAAGATACAACTGCTCCGGGATAGGACAACTTTTGAAAGCTCATTCCAATCTAATGTCGCTACTTTAACTTTTTTAAAAGTTAAAATTAAAATCGTTTTCTATAAGTTGCACGCAAGAGCAGTAATAGCGTGACTGGGTTGGTAGTACAATTGTGTGACTCTTTTACCGAGCTTCAAATGTCAACCACACAGCACGGTATATTGAAGAGCTTATTCCTGGCTAAAAGCAGAAAGGTTGGGCGCTTTAAAGAGATATGGAGTAGTGTGATGATTTCATTTTTTGTTTCCAATTCTTCGTGTTAGTGTTAATTATTCATTGTAGTGTTTAGCTTGTAATTAGAGGTGTTTTGTAATTATAAGAATAGCTAGTAAGTTTATTGTACTTAAGTGTTAATTTAGTAAAGCGTTATCCTAGGAGTGTGAGGTATCATGTTTTAACAATATGTAAGATAAGTGTTGTAATGAATTAGCATAAACATATAAAATGATAAGAGTAAACGCCATGTGCAGTAGTTGGAAGTAAAGAAAGTGTCAGATTTTGAAGCAAGAAAGCAAGGAAAAGAGGGTTTGATTTACTAAGCCGGAGGGCAAGAAGAAGAGTAGAGGGAAACCAATTCACTGCCAAGAAGTCATTGGCAGGCGCCGGCCATAACAAGTTGACAAAACCCATTTGTCAGTGGAGGCGTAGGAGTCGTGAAGAGCTGAAAGATTAGGAGCCTCGTGTTTGAAAGAAGTGCTGAAAGCCTTTGAAGATAAAACGAAGTAAGTGCGTTAGAGTGGTATTGAACCAAATAGAAGTACGATTGCGGAGTTGGTCCCTTTTTGGTTTTTTGTGGAGTTGGTTTGAGTTCGGTACGGGCGGATTTCAAGAACTTCGAAAAGGAACTGGACAGTGAACTGCTGTAAATAAGTTGTAAATAATTAGTGTTCTTGTTATCGTTTAGGTTTTAAAATTACTCTAGGTAAAGTTATTTAAGAATTAGTTTTACTTTGTATTATTATTAGTATCCTATTTAAAGCAAGTTATTTCTAGTGTAATTGTTCAGTGTAATAAATACTTGTAGACTTATGTTTTGTTGTTGCGTGTTTTCTCGGGTTTGTTTATGCCTAGTGTTCTTGTTTGTTAAAGAGTGCCCACCTTTGTGGCGCGGTTTCGTCACAAGTAGTATTGACGGGAATCAACGGCTTTTAGGTACGTTTCCTGTAGGATTTTCGGAAACAAATGAGCCGTATTAAAATCCTGTTTGGGGTCGGACTGTGTTAAACTTCTTGTTTCCAATTTATTTATTCAGTCGGAATTTATTTGGAACTTGCCACTACAATTTTACACGTACATTTTTGATGACCACGGTTTGAATTTTTTTTTGTACCGGTAATACATTTTGTCTTTCGACTACTTGAACTTCTGCCAAGCTTTGTTGTTTACCGAATTAGGATAAGGCGCTATTATTAGCTTCAAGATATTTACATGTAACATCGATCAACTTATGGCCTTTTAACTTTCTTTTAAGGCTGTGTCTAAATGGCCGGCAGCCGGTCAAGGTTGTAAAAACACTAAATGGCCGGCAGTCCGATATTTCCTTGACAAATTCAGAAAAACTGAGGAATTTATGATATTTTCAACAAAAGACGACATTTACAGACTTAACTATCGAAGTAACCGTTAAGAAAGCGATGCAGTTTTATTAATATAAACTATCAAACTACAGATTGTCTAAATGACCGGCAGCCGGTCAAAATCTTCAAGCCTAATAACAAACGTCCATATTCCTTGACTCCTAGCCCTAATCCCTAACCTAAAACACACTAAATCTCCCTGAAGTACCAAGTCTAAGGAAAACAAAACCCTTGAAAGGGAGCCCGAATCGGACTGCCGGCCATTTAGTGTTTTTACAACCTTGACCGGCTGCCGGCCATTTAGACACTTTGTTCTTTTAAATAGCAAAACAGCAATCCAATATGACTCATTATTGAGTCTTAACGAACTAAAAGCATTTTAGTGAGGTGTGAAAAACACTAAGGTTTCAGGAAATCTCTTATCGACTCTTAGGGTTGTAATAACAACAGTGTTGTTTAGTTAAAGGCAGTTTCACCCGACGACAAACTAGACATGACAGTGGATAGGAAATTAACCAAAAAAACGCAAGGTTTCTAAACTACGTCTAAAAACGGGTTTCATGTAGTGGACATTATGTTATTATGCTAGCAGTGAATTGACGGGATTTTAATCAATGTTAGCATTTTCTATGCCCCATTCAAATTCATTGGAACCCTAGTTCATACTTATTAACCCTGTGTCAATTGCAGCTAATATTGACAAAGATTTTCGTTTTTCTCAAAGGGAAATACTACGAGTTCGAGCATGAAACTTGGAATGGAAAATGTTTAATAATGATATTTTAAGGCTGTTAAGTGAAATAATCGAAAAGTGAGGTACCAGATGCATTTTTATGCTGTTAAACTTGACCTAAATTTTGCCGCCATGTTTAACACGCTTCAGAGGTGTTTTTAAAATGGCTCACAAAACCACTATAACAACACATCTGAGATAAGTTTGAAACGAAGAATAAATTAGAATGATATTTCTATATTTGTGCAAAGTTTGAAGCCAATTGAATATATTTTAAGAATTTAGCAGCCCTTCGTCCTCGCACCTTATTTCGGGCATTTTATTGAACGAAAAACCGCACTTTGACCGCGTTTTCAAAGTTTCCTGAATTTCTCAAAAATTAAAATTCGCTGGAACCTTTTAATATGATTTTTAGAAATAGGTCACCTAAGGGTATCTTTGGGCAAAATATGAGCGATTTGCCAAATGGGCCGTTGACCGGTGTTTCTCGATCCTCACAGTCAGCCGTTCTTCAAAACTTACTATCTTTCCATACAATTTAAAGCTTTTAACTTTCAGTTCGCTTACTGAATGAAGTAAATATATGCTGACAACAATTTCCAACTTATGTTCATTAAAAGTAATTAAAGTAAACTCAATTCATAGGTACTCTGTATTTACATGATATACTACTGATGGTTGTAATAACATTCACTCTTGCCCCCGCCATCAACACTAACGGTGTTGAGCGCCTTTCCTTGTTATGTTTCTTAACACAGTAAGTCCTTTTGTTCAAAACCCTCATTAGAGTAACCATGTAAACTACCCCAATTTCAATTAATGGAATTTTTCCCCTCAATTCTCTTTTTATATATTACGAAGAAGCCCGCACATATCCATTTCTTGTTGCAACAGTGTGCTAAATATCTTAGCCAGCCTAAAACTTGAGCCAGGCACGCTTTAGAAAGCGGTATGATGCCGAAAATTACTGCCGGAGTACCTGTATAAGAGATCTCCTGGAATTCACTTCAATGGATAAGTAATTAGATGTGTTGCTTTGTGAATAATCGGCAGATAAGACAAATCACTGTGAAAATACGAAGGAGGTTCGAGCACAATCTATTTACTGTAAACTGGATGAATCATCGCAAAGTGTGACAGACGGACAGACAGACAGAAGGACAGCTCTCTTATTATAGTAAAGATTTAGCTAATTATTTTGTTGCCATTTCCCAACCCTCAGCAATGCACCACTACCGGAAGTATCGCCTACGTGCCCACTCTGATCATCTACCAGTTCGCCAACTGTGATGGCCATCCTGCTGCAACCTCCGGTGCACCGATGATGAGGGATGAGTGCGGAGTGTGTAGAAGGGACGGTAAATCCTGCTATGACTGTCTTGAAGTGTTCAAAGGAAGTGCGTCATTTTTTACTGTCCTCTCTAGTTTTATTATTTTTACTACTGATCACTAAAGGCTGCAGGAGCAATTAATAATCAACTCTACGTCGAGTTTCCAGATCACACGCAATACAACTTAAGAGTGAATGTCTCTAAAAATCAAAGAAAAATAGAAAAATCGCGGACATGGTCAAAAAATCATTTCGTCCCATTTTTTGTCTACAGGTACCTATAGGTACTACCTAAACTGAAATGAGGTTAGTTTGTGTAAATATTCATTTTCACGGGAATAAAGCATTATGAATTGCATGATCGAAAATGAGTGCGTGCGAGCTCTAAATTATGCAGTTTTCAGGCCGTCCTTACATGAACTAAAATGAAACAGCAGGACTTCTCTAGCTATAAATATATACATGTGGCCTTCCTTTACCAAGACATAGTGATATTTTTTGCATCGTGTCCCGCCTGACGAAACCACGGCTTAATTGGCCGTTCCGAAATTCAAAAGGGAACTGGGGCGAGTTTCAAATTTTGAAGTAATCGATAAATTGACACCATCACATGAAAGATAACATTAAAATTGGTCGTGTGACCAAGTTTGGCTCTGTTAGGTTGAACAGAGACCAATTTAATGGCCTTGAAACATAGCTCAAAATCCATACAAATGTCTCTAATGTTGCGAGAGCGTCCCCCAAAACCAGGGTTTTGGGGGACGCAGCCTCAAAATTAGAGACGTTTGTATGGATTTTGAGCTATGTTTCAAGGTCCATAACTTGGTCAGTAGTATAGGGGGCTTATAGGGCACCTAACCAATCAGGATCGAGTATTTTGTACCACGTGGTACGATTCGACCAATCAGGTTGCGAGTTGCTAATTTATTCAAAATGGCTGATTTATGCTAATGAGGTAAAATGACAGGTCCATGTCAAAAGTTTATGCCCCTCCCACATAAGGAGAAAACCCCCAGGAAATGAATGAAAAAAACAGAAAAGTGGAAAAATGACAAAGTTTTAATATGTACAAATGAAAAATTTACAAATAACAGCAGCTCCTTGATTGTTTTTTGGAAAAAGTGGTCAACAACAAGGCAAACAGGAAAAACAAAACCACAGTTCAATGTTCACAGTTCCTCGTCCGAATAGTCCGACAACAGCGATGTCAGCACGGCCGCATCACGTGCGTGGTAGGGACACCCAACGTAGGCTGTGCCAGTGAAATCCCGGGAAGGTTCTCCGTTGGCTGCAATACAGACAGTGAACACTGTTGGGTAGAGGACGTATCCACCATCTGTTGAAAAAAGGAGAAGACGGTCATCACCTTCTGAGGAAAGGGTTTAGACTGCAAGATGGACAATGGCAGCGTATGTCGGAGAGGGAGTGATGTATGCAGTGGTGAGAGCCCGTGCATCGTCGACACCAAGCATAGTCCTGGAACTCCTCTCCCGCAAAGGAATCGTCATCGTGACAGTGACTGCAGATGGCACTGTGAAGGTAAGGAGATGTGGAATTATTTCACCAGGGGTAGTCACACATGACTGTCGGTGGGGGGTTCTGCCGGCAAGATGGACAATAGCAGCGTCTGAGGACGGGATGAAACCAAAAGAAGGAAGGCTCGGTGCATCGTTGACACCAAACGAATCCACCGAATTCCTCTGGATCAATGTAATCGTCCAGATTGTAGACAGGACAGACGGCACTGCAAAAAGGTGAGGAGATTAACAAAGGCGACCGTAGGGGTGTTCGAAGTCGTTTGGGTCCAGATAATGCTGGATGCAGTAAATGGGTCCCGAACAAAGTGGACAGAAGAAGTGTTCGTCATCGTGCCAGTCGGGAGTGGAGTGTTTCAGGGGACAGACGCGTAAGCTGTGGGGTGAAAAGAGAGAGACACGTCATCAGGGGCAGTAGGTATGACGGCGACAATACGGACACCAAATGAATCTGGGGAAAAAGGCAGAGAAGGAAGTGTATGTCAAAGGATGGGATGATAGGCGTGGGCAGGGTTGAGTCGTCTGGTGTAGCAGTACGAGCACCACCAATGAAGGACCCCCTGCCACTCCCTGAAAGAAAGAAAAACGGCTCACCCTCAGACCCTCAGTCCACCCAGGAATCGACGGAGATACACTCGATGAAAAGAATAGTAAATGACTCCCATACAGAACATCGAGTGGAAACTGCAGTAGGCGCACGGGACGGAATTCACTGAGCGAGGGGGTCTGAAAAGAAGAAAGAATGTTCGGAAGTTGTCATGACTGACCTCTAATCCCTGTGAAAGGGGGTGAGAGTGATCCATCGACCCAGGTGGAAGTGAATGGCCCCGGGAAGATCAGGATACTCGTATTGGGTGCATCGACCGCATCGTGTCGAGTCTGGATTCCATGGAATGGACCAATCCCGATGGGGAAAACTGTGGAGAAGGGTGTTGTGAAAAATGAAACGAAGTGACTGACCTCTAATCCCTGCGATAGTGGGAGGTGATAGCTATCCATGGAAGCAAGTGGAAGTGAGTGACCCCAGGAAGATGAGGATACTGGAAATGGATGCATCGATCGCATCGTATCCAGTCCGGATCCCGCGGAAGGAACCAAACCCGATCGGGAAAACTAATGGAAAAGGATGATGTGAAAAAATGAAAATGGAATGAGAAGAAAATTGAAAAAACGAAGGGACACTCACCGTCGTCCTAGCTGTCGTTCCGTGAGAATGGCGAAACCATACCGCGGACAGATGGGAAGACTGTATATTTCTTGGCAGACGGCTCGCATCTTGCGGCGATGTTCGGCCACGGCGGTCCAGTAAACAATCTTTTCTCTCACCAAGTCGGGCAAGCCACACCAGAACTCACTGAAGTACAGGAAGGCGAGGTGACGTGGTGTGATGTGACGTCGGCGTCGCCGTTTGACTTTTTTGGAACGGGTCGGCTTTTCCACGGAACAGCAGAGGGCAGGACGTTTGGAGCGCGTGCATTCTGCGGGCGGTAGATGGAAACCGTCTCCCACACAGGCCAAGAACAAAATCACTAGAGAGAGCATGATTGTTTCACGTTAGGTTGAGACGTGCACTCGTTTGAAAATGAACCGACACAACGCGTGTGGGTTTTATATGGAAGTCACGTTGCTATGGAGACTGAGAATGGGGGGATGGGGGGGTATCCCCCTAACATGCGAAACGAGGGTTGGTATGGTAACGTGACGTCAAAATGAGAAGCCTTAAATAAGGAAAGCCGCAGGATCGGTGGAAAATTGGCAATTATGGACGATCGAAAGAAACAAGAGGGACGAAGACGATATGCCTTGACCAAAAAACGAATGGAGAGGATGAAGGAAGAGGAACCGGAAAAGTACGAGCAGAAAATGGAGAGAACGAGAGAATGTAAGAGAAAACATTACCAGAAGGACTATGCTCGTAAGAAACTTAAAATGGCGGCAATGACGGACGAAGAGAGAGCGATTCTGCAGACTCGACAAAAGGGATACCAAATCACGTACGTGGAAAAATTGAAGAGAGAAGGTCGATACCAGGCCTGGAGAGAAAGGAAGCGTGCTGGGCAAGTGAAGTACAGACAGAACGAGAAGGCGCGTCAGAAGAGAAGAGTTTACGAAGCGAATTATCGGAGTAAATTGAGATCGGACCCCGTTCGATCGGAACAGTTCAAAACCAACCGTAACGTACGGGCGAGACAGCGAAGGGAAGAGTTGAAAGAAAAGGATCCCGCGAAGTACGAGGAGAAACTCGAATGTGAACGTACGGCTTTGCGACGCAGTCGAGCCAAGAAAGAGGCTGCACAAACATTGTTGTCAATGCATGACTTGTTGCATGCAGCTTTTATTTTACAAAAAAATCTGTGAAAAAAACCGAATGTACAGCTGATTAAAATGCCAGACGTAAAGCGCGTTCTAGATTGACAAAATTAATGTCTCTGGGCAAATGCAATGTTCGCCGTATCCATTGCACGAAATGATAAGTCTCCACTTGTGGGCAGTGATGGTGTAGAGGGTCGGCATGATGTCCGCAACCTCCCACGGTGGTCAAACGAGGCAGGCTTTCGAATTTGGGACATCCCCAGACTTCCAAGTCGACGCAGGGTATCCCCATCTTGTCCAACAGGTTTTTTTCTACGTGTCCACCCTTGTAAGCCACCAACGGTCTCTCGGGGGTTCTGTGAAGGTTGTAAAGGTTACGAAGGTCTTCGTGGAGTTGCCAAGGAGGTCGGGCTTGTTCCTTGGGGGTGGGACGATAGGGTAGACCGTGAATGTGTTTGCTGACATAGCGACACGTCTTTTGATCCTTGAGAAGTAAGGTACGAAACTCTCTGAGGTTGAAATATCGGTACGACCCCACATCGTGGGCATGACCGGGCCAGGCGCACCATCCCAATTCCCGGACCAGAAACTGTTTAGGGTTTCCGCGCGAAGCGCTGATGTGAAATCCCTCCAAGTCGATCACCAGGCACACGCGCTCCAAATCACCGCTCATCACTTGGCCGTCAGTAACAAAGACTCTAACACGGTGAAAAAGGCAGGATCGGTCCTCTTTAACCGTTTGGTACCGACCACCAGACAATGTCGTCCTCTCAAGGGGACAGGCTCGGTGCACGGTGTGAACTGTTGGTGGAGATAATTGAAACTGAGCCACCTTTGCCCGGGTAAGTCGTAGAAGTACAGTGGTTTCTGCATACGTAAGGCCACGTGATGGATCCAACCCTGACCTCCCATTGGTTCGTTGTGTGGGATCGCATGGCACGAAGAAGAAGAAGAAGAAGAAGAAAGATAAAAGGTGTGGACATTGTCAGACGAGCGGCCGAGGAGTGCGCGTTGGAGTTGGAAGGACAAACTCAGTTGGAAGCCATCGATGATGCTACCATGAAGGAATTGTTGGAACCGCTACCGGACTACCAGACCGAGGTGCTCGAGGAAGGAGACGCGCCCTTAGGACCTGGCGAATATCCCGGTGGTATTCCTCCCTCTCCGTCCCGACCGGTCCAGTACTCATGCCCCATTCACGCTTTCCCTTTGGAGTTCCGCATCTCGGAAGCCAAAGGTTGGGAATACTACGTGTGTGGAGAACGCGGTTGTCCAGTCTGGTTAGATGCCCGTCAATGTCAGGAGTTGTGTGAGGCTTGGGAGGAACAAGTCTGTCCGGAGATCAAGAGGGGTCCCTTCACCTGTTATTGCCAGCGCCCCTACAAGTGGGTACTCTGTCGCTCGTCCCAACGAGGGAATGAAGGACGTCTATTCCTGACCTGTCGCGACAATACCTGTGACTTTTTCCAGTGGGCCGATACCCCTCCAGGCGAATATCGAGCCAGTGCCAGTTTCCCGCGCCAAACGCGGAGACGACAGATCCTAGCCCGTCAATATGCTCGTCCCGTACGTCCTCGGTACGTACCGGAAAGTAGACCGAGGGACAGCGCTCTCACCATGTGGCAGAAAGTGAAAGCCCAAGGCGAGAAACGGAGGCGGATGGAACCCTCCCTGCCAACACCTCCACAAACCAAAAAGATGCGCCACGAGGGACACTATCACCCCTACGCCCGGATGCATGCGGCGCCACCCCCTCAGTCGGACGGGTGGTCAGGTCAGCGGAAAACAACCCAGAAACAGACCGACTGTGACTGCTACCCAGGAATGCATGCCAGCCAAGACCCCACCCCCAGAGAACGGGTGGAAGAAGACAAAGAACGCGTACGACGCGAGAAATATCTGGAAGAGGAGATGTACCTGGCAGGGTTGGGCGAGGAGGAAAAACGTGTTCAGCGAGAGATGCATCGGACCGGTGTGACCCGCGAGGACTTGCATCGGTATGCCTTGACGCACATGGACGCTAAATGAAAAAAAATTGTACATAACCTGTAGACAGCACTCAATAAAATCATTTGTAACCAAACCTGTGTGGTGTCATGAGTTGTTGGGGGTGGCGTAGTCGCTGGCTCATGACCAGTTGGGTGTGTCGACGGTGGGTGGGTAAAGAGTCCCTTCCCTTTGACGATGCCATCGACGGGTTAGCAGAGGTGTTGCACCTCTGGCGAGAAGTGGTGGAAGCGCCCGAGTTTCACGTGGGTCATTATGCCGTGTTCGTGGAATGGTTGAGACGCTCGTTTGGGACCGAAGACGGTGAATTTTACTGGCGTCACACGCATAAAATACACGAGGAACGCATTCCCTCCGTCAAACGATTGATCCTGTGGTGGGGATGGGAAAGTCTCAAACGTACACTGATCCGAGTGTGCCCGGAGCGTTGGGCGGATTGGTCCGGTACGCCAAGACCCACCGAATAACTCTGCCGGAAGCACGACGCCGTTTAGAAAGAGAATTGGCGTTTACTCTACACCGACCCATCCGACGTCGGTTTGCCACGTTACCCGTCCTGGTCTTCGAGAAAGACGAACAATGGGTGGCGGATCTGGTGGAAATGCAAACCACCGCCAAATGGAATAAAGGCACCCGGTACCTCTTGACGGTCGTCGACGTCTTGTCCAAATTTGCCTGGGTCCGTCCTTTGAAGAAAAAGACCGGAGAGGAAGTGGTGAAAGCGTTTCAGAACATTCTCAAGACCAGCGGACGTAAACCTCGGCGTTTACAAACGGACAAGGGTAAAGAGTTTTACAACACCAAGGTACAGACCTGGTTGAAAGAGAAAGGCATCGAACATTTTTCGACGCACGGCGATGCCAAAGCCAGTGTGGTGGAACGGTTCAATCGCACGTTGAAGGGACGGATGTACCGCTACTTTACGGCCGCCAACACCTTGACGTACCTGGACGTACTACCGGCCTTGGTGAAAGCGTACAATGCGGACGTGCACCATAGCATCGGCATGGCACCCCGAGACGTCACGGAGATCAACGAAGCCCAAGTGTGGCAAACCTTGTACGGCAAACGACTGGGTAAACCGTCCAAAGCCAAGTTCAAGGTAGGCAATCAGGTTCGGTTGAGCAAGAGGGTACGAACTTTCAAGAAAGGTTATCTGCCTCAATGGACGGAAGAAGTGTTTGTGGTGTCGCGGGTCGTGCCCGGTCCGGTGACCACTTACCGCGTGGAAGAAATGGACGGTACCCCGTTAGGAGGGACGTTTTACGAACAAGATTTACAAAAAGTGATCGTGGACGAGAAGACGTTGTGGCGCGTGGACAAGGTATTAAAACGCAGAGCCGGTCGGATGCTCGTCAGTTGGAAAGGGTGGCCTGCCAAGTACAACAGTTGGATCGACGATGCCTCAAGGAAGAGGAGAAGGAGGAGAAGAGTTTGAAAGTCTTTACTTGACGCTTCCCAGCAATGGAGGGGGCGCTCAGTTTGACGATACCAATCGAAACAACGATTACAAGATCAAGTTACCGTACCGGTTGCGTCTGCCCGGCAACGGATGGCAAGTGGCTTTGAGCGCCATCACATTACCGCGACCAACACTGGCCACGAAAATCGATAGAGAGACCTTGTTGCAACAGTTTCCCGAACGAACGCAGCTGATCAGTGCCATCATCACTCTTTACAAGGCGGACGACACGACTCGAATATATCGACGCACGGCGTGGGTGACGATGGGAGAGGTCATCGATTACTACGAAGTCACAGATGGGGCCTCCTTCATGAAACGATTGAAACTGTTGTTGGAACGCAACATTTACGACGTATTCTACCAACACGGTCAGGGCAAGGAATACACATTTCGACGCACCAAATTGGATTCCGACGGAAAGGACACGGGAGTACGAGGTTACCCCCTGTTAAAATGGAATGACGAGGAAGAATACATGGAGGTGGACTGGTCCAACACCGACGACGACCGTCAAGTGGAATTGAGCGTGACGCGCAAGTTTGGGGAATACATCGGTTGGGTCAAGTGGTTTGACGGAGATGTGGTCAACGAATGGCATTACGGACCCAATGTGATCCTCTATCCGAAATACGACGATCCCGTAGACAAGGCACCCTACATGGACTCGGAACATCTGGCCGATGTGAAGGGACCCATCTATTACTCCTCCAATTCTGGTCCTTTCTTTGGTTTTCGCAATCATGCCAGGTACCGTTTCATCTTGAACCGGGATTGGTTTGTGGCGAAACAACGCGTGAGAGAGGATGGTGTCCCCAAAGATACAATGGTCTACGTCTACAGCAACGTGGGACGCGGAACCATCCTAGGGGGACAGATCACCGACTTGTTGCGCCAAGTCCCTGTGGGACACGAGGACAAGGAAGGATTCGTCTATTACGAACCCAAGAACATGCAACACATCGATGTGCGTAACACTGAATTGGATGTAGTGGAAATCGCCATCGGCAAACCTAGTGGAGGACTGGCCGAATTGGGCGAAGGGATCACCACCGTCACCTTGCATTTTAGACGCGTCCCTTGAGCGCGATCGTCATTCGTCGTGGAGTGATGAGCGGACACGGTAGTACCGTCCGATACGAACCGGTCTTTCCGGAGACCATGAGCGGAGGGAAGTTGCGTATCTTCGTACCGCATCCGTCCGAAGAAGGCCAAAGTGGAAGCGGATCGAGGAGAAGAAAAAAGACGAAAAGGAAGAAGAAGAAACGCGCCAAACCGTATGCCCGAGGGGATATATTCTCGTGAGAGGGGGTGAGAACCCTTCATTCGATGGTGGAGAGCATGCCCGGTAGACGACGAAAAACGAAGAAACGGCAGCGTAGAAAACGCTCGCAACGCGGTGGGACAGTATGGGGACCTCTACCGCCAGAGATCGAGTGGGCTCGACGGATGGTCCCCTACTACGCAAAACGGTCGCAACGCGGTGGTGGGTTCATGGAACCTCCCATGCGACCGGTGCGACCCTATCATCACCGACGACGGGTCTACACGCACAGTCTCATGACATAAAGGAGGGAGCATCGAGCTGACGTTCAATCAGTTGCTCCTACTCTTTGGAACGTGCACAGCGACCACCATGCCCAAGGGACAAAAACGCCCAAGAAACGTAGGTCGGTTGGCCGAAGGTCTGAATCTGGCCGATCCGAGATGGGAAAGACCCGTCAAACGTATCGGATTGGGTCCGAACGTCGATCCCAAGTTTGCACTCTTCACCGTCCCTCCGGTGGACGAGAGTGTGGCCTCGCGACGTGTCGTGGAGATACCACCCTCGGTCAGCGGACAGATCAACCCCATCGAATTCGAGATCAAACCCAGCACGGAGTACGTGGATCTGAGTTCGAGTTTCTTCATGCTAAAGTTGCGGTTGCAAGCGGCGGGTGGCGGTAACATCGCTGCTGACACCTATCCCTGTCAGAATCTGTGTCACACCATGCTCAAGCAAGTGTCGGTCTACGTCAATGGGGTGTTGACCACGGTGCAATCGGACACGTACGCCCTGAACGCCATGCTCCAGACCATATTGAACCACGACGAGGACGATGCCGTATCCGTCCTTCGACCGCAAGGCTTCATACCTGGCGCCTTGAACGTGCCCAATGTCTACGCCGCCAACACATATGACAGCACCACACCGCATGCCGATTACACGGCTCTGACTGGCACAGCGAAAACGTCCGTGGATGGTGTGATAAAGGAAAGAAGTTTGTACACGGGTGGTGTGCGTCGCACGTTGGTCTTCAAACCGTTGGTGGAAGTCTTTCATCTGAACAAACCCTTGCCACCCAACACTCGCGTGCTGATTCGCATGCACTTCAACGAACCCGCGTATTTCACGTACGGTGGCACGGCACCACGATTGGTGGCCGACGATGTGGACCTGAAAATGTACGTGTCGTCGTTACGTCTGAAAGCGCCGTTGTACAACACCCTGACCCATCTGAGGGATACCAACCACTACATGCAGTACCCGGTGGTGCGGTACGAGACCCGCACCTTCACGCTGCCCAACGGCGAGACCAACTTCGACAAAGCCGACATCTTCGAACAACGGATTCCCAACGCGTGTTCGTGTATTTCCTGGACAGCCGAGCCTTCAACGGCACGATCGGTTACTCACCGTTCGCTTTTCGGACGTTTGGCGTGGAATGGATCAAACAGTTGATCAACGGGGAAGAGTACCCGCATACCAGTACTTTGGAACTGCAACACGTCAATACCAGCAAAGACTACGATGGGTATCATCGCTTCTTGTACGACACAGGGGTTTTGAAGAGAGGCAGAAAACCGTTGGTGAGACCCGAGGATTGGGGGTATCACAAGAACTGCACCATCTTTTGCTTCAACAACGTGGAGAGCGGAGATGCCGACAGTCGCTTCATGAATCCGCAGAACCAGGGCAATCATCGCATCCAAGCCAGGTTCAATGCGGGCATAGGCCACGCCATCACCATCTGCGTGACGGGTGAATTCGAAAACGTCATGAAGATCACGCGGGAAGGGGGTGTCCTTTACGAAACCTATAATGGCATGTGAACATCCGCTCCGACGACAGAAGAGACATGGAGTTCGTGGCGACCACGACGCAACAATTGGAGACGTTGGCGCAACACGACGCCCGGTTGCGACCCTACTTTGCGGGGGTCTTTGCCAGCGATGCCTTACCCTCGTCGCCGTCGAAAGCGCATCCTCGAGGGTACATCGTCAATGTGGATCGTCGGGGGGAACAGGGTTCGCATTGGTTGGGGGTGTGGACGGAAGACGAGACCTGCGAAATCATGGATAGTTTTGGGATGAACGTGACTCGGTACGACATACCCTGGTTCGAAAAGTGGACGCGAGACCATTTCTGGGCGGTACGAGAAAGTCGCAAGACCTTGCAGGCCATCGACAGTCAGAGCTGCGGTATGTACGCATTGGCTTTTCTCATCGTTCGTGCCACGGGCATCTCCATGGACGGGTTCTTGTCCATGTTCACCACTCACGATTACGTGAAGAACGATCACAGGATTGCTCAATGGTTCAAGAAGACGGTGAAAGACACGTTGGTGTGGGAAAAGATGAAACGCGAACAACCCGCTCTTTTCCAAGGCAATACCGTTCCGGTACGGTTATTGGACATGCGCGCCATGTGGCGATCGTTGGACGAGGAAGAGTGCGGTGATACGGTCTTTTGAGAGATTTTTCCCACAAGGCCGAGCCGGTCGGATAGACATGGATATATAAGGCACGTCTTCCCTCCCGTCAGGTGCGAGGTGGAGACACGCGGGAGGTGGTGTTCTTTGTAGACGGGTTGGCAGTCCACCCGTAGAGAATATGGAGTTCTGTCATTAAAGAAAGTCTTGTTAAGTTCACGCCACTCGTCTCTGCCTCATTCATTTTGACTTTGCACTTGCCGCGAACACAACCCAAATGGCCAGGCGCGTGCCTTTGACGACTTTGAATGAGGAGGCAACGTTGTTGGGACAAGCGATGGGGGAAGCATTTGGGCAGGGTGGACTAACAGCTGGACAATCACGCTTCGCCGAAAAGATTCATGACCTTGAGCAAAGGTATTCCCGAAAGAGATCACGCAAGACGAAAAAACGTCGAGCCCTCGGCGTGAAGGATTATCTGACGTTGAATAGTTTCCTGCGCAAAGTACCCGTGGAACATCGTCGGTATCGATTACCCATCACCCACGGCATGACCATGACGTCTTACTTGCGTCGATTAGGGCAGAAATTAGGGTGGACCCGCGTGAGATTGGATCATTTGCTTTGGAGTTGAAGGCATGAAGACCACACCGCGACGTACGGTCCGGACGAAGAGAAAGAAGAAGAAGAAGACGAACCAACGCGGTGGGGCCCCGTATCGTCGGAAACCGACCTTGGTCGATAAGATCGCCGAAGGCGCGAGTATGGTCCTGTCCGGACCCGCTCCTAGCTTTGGGTCCTTGGGGTTGTTGTTGGGGAAACAAGCCTTCAAAGGCATAAAGGACAACGTCCAACATTACCGCAACCGCAGGTGAAAGAAAAAAGAAATTAGGACGGACCCCCGTGCGATTGGCTCATTTGGCTTCGGAGTCGAAGGCATGAAGTTCTTCAAGACACCGTGCAGCGTGTTGATTGCCGGACCGTCCAATTGCGGCAAAACGGTGTTCGTTTCCAAACTCCTCCACGATGCGACGCATTATTTTCGAGGGTTGAAACCCAACGTGCATTATTGTTACGGGGCCATGCAAGACAAATTCCAGGAGATGGCCAAGACGTCCAAACCCAAGATCCATTTTCACGAAGGTGTGCCGACGGTAGAGGATTTGGACGAGTGGTTCCGTCCGACGGGAGGTGGATTATTGGTGATGGACGATTTGATGGACGAGTGCGGGAACGACAAGACGGTCATGGACATTTTCACCAAACATTCTCATCACCGCAACGTCTCGGTGATCTACATCACCCAAGATCTTTTTCCCGCCGGTAAATTCGCCAAGACCATCTCGAGGAACGTGCATTACATCGTGGCCTTCAAGAACCCGCGCGATACGGTGGGCGTACGCACGGTGGTATTACAAGCGTTTCCTAAAAACTGGAAGGATGTCATGACGGTCTTTCAGAAAGCCACGAGTCGACCCTACGGTTATTTGGTGATGGATTTTCACGCCCAAACGCCCGACGATCATCGCCTGTGGACGCACATCTTAAAAGAGAAAGGCACCTACCCTAGACTTTACAAACCCAAGAAGACGTCGTAGAAGCATGAGTTCGTTCGATGCCGCACGAGAGGCGGAAAGACGACGACGTCTGTCGACTCCGCGCGTGACGCCTTTCGACTCGCAATTGGGAATAACCCACGGTGCAGAGGATCTCACGTTCGATCCGGACGATGTGCTTTCGGACCTCTTTCCCCATGCCATCATTTCGTCGTCGTCGCCCCTGACACGAGACTCGACGGGCAACATCGGGGTGACCTCCGCCTTACAGACCACGTCTCTTTCTCCCGTGCCTGTCCGCGCGGGTCCTGCACCCTCCATCGGTGTCTCTCCGAGGGGAGTGAACGTCGACATACCGGTCGGAGCCGCGGGATCGACCACCGTCACCAGTGCGTCGGCACCTCCGTCCGGTGCGTCGGTACCTCCGTCCGGTGCCGTGGGAGCCGCGTCCTCGTTACCGTCCGATGGAGTGGCACGAGCCAGAGCGGCCAGCAACGCTCGTCGATTCGGGGACCCACCGGCTCGTTTGAGAGCCTTGGTCGAGCGACAGAATAGACGTCGTCGAACGGGGGCCATGACCAGGACGACCACCACCACCACCACGGCCGCGAGCCGACGAGGACGTCCCAGAGATTCGGACGATTCGTTGGGAACGCCACGACGCTCTCCTCCCAGTTGGGGTGTACCTAGCCCGACGACCAGTGCACCGGGATCCGTCGCTGCCAGTCGTCGTCGTACTCCTCCGACACCCGGGTCGGCCGCTAGAGTTCCGACACGCAGTCTGAGAAGAAATTACGATAGAGTCGTGGAAGGACAACGTCGTAGGATCGGACGTCGCGGGGCTCATTCGGTGACCGAGACGCATACCACGACCATCGTGTATAAGGACGGACGACCACCCGAAGTGCATCGCAATTCGTCGAGACACACGACACCGAACACATCGAATCAATCCGGCAGTGGAAAATTGTTACCTTTGGAGTGGTTCGTCGAATAGAGAGACATGCCCAAGACCGGTAGACGCAAACAAAGAAGAAGAAGAAGACGAGGTCAAAGAGGTGGTGCGATCCCAGCGGCCGCAGTGGTCATTCCTGTTTTGAAAGCCTTGGGGAAAGCAGCGGCCGTGGGCGTGGCAGGGTCGGTGGCCAAAGCGGAGGCCAAGAAAGCCCTGACCGCTCTGAAGCGCAAAGCCATGAGTGCCCTCAAACGCAAAGCCAAGGGTACAGCGCGATCGGGATTGAAGAAAACGACGCAAGCCTTGGACGGTTGGATCTCCAGACGATAAAAAAGGGAACGCACTGCCTACGAGGGGTCACTCCACAAGCGAACATGCCCAAGCAAAGAATGACGCGACGACGACGGACGACTCGTCGACGAGGTGGTAGTACAAAGAAGAAGAAGACAACGACGACGAAACGTCGCAAGCAGCGTGGTGGTATGATGCCTTTTGTGGTGGATGTCAAGAAAGGGTTCGAATTGCTCACGGATCCTAAAATGTGGCATATACGCACCAAGGCCGAGAAACAGCATGATAAACGGTTGGTGGCAGGTTACAAGAATGAATATCGTCAGAGCGGAAGCAATGATTCCTACGATTCGTGGTTGTTGAAGAAGGGATACGCCAAGAAAGCTGATGCGTGTACCATCATGTAATAAAAAGACCGGGAGAAGGGTCCTCTCCCTTCATTCGTGCGGAAACCATGGTGGTGACAAGATCTCAGTTCCAACGTGCATTATACAAGGTCATCGAGGGTGAATTGGAGCACACGCATCCAGACACCGCCCGACATGATTTTTTAGATGATCTCTTGTATCTACTCGACAAAGGGAAATCGTACGACAAGTACGCCCGTGCTCGAGAATCGGAGTTCCCGCACTTGCTGCGTAGTATGGAAGAGGACGCGGATCGTCAAGTCAGGCATCTTCACGACATCATGCAACTCTTCAAGGACCAAGGGATAAAATGGCAATAAAAACGGTCCACGCCACCCTCCCACCCATCAGACGGTATGAAACGCATTCGACGACAGGGGGGGTTCCTGAGGTCTCTCTTGGACGAGGCCAAACATCAGACGCGCAAAGACATTTTGCAACATGCCAACAAAGATCAGATCAACGCCGTGAGCGAGATCGTGATGAACACGTTGCGAGGTAATCACGCGGTACCTCCGTCGGTCGTGGCTCGTCTCCGCAGGTACAAAACACCCTTGCGACAGTTGGTCCGGCGCAAAGACAGCGTGTTGAAGAGACGCAAGGTTCTCCAAGCGCAAAAGGGAAGTGGATTTTGGCAAGCGTTGAAGCAGACATGTCATTACTTCACTTGATCGATCTCCTGAAAGAGAGTAATCTGAAAATCAGTCACTTGCAAGCCCAGTTGGAGAAGAGAACCGACGAGAACCTGAAACTGACCATTCTCGTTCATCGTTTGAAAGGAGTTTTGTTGTGTCCGAGGTGTCGTTTGGTGTGGAACGATCCCCGAATAGAAGAAAAGGGAGTGTGCGACGCCTGTCGGATCATTCTGGAGACCTACGCGTGCGATGGAAGAGTTCATTCTGGTGCCTGCCAGTGAAGACCCTCAGACCGTAGCTCAAGTGAAAGCGGATTTGACGGAAAATGCCGCTCTCACCAATGCTGCTCGATTAGGAGCCAAGAAACGACGTCTCTTGCGCGATCCCACCTTGACGCCGGACGAGAAGATGGTCAAACTGTTACCCGTATCGCGCGCTTTCGCTCGAGCGTCCAACAAGATAAGACAATTCAATCTACCCAGCTCCACCGTGCGCAAGAGGAAGAGGACCCCTTCGAGGGCGACGAACTGGTGACCCCTTCCCTTCACAAGTGGATGAAACGAATGGTCCGCGCTATGGGTCCGTCCAAGTCGAGTTCGACACCTGCGCCCGGTCAGACTGACGTCACACCCAAACGCAGGCCGCCACCCAAAACAACACCAAAACGCAGACCGCCACTTCCACCCAAACCCAGACCGCTGACCTTTGGCGAAGACGACGACGAACCGTTTCCACCACCACCACCACCCCTTTCCCCTCAGCCGGGTCCGAGTGGACGCGATCCCAGTCCCTTTCCCTTCCACGATGAGGATTTCGCCGATGCCATCAAGAAATTGAAACCGACTCCCAAACCCAAAGGCAAAGGCAAAGGCAAAGGCAAAGGCAAAGCCCCCATGGAGTCGATCATGGAACGTGCCCTCCGGGAGAAGTTCAAGGGGACAAAAGGCAGTGACACGGACGAGGACGACTCAGATTGGGACGGTAGACGACCGTTACGGAACTTACGACCGTTACCTCACCGCACGAAACAATGGGAAGAGTGGTCGGACGGCGACGGGTGGTGAGACGTTCCAAACGTAAGCGGGGGCAGAGAGGACGCGGTCTAGACGTGCAGAAATGGTTGGGAAAGACCGGCCTCGAATTTCATTGGCCCGGGTATCAGTACATGGGACCCGGTACGCATCTCAAGAAACGTCTAGCCCGAGGGGATCCTGGGATCAACCGATTGGATCGCATTGCCAAGCAACACGACATCGATTACGACAAGGCCAAGTCGTTGAAAGACAAGCATGCAGCCGACAAGAAAATGATCGAAAAGATCAAGAATTTACCGGGCAAGAAGACGTGGACGGAAGCCATCGTCAAAAACATCATGCACGCTAAAGTAAAACTAGGTTTATGAGTTCAATAAAAAACACACGACATGCATATGTGTGGTCATTGACTTTCTTGACATTTAAGGCGGGGGTTGAAAAACCCCCTTGGGTCTTGTCCGTGGGGCGGTCCGGGTCGTCAGGGTGAAGTTCCTCGGCAGAAAGAGCACTGGCACGGCGAGTGCGGTATGTGTCTCACTTCTCTGCAATGCGGGCAGCGGGGTATCACTCCGTCCGGCGTGTGATCCAGGAGCTGCCTCGCGCACGGCTCGTGGATCGGCACACCGCAGCAGGCCATTTTCCGTGGACGAATGGGTCCTCCTCGGTACATCGGTCCCTTGTACTTTTCTAGGCAAATGACACAACGGTCATTGCTTAAAGGCGTGGGAGCCAACTCCCACATCTCACCATCGATCATCACGTATTCTCTTTTTTCTTCCGACATCTTCGAAGACTCGAGAAGAAGTGAAAATGGCGGTGCTCGCACTCGTCCCCTTCTTATACACTCTGGGTTCTGACGTCACATTGCCATGCCAACCCTCGTTCACGTGTTTGTGGGGGGATACCCCCCCATCCCCCCATTTCCGACTCTGACGTCCAATGCATCGTCATGGTGACGTGACGTCACAAAATGCATCGCGTATATAAGACCCGGCGCGTACGAGAGAGCACTCATTTTTTCCTGTGTGTGCTCTTGCAAGCAGTAGTAGCGACCATCATCATCATGGATTGGACCGACCACGTGACAGACGAGGAATTGAATGAAATGATGGACATGGTCGAGGCCAGCAATCAAACAGGTGGGAATTTGTTCGATTTTCATCTCGTGCCCACCGCTCCGCGCCAACGCTGGAGAAACGTGGCGGACAGACGCGTGTTCGATGCCACCCTGACGCACCGTCGAGACCCGACGCGGGACGATAATTTGGGAGAGGAATTAACGGGTGCCCTCCATCGTGCCGTGATGGACCAAATCCAGGAGGACCCTACCATCGAGCCTCACCACCGCCTGCACTTTGTGTTGCAGACCACCACGGATACCTTTCGCCACCCTTTTCAGTCGGCCACCTTCACGGTCCAAGAGTTCCGAGACGGCAGCGATCGGTTGAACACGTACCTACACACGTTGGCGGGCAAACTCAATTCCAACGAGTCTTTTGATGCAGACACGCCCCTGCATACGGAACTGACTTTCATCCGCACACCGGCTCCCGGTCGAGGAAACGGCAAACGTTATCGTGCCGCTACCGCTGCCCTCAAGAAAATCGACAAACGGTGCATCGTCACCATCAAAAATGACGATGATCTGTGTTGCGCGAGGGCCATCGTCACCATGCAAGCCCTGGCCGACGAAGGTGCACGCGGTCCCAACTACCGCAATCTCCGACAAGGTCGTCCCTTGCAAGCTCGATTGGCTCGTGACCTCCATCGTTCGGCGGGTGTCCCCGAAGGTCCCTGCGGTTTGGACGAGCTGGCCAAGTTCCAAGCTGCCCTGCCCGGCTACCAGATCAAAGTGATGACCGTCGACCCTCCCTATAGTATCATTTACAAGGGTCCTACCCAGTCCGACAAGCTCATCTTGCTGGTCAAGTCGGATCGCCATTACGACGGGTGCAACTCGTTCTCCGCCTTCCTGTCAAAGTCTTACTATTGCCACGAGTGCGACCGCGGCTACAACATAGAGGATTACGCCCATCATCCGTGCCAGGGCAAGTGGTGCGGTGCTTGCCGCACCAAGAACTGTCCCGATCACGTGTCCGCCAAACGGACGACGAGACATCCTCGCCCCACCGTCCCTTGCAATCTCTGTCATCGTTCGTTCTTCGGGGATGCGTGCCTGGCCCAACATTACCAGGGTACCGCCAACCGACGCGCCTCGACCCTCTGCCGCACCTTGAAAAAATGTACCACCTGTCAGAAGGAGTACAATGTGGGAGGCAAACATCCGAAACACCGATGCGGGTGGTCCGAATGCCCTTACTGCACCCAATGCGTGGAAGTGGCCACCCACCGATGTTACATCCAACCCGAGGGTGAGGATTGCGATGCTCCGCGTCTCAAGACCGTCCCCCTTAACAGCGTGGGTACTCGGGCCGTCGTCTCCATGGACGTCGAAGAAGGTACCGCTCGAGTGGAACGTCAGCCGCCTCTCCTGGTCTACGCGGACTACGAGGCCTACACCACCGCCGACGGAGAGCAGATCCCCATCCTGATTTGCGCCGAGTCCGAGGAGGAGGAGCAGACACACACCTTCTACGGAGTGGACTGCACTTCGGAGTTCTTCGACTACCTCGACGAACTGTGCGTGGATGAAGACGGGGACGACCGTTCCGTCATCATCCTCTTTCACAACTTCAAGGGATACGACGGGATGTTCGTTCTCAAACATTTGTACCGGACTCACCGCGAAGTCACCGATCAAGTCACCGTGGGGGTCAAGATCTTCTCTCTCCGCTCCGACCTGCTGACATTCAAGGACTCCTTGTGTTTCCTACCCATGCCCCTCAAGAACTTCCCTGCCACCTTCGGATTGATGGAGCTGCAAAAAGGGTACTTCCCCCATCTCTTCAACACCCTGCCCAACCAGGACTACGAGGGGCCCATGCCAGCCGCCGAGTTCTACGATCCGGACGGAATGTCTGCCAAGGCCAAGGCCGCCTTCCAGACCTGGTACGACGACCAAGTCCGTCGCGGCCACGTCTTCAACCTTCGTCGGGAGATGGAAGCGTACTGCGTCTCGGACGTCAAGCTTCTCAAGGGCGGGTGCCAAAAGTTCCAGGAGGAGTTCTACGCCGAAGCCGAGTTTCGTCCCATGGAGAAATGCATCACCATCGCCTCGGCCTGTCATCGTTTCTGGCGCAAGAAACTCCTGAAACCCGACACCGTGGCCGTTGAACCCCCTCGCGGTTGGCACGGGGCACGCTCCAACCAGTCCTTCAAGGCCTTGCAGTGGTTGGCATGGCAGGAATCCCAGCGTCGGGCCCAGCACTGGGAAGAGAACGCGCCGGAGGTTCTGGAAGAGGACGAGATGATGGCAGCGGCCTACCCCGACACGCCCGTAGCTGGAATGACTTGCGACTTCATTCGTCACGCCAACAACGGTGGCGAAGTGCGGTTAATCGGACGTCATCTAGTGGACGGTTACGACTCCTCCAAAAACACTGTGTACGAGTTTCACGGTTGTCTGTGGCACGGTTGCACGTCCTGCTTTCCCGACCGTACCTCCAAATCCAAACTCCACCCCGACCGCACCTTTGGCGAGATGAGGGAGGTCACCCGCGCCAAGGAGGAGGCCTTGCGTGCTGCCGGTTACACCCTGGTCGTGGAGTGGGAGTGCGAGTGGGACCGTCGAGTCAAGCAGGATGCGACTCTCCAGACCTTCCTGACCGACCTGCATCTCGTGTCGCCCCTGGCACCCCGAGAGGCCTTCTTCGGTGGGAGGACCAATGCAGCCACGCTCCACTACCAGGTCGATCCCACGGTGGGAGAACAGATCCGTTACGTGGACGTCACCTCCTTGTACCCCACCGTCAACAAGTACGACGAGTACCCCGTCGGTCATCCCACCGTCCTCACACGACCCGAGGACCAGGACATTGGTCATTACTTTGGACTGGCCAAGGTGGACGTGGTGGCGCCCCGCGGTCTCTATCATCCCGTCCTGCCTCATCGTAGCGGCGGCAAATTGACCTTCCCACTCTGTCGAACCTGTCTGGCGGAAGAAATGCCCAAACCCTTGCACGACCGTTCCCATCAATGTTCCCACGACGACGACGACCGTCAATTCACCGGTACGTGGTGCACGCCCGAACTGGTGCAAGCCGTGGAGCAAGGGTACCGTATCGTGAGGATCCACGAGGTGTGGCATTTCCCTCAGCGACGCCGCGGTCTCTTCGCCGAGTACGTCAACACCTGGCTGAGGCTCAAGCAGGAATCCTCCGGCTATCCCGCCTGGGTCCAGACGCCCGAGCAAAAACGACAATACGTCGTCGCTTACCGTGAGCGGGAAGGTGTGGCTCTCCAACCAGACCTCATCCGCAAGAATCCCGGTCGCAAGCAGACCGCCAAACTGGGTCTCAATTCCTTTTGGGGCAAGTTCGGCGAAAATCTCCTCAAGTCTTCCACCCGTGCCGTCTCCACCCCCGCCCAACTCTTCGACATCGTCTCTGACCCGCTGGTCCACGTCAACGCCGTACGGATCTGCACTGAGGACAAGTTGGAGGTCGTGACGACCCCCCTGAAGGACGATCTTCTCGACAACGGGAAAATCAATATCTTCGTGGCGGCCTTCACCACTTGCCATGCCCGTCTTCGTCTGTACACTCATCTCCAGACCTTGGGCGAACGGGCCCTCTACTTTGACACCGACTCTGTCATTTACCGTTGGCAGCCCGGACAGTCGGAGATTCCTCTCGGGGACTACCTCGGTGAGATGACCGACGAATTGGAAGGAGGCGACTACATCATCGATTTCACCTCGGCCGGTCCCAAAAATTACGAGTACAAGACCCAACAAGGCAAAGTCTGTTGCAAGGTGCGCGGTTTTTCACTCGGTTCCGTACGTGGTTCCTCCCAGCTGAACTACGACGTGATGCGCACCAACCTGATGGACGAATTGCGAGATCCTCGGGACCAAAGGCGTAACGTGCCCGTGGTGAATCCTCACTTCTTCACCCGGGACCCAGCCACCAAGACCATCACCGTAGCACCGCGCACCAAACAGTACGGTCTCGTCTTCGACAAGCGCGTGGTGGATCCTGTCAGTTTCAAGTCGTACCCCTACGGTTACGGATCCACCGCTGACGACGAAATCGCACGTGATGCGGCCGTGCTGACATCGCTGTCGTGGGACGAGGAATGAACATGACTTTGAACATTGAACTGTGGTTTTGTTTTTCCTGTTTGCCTTGTTGTTGACCACTTTTTCCAAAAAACAATCAAGGAGCTGCTGTTATTTGTAAATTTTTCATTTGTACATATTAAAACTTTGTCATTTTTCCACTTTTCTGTTTTTTTCATTCATTTCCTGGGGGTTTTCTCCTTATGTGGGAGGGGCATAAACTGTTGACATGGACCTGTCATTTTACCTCATTAGCATAAATCAGCCATTTTGAATAAATTAGCAACTCGCAACCTGATTGGTCGAATCGTACCACGTGGTACAAAATACTCGATCCTGATTGGTTAGGTGCCCTATAAGCCCCCTATACTACTTTGGTCTCTGCTCAACCTAAAAGAGTCAAACTTGGTCAAACGACCAATCTCAATGTTATCTTTCATGTGGTGGTGTCAATTTATCGATTACTTCAAAATTTGAAACTCGCCCCAGTTTCCTTTTGAATTTCGAAACGACCAATTACCAGTGGACGTCTTCGCCATTGTTAATTCACCCCAAATCCGGCCTAATATAGTGTGGCAAAAATGCATGTGGTAGTGTCTCAAATCCTCCAGCAATACTATCTCGAGGGCTTATAAGGTGGGGGCATCAAATTCTTCGTTTCATTTTTCTGGTATCTTCTACTGTTTTGATATACCAACCAACCAAACTTCGGTAAAATTGTAAACATTATTGAACTGAACAAAATCTACATCGCCATGACACAGCCGCACTTAGCTTGTTATGTTTGCTTTGAGATCAGTAGTTCCTTACCATAGAAATCTTTTATAGGCCCTTATTATGCCGCTTGAAAGATATTTTTCGAAATACTGTCCTCTGCAAGTTAGTGTAAAGGGGGCCAACTGGCACACTCATTGAAGCCACTGAGCAAGTGATGAGTAAACTAAAGTTACTTGTTGTTGTCATTTTCTACGGCGTGTCGCAACCCAATCCTAATTTTGACTTTTTTAACGTCCCACACATAAAAGATCCCTTTATACAACACGGCAGGCAACGCTGGCGATTTGCCAGATTTCAATTAATTTTGCACAGGTTCCTGTCTGCGTGTCGACTGCGTGACATATGATAATCTGTCACGTAACGAGATCAACGAACACTTCATTCTGCCTCACAAATAAAATCTAAACAAACATATTGCCATCATGAAAGAAAAAGATACGGCAAAGTAACAGACTTTACAAAATGTGACATATATAAACCGTACAGTGAAAATGAAAATAGCGATACAATTTTCCCACAGGAAACAAATGTGACCAATTAAGGAAAGTAAAAAAAGCAAAAGCGTAATAATCGTCGGTGAAAGGAATAAAGGTAACGGTTGCTTTAACTCCAGCAGAAAAAGAATGTCTTGTTCTTTCCTTGATATTTTTGGTGGCGTTTGTGGTGCAGAGGAACGCGCAAGGCATCAGTCCACTCAAACAGTACCGCTGTCATCATGCAGCAGCGACATCAGAAGCCACAAGGGTTTTTTTTTTTTACAGTTTTCAGGTGTTGAGACAGAGATGGAACTTATCTTAGCAAGAAGCGGGATTTTCGTGAAGCCCGTCCATTTTTCGGAAATGACTGTTTGCCCATTACATCGATCAAGCCTCGGAATCGGATGGAGAAAAGCTAGTAGATTATGTTCTGTGCCTCGGGTTGTCTCCGGTCACAAAAAGCAATCTAAAGAAGTACCCGTAGCAGAGAGGGGAATTACTTTGCAGCACTCAATACAAATTTTTGAACTTACGAAAAACCTCGTACCCGTCGGATCAGGTAGGCGATTACAGTGCGTCATGATCTTGTAAGAATTCACGTTCTTCTAGTTTATTCTCACTTTATGCAAGGATAAACATCCGTAAAGCTTCTCATTTCACGCAGGGTACTTCGCGGGAATCACAGACTTCGTATCCTAACTTCAAATCACTTCACTGCCGCGTAAAACAACTCTAAGTTCAACAGCAAAATTATTTTCATGTCTTACGAGTTTTCAGAATTTTTGCAAATATTTTTTTTTATGTCGGAATCTGGTTCAAACACTGGCGTTCAACTCAACATTTTCACCTCTTTCAAGACTTATTCAAAACTAATTAATAGCGTGGGGAACGCTGGAACTGAAATGTTCACAGATATTAGATTTCCTTCTGACAATGCTCGGAAAAAAAAGAAAGGAACGTAAAAGACTGACTTGTGACAAGGTTAACTACAGAATGCATAATCAATTTGGGGTTTGTGGGGCTTTTGCCTGGACTAGTGTGTTCTTTTGCCACATGAAGAGCTATTTTTTCAAGGGGGATGTGTAAAGTAAAAAATAATAAATTAATTCCCTCTCTCAAAATATTAAAGGAATTTGTGTGCGATGTCGACAGTCCCTGGCAAAAACAAGAAAACAGTTATCGCAAGACTTGAGTGCCACAGGAGGTGTGGAAAACATCACAGAAAGTCTAAGTGGTCTAGGCTTGGTGAGTTCCTTCAAAGTAGTCATGGAAATTTTCCATCCAATATAATTAATGAAAGTGGGAAACCTTCACGCATTCTCTGTGTTCTCCCTTCTCCTCCCTTTTCTGGGGTTCAACCCAGGCGAGAGAAGGGTGTGTCCAAGCTAACTTGCATGCGCATGCTCAAAACGCCGCCATTGCCGCCCGTCAACGAGCAGGCAAAACCATACACATTCTCGTCCCCAGAGCCCACGACCCTTCTGGCCTGCGGCAGGGATCGAGAGCTCTGGCTGGTTCCAAAACAGGAAGTCCGTGAATCACAGACTTCCGGCTCTTCTGCGCCAACTCAGAAGTTTGAAACAAAAGTGGTTGGCAACGGCTACAAAAATGCACCTTCACTGCGACTGCGCTTATTTCGGAACTGGCCAGAGCTCTCGATTTCTGCCTCAGGCCAGAAGGATCATGAGCTCTGGGGACGAGAATGAACCATACATGGCTCAAGAATTGGAAAGGCATGGCCTGCCAAGATAGCCAATCACATTCAAGGATATCGCCAAAGAAAAAGGTTTTAAATTACTATATGGCTTCTCAAGATTTTTTGTCTAAATGTTCCAAATGGAAAATAATACTGAGTAGTAACTGGATAAAGATATCAGGATAGGTTATCAGTTAATAAATTGTGAAGTATATATGAAATAATTCACATTTGTACTGCGGTTGTAGATGCAAGTGAAGAGTGATCGTCGCAGTAAATTTTCCAATTTAAGCAACTGGAAAGAAGAAGCCTGAAAAAATCAGGGCTTCAACGGTCAATAAATTGACCTCGCTCCCAATATGTGGCTTCATAGCTCAGTTGGTAGAGCATAGTACCGGTATCGCGAAGGTCACGGGTTCGAATCCCGTTGAAGCCCTGATTTTTTTCAGGCTTCTTCTTTCCAGTTGCTTAAATTGGAAAATTTACTGCAATGGTCACTCTTCACTTGCATCTACAACCGCAGTACAAATATGAATTATTTCATATATACTTCACATCACTTCACTGTGCGGGAAAATATGAACTCAGTAAATTGACCTCGCTCCCAATATGTGGCTTCATAGCTCAGTTGGTAGAGCATCGCACCGGTATCGCGGAGGTCACGGGTTCGAATCCCGTTGAAGCCCTGATTTTTTCAGGCTTCTTCTTTCCAGTTGCTTAAATTCGAAAATTTACTGTGATGATCACTCTTCACTTGCAGTTAATAAATTATAGGGTAAAAATTAATTATCGACTACTCATTTCCGGCTCGCATGCGACTTGCACTTTCATACACGACACCCCGCGCGTGCATACGGTATGATCTCATTTTGACATGTTTGAAGCCATCCAAAGCAATGTGTTCACTTTTTCTCAGATTGACGAACAAGGGAGTGACTCTGATATTCCTGCCACTTGTCCGGTCAGTGTTGGTGATGAAGCATTGCCAGAAGATTCCACATGCAGACGACACAGCCTTTTTGTTCCGCAAGAAGATTCCGAAGAGAGTGATGAATGCTCCAGTCTAGACAACGAGTGCCAGGTACAGCTAAATCGCTTCTTACAGCTTTGAGACGTCAGTCCAGGACGTCACACGTTATCAGTGCCGTGGAATACAGCACACGAGCGTACTAAACGCAGATACCTACGGAAAGCTGAACAATGTACTTCTGCAATGCTGGATGTCTTGGCACCTGAAAATTCGCAAGAACTGTGGGCGGAGCTTTGTGATCGTCATGCTTTAAGTAGAGAGAGTCAGGTTGTGGTCGAAGGCAGAAGTGAAAAAGAGACGGAGCTTCTTAGTGCATTTGCTGAAAGCTACTTGAACGCGCAAAATTGGAGCACCAGACGACAAATACTCTCTTTGATGGCAGACAAGTTATCTCTTAAGGAGATGAAAGAGTTTATTCCAACCGTTACTAGCTATCGCTACAACATTGCCCGACGCCACAGGCTGTTACATGGAAGAGCTGCTCCTCTTCCGAACCAGGAGAAAAGGAGAATGAGAATTGAACCTTTAAAATTAGAACATTTTGTTTCTTTCATAACGAGTCCACATGTAATTCAAGATGTTCCTTTCGGGGAAAAACGTCTCAAATTGTCAACTGGTGAGATCATAAAAACACCCAATGTGATCAGAACAATGATACCTGAGCGCATTGAAACCAACTTTGAGCCTATGAGTAAGAGAACTCTACAGAGAGTTTTGACCGTGTGTTCTTCGTCTGTTCGCAAGTCTCTGCAAGGACTTGATAACTTTTCAGCACAAGGAGTGGAAGCATTTGATGATTTAGAAAAACTCGTAGACAAGCTTGTTGACTGTGGCAAGACTCAGCAATGGAAGAGGGAAATTAAGCAACAACTTCGTATGTCGAAGCAGTACCTAAAGGGCGACTACAAGGTGGGTGCATATTCTATAATTATGCGATTATGAAGTGATGTAGTAAACTTCTTACTATGATTCACGGCTACCTCTTTCTTTCTCTCCAAGTATTCTAATGCTTTAATTCATGAAACTGAACAGTTTACAATTCACTGTAATGTGCTTATATACAACGCTGATAATCAGTTAAGTAATCTTTTTGAAATGTTGATGCGCCTGCGTTGCTTTGCAAATATACACTGAATCACGCGCTTGTCATTTTACTTTTCATTTTAGGTACATGCAGTGGAGGCCTCAGAGGTTCCCGATCATTGTCGAATTTATGCGCTAAGTGACCCAAGCAATGCTGAATTTCGGGGCTCCTGCGACCATCTCCACAATGAGTCATGTGCGCAGTGTTATCAGTTAGAGGAAGTCATGCGTACCATAGAAGATGAGTGTTCAAGTGCGCTCTCGTCAGCAGAAGATCAAGCTGACATGCAGCATACCATCAAACAGGTAAGGGATGATATCATTAGCTGGAAAGCCCATCAACTACGTTCAGTCCACCAAGCTGAGGCGAAGCATTCAGTTTTAGCCAAACCCGACAGCCGATCGGTGCTGTTAGTCCAGGATTGGGCGATGAAATATATGCCCCGAAAATATCGAGAGGCACAGTCAGATTGGTTTGCGAAGCGAGGATTGCCATGGCACATTAGCGTTGCCATAAGACGGTCAGAGGATTCTGAGCACTTTGAATCGCAGACCCTTGTTCACGTATTTCAAAGCTGCACCCAAGACAGTGCGACTGTGGCTTCGATAATGCTTGACTGCCTCACTACCCTGAAAAAGGAAATTCCAGACCTGGAAATAGCTTATTACAAACAAGATAACGCTGGCTGTTATCATAGCGGAAATTCAATCATCTCAGCTAAGCTGGCCGGTGATGCCGTGGGAGTAGCTGTTGTAAGAAACGACTTTTCGGACCCTCAAGGTGGAAAGGGGGTATGTGATCGCAAAGCTGCAACAATCAAGGGAGACGTTGGAAGGTACGTAAACGAAGGCAATGACGTCATCAACGTTTTACAGCTCAAAACAGCCATTGAATCTGGACAAGGAACCACAGGAGTGGACGCAAGCTATGTTGCTGCCAAGCTGCCAACCACCTTTAATATCAAATGGGATGGCGTAAGCTTACTCAACAATTTTGAGTACGATGAGACTGGCGTACGAGTGTGGAGAGCATTCAATCTGGGTTCCGGTAAAGTAGTGCCATGGGCAAAGTTCGAAGGAGTCATGAAGCAGCCTGAAAAATTGGAAATCCTAGACCCCCCATCACAGAATGCAAGTGGCGCACCGACGTTCAAGATTGTGAGACACCGACATATTAAGAAAAGCTCTGTCAAAGCAGATTTCTCAACTGAAAACGAAAACCAAGATCCAAGCTGTATTGGTGAAAATAAGCCAGACGACATGCTTTTCCCGTGCCCAGAAGAAGGATGTGTAAAAGCGTACAGTCGCTTTGCAAACCTCCAGACACACCTGGATACTGGAAAACACCAAATGATGCTCGAACAGGAAACCCTCTATGATAGAGCTAAAAGAGAATATTCTTCCAAGCTGACGGAGGGATGCAGTCGACTTCCAAGCGTTCAAGTTACTGTACAAGAAGAAGACAATTAAGAAAAAAGTGCGTTTTACAAAGAAAGAGACCGAATTCTTAACTGACCAATTTCAAAAAGGGGAGCAAAGTGGACGGAAAAGCGATCCACAGGAAGTTTCGAAAGGAATGAGCTTAGCAAGAGACCAAGCGGGGGAACGCCGATTTCAACCTGATGAAGTCCTTACGTCGCAGCAGATTAGTGGCTTCTTTAGCCGTCTTTCAGCAAAGAAGCGATCAGAAGGTACAGCCGCCGGTAACGAAGCGAAAGCTAGTGAAGTCTCAGAAGTGGCCATGGAGAGCGCCGACGAGGACGAAATTTCCGCCGAAGCTGAGAGTCATCTATCTGCAGTGTGTGCAAATGTGATGAGAGATGTGGCTATTCAGCATCCGATTGTATCTTTCGATCTTAACATCTGTGAACTTGTACAAAAACGTACACTCACAACTTTAAGACTGGATAGGCTAAGAGACATGTGCATCGACCTTGGGCTGGATATTTCTGACATTTCACCTCAAAAGAGGAAAAAGCCATACATCACACGACTGACACAATTAGTCCAGGAGTGTACCTGCTCTTCCAAGTAACTGAGCACTGTACGTTTCACGAACAACTGATCCGCTGATTGTAAAAGGCGGTTGGGTGTATAATTTACAAGAAGGCGTTGCGTGACAGCTGAGTCCCACATATCGGATTTCAGTCACTCGATCTCCTGATATTTGTGTTGGACGATTTTTAATATATTCAAAACTGGCGAGTGCAGAAGGCGCAGAAGGGATGCAAATGCTCCAATTCATGTTCACTGGATGCGAAGCAAACGTAAACTAACGGCTTTTTCGCAAATTTACCCAGTTGAGTGCAATTCAACTGTTCAACCTGTTGTGTGCAGAATTGAGCATATGCAGAATTAGGGCAGAGATGGCGCAATTCTCATAGCCTGCAGTGCAGGCGTATTTTGGGCGCGCGAGTGCACATTTTCGTTTTATGGCCGCCATCTTGAATTTGGTAACTGTAGAGGATTGGGGCGAGGAAATATTTGCCGAGGGAGTAGGTGTTAAGTAGAAAAATGGGCAAGAGGGGAGGGGGAGGGGAGGGAAAAATACGCCTGCCCGCAGGGCTTGTTTGTTTGCCAAACCCGTACACCAGATGGACGGGGGCTCTGATTTGTGCGGTAGGTTGCAAATTGATTGATGCCTCTCAATATAAGGTAAGTTTTTCTTCCGGCCGCTCCAAGCGGGAGCGGGAGGAACTTGTGATTTCCTGCGAAAATGACGGACACTTTAAGCTCCGACGAAGCGCTTTTATTTCTCTCGGAGCTGGTATGTCGCGTGTGTTACGCCCCGAACAAAACGAAGACATTTCTTCTCTTGTTCATGGAAGCGATCTATTAGCAGTTCTTCCGACGGGCTTTGGTAAAAGCCCTATATTCCAGTTGTTGATCCGTGTGAAACAAATATTATCGTCGAAAGCTGCGTGTGTGATTGTTGTCTGTCTGCTCAAAGGCATCGTGCAAGATCAGTTAACGGAGGCATCTTCAATGGGTTTGTCGGCGACATCCCTTGCTAGTGCTAGTTTACAAGATGTTGATAAACAATTTGTTCGAAAACCCGGCTAGTTCATCAGGATTTCTGGCGAGTAACATACTCTCACATGTTAGGTAATCGCTAAATTCTTTAGAAACAGCCTTGCGGATTGCAATGATTATTTCTGGGGCAAGTTCTTTGTGTTTAAGGATAGCATTAGGCACTTCACGCCAGTTTTCGCACGCAATGTGTTTGACCTTGAGTTTTTTGTTGGTTCGTCACGGGGAACTCTCGTAGTCACAGTTCCTGACGGAATCACATACACGACTTTTACCTGAAGTCCTGTTTGCGGCAAATCATCCAAGTTAAGCTTACTCAGCATTTCATCCTCCTTTTGAGAAAAAGAAACCGGTATAGAACTAATTCCTCCTCCAAATGCAAGATATTTTCTTGATTTGCCAGCTGACTGCGGCGATAACGTCTTGGCTGTTGGCGAATTAACTCTAATAACTTTTGATTTTCTCCGCGAAGGGCTCGCTTTCTCCGGAGTTGCCAGTGTGCGTTTGTGCTTTTATAGATAATGTTTAAGCCACTGTTATAGCTTTTTTGTTTATGGCACATTTGGATTCCAAAGGGTATGATTTTTAATTTTGAGCCGTTTTCGTCTGAAATCGCAGGTATGGTTTTCAAGTGAACAACAAGAGCATATAACGTGCGTTTTGTCTCCGGCAAATGTGAATTTAATTTTAACGTTGGAGTCGTACCTGCTTTGACAAACTCGAACAACTGGCCAAGGCTGTGAATTTTTCGACCACACGGGTTGCAAACGCGATCAAAATATGTTGCAGGATCGTGCAACAATACTATTCCGACACGAGTACAAACCTCTGCTAACACAACTCCAAGGTTGTCCTTCCTCTGCGAGGGTTTGAAAAGGTTTTCCGAGGACGAATATACTTGTTTGCCAGGAACATTTCCAAATTTCAGTTTAAATGAGCTTTTGCAAATCCTACAGCTGTCTTTAGGACGTCCTTCCGACATAACTTCATTCGCATACCCTCGCTCGCTCGATCGAATTTCTGTTTCGCACAGAGTTGACAAATACACGTGTGTCAATGTTTAATTTTGGGCTTCCGGTAAAAGCAAAATCGATGTTCATTGGCTGTTTGCACATTTCCGGAAAGGCGGTCAAGCGCTACTAATTAGGGGGCGTTTAATGATTTCACAGGCTTTGCCGGCAGGCGTTATTTTAAGTACCCCATCCCCCACCCGCCACACCGCCTCTGCACCAACGCTCTACCGGTCAAGCATCCAATTACAATCCAAGATGGCGGCATCGAAAACCTGATTTATCAAGCGTTCCTCGCCAAGATAATAACGCCTGCACTGCAGGCTACAATTCTCAGGGTAGGAAAAGTAAAAAATTTGTCTCTCCTTTTTCCGTTTATGAAAATCAAGTGTAGCCATAGACATTTTAATATGTTTGTAGTCATTTCAACGGCCAGTGAAGATATAACTGACCAAAACAGTCATTTGTGACCAACGCGTTTAATTTTGTTATTATGCATCTCATTGTGGCGTCATAGTATTAACCGAAATTCGGCCGGTGGTCATCTTTTCACAGTCAAAGGTCCCAAAGAAATAAAACCCAAAACGTAAAGAACTATCTTTCAAGGCTTCTTGGTAGTGTTATTGTAAACTTTGAGACACTACCACACGTATTTTTACCAAGCTATTCTAGGCCACCTTTGCCTTAATTTCAAAAGGCCGAAGATGCTGTCTCTTAACAGAGACGTAACTCCTCCAGGAATAACATAAGACAAAAACTATCACTTTGTCTCGATAAAACGAGGCCAACTCTATATTTCTGTAGCTATGAAAGTGCTTCTGATACATTTTTGTCCCTATGATAACTGCCCGAAAAATGTGTAATTTCAGGATCGCGCTTGGTGAAATTTGAGCTATTTACTCCCCACAAGTTTTTATCCGGTTTATTCCCGTTAAAGTGCATGTTTCAAAATCTAACCCCATTTCCGTTTGTTTACTATATAAGGCTACCTACACGCAAAAATTGAGCCAAATTGATTTTTGACCGTGTCCGCGATTTTTTCGATAATCTTTGATTTTTACTGACATTTACTCTTAAGCATCATTTTTCATTCCATTTATACTTTCTTTTCATATCTAGTACTTTCTGTTATCAAATGAAGAATGATCGTCGCAGTTGTTCAGTATCGCAATTTTTACAACTGCGTAGAGAAGCCTGGAAAAATTCAGGACTTCAACCAATTCAGGACTCTACCAATTGAGCTATGAAGCCACTGACGTTGGGAGCAGGTCAAGTTTGGGTTCATATGTTCCCGTGAACGATATGTAAGTGAATGATGCATATGAAAGAAATTATATGTGAACTGCGGATATGAAATCAAATGAAGAATGATCGTCGCAGTTGTGATCGCAATTTTTGCAACTGCTTAAAGAAGCCTGAAAATAAAATCCAGGACTTCAACGAGGCCCTGTTAGGGTAAATTCCGACAGGCGACACGGCTCTGAAACGGCGACATGAAGGAGCTGAAATGACGACGAACGACAAGCCGATCACGCGAAATTACGACAGCGACAAAGAGAAAAGTGAAATCGACAGCGACATTCGCGTTTTAAAAATAAGACAGCGACTTGCAGCGCATTCCGGCAGACGAAATAGCATTTTACAATAAAGTTAAACTTTCCGTATTGACAGTCTACTGTGTGTCTTGTGACTTCTTTTCTCATCTTTCATATCACGTCACGCATTATGCCTTTATGGGCACGCGCTCAACATTTATGGATAATTTATGACCCTCTAAAGACCTCTAAATGACCTTGAGGACGCGTAAGCTGCCATGGTCGACCAGACACCAAGATTACGGTAGCCAGAACCGAAAGTATTGCTCCTGGTGGTGCAGCTTGTAGAACTATTTTATTTCACTGAGCAAATACTGCTCTTATTGTGAAACGTGATCACATTCGACGTCAGTCAGGGGTGGCTGCAAGTGGTCCCTTTTTCATAGGAAGCCTCGAAACTGACGTCACTGAAGACGACCATGAGTCATATTTTGACCTTCAATTGTATGTGCCCAGCTTTCAAGACTGTTTGAACTTCATCCACCACGGAAAAGTCAATGTGCATCGTGATGCCGTGATTTGTGCTGTCGACGAAACAGAGATACAAACACGAGGACACTACTTCATAAAGCTGTCAGAGGAAACATATGAAACATTGCTAAGTGAGCTTCACGATGTTGAATACCTATTGCTTGAAGGTGAAGGCTGTGACGAAGCCTCTGAGGAGGAGTCGGACGAAGAAAGCAATTCAAATGTATTGGTTGAAGCAAGACCCTTACGGACATTATCTGGCAGAATGGTGTTAAGGCCGAATCGCTTGGACCTCTAACTTTGTGGGTGTTTGTTTTTCTCCCGCTAGATGAAAACAACGGACGGAGACCAGGACTCAAACTATCAGACTTCCTCTCTGTATAGATCACACTGTATGTTCCCGTTGTAGAGGATTCGTTAATTCAAGGGTTCTTTGTATTAAGTTTAAACGTGATACAAGCAACTAACAGCTACTCGCCTAGCCAATATTCTAAGTCCGGTGAAAAAATGAAACATAGCCTTGCAGATTTACCCTTTTCTGGGTCTTTTCTCTCTGTATTCCCATGTCGCACTTTGCAAGGCTATTAAGTTTGGTTGATAATTGTCATAATTATCCGAAAATAAAATGTTTTGGGAACAGAATTACGAGAACGCATTTACGTTAAACATTCTATAGTTAAACATTTCCGATATCGATATCAGTGGCTTTGGACGAAATTCCGACAGCGACATGTAAACCTTGCGAAATTTCGACGTGGAAAGGTTTGAAATTCAGACGGGGGACATAAAGACCCCCCCTAACAGGGCCTCTTCAACGGGGCTTGAACTCGTGACCTTGCGATTCCGGTGCGATGCTCTACCAACTGAGCTATGAAGCCGCTGACGTTGGGAGCAGGTCAAGTTTGGGTTCATATGTTCCCGTGAAAGATATGTAAGTGAATGATGCATATGAAAGAAATCATATGTGAACTGCGGATATGAAATCAAATGAAGAATGATCGTCGCAGTGATTTCGCAGTGATTTACCCAATTGCAAAAATTGCGATCACAACTGCGACGATCATTCTTCATTTGATCATTTATTATGACTCTGTATCAATTATGATACCTTAAAATTACAAATTCGGTAACTGTTTTTTCTATGTATATATTGTGTACAGTTTGAGTTGAAGGTACTCTTTTTGGTATCTGCTACACAAAATTTTACTCCTCAGACTTCTAAAACTGTTTTTCTCCTACTTTTAATATCATCGTTTAAAATTTTTGGCTCAGTATATATTAGCTTTACAGTATATTAGTAGTTTTTGAAGTGTGTTGTCATACGGATCAGATGAACCACCAACACCAATGGAATGTATGGTAGCTGGGATTCCTAATATTAACGTACATGTAAATTTCTTTCATGTAACTAAAGTTTTTCAGTTTCTCTTTACCAAGTCCATGGCAATTTCAGTCAAGTTTATTGTTCACTTAAACGCAAGTTTTAAAGCAAATAACTCATTCATCACAGGCATTACGTCCAAGTTTACGAATATTGCAATTATTTTGTTCTGTAACTGTATGCTGTATTCTGTATGCTGACGGCGTGTTACCTACATACTAACTACAATGACTATTCCAGAATGTGAAAACATCGTCAAGTTGGAGCCGAAGCAGCTCGACGTAGCCGCTATCAAGGCCTACGAAAAGACGAGCCACAGTGGGTCCTCAGCGGAGCTGCAGAGCGTGCGAGGCGTGGCCGCCATAAAGCTGCAGTCGGAGAGCACAGCCAGCATCAGTGTGACCGCCCCTGTCGTCGGTCTGTCCAGTGAGATGCACGACATCCGGAACTGTGCCCTCCTCCCCAACAACACCGCTTTGCCGATACTGCGTGCCTCATTGATACGCGTTTGTTCTGATATTGTTTTGTATCTTAGTGTGGCTAATGGTTTTCTGTTTTTGTACACAATACTATTAGTTTCTAAGAACCAATTTTTCGTATAAATAATACATAAAGTGCAGACACATTCACTCCTGCACATTTTTCTTGTACTCTATTGTTTCGTTTGCTATATGTCTTAATTTTTCATGCATTGATAAGATACTCTTATTAAGCCAATTGTCAGTTGTTTTTAAAGTGAATTCCTGGTCAGTTGTTCAGTACGTGCTAGTTGAATAATGTTTAAGTTTAAAAAGAAATAGATTTCAGACTTCTACGTATACCCACGAGGGATCACTTACCGCAATATATTAATTTGGTGGCAATTAGTGTTTACTAGTCCAGATCGCTGTCTAGTTGGCTAATGACATTTCACTCCTAATTCCCTGTTACATACATTGCTATACCTATACTACCAAATTATTACTGATTAGTACTCCTGTATTGACCGTTCACTAACACCAGTGAATTCAGGAAGTTAACTATGCCTGATATTCAATAAAACGAATTCAGTGTTTGACTTGCTAACAATTTTCCTGCTCATTATAGTTTTAAACGGTTCTATGCTATTCTATAATCTTATAGCTTGCAATTGATCTCTCTGCTCATTGTTTGAGGATTATTTATGGTACGCTGGGCTTCTTGCTCTGAAATTAAAATTGACATGAACTTGTACGTAATAAGTGAAATAATCTGAATAATAATGTGGAGCGTGTCCTACTTGAAGTTATGTTATATGTATCGTATAAACCATTTCCTTCACTAATATTTACGTCATTGTTGGGATTATTTTAGCCTAAATGCTTTATGTTTCCTGTTCCAGTCCACAAACGCCAGCACCGCCGAGCTGTTAGGCTCCAGACTGGTTACCACCTACAAGTCCCTGAAATCTACAGGCGACCATCACCTGCAGTGTCGGTTCCTGCTGATAACTTCAGACTCATCAGAACCTCTGCTGCCCTCAACCGCCGCAGGAGCCGGCAACTCAGCAGCTGGAGTTGTTGGCGCTCCCACTGGACGCGGCCTCTTCCCGCCACCACAGGACGGCACCATCACCTTTCCCTGTGATGGAACTGCTACCCGAAATCTTCCGCCTCCACCACCAGGTGGAGCACCACCTCAAGGAGCGCCGGCACAACAACAAAATCCAATTTCGTTTCCTCAAGATGGAAGCGTCGGAACTGTGGATAACAGATATGACAGATATGAGTCAACATGTATCTAATTTGTTCAAGTATTTCTCTTTCTTTCCCTGCAAACAATTTTTCTCAAATCTTGTACGATTTCCACCAAAATGATCTGCAGTCGTACTGGAAATCTATTGGTAAAATCGCTGGAAATTGTAGCTTTTTGCTAGAATTTAGCTAGCAATCTGAAACATTTCTCGTAACCCTTGAAAAATATATCGTAGATTTTGTCTGGTATCTAATTGGTTTTCTCTCGCACCCGTCTATATTTTTGAAAATCCAGAAGGAGGTTATCGGAATTCATGTATAAATGCTGGAAAAAGTGTTCTGGAGTACAATTCTTTATTCAAGCAGAATTCTTTGAAAAAATAACGTTTTAAACTTGCAATATTGATTCTTTTCAATTTCTGCCAGAATATTTGAAGGTAATTCTATTGTCCAGCATTCTATCAGATTTCCATCAAACATTGAAAAATTTCGCAAGGTTATTTCTGTTTGCCAATATCCAATATCTTCAAAATATCCCCCATTTAAGTCGCTTTCATCTCCAGGAAACTTTACGTTCCTGCTTCTTCAAGTACTTATAAATAACTATTGGTATTTTCATGTTATATGGTTGCAACTTAGTACATAATTTGACTACCTTTGCGTTTACTGTCCTTGCACTCAGGTTTGTTTCAATTTTCACCAATTTTCTTCCTTCAATAAATATCTTCTTGTTTAACAGTCAATGTCGGAATATATCGAGAATCTCAAATCAGTTCCAAAAAGTCGGATTTTTGCTAATATCACCCAAACAACCCTTTGAGTGAATTATTTCAACAAATGGTATTAAAGAATCTCCAAGCGCTTTACATTTTAAGAAATTTAGAAAAGTTCGAAAATTCACAAAAAATACAATTTTTATTCATGAAATTAGTCTAAATTTCCAACAATTTTTTTCCTTAAAAGGAAACATTACGGACACACAAAAGCTCCTATTGACTTCATCTTCCTCACATGTTTAGAAGACTTCCAAGGCTTCAAGACTGTGTAAAAAGATTTAGCAAAATGATTTTAATAATATAGTTTCTGGCCTTCGTTGCGTACCCTCTCCTTGCACGTCGTTTCGAATGTGAAAATAATGTCTAACTTTACCCGCCCAAAATCGATCCTGGTATTTTACAAATTGAAAAAACAATTATGCTACATAAAAGAAAGGAAATTTTGTTTGTAAGATCTGACGTTTAAGCTCTGCCAATTAAACAAAAAACAAAAACAGAAAGTGAATGTAGACAAAGCGAAAACAAATGTAAACAAAGGGAAGAAAATCCCACGAAAATCATTTCTATCTCATAGAATCACATGGAATTGACAATAATATCTTATTCCAATAAGTCTCTCTGGCTGACAAGCGAATTCAGCAATGTTTATGTCGAATTTTCGGAAAAATATCTTGAAAGAGCAATCGAAAGTAAAAGGTCACGCAATAGGCCGGGTCACAGTGATACCTGTTGGGTAACGCACGGTTCTTTTATGTATCACTGTAAAACGTAGAATAGATCATTTCAAGTCCAACAGGCTTCAAAACGACTTTCAAAATTTCTCCAAGAAGGTATTAGAGCTTTTCTGAATAAAACTAAAAAATGAAGGTTATTTGATTACCCTTCAACGGAATATTGTGTGTGTGCTATTTAATACACTGTAGGCTATCAACGGAAAGGAAGAGATATTGCACCCTCATGAACAAGCTGTTGGTTTTAAAGATATAAATGATATTCAGTCCCAATAACTACAGGCATTCCTGAAAAGCTTTTAAAGTAAGAATAGTTTTCAGCTGACACTTGAAGTTTGTCCTGGATATTTACACAGTGACTACTAAGTGTTAGGCGACCCAACCACAATTAGAGTCGAATCTCTCCTTAACAGCCACCTTGGGGACAGATGAAAGTTGCCGTTGTGGAGAGGTGGCCGTTATTTTTATTTTAAAAAATGATGATGGTTGTAGCATATAGATAACTGACACAATCGTGATACATATTAGTACCTACATAAAATACCAAAAATGTTAATAAAACCAAACAAGGGAAATGTAAGTACATCAGTTTGCATATGCTTCGTCTTACGCAGCAGTGATGTCTTCGTCGCTTCGTCAGTTACCTCGAGTGATTCATTTCTGACTTTGTTCCTCCAGTCAACATGACCATTTACAATGGAAATTGGGGGTTTTGTATAGTTACACTGTCCTTAATTAACGGGCCGTTGTCGAGAGGTTTACTTTGGCAGTATCGACGCGCTTTAGTGACCGTTGCCGTTGTGGAAAGATGACCGTTGTAGATATATAGGTTAAAATAAGAATGATTGTATGGACCGTTTGCCTGGACAAAAATAAACTACCCTTATACTGAGATGGCCGGCATTAGTAGAGGTTCGACTGTAGTTGGTCAGTTTATTTCAAGATAAAGGAGGACAAGTTACTGTTTATTCTGCGCGTTCCTTTCACTCTCGCAGACTTATAATAATAATAATAAGTGTATTTTATATAGCGACAATATCCAATGTTCAACACCGCTTTACATGATTTGAATATCTATACACATAAATTACAAGACTAAAAATATATTTATATTAATTAATATATAGTTTGAATAAATAATTCATTAAAAACAATTATAATAATAGTAATAAATAAATAATAAAAATGAGAAAAAAGAAAAAAACAAACTGATTATTCAGGATATGCTTGTTTGAAGAGCCAGGTTTTTAATAAACTTTTGAAAATGGAAACAGATGCACAGGATCGAATATTTTGAGGTAGACTATTCCACAGCTCAGGAGCTGCACAGGAAAAAGCTCTCTTACCATACGAGTTAAGATTGTAAGAGGGCTTAGACAAAAGATTGAGGCCTGAGGATCTTAAAATCCTTGTTGGTTTATAAGCTTTGAGTAGATCAGATAGATAAGAGGGAGCACAGTTATTGAGAATTTGAAAAGTGAGCAGAAGGATCTTATTGTATAGGTAGCCAATGAAGTTTGCGCAGAATTGGAGAAATGTGTTCATGTTTATGAGAAAACGTAAGCACCCTGGCTGCAGCATTCTGTACAAGTTGTAGTTTTTGAAGCGATGATTTTGACAGGCCATAAAGAAGGGAGTTGCAGAAGTCAAGTTTTGAAGATATGAAAGCGTGTAAAGTGTCTCACAGGCCCTAACGCTAATATGTTTTCTGATATTAGAGATATTTTTTAGATGGAAAAAGCAGGATTTACAGATGGAAGTAATGTGATGATCTAAAGAGATATTCTCATCAAATATCACACCAATATTCCTAGCTTTTCTAGAAAAAGAAACATCATGACCTGCAATACTTACAGAGTCAATAGAAGGCCTGGGACAAAAGGAAGAAGATAGTAAAATAGTTTCCGTTTTATCGCCATTCATCTTGAGACTGTTTTGCAACATCCACTTTTCTATCTCGGTAACGCAAGCTTCAAGTGTTGATTTTGCTTTGTCCAGCTGAGATATAGATGATGTTGGAAATGTTATATACAGCTGTGTGTCATCAGCGTATAGATGAAAATTGATGTCATAACTTATGTGCAAGAAATGGCTTAAGGTACCGAGCCTGTTACTTTTCCTGTTCGCCATCCGATCCAATACCATAAACTGCCGCTTATAAGCCCTGGGCTTATACATCTTCTTAAGGGGTTTTAAGAGGGCCTATAAATTAACGGAGGGGCCTATATCCGAGAGGGCTTATGATCGGAATAGAAAATACGCTTCGAAACAAGCTATAGCAGTGCTGATCAAAAGTACGGCAATACTACAGTAAGCCCAGTGACAGGGACATATGATTAAAAGCTCGTGGGGTGCATCCAAAGAAGAAACTACTAATCGGGAGAAACGATAGTAGGGGAGTGAAGCCAGCACTACCTAAAAGTAGCCGCAAACAAATTAATCGTCCGTTACCTCCACGAGCAGGTAGAAGTTTCACTTTATTGTCCGTAATGATGGATCTTTACTTATGCCACACACCTCAAGATGTCTCGTAATTTCTCGTTCGCATTTTGCGAGAGACGAACATTCAGATTGGCCAGGGCATTCCTGGCTAACACCGCAAGTAGAATTACCGATGTACATCTATTGGCCGTTCCGAAATTCAAAGGGAACTGGGACGAGTTTCAAATTTTGCAGTAATCGATAAATTGACACCATCACATGAAAGATAACATTGAGATTGGTCGTTTGACCAAGTTTGGCTCTGTTAGGTTGAACAGAGGCCAAGTTACGGGCCTTGAAACATAGCTAAAAATCCATACAAACGTCTCTAATTTTGAGGCTGCGTCCCCCAAAACCATGGTTTCTAGTAACTCGCTAAAGTCAATTTATACGAAATACAAGCCAAATTATACAACCAAGCTACAGAGCCTTACCTCACGAGAAAATCGATAAACATTGAGTGGTCACTGTGTAAATATCCAGGACGAACGGCAAGTGTCAGCTGAAAACCATTCTTATCTCAAAAGCTTTTCAGCGAGGAATGCATGTAGTTATTAGGGCTGTTTTGATTATCAAACTCCTGTTGATTCATTTGTATGTTGATACACTAGCAATTGTTTTTGAGAGTACAATATCTCGTCCATTCGGTTGATAGCCTGCAGTATGTTAAATAGCGCACACACAATATTCCGTTGAAGGGTAATCAAATAACCTTCATTTTTTAGTTTTATTCAGAAAAGCTCTAATACCTTCTTGGAGAAATTTTGAAAGTCGTTTTGAAGCCTGTTGGACTTGAAATGATCTATTCTACGTTTTACAGTGATACATAAAAGAACCGTGCGTTACCCAACAGGTATCACTGTGACCCGGCCTATTGCGTGACCTTTTACTTTCGATTGCTCTTTCAAGATATTTTTCCGAAAATTCGACATAAACATTGCTGAATTCGCTTGTCAGCCAGAGAGACTTATTGGAATAAGATATTATTGTCAATTCCATGTGATTCTATGAGATAGAAATGATTTTCGTGGGATTTTCTTCCCTTTGTTTACATTTGTTTTCGCTTTGTCTACATTCACTTTCTGTTTTTGTTTTTTGTTTAATTGGCAGAGCTTAAACGTCAGATCTTACAAACAAAATTTCCTTTCTTTTATGTAGCATAATTGTTTTTTCAATTTGTAAAATACCAGGATCGATTTTGGGCGGGTAAAGTTAGACATTATTTTCACATTCGAAACGACGTGCAAGGAGAGGGTACGCAACGAAGGCCAGAAACTATATTATTAAAATCATTTTGCTAAATCTTTTTACACAGTCTTGAAGCCTTGGAAGTCTTCTAAACATGTGAGGAAGATGAAGTCAATAGGAGCTTTTGCGCGTGGGTAATGTTTCCTTAAAATTGTTGGAAATTTAGACTAATTTCATGAATAAAAATTGTATTTTTTGTGAATTTTCGAACTTTTCTAAATTTCTTAAAATGTAAAGCGCTTGGAGATTCTTTAATACCATTTGTTGAAATAATTCACTCAAAGGGTTGTTTGAGTGATATTAGCAAAAATCCGACTTTTTGGAACTGATTTGAGATTCTCGATATATTCCGATATTGGCTCTTAATACGTTATTTTCCAACATTCTATCACCAATTCGTCTCTGTTCATCCCGATTCAGTGCATAACTCTAACATAAAATAGAATTATAAAAAGGTTTTGTTTGTTCCATCCATTAGCGATCTTTTTTTACTGCAATCAATCAGTCAATGAATTTTTATTTAAACGCAATATTCAATAAAACGGTGAAAATTATCCCCAAGAGAAAAAATAGCGTCATTATAAAGTTTAATGAGTTCATAAAGCACATGGTAGTGTTCCAAGCCTTTTTAAAGCTACATTAACAACTTTTTAGGCTCCCTAGAATGATATTTGTACCCTTTCTTCTCTTCATTGAAAAGTATTTGGAATGTTACATTTTCTCTAAGTAATAACACAAATAGTGATCTTATAACGTTGGATGAATGATCATTCTATACATTATTTATCAAAAACCTTATTATTAGGTTAAATGAATACTCCTTCTAAATATTCATCTGCGTAGAATTGTTATTATAGTCATTAATTTTGTTTAGTTATTTAAATATATTATTGAACCTTATATCATTTTTATGATAGTTTTTTAACCGACTTATTAAATTTGATCTTATCGCCTGTTATGAGCATATGAAAATATTTGTATTGTATATGCGCAATATAAGTTTTATATTTATTATTATTATTATTAACCTTGAATACTTTTATACGAGTCAAATAATGAGTTTAAAAGTGTGCGCTCTTCTGAGAATATGCTTTTTATATAGTTTGTAGTCGTATAAGTAGAAATTAGTCATTTAATATAAAAATAATATTACTCGCAGAAATCTTTATTAAATTATGTGTATTTTATATTTATAAGATTTAAGTGAACTTTATTCGATTTCTTTTTGCCACGGAATCACTCATGAAGAATTCAGCAAAATCATTCTATTTGATGGAAGTTATGAATACCATTTCTCTATTAGATATAATGAACACAAAAATTGATAATTTAATTACGCGTGACTATTTTTAAAGATAATACATGTAAGATGTTAAATTCAACTAGATTATTGGAAGCTGCTCGATCAGTATTTTCCTACACAATGATAATTAATAATAAACAAGTTATTACATATGTGAGACAGTTATTAGAGGGAGCTCAGTTGAAGTATCATGAAGCAGTTTGCCCGGCTCATGAGAGTGTATGCCCGTGTAGGCCCGTGTACGCTAGTCTATGGCCATGCATGGTCATATATAAGACTATATATAGTTTAGCTTATTAAGGCACGTTAAACAACTATATGATAGTTACACCACGTATCTACGTCCTTTATGCCCGCAGAAGCTGACCAGCTGGGAGACGCTCGCTGTCGTAGACTCCACAGCTGCAGACGTGGTCAGGCAGGGCGACCTGCCCCTCACCAGCGGCACTCAAACCACTGTGAGTTTCCATTGGCCAGTAGAACAATGTTCACTGTGTTTTCAGTCATAACAGTGTGGTCTACGGTATATTTTCAGTCATAACCTTGCGGTCCGGCAGTATACGGATTTCAGTCAAACAGTGCCGTCTGTCAGAAGGATTTCAGTCATTACAGTGCTGACTGGCAGTGGGTTTTCAGTCATGATAGCGTGGCTTAGCGTTGTGATAAGAAATACTTCAGTTGTAATTACATATTAATAATATGTACTAGCCTTGTAAATCAATAGGTTTTGAATTGCTGTCACTTTTGTCTTGCCACGTAGAGATCAAATTCTTTTTGCACTGAGACCAAATTTAGGTTAAAAAGTTTCCTTAGTATATTCTTTATGGATGTCATCTCTGAAGATTTACAACACCATTTCTTGGGAGTTAGATTTTGTGTAACATTTTTCATTTTTCTATTCGTTTGAGTTGCCAACAGAGAGCTCAAAATAATGAGATCACTGTTTAATCCTTAGCACTGTTCTCATAAAAAGTCAAATTTGAATTATGGATCTATGGACGTAGAAAGGCCTCCATGTATGAATCATATTACTCGAAAAGATCCTTAGTTAAAATGTGATGTGTATACCAGGTTAAGCTGAAGGTGACGGCAGGAGGAGAATTGAACGATGACTCCCTGTGCGTGGCGCTGTACCCGTCCCTCATCAAAGGTGGGCAGCGTCTGCTTCGCACAACTTTGCAAGACAGTCATTGCAGCTTCCTTTTTGTCTTTGGCTGCTAACTTATCTCTATAGTTACCTTATCTTATCTAGGACGAGACAAACTGGGGATGAAATCTTGTGAAGTATTGATCAATCGTAAAACAAAATAAAAAGTTGTCCTCGTATTTTAATGTTTTCCGTAGCTACCAGTTTTGAACGTTTACAGAGCCATTGGTAAACATGTGTAACAGCAGTTTTAAGTATTTACAATGAACAAAAAATTGTACGAGCTTTTTTCCTTCCTTC
>OX419343.1:15073327-15088327 GCA_948470475.1 Galaxea fascicularis | reverse complement strand
GCAAGAGATGACAAACTGGTTGTGAGCTTGCTGTCAAATGACATGTCCAAAGCGTTTGATTCACTCCATCCACCATTACTATTGAGTAAGCTCGACGCCTACGGTTTTGAGAGCAGTACAGTTCGGCTTCTGGCCATGGAGAGTTATCTGTGTGATCGCAATTACCAGGTGAAGATTGGGGACCTTGTCAGCTCAAGTAGGACTGTTAACCGAGGCTGTCCACGGGGATCCGCCCTAGGTCCCTTACTTTGGAACATATTCCAGAACGATTTGTCATACTGTGTAACAACTAACTTGTCTATGTATGCGGACGATCATCAGATCTATCACACAGGACTGGATCAGTCCTCTGTTATGTTAATGCTAAAGGAAAGTTTACAGCAAGCTACTAATTGGTACAACTCAAATCTTTTAGCCGGGAACTCAGTGAAGAAATATCAAATCACGAACACCGAGCTTGGCCAAAGCGATAATAACACCACGCAAGTAACCAGAGTAAACGATCCTGATATTAGAATAACTGACTCTATCAAATTGTTGGGTGTCACAATAGATTCTAAGCTGAATTTTTCGGAGAATATTAACATGATCTGTAAAATTGCCTGTCAGAAAATTGGCGTCCTTATAAGACTTAGAAATTTGATTCCGAAAAATGCTAAACTTATGCTTTTTAAAACAGCAATATTGCCTCACCTTACATACTGCTACATAGTGTGGCACTTTTGCCGAGCCAGTGATTCTCGTAAAATCGAGAGGATGCAAGAAAGGGACCTGCGTGCTGTTTTCAGGACCAATATAAGCTACCCTGAACTTCTAAAAAGAGCAGAACAACCAAGTTTACAGAACAGGAGACTACAAGACATTTGTATTTTAATGCATAAAGACAATGTCCCTCCTATATTAATGACATTTTTAATAAGCATGGATCCAAGTATAACCTAAGGAAGTCTGATTTCTCCGCTGCCAGGTACAACACGGTAACATATGGCAAGCACTCCCTCCGCCATTTGGGGCCCAATCTCTGGGGAAAATTAGCCCCAGACTTGAGAGAAGTTACCACCTTAAAATGTTTTAAAAATAAAATACATACATTAGATATAGTTACACTAATGGACAATGGATGCAAATGCTGTCATCTCATTCATAGACATATTTGTCATACTGTAAATATTGTTAATGTCACAAATTTTGCACTTTAATTTATATTTAGTTATTTTGTGTCCCCTAGTTAGCATAGGTTTTTAACCTAAGCTAGAAGGCTTCTTTAGACACCTTAATAAAGTTTCATCATTATCATCATCATCGTCATCATCCCGTGGGTTACTCACTGCACTTGTATTCACCATCCAGCACATATCTCCCGTCAGAATACTTCTTTATCCTATAGCTTTCTATCTCATTTAGTTCTTTGATATTTATTTTCGCCTAGATGTAGGACTTCGGTTATCATCCTCTCCTGCAGTTTACTAACTTCTTTATTGACTTAGCTTGATAAGCAGTACACAGATTTTCCAGCTTAGAACATAGTTTGTACCTATACATAGTTTCTGATAGGAGCCTATATTTTGAAGATAAACTTGAGTATTGTACGGATTTTCTACAAAGGTCAGATTTTGAGTGTATCATGTCACTCTTTCTCTTAACCTCTTCTAACTTCAGCATTATATGATGAGTCTGTTTCCTCTATATTCCCGGTCATTTTTTAGGTAAATCATATGAATTGTATTGTTTAAAAGCACTTTTTCCATGATACTGTTTCAGTTGTATAAAGAACGGTATTTCTAAGCACAGATCAGGTTTCCATTTTGTCCGGTCTTCTGTTCGTTCATCTATTCACCAGTTCTGGCTTGGAAACGATGGCTTAGTAGCTGTTCTAATTTTTATTTGATATCTAAACTCCATAGCTGCATTAATTCATTTGGATCATTATGTGAAAAACATACACTAGTGTTGTTAAAATAATGTAATTAAAAGGCAAATCAGTGGATTTCCTAACTTATGCAATGGAATTTTATGCATAATACGTTTTGCAGCATTAGAGTAGTAGTGTGAGAAATACCGGTATAAGCACATTTTTTCAAACCGTGCCTATAACGTTATTGAATTTTGAACCGATGCTTCAACCTGGAAAATAATTGTTGTAGATTTAAAAAAAAATAAATATTTATCCAGTTTTCATTGCATTCAAACTGAACTTGTTTATTTTATTTCAAAACTAAAACAATTATTTACGCATATTTTTCGCATAGGTTAAAAATTCAATAACTCCGCTATTTCTACTATAAATAATATTTTATATCTTTTTTGGATTTCCATTTATATAGAAAAAGATAGCTCTATTATCTTTGCCTATACAGACAAAGAAATAAACATTCTTGTCATAATATTTATTTATCGAATTAACACAATACAAATTAATTTTCGAATCTTTAGGTATTTAAGAATTCTTATTCTTCTTTTATTATTTTATTTACTTATATTTTATAATGACCATAAGCATAAGATGTTATTCCATTATTATGAATAAATCTTTTATCATTAAGGATATTTTATTTATTCATAACTTCCTAATTGATGATTTTCTGATCTTATAGTTTTCATTTTATGGAATATTTGTTTATTATTGAATTATGTATCTTTATAATTGTCATGTTTAATATTTTTCTTGTTTGTTATTCTTTTAATTCCTTTTGTTGTTCTTTCATTTTTCAAATCATCTTTTAGATATGAATACATTTTAGATCTTAATCCTACAATTTCTATAATTGGAATTCTTGCAGCTTCATCTTTCATTTTATCAATCACTTTTTTATTTTCAGAGAAATGATATTTATTTTCTGTTGAATAATTACTGTTATCAAATTTTTCTTTATCTTTATAAAAGTCATTATAACAATCTTTTGTTGTTAATTCATAACATAAACTATCTGTGTCTGTGAATAATCATTGGGCTTTATTTTTATATAACCTTTTAATATAATTATAATGAAAATCATCCATTAATGTTTTTCTTGAATCAAGAATACACATACCCACATAAGCCGGCCTGTTGAGTAGTAATGATTCTTTGATTTTATGTACAGTTACTAGATTTTCATAACAAATTTTACTTGATACATATGTTGCTTTGCTTCTTAATTTTACTAATTTCTCTTCATTAGTAACTAAGCTAACATTAATTCATTTACGTATGTTTTCCGTTGTTTTTCCAAATACTGCATTATTCATTAATTTAAAGAAATGTTTTTCATAACCATTTTTTGTGTTTGTTCTTTTTCCTGTATTGTAATCAATATATTGTTTTAACCAAGGGCTCTGATTAAATTCTATGTTCTATGTTCTATGTTATTTTGTCTTTCAATTTTATTATATTGTTTAATAGTAACAGGAAATATTATTCCTTCATAATTCAATTTATCCACTTTATATGCTCATGTGTAACCTTTTGAAGCTTTATCCATTATTTGAAATACACTTGTCCAAAGTAGTTTTTTAGCTTCTCTTTTAGGCCTTGGAGGTCTAACTGGAGGAACACTATAATCCTCTATTATCGGTTCAGTCTGATTTTCATAATAAGTTATAAGTTCTTTGACATTACTCCTTGGTACAGGGATAGAACGAATCATTTCTTTTTTCAAGTTTTTGAAGATCCTCAATAGATAACCCATCAAGGAGGTCATTTACTAAATCTTGTTTATTTTAATGATCAATTGCTTACTTAGGAAAATTAACATCCTTGGCTGCAGATGATAATTTACCATTGTTTGTTCCAAGATTTTTCATCTATATATTATTATTCGTATTAAAAGAGGTTTCTTAAGACCAGGGGACTGTAAATATCGAGAATTAATTTTCAAAACTGAAATTACGGATTTCTTCATATTTTGCCAGGAGAAACCCTTTGGTAAACTATTTTCGAAAATAAGACTAAAACTTGCCTGAGAGTTTTTAATTTTGATAAATACAACAAAAAGTAGAATTGCGGTTTTCGTGCTGAGGCCGCCAAAAAGTCAGCCGAAAAATTGGACATATTCACATCACTCTCAGAGAAAGACGGCTTGATCAATCAAAAGGATCTTTTACATGTATGTTTGGTATCATAATTACAACACAAAGATGTAAAAATATTGCCAAGAACTGCATTTCCACTCCGGGTTAGAAGCGCCCGAAGATTCCTAGTTTTTATACTTTGAAGAAAACCTAAATATAAGACATTTTTGAAGGCAATTTCCGTACTTTGGTACATAGAAATTGCAAGTGAAAAATACATTTTTGCAAAGCCCTATTATTGCTTTACAACATATAAAAAATTCAGCTTGGGCAATTGAAAAGCTGTAAAGAAAAACATGTGTAAGAAAAGGCTTTTTACGCGTAATTTACACTAAAATTGCGAGCGTCACGCAAGCACAATTTTAACCCGTGTTTAGACGAAATTCAAGGCTCAAAAGATCACTCTGGTACACGGTTTCATCCTACGAGACTACACTCAAGGGAAGATAAAAATTTCAACTACACATCGTCCGAAAAAAACGGCGAATTCTGAAAATATTCTCAAAACAGGTCACGAGCTATCTATGGGCGACCCTTTGACCTTCCATGACATTCGAAAATCGAAACACGGCAGGGCTTAACTTAACTTTCATTCGTCGGTATACACGTGTTTCTGCTTTCGTTTCCTATGCATGCTAACATATCCTAATGAAGAAGAAGTTGGGCTTTTGGATTTTGAGGCATCCACCGGCAATATATTACCTAGAGAACAGCTGGATTTTTTTTTTAAATTTGACCTGTTTAGCATTTCATAGACGGTTAAGCTGCAGTTGATCGCCGAACTACACATTAAAATTCGGTTTTAGAAAACGGCAGTATTAACGAGGAAGCAACAACCAAATGATGTACTCAATGCCTAGGAATTTTTCCTTACCTTGGTGAGTTTTTCCTGCTGACAAGAAACCACGGCAGTTTTTTGCAAAACACAGAGCAAAAGCACTGAGCCATGTCGCACGTGACAGTAACGTAACGTAGCGTTAGCCGGGAAGTATAGTAGGTGGGGTTTGGGAGCATTGAACAGGCTGGCAAGTGCATTTTTATGAGGTGTCTTTTACAAGAACTTTGAAACTGCCTGTGCATGTAAAGATTTTGTATATAATTGATTGGATCAAGCAAGTATATTACTGCAGAAGCGCGACGTTTGTACTCGCGTTGGCCGAACTGAACACCTGGGGCCCGTTTCTCGAAAGACCCAGTAACTTAACGGGCCCGAAATCATATTTTGAAATCAGAGTCTCGAGAAAAGTAGGGTGTCGTATTACCTATAATGAAGTCCATTTTGTTTCGTTAGCTGATAAACTTACTGCAGCATCTTCAAAACAACTTTTGAAACTCCCATCTTTGATGAATAACAAAACAGCTTAACGGGCCCGGTAATTACCGGGAGCTTCGAGCAACGGGTCTCTGGTGATTTTGCTAGTAATTTCTATAACAAACCGAACATGAGGTTAAAATTTTCCTCCATTTACTTCTTTTCAGCTTCATTGAACCATGTTTTCTTTTTTGGTGTTTTTCTAATGCACTGCCAGTCACTCTTAACCTGCTCAGGATAAGGAGAGGGCAGAAGGGATGCGAGGGAAGTTTCATAGGGGGATGCTCTCAACCTCCCAACCGACTTCTAAGCGCTTATCCTTTGATTCGCTATTTGTTCTTTTGACTGACAGGATAACTCCTTCATATAACATCCATGAAAGGTGCTGTCCTTTAACATACCTAAAGTCGGCAGACGGCATCCTTTTTTCAGAAACTTGCTACACCTTTTTTGGGTAGAGCTTCCTAGTGTTTTACAGGGAGTTCTTCTTTGAAAGCTGGAACGGGGGGGGGGGGAGGGGGGGTTAAATTGATCTTTTCCATCGCATCACAACGTCTTTACCATAAACGGAATTTTCAATTTATTTCCCTTGACTTGTTCTTGGGCTTCCAGTTGCTCAAAATCGGACGATTTCACCCTAAATGAACCAAGAACATCTTGAGGCTGATTTTTCACTTAGTACCCGATAAATAAGAACCTGATCAGCCTGAGCTCCGAAATCATGTGTTCTTATATGCGGGTGTTTACTGTAACAGATCTTGAGTTATAAACCGTTTTTAAGCTGCTTCTTTAATACACATCCTAAAAATGGGGGCGCTTTCCATTTTGCCAAAGATTCCGGAAATCAGTTTCGGTCGAAAGGCCCGTTTCGGTTTCTTATGACTGGAATATTAGGGGTCACTTCCGGAGGTGGTCCACTTATTTAATTTCGGTCGGAATATCCCGAAATTCGTCGCCCAAACCGATTCTTTGCCCTTATTAGGTAGAGTGTATCTAATTGTGAAGAGTCAAGAGTCGAGGATACAATGTCGTTCCATTTTCGTCGGGTATTCCCACCGATCTGTGACCGGTCAGTTTGTAGAGCACCCATGCACTCGCCAGTCAAAATGTGTAATTGCAGTACGAGAAACCATCAGTTCACTGCTGTCCATCCCCACCCTTCCCCCGCCCCGCTCCTTTCAACCTCCAATTTCGTACCCGCGACGTTACGTTACTGTCACGTGCGACATAGCGAGGTGCTCTCGCTCTGTGTTTTGCTAAAACTGCCATTCCTGTCAGGAAACACTCTGTGGTAAGTAATAATAATTCCTGAGCATTAATTAGATTATTTGATTGTTGCTTCCTCATTAATACTGCCGTGGAATTTAAATGTGTAACTCGGCGAGCAACTTCGGTCTTATAGTAACCGTCTAAATGCCAAGTGGGGCATATTTCAAAAATACTCCAGTTGTTTCTTTTGTACCGCGAGTAGATGCCTCTAAATTCAAAAGCCTAACTTCTTCTACTTGAGGATATGTTTATAGCAAAGCAATATAAAAAAAAAAAAACGTCTGTTCAGACGAATGAAAGTCAAATTAAGAGCTGCCGGGTGTTGCTTTCCGAATGACATGAAAGGTCAACGGGTCGCCCATACTACTCAAGTAACATATTATCAGAATTCGCCGTTTTATTTCCCCATTTTTCTTTTCGGCCGATGTGTAATTAAAATGATTGATCTTTCCCGGAGTGTAGTCTCGTAGGGTGAAACCGTGTACCAGAGTGATTTTTTGAGCCTTGAATTTCGTTTAAACGCGGGTAAAAATTGTGATTGCGTGACGCTCGCAATTGTAGTGTAAATTAAGCGTAAAAAGCCTTTTCTTACACATGTTTTTCTCTACAGCTTTTTAATTGCCCAAGCTGAATTTTTTATGTGTTGTAAAACAATAATAGGGCTTTGCAAAAATGTATTTGCAAAAATGTATTTTTCACTTGCAATTTCTATGTACCAAGGTACGAAAGTTGCCTTCAAAAATGCTCTATTTTTAGAATTTTTTCAAAGTGTAAAAACTAGGAATCTTCGTGCGCTTCTAACCCGGAGTGGAAATGCAGTTCTTGGCAATATTTTTACATCTTTGTGTTGTAATTATGATACCAAACATACATGTAAAAGATCATTTTGATTGATCAAGCCGTCTTTCTCTGAGAGTGATGTTAATATGTCCAAGTTTTCAGCTGAATTTATGGCAGCCGCAGCACGAAAACCGCAATTCTACTTTTTGTTGGATTTGTCAAAATGAAAAACTCTCAGGCAAGTCTTAGACTTATTTTCGTAAATAGTTCACCAAAAGGTTTCTCCTGGCAAAACATGAAGAAATCCGTAATTTCAGTTTTGAAAATTAATTCTCGATATTTACAGTCCTGTGCTCTTAAAACATAAAACTGTAAAAACGAACGATAAAATCCGACGTTTCGGAGTAGTCATGACTCCATTATCAAGGAAAATATAAACGAAATCATGCAAATTAGAGCACTTAAAGCGATTTTGGCGCTAAAAATTAACATAAGAGGGTGCGAAGATTATAAAAATACTTTCGCACGAATGGACCTGCTAAGGCGATTCCAAGTGCTTAAGAAATGCAACACTAAATTTGACTGCTTAGTGTACGAAATGCTTTTTATAAGAACTTTAAAGCCAAATCTCAACGTGCAAGCAGACTCCATTCGTGCGAAGGTATTTTTTAAATGCTGTAATTTGCATGATCTCGTTTATATTTTCCTTGATAATGGCATCATGAATACTCCGAAACGTCAGATTTTATCGTTCGTTTTTACAGTTTTGTATATTATTATTATATATCTTATTTTTTAAACCTACTTATTATTCAAATGTAATTGTAATTTTTTTATTTTCATTTTGGATTGGTTCTTCTTTTGTAATTATAGGTTCCGGAACATTTAAATAATTATCAATTGTTTTTTTTTGCTTGGTGGAAATTATTAGTCAATAAATATTCATGCCCCATTTTAATTAATCTTTTTTTGATTTATTCTTGATTTGGTGATAAAAAAACAGATTTACATTTTGGATTTTTAAATTTAATAAATAATAAATATGTTTTTTTTTCACAAGTAATTATTAAATCAGGAGATCCAACTATATAACGTTTATTGTATTTCTTTCTATTGTAAAAACATTCACCAAATGACGATGTGAAAAAAATTTGTCTTCATATTTTAATCTTAGATAATCACAGACTTCTTTATGCAAATCAATTTCTTTCTTCATATTATAGTTTAGACTGTTTTCGTTTTTCTTTGAATTGTTTCCATTTTTTTGCAATAAACACAACAATTTATACAACATACAACTTCCTCATAATACTCGAATTGGCTACATATTATTTATGAATTTTTACCCGTTTTTTTAAATGCAGGAATACAAAATTCTCTATGGTAATTTGTCATAAAATATATTGTGTAAAGTTTGGGATGTTCTTCTTCTATCTCTGACATGTTTTATAATATTTGGTTATATAAAAATTAAATTTTATAATTATAATATGAGATTTGAATGAATTATTGTGAAAAATTACATGAAGAATTAAAATATAAAAAATTATGTATTATGCCCATTTTGTGATGAAAGAATATCAGAACCTCAAAATAGTAACAAAAATATCAAATGTTGTAAAAATGAAAATAACGACAAAAAATGGATATTCAAAATACATATAAAAAGTATTTATCATCGAAAATATCATATTAAAAAAATATTAGTTGAATTGGAAATAAACATGAATGATGATATTAGAGAAAAAATTTATAAAATATTTGATTTAGTAGGTATTACCATTTACAGCCAAAAATATAGGAAAAGAATGATTAGTATAAATTTTTTACTTACTGAGATTTTGAAATTATTAAATATACAATATGAATCCATAAAAATAACAAAATGTAAAAATACTTTGAAAAAAAATATAATTCATGGTGGGATCAATGTTATAAAATAATTAGACATAAGTCACCTTAATTTTATCTTTTTCAGTAATAAATTTTTTATCATATTTTTTCAAATTAATCACAAAATATTAGCTGTAGTTTCAATAAAAAATTTATCAATTGTTTTCAACTCATTTATAAAATTAGTGTGATGATATTCATTACCTCTTAAATATGTTCTAATATCATTCAACATTTTTTGGTAAGTTGTTGATGCTTCATTATATCATACTATTTTTTAATCTATATTTAACAAGTCTAGATATAAAGATAATATGAAAATTTGTTCAAAATCATCGAAAATATCATTTTCAAAAAGTAGTAAATGAATTCTAGATGAACATAAATTATGATATCAGAGACAAAATTTATAAAATATTTAATTTAATAGGTAATTACCATGACCAACAAAAATATAGAAAAAGAATGATAAGTATAAATTTTTTACATAGTGAGATTTTGAAATTATTAAATAAAGAATATCAATCACTAAAAATAACAAAATGTAAAAATACTCATAAATATAACTCATGGTGGGATCAATGTTATAAAACAATTAAACCTAAGTTACATTAGTGATAAATTTTTTATTATATTTTTGTTCAAACTTATCAGAAATATTAATTGTAGTTTCAATTAAGAAATTATCAATTGTTTTTAATTTATTCACAAAGTCATCATGATTGTATTCATTACCTCTTAGTTTCAATCAAAAAATTATCCATTGTTTTCAACTCATTTATAAAATTAGTGTGATGATATTCATTACCTCTTAAATATGTTCTAATATCATTCAACATTTTTTGGTAAGTTGTTGATGCTTCATTATATGATTCTATTTTTTATCTATATTCAACAAGTCTAGATGAAAAGATAATATTAGACCAGGAGCTGAAATAGCAGCCAATAAAATAGGATTTAATGCAATTCCTGTTGATATCCCACCAATTAATACAAGAATATATGAGGTAGTTTTTTAATATTTTCTTTTTTTTAATGAAATATTTTAAACCTTGCCTGTATATCCATTCTTTTTCATGATAATATTCATACAAATCCATTAATTCTTCATTTCTTTCTTCTTCTAATTGTGTGTCAATATGATTGAAGTTAAAAACCGATACTTTTCTATTTTTATTTGTCATATATAATTAACTTACATTGATTAAGCTGGATAAAGTAAAATTAATTGAAATTGGAGTCCACTACCTTGATAAGCTTCCGATTTCAAATCCTGGTTATCATTATGTAAATATTTGACTGAAATGATATCATCTTGTTGTAAATACATAGTTTGACTATGATTATAAGCAATATCTTCTCCATTTGCTAATCTAGTAAATCTAGTGTGTTCGTTATTATTTTTAAAAACAGAAATGAAATTAGCTCTTCCATTAAAACCAGAATCAGTTACTATTGTTATTTGAACTAAAATTTGATATAAACCTTCCATGACAACATGATATTCCCCATTTTCAAAATCCATTGCTTGGATGTTGTCTCTGTTAATATCTATTGGAGAATCTGATTTCACATAAGTTAACGTATTAAAACTATGTTTTCGAAACGTTTGTTGGGTATTTATTCTTTTAGCAATAACAAAACTTGGATCTGTAATTAAAGTTCTTTGAATATTTAATTCTTGGTGTTCATCAGTAGTAATAGTATAGATAACACCTTTTTGAATATTCGTTGTAAAACGTGGTGGATTAGGATAAAAAGCAAATTGTCCAATAGCTAAATTATCAAATAATTGAGATTTATTTTTATCAGTTTGTTGAATACAACAATTAAATTTTGGTGGTAAATTACCAATAGTCACAAGAATATAATTTTTAAGATATATTTTAAAATTATTGTACGTTTTATTTAATGTGAGAGCAGTTGTTTTAGTTGTATTTTTTTTGTTGACTAAGTGAATATAATTGCTTGATTACAGCTGCGTTATTAGGATCTTCACCCAAAGCTACATTTCTAATTCGTAGATTAGAAGCATGAAAATGATTACTTTGAATTCGTATTGTTTTTGCATCAAATTATTAAATATTCCCATCAAGTACCTTGTTTATATTATATTATTATATACTTACATGCTCAATAAGTAACATAACATCATCATCATTATTACCAGTAAAATTTCCTTGAACCTCTAAAAAAGTATCATTTTCTAAATCATCCCTTAAAATTTTTTTTTGTTCTCCCTTGGTTTTCTCTTGGATTAACAGCTGGGATCTGGGATCTCGGCCAGAGATTATTTTTAATTTAATTCTAGGATATGAAAGTCTTACATTTCTATAAAATATTCTTAGAAAGTTTATTTTTCCAGGATATGTCATAACTTGTTTCCATCCTCCTTCAAATAAAAAATCTTTACCTTGTCCAGTCTTTCTATAACCACATATATACCTCGGGATTTTTGCATTTATTATTTCTTTATCATTTAGATTTAAATTTGTGTAAAATGTCAAATAATTGTTTCTATATGCAAACATAACATGTTGATTATTGCGTATTGCTTGTCCTTTCAAATTTAAACTTTTTGACATTTTAATATTATTATTTTCCACTTTAAAAAGTTCATTTGATCCATCATGTATTCCATTTCCACTAAGATCAATTCCATTAGGAAAAATAGCTTTTCCATTTTGGTCACCAAACATAACATCATTAGATCGTTGTTTTATTTTATGACCAAATAAATCAAGACCAACATTCATTTTCATATTTTCATCTTCAATTTTAAAAAGTTGAATATTATATACAGATGAATCAATATTTTTTGTATAAACATCAACACCATAAGCTACAAGATATAATTGAGGATTATTTGGTGCTATTGCTGGATATTCAAGATTTTCTATTTTGACAGTGAGATATAATCGATTAGGGGGGCCAGCTACTTTTTTACATTGGATAATACTTTTAATATAGTAATAAGTTGTTGATCCAAGAGTATATTCAAATTTATCATCATGAAAAAATGTAAATCTAAATTATTTCCTCCATAGTTTAAAACAGCTGCAAGCCAATAAGTTTCATTAGTAAAAAATAATTCAATAGCTAAAGTATGATTTTTATTATTTGAAGGATAGATATTAAAACTAAATCTGAAATCATAATTTGAAGCATTATTTTTAGTATCAGTGAAATATAGGAAATGACCAAGCTAAATTATCAATTTTATCTGAAACCCGACCATATTTAGTACTTATTTCATTATCATTCATTAAATATTTGAATGTATTTTCTATTTTATGTGATGGGGCAACTCCAGATTTTGTATTTATTATTTTATTATTGTTGGCATTCACTTTTTTTCTAAAATAGTATTATTTTAGTAAGATAATTACCTTTCACATATTTGATATTTGGGACATCAGTATCATTAGTATCATCTTTATCAGAATCTTTTAAATTAATAATTATTCATATTCAAATTACTTCTTAATGGTTTTTTTCCATTTCTATCAATATGGTCAGTTAATTGTACTTCTAAATATCTTTTATTTACAGAATCTTGCTCATCAACTGGGTCTAACAAATTTATGATTTTTTCTTCATTCATATTTAGAGAACCACTCGTTCTTGAACTTCCATCAAGTTTTAAAAAATCTACCGATCCTTTAGGTTGAATTTTTGCAACTTCAGAATCAACATAAGATTTTTTTGTTGCGCGATGAGCTAATGTTGGATTTTTTAAATTTTCAATACTTTTTAGTTCATATTCAAAGCAGCTCTTATAAAGTTAGTACCATCTAATTTTAAATAAGGAGCATGTAAAATACGATCATCAACATAATCTTTTCGACTTAAATGATAATTTTGAGTTGATGGTTGATTACAAATAACATTATTGGAAAATGTTTTAGTCCCTCCTATTGTTTGATTACTAGTTGTAATAACCATATCAGTATTTGAGTTTCCAGTATCAGGAATAAATAATGTTTTTGTTGAAGTTTGATTTCTATTAACTATTCTAATAAAGTTATTATTATTGGAAAAAACATATAATTTTTTTAATCTTATTGCGGCGTTATTACCATAAATAACACATTTATTTGAATTCATACTAGTCATTTCGGCAGTAAGTAATTTCTTTAAATCAATAGCTGTGATATTAATAGTTTGGTTATCAATTTTCCAACGGTGTCTTGTGATATTAAGAAATCCTTGGTTTGTTATATTCAATGATCCCGTTATATTATTATCAACAGAAGAAATAAGAATATCTGAACTTTTTCTTCCTCCTTGACCATCATAATTTTTAAGATTAGGAATATACTAAGGTACATTTGAATGATCTTGATTCCTTGGTCTAATATCAACAGTATAATTATACTCATCTCCAATATTTATTTGATTGCAAAATTCTGTTTAAGTTAGTTACGTATGTAGACGACCATGTAGAAAGGTTTGTTTGTAAGTATTTCTCAAGATTATTGAAAATTACCATTATATAGATTGTACATATTACTTAATCAAATTTTTTGTAACATTCTTTTTCTCTGTCTACGAATTAAAATTCATATGGTCCCAATTTATTAAACAACACAGGATCAAATAAGTTTTCTTTTGCTGTCAGGTTTAAATGATTTTTACTTGATGGAGGATTTAATAAAAGATGACTAGAATTTAATCTTATTTTGGGTGGTACATCATAATAACTTTGGCTCAAATAAATTGGAGAAATTTTATGATGTCTACCATCTGTATGATGATTACCTATTTTACTTTAGGCCACAAAGAAGCTCGGGATGTTCGCGGGAAGGGACATGTTCCACAGAAGCGGGATATTCCGGAAACACTTTATCGGGTGCTACGAACTGACGAGGATCCCAACAAAATTGAACTAAAAGATAAGACACTCGATAAAACTGTACTATCCCACGTTAACTGTGGCAGTCGGCCGGGATACAAATCGCAGTTTATATCAACTTCAGCCACCTTGGCAGCGTCTAGATTATACAAGCAGTTGGCGGAGAGCAAGGATGAAAGTGGTTTGCGAATTTGCGAGTTTGTAATCGCTACAATGCAAAGGAAGTGCGAAGTATATGATCTGACAGACGAGAATGTCTTAAACAAGTGCCTGGCAAATGCTGTGATGGCCAGAAACTTTGCGACAAAGTATAAGGAAGTCCTGCTGGAATGTAAAGGCCGACCAATTTCATGTACGGTTGTTGAATAGTGAAGCTCTCATTGAAACCTGGATTTGAGTAGAAAGGTTCAGATATTGTCAAACTGAGTATTCCAGTAAATGAATACCAAAACCCATAATATTGTTTGTCTTAATATCTGTCTCAATTTTTAAGGTTTTTTTTTGTCTGTATTATGTATTCAAAACCTGAAAAGTAAAGTGAACGCAGGGCGCAGAGGAGCTTTGTTGGATCGTACACGACAGTCTCACCTCGTTAATTCCAAAATTTGTTACTTTGTATTATCACATGCAGGGAAAAATTACTGAAAGGTGATTGGCTGAGACGGAGGGGATTTTCCCTTAATCACGAGGGCACTTTTGGTAATCAAGAGGGCATGATTACTTGATCCTGACTGGTTGACAGTTGCTTATTCAGAGCAAACGAGGTTACTCGAAAATCTTCTTCCCGATTTAATTACTTTTTTGTCCACATATAAAATACATTTTAAAGGCCCACCTTCAA
>OX419343.1:15050827-15065827 GCA_948470475.1 Galaxea fascicularis | reverse complement strand
TCCTCTCGATTTTACGAGAATCACTGGCTCGGCAAAAGTGCCACACTATGTGGCAGTATGTAAGGTGAGGCAATATTGCTGTTTTAAAAAGCATAAGTTTAGCATTTTTCGGAATCAAATTTCTAAGTCTTATAAGGACGCCAATTTTCTGACGGGCAATTTTACAGATCATGTTCATGTGGTCTGAATTCAGCTTAGAATCTATTGTGACACCCAACAATTTGATAAAGTCAGTTATTCTAATATCAGGATCGTTTACTCTGGTTACTTGCGTGGTGTTATTATCGCTTTGGCCAAGCTCGGTGTTCGTAATTTGATATTTCTTCACTGAGTTCCCGGCTAAAAGATTTGAGTTGTACCAATTAGTAGCTTGCTGTGAACTTTCCTTTAGCATTAACATAACAGAGGACTGATCCAGTCCTGTGTGATAGATCTGATGATCGTCCGCATACATAGACAAGTTAGTTGTTACACAGTATGACAAATCGTTCTGGAATATGTTCCAAAGTAAGGGACCTAGGGCGGATCCCCGTGGACAGCCTCGGTTAACAGTCCTACTTGAGCTGACAAGGTCCCCAATCTTCACCCGGTAATTGCGATCACACAGATAACTCTCCATGGCCAGAAGCCGAACTGTACTGCTCTCAAAACCGTAGGCGTCGAGCTTACTCAATAGTAATGGTGGATGGAGTGAATCAAACGCTTTGGACATGTCATTTGACAGCAAGCTCACAACCAGTTTGTCATCTCTTGCATGCCTCCAACTCTCCACTAGGTGAATCAGAGATGTCTCACAACTATGCCCTCTGCGGTAAGCCGATGAGTTAACATACATATGATCTTCAAAGCCAGTAAAGACCTGAGCGCCTATCAGTTGTTCGAAAACTTTGTCAACACACGGTAGGACGGTTACAGGCGTAGTTTTCCTTGGAGTGCTTATCATCCTTTTTGTAAACTGGAGTCCAGACTCCACGCTTCCAATCTCTTGGCCAGACACAGTTACGTATACATGAATTGAAGTTTGTAAGTATTGATGGTCAGAGATCAGACTCTCTACTTATCAAGCAAGGGGTACCGCAAGGAAGTGTCTTAGGTCCCGTACTGTTTTTGTTATTTGTAAATGACATTCCATTACATCTAGCAAATTCAACCGTGGACATTTGGGCTGACGACACTACAATAACCGCAAGTACGCATTTCGCGGATCTATGTTCGATGACCCAATGTTTAAAGTCCGACGTTGTCGTCTGTCAGATCATATACTTCGCACTTCCTTTGCACTGTAGCGATAACAAACTCGCAAATTCACAAACCACTTTCACCCTTGCTCTCCGCCAACTGCTTGTATAATTTAGACGCTGCCAAGGTGGCTGAAGTTGACATAAACTGCGATTTGTATCCCGGCCGACTGCCACAGTTAACGTGGGATAGTGCAGTTTTATCGAGTGTCTTATCTTTTGGTTCAATTTTGTTGGGATCCTCGTAGTTCGTAGCACCCGATAAAATGTTTCCGGCATATCCTGCTTGTGTGGAACATGTCCCTTTCCGCGAACAACCCGAGCTTCTTTATGGCCTAAAGTAAACTGGCCTGAAATTGAAGGCAAATAAAACACATTCAAGTTATCTAACAAACCTCATCGCTGCAGTTTATTGGCACACACATTACCTAAGCTGATGATCAGTTCTAGGAAACCTGTTCAACAAAATATCAAGTAGGTAACGATATATTCTTTCAGGCAGAGACCAGCTACTCCTAAGATGAATTCTTGCAGTGATATAATCTAATTACTGAAAAATTCTCAATAAATTCGTGTTGCGTTACATTTTGCCCAAATTGTCTGGTATCTACCCACGTGTTGGCAAAACTTTTTCCTTTTGTCCAAAATTCTTGACGCACTTTTGTTTCAAACAAAAAAAATAACAACTTTAATTTACAAACTCATAAACATTTTCTCGATCCCAATGGTCGTTTTATAATTTGTGATATCGTGGCTGACGGAAAGAGTTATACATTAGCTAATATTTACGCTCCTAATGAAGACGACCCAATTTTTTTCCAATCTTTCTTCGAACAATTATCAAGTTTTAAATGCGAAGAGATCATAATTGGCGGTGATTTCAATCTAGTTCTTAATGTTGAAATGGACAAGAACGGTGGCCTCGCTAGAACCCATATCAATTCCTTAAAAGTGATTCGCATCTTTTCTGACAATCCCGGTTATTTGGTAAATTTGGTAAATAAGTACAGAAAGCAAAGTACAGAAAGTTAACGATAATAAGATGCCAAAGCCAGAGGCGTAGGTCAGAGAGTTACATTGAGCTGCTAAGTTACAAATGAGAATAGAAATTTATAATAAATCACAAAATTAACAAAGAAAAGGCAAACTATTACAACATATAAAGAATTATTACTACATATAAAGCAAAATAACAAAAACCTGAGTTCCACTTAGTTTAAGGTTATAATGATTGAAAATAATCTCTAAGTTTATGTTTATAGCTAGAAAGAGTAAGTGAATTACGCAGTGAGAGAGGAATGGCATTCCAAATTTGAGGACCCGAAGAGAAAATGAATATTTGTGAGTATGAAGATGTAAGTTGTCTTTTTGCCTGGTGAGATGTTGATGACAATCAGAATTAAGAACAAAAAGAGATGAAAGAGGAGAGGGCAAGAGCTTCTGCATGTGAAGGAAAACAAAGCAGGAAACTTGGTACTTGTAGATATTAAATATATTACGTATTTTAAGTTTATTAAAGAGCGAGTAGGTATGTGCACGTGGTGGTGAATGAGTAATGATTCTTAAGGCTTTCTTCTGGAGACGGAAAAGGGGTTGTAAATGAGAAGAGTAGGTAAATGCCCAAATAATAAAACAGTATTGAAGATATGGGAGTATTAAAGAATTATATAATGTGCAAAGAGTATCAGACAGGAAGAAATGCCGTGATTTGATAATAATCCCTGTGGATTTAGCAATTTTTGAAGAAATGGCTTTTATATGAGCCTGCCACGAGAGGTTTTGATGGATGATAACACCTAAGAATTTTGTGTGTTCTACTCTATTAATAGTACTCTTATCAATGTTAATAGAAAGATCATCAAGATTTATTTTCTTTCTTGCAGGGTGAAACAAAATAAATTTAGTCTTGTCAGGATGCAAAGTTAGCTTGTTAGCTTTGAACCAGGTAGCCACGAAAGAAAGTTCATGGTTCACAATTTTAGTTAGTTAAGAGATATTTTTTGTGTTGAAAGAAAATATTAGTGTCGTCTGCAAAAAGGATGAATGAGAGATAATTAGAGCATGAAAAAAATGTCATTAATGTAAATAAGAAACAAACGTGGCCCTAATACAGAACCCTGAGGAACACCACATTTAATTGGAAGCAGTGGAGATTTCCAGGAATCAATTTGGACATATTGAGAGCGAGAGAGGAGATAGCTATGCATCCAGTTAAAAGGTGTGCCTCGAATACCATAGAAGTTTAATTTATCTAAGAGGATGGAGTGATTAACGGTATCAAATGCCTTCTTTAGATCAATGAATATACCAATTGTGAATTCATTCTCCTCAAATGAATCAAATATTTTATTAGTAAGTTCCAGTATTGCCATAAAAGTAGAATGCTTCTTTCTAAATCCATACTGGTGATTACTGAGTATGCTGTGCTTAGTGAGATAGTCCATTAGACGACGATACATGGCACTCTCAAGGATCTTAGAGAAGCAAGGTAAGATTGAAATAGGCCTACAGTTAGTGAAGTTAGTACTATCTTCACTTTTGAATATGGGAAGTACTTTGCTGATTTTGAGCTTATCAGGCACCAATGACAATGACAATGACACCAAGTTAATTTAAAATGATGTATTTAGACATAACTGAATTGTTGTGAAAAAGATAAATAGCGAGAGTGCATTTTTGTTTTTGCGTAAATGGCGGCAGACAATTAATCATTAATTAATGTTAAGTATAACTTCATGATACTTAAGGCGCTTTCAAGACTAGGCGGTTGCGGTAGCTTTTAAAGTTTTGATGATTTTTATAACGGTGTTGACAGAAGCAGGCAACTTAATAATCTTAAGAAATGAATGACCAGTTTCGAACAAGACAATGGTCATTGCTGTTATAACTCTCATCACAACTGACGATGATCGCTGAACGATCGAAACTTACTTTCCAGAACATAATGACTTGATAGTTTTTGCTCGATACAGCGTCATCCACATGATGATGTTTTGAAACAGTGAGAACATATGCCGCTTTATCATTCAGCTTCGTTACTTGAATCATTTAAGTAAGAAAAAATGCCAAAACGAGTATATAAAACCGGTTTGACCAGTTTTATGCCTAAACCTCTAGGGTTAGACACATTATACTCGTAAATTCGATCAAAAAATCGTACCATTATGCCAAACATTATGCTCTTGTGGGACCATTATGCTCGTGTGGTGCTGGCTAAAATTTCGCCCTTGAATCCACCGTACCACCCAAACGAGTCCCCAAAGCTTAAAATGCAAAATTTTGATACTTTTGTTTTACTTTTAAAGGCGTGTAAAGCATGTTGATACAAGTATTGTATGACAGCAATTTGGTCTATGCTTATCTCTTGTTGTATTGAAGCATTAAAGAAAAAATATAGTCTTGAAGAGCAAGGTCTTGCAAATGTCCAAAAGGGACTTGCCGTGTTGTGATTATTGTCAGGATTACTGGCTAGCCTAATGGACCTGGCATACTGCTGTAACCAGGCCTCTAAACCAGTAAGAGGGCCTTAGAAAGAGCTGAATAATGCGTCGATCAACTCGAAACTTCAACACCCACCCCCTTCCCCCCCTCCCCGGGCAAACCCCGAGCATTTAATTCTTTGGAGATTGGATCGTTCAAATTCCCCTTCCCCCCGGCCAAAATGGTGCCCTACCCTATCGTCGGATTTTTTCTGTCAAACCCTACTAAAGAACAATCGTCGTCGGCTCTTGTAGTCTTTAGTTAAGCCTGTGTAAAAACATGCCAAGACATGTTTCGTGACCCTTTATATGATGATGCCGTTTTTACCAGACTTGAGCAACTACAAAAACACAACTTTAATATTGAAACTATTAAAAGTGACTTGAAATTGAATTAATTCAGTCGGACAATGTCAATAAGCAAGTGCAAGCTGCTCTAACTCTGAAACATGGCAACAACAGAGCCTAGAGCGCGTACGACTGCATGTATTTTAAATTGTGCAGTGTCAGTTTATTACCTCTAACAGAAACGTACAGCTTTAGCAATGAAATGGGGGTGAGAAAATGGACCATATTGTATTCACTCTATAGTATGACAAAGACGAATTACGCAGCCAAAATTCCTTTTAAGACCTTCCTTTGTAGACAACTTTTGATCTCATGAAGACCATTTTTTGTAAGCCAATCGCTAACAAATGCTACATCTCTTCCTTCAAACTCTTCCTTCTAGTCCAAACGCGTGTTTAAAGCCCGACAAGAAAAATCATTTCAAACCCAACACTTCCGGTTCAATTTTCCCCACCCCACCCAGGTAAAGGTCAAATTCCCCAGCCCCGGGCACAGAAAATAGTCAAATTCCCAGGGTTTGCACGGTGGGGGGAGGGCGGTTGGGGAATGGGGGATTGTTGAAGTTTCGGTTTGATGGGCGCGTAATCAGACAGGAGGCAAATTCGATATTTCTTTCTTAAATTTTCACTGAAAATTGAGAAAATATTAGTTTTGTAGCATCATGCTAAAATTATGCTATAAACTTAGCTGGCCATTAGGCTCGATGCTCGATATGTCGTCATGCCCAAAATTATGCCAGCATAATGTGTCTAACCCTATAACCCTCCCATTAGCGAATCTTGCCCAAAAAAAAAGAAGAAAGCGCCCAATTTTGACGTTTTTTTAGGCAAACATCTTGCAGAAGTTAGCCATGTAGAAACCGGAAAAAATAGTGGCTTTTTATCAAAGAAAATGTTGCAAAGAAAGCGATACCTGACCTTAATGTGTGGGAGCGGTATTAGTGTATGTAATCACATGATATTTCAAGTGCAATTTGGAATAAATAAGCACGAGCAGCCCGTAGGGCGAGTGTAATTTGTAGTCTTTGAAACAATTTACAAGTGCTTATTTATTCCAAATTGCACGAGAAAAATCTTGTGATTCCTTATTAATAATATACGTGAAAAGATTCGAGATTGTTATTGTGACATTCCTAGTGAGAAACTTAAACTTTTGAGCGATTTGTTTATCAAAGTCAGAAAAGAATTGACAATGAAGAGTTTAAGCGAAGTTAGACTACGAGCAGTCGTTCTTTCGCCGCTTAGTTCGACGAAACCGACGCGAGAATAAATCACCTCGCGAAATCTGGAAGCGAGGGGTGCGAGGGGAGCGAGGGGAGCGAGGGGAGCGAGGGGAGCGAGGGGAGCGAGGGGAGCGAGGGGAGCGAGGGGAGCCAGGGGAGCGTGCAAAACGTCCCCTTGAGTCCACATTTCGCGCGGCCATTATTTTTTAGCCTCACGCTCGACGAACTAAGCGGCGAAAAAAGGACTGTTTGTGGTCTAGAGCGATGTAAGAATCCAGGTAAATGATTGACGTGCCAATGATTGATATCCGTTGTTGAAAAATTGTTGACTTGGTGAGATTTTCGTTTTAAACGATCCTTGTCTTTTTCTCCCTTTTTGCAAGGCTATGACCTCCTGTGATATTAAAGTTTTTGAGGCCTTGAAGATACTGTGATTTATTGGTCCATGTCTGCTTGCTTTGCAAAATTTGTTATAAGGTAAAGCTCAAATGCTTTGCTTGATAACCAGTTTGACAAGGTTCTGTTTCATGACGTATCTGCAAAGCTGCAAAAATCACGCGTAATCGTTTTGTGCACTTACCCGCAGTATCCGCAAAGTACTTACTTGCTACAAACGTTTCCGTTTGTTGAATAATAGTTCGCTTATAAGATGGTTCGGTGTGTTTAAAGGGGGAGATGTTGTGATGGCTTACATGAAGTGTATTCTTGGGATTGATACCCGCATGGTATCATGGTTGATTAAACATGGCGTTCATCAAGAAGCACGTGTAGTTTTCCCGAGGCTAGTGTTTAACCGAACAACGCAACATGATGGCAGCGGTGAGTTCCCAATAACCTGTAAACTGAAGAAGAAACAGAAACAGCGAAAGTATGGGAGAACCAGAAACGAACGAGGCCGGAGTTCAAGCTGAAGAACCACAAGTAGTTGAAGAGTCGAACGGAGCCGGCGCTCAAAATGCACACCCGCAAGTCGCAGCGACTGTACAACAGATATCCGTGGCAAATTATTAAGTTCCACCGCCGGAAAAATTTAATTTTAAACCTGAGGGATGGCCCCGATGGATTAGGCGTTTCGAGAGATTTCGAAAAGCGACCAAAAAGACGGCGAGAACCAGGTAAACATTCTTATTTACTCCATGGGCGAAGAGGCCGATGACATTGTAGTCTCGTTTGGACATTCCGCCGCTGAAGCGAAGCAGTACGACACCGTCAAAGGCAATTTTGAAAGTCATTTTGTCGTGAAGAGGAACGTAATATTTGAACGAGCTAAATTTAACCTCAGGAGTCAAAATGACAATGAGCCAGTGGATACCTTTATCACTGATCTACACTGTCTTGCAGAATACTGCGAATCTGGCACTCTTAAGGACGATCTCCTTCGAGACAATCGTTGTGTGGCTAAAAGACAAAAAACTTTCTGAACAGCTGCAACTAGATCCCAAGTTGACTTTAGAAAAGACAACTGAAAAGGCGAGGCAGTCAGAGACAGTCAAAAAGCAACAAACCTTCCTAAAGGGAGAAAAGTCAGAGCCCCCACCAGCTAACGTGGACCGTTTATCCAAAGGAAAAGGGAAAGAAGAAGGAGAGAAGAAAAGAGACCAGAAGAAGCCATCAAAACAAAAGCAAGCAAGGGAAAAGACTTCTGAAGGAAAATGTCCAAGATGCCATGGACCCTTTCATGCAAAGAGACTATGTCCATCAAGAGAGTTAAAATGCATCAGGTGCTCCAAGGTGGGTCATTGGGCAAAAGCCTGCAGATCTCACTCCAACAAGATGGTGGGCGAAGTGAACTTCTCGGGCACACAGCATGATGAGGAGTTCTTCCTGGGTGAAGTTCTTAAACTAGATGCGGTTCAAGGAGGCGAAGGAGGTTCGTGGAAGGCAAAAGTCATGATGAATGGGCAACAAGCAGAGTTTAAAGTCGATACAGGTGCAGATGTCACTGTAATTCCACCGAGCCTGTACCATAGCCTGAAACCAACCCCATCACCAAGCAACACAACCAAGCTGCTTATGGGTCCTTGTAAACAAAAATTAACTTATATAGGAACTTTCACTGCAGAGTTACAAGTGCAAGACAATGTTGTAAGAGAACAAGTGTACGTGATTGAAGATTTGGAAAGAGCCTTGCTAGGAAGAGAACCAGCCGAACGGCTGAAACTGGTAACCAGACTTAAGTAGCAGACAAGTACCTTAAGCTGTTCAAGGGTCTGGGGGTCATGATGGACAGTTACAGCATCACACTCAGAAGATGCTAAACCCTTCCAAATGACAATTCCAAGGAAAGTACCCTTACCGCTGTATCAGAAGACGAAAGAATAATTGGATAGAATGCTAGAGACAGGCGTCATATCCAGAGTGGACCAACCCACCGATTAGTGTGCACCCATGGTGGTAACCCCCAAGAGTAACGGGAGGGTCTGGGTATGTGTCGACTTAAGCAAGCTCAACGAGTACGTCAAGAGAGAGAACCACCCACTTCCAGTAGTAGACACAACCCTGGGGAGGTTGGCAGGTTCAAGGGTCTTCCCTAAACTTGATGCCAACTCAGGCTTCTGGCAGATCAAGCTAGCAGGGGAATCGAGACCATTAACCACATTTATCACTCCATGGGGACGGTACTGTTTCAATGTCTTACCCTTTGGCATCAGTTCTGGTTCAGAAAAATTCCAGAAAAACATGAAACAGATCCTTGAGGGATTAGCGGGCGTGGAATGCAATATAGATGACGTGTTGGTACATGGTAAAGACCAGGAGGAACACGATGAGAGGCTGAATGCTGTTCTTACGCGTCTGTTAGAAGCCGGCGTGACACTGAACCTTGATAAGTCTGAGTTCAGCACTCAACGGGTCAAGTTCCTTGGTCACGTCATAAGCTCCAGTGAATTGAGGCCGATCCTGAGAAGCTACGAGCAATCACAGGTCTACCCCCACCTCAGAATGTGCAAGAAGTGAGAACCTTTTTTGGTATGGTGAACCAATTAAGCAAGTTTTCAGAACACCTTGCTAACAAGACAAAGAGCATCAGAGACCTGCTTCACAAAGGGAACAAGGGGACATAGGGAGCCGAGCAGCAGAAAGCATTTGAGCGAATCAAAGCTGCCCTCATACAAGTCCCGGTACTGGCCCTATAGGACCCAAACAAGGAGACCAAGGTAGCAGCTAATGCCTCTTCCTATGGCTTAGGCGGGGTAGTTCTTCAGCTCCAATCAGACAACTCCTGGAGGCCAATACCATTCCTACCAAAGGTGATTACGCCCACTGAAACCAGATGCGCACAAATTGAAAAGGAAGCCTTGGCTCTCACATGGGCGTGCGAGCGATCATGGGAGTACATCGTGGGAAAATCAATCTTCGTGGAAACTGACCACAAACCCCTGGTACTACTGCTGAGTGCTCATACACTGGATCAACTTCCGCCGAGGATTCAGAGATTCAGGATGAGATTAATTAGATTCCACTTTAAGGAAGTTAAGCACGTTCAAATGGCTCAGTCCACAGTTGATGATGACGACATGATTGCATACGTCGGAAGTGTGATCTCCTCGCTACCCGCCTCGGACACAAGACTACAGCAAATAATGGAAGCGCAAGACGAGGATCCAGTCTGCAGCCAGATCAAACTGTACTGCTATGAGGGATGGCCTGACAAGTATTCATTGAAGGATGCTTTGAAACCTTACTGGTCAAGCAGGGGTGAGCTTTCTGTGGTACAAAACATACTGCTAAAGGCATCCAGAATAGTAATCCCATCCTCCATGCGTCTAGACACTTTAGATAAGATCCATGAAGGCCACCAAGGGATAGCCAAATGCCGTGAGCGAGCCAAAAGCTCTGTTTGGTGGCCAGGACTCAGCAGAGAAATCCAAGATTTAGTACAACAGTGCAGAGTTTGTGCCTTACACAGGGACAGCAAACCTGAACCACTTATCCCGAACCGTCCCTGACAAATCGTAGTCACAGACCTCTTTGAGTTAAAAGGCGTCGACTACCTTATTGTCATAGACTACTTCTCAAGGTATGTGGAGGTAGCAGCCATGACAAGGACAACCAAGTCAAGCGAGGTCATCAGAGCACTCAAGTCCATATTCGCCAGACATGGCATCCCAGAAAAAGTGCGATCTGATTGCAGAATTCTCACACTTTGCTAAGGAATGGGGGTTGAAACATACCACAAGTAGTCCGCGATTTCCCCAGTCGAACGGAGAAATCGAGCGAGGAGTCAGAACTGTGAAGAACCTGATCACGAAAGAGAAGTACCCCGCTAAAGGATTGCTTGCCTACAGATCAACACCACTAGCATGCAAGTTCTCTCCTGCTCAGTTACTGATGGGAAGGCAAATTAGGAACAGTGTACCTACGTTCCATACCCAGCTAAACCCGCAGTGGCCCGACTTAGAAAACCTACGTGCACGAGAGAGTATGAGCAAGTTGAAGCAGGAAACAGTATTCAACAGCAGGCACAAAGCAAAGCCCGTGTCTCCAATAGGACCAGGTACAGAAGTCTTTGTGAGAGACCTTCAACGCACAGGAAAAGTTGTGAAAGCGGCATCAACACCTCGGTCGTACGTGGTCGAAACACCCACCAGCACACTAAGGAGAAACCGTGCTCACCTGACACCAATCCCGGATTAGCAGCAGCAACATCGACTGACACCTGCAGTGAATGATGCTCCAGCAGAGACCAAGCCCACATCACCTATGCAAACTGACATTCCTAACTAAAGTGCCCCCAGTAACACCTATTCTTGCTAGTAGGCCAAAGAGAATCATAAAGCCTTCACTCAAAGTTAGGGAAAATCTAGGTTTAGAATGACATTACATGCAGAGTGTTATAAGTTTTGATGGACTTTAGTGTTAGTCACTCCTTTTTGTGTGTTGAGTTGTTAAACTTAAGGGGGCGATGTTGTGATAGCTTACATGAAGTGTATTCTTGGGATTGAAACCCGCATGGTACCATGGTTGATTAAACATGGCGTTCATCAAGAAACACGTGTAGTTAACTCGAGGCTAGTGTTTAACCGAACAACGCGACAATTTTTACTCGTGAGACTCAACAAACTGTCTGGTAGCTCGTAAAAATACCGCGCCATACTACACATCAAAGCGCCTAAAGGTATATAATACACTAAATGTTTATATAAACTGCGATTCAGTGCCGTAAACTTCAATAAAACTGAATCCGTTCCTAACAAATCCGGAGGGACAAATTAAATGAATCCAAGCAGTCTTCTGAACCTTTAGGCGCCTAGATCATGAGTGAACCGTTGACAAATCATCTTCTTTCTTATCTACAAGTGTGCTGAAGAGGTAAAGTTCGGATAAAATAAATGTTAACCCACCTATTTAAAATACTAAATGGAAAATACAATTTTTTTACAACTTTGACACGTAAGGACTAAAAGGCTTTTACCATCACGGATCATTCTATAACTATTCACCTACTTACCACGGTTTGGACACAACGTGTTGTTACTGTGGAATTACCAACGTTCGGTGACTGACCTACTGGCAAGACAATGATCTTTCCTTCTAACACCGCAGAGAGATGATTGATTATTGAGCTAGTTGACATGTAATCTCGCCATTGGTTGGCCGTAGATGACCACATGTGATAAGCCCCATTAATGGACTCTCCATTAGTTCAAGGCCTGAGTCAAGGGCGTTAATTGGTAGAAATGGTTAATTCGTGATATAATTGACCAGGTGACTGGCAGTGAAACGAAAATGGGCACTTAGGAATTTCTTATTGTTCTTAACATTTTCAAGTATGATAAGCTTTTTACTAAGGCACGTGACACGACTGGGAAAATAGCATATTTCATTTAATAATTGTCTTAGAACAAAATATCAAGTAAAAACGGTTTTCTAATGAAGATTAACTACCTCCAGCCCCTAAAGTTTAGAGTGATTTTTCATTATCACTCAAAGCGTTACTTTTAATAAACGTTTAGAATTATTTTTATGGCACTAGAACTATGGAATACCAGAGAGAAAAAAGTGACATAAAATAAAACAAAAGCCATATCTGGAAACAAGAAAATTTCGGTCTTTGTGGATTAATGAAATAATAAAACAAAGTTATCTACAAGTGTGCTGAAGAGGTAAAGTTCGGATAAAATAAATGTTAACCCACCTATTTAAAATACTAAATGGAAAATACATTTTTTTTTACAACTTTGACACGTAAGGACTAAAAGGCTTTTACCATCACGGATCATTCTATAACTATTCACCTTCTTACCACGGTTTGGACACAACGTGTTGTTACTGTGGAATTACCAACGTTCGGTGACTGACCTACTGGCAAGACAATGATCTTTCCTTCTAACACCGCAGAGAGATGATTGATTGTTGAATAGTTGACATGCAGTCTCGCCATTGGTTGGCCGTAGATGACCACATGCGATAAGCCCCATTAATGGACTCTCCATTAGTTCAAGGCCTGGGTAAAGGGCTTTAATTGGTAGAAATGGTTAATTCGTGATATAATTGACCAAGTGAGTGGCAGTGAAACGAAAATGGGCACTTAGGAATTTCTTATTGTTCTTAACTTTTTCAAGTATAATAGGCTTCTACTAAGGTACGTGACACGACTGGGAATATAGCATATTTATTTTAATAACTGAGCACGACAAAATATCAAGTAAAAACGGTTTTCTGATGAAGATTAACTTTTTCCAGCCCCTCTAGTTTAGAGTGATTGTCCATGAAAAAAAATATTGATGGCAAAGTTCATCTTTATGTCCAAATTTTGATGAAGAGAACAAGACTTTTAAATTTGAAAAACATGTTTCGGTAACTCCTGTGCCATCGTCAGTTTACGGATGGAATTACAATGATGAACAATATACAGTGGAAAATTAGAATAACAATGGTATGATACAGCAACTAATTACAAAGAAAGATTGAGATTTACATGAAACAGTTGTTGATTAGGGAGTGTTTCTCCCAGTGAATATGCACTGCCTCCGTGATTTTTAATTGTGTCCGTGTTGTTGCCTGATCTATGACAACAAAGCACTCGCTCGAACAAAGTGTCCGACACCTAGGTGAATCCTGTAAATGCTTGAAAATGTGAGAGGCCTTATCCATATTTAAGTGCTCGTTTATGCGCGTGCAAATGTGTCGGGAAGTCTCACCGACATAGCAGGCACCGCAGCCTGCACACTTGAATCTATAAACAACGCATGATTTGAGCTCTTTAGGGATAAGGTCTTTCACGCTAACCAAAGAGCCGATTTTGAACGAAGAAAACACTAGCTTGATATTAAAGTTGTTGTCACAAAAACGCTGAATGGTTCTGCGAATCCGCTTTTGTGCAATAGCAGAAAAATTACCCACGTAAAGTAATTTGACGTAGGAGCACTCTGGGCTGTTGTTGCCATTCGTCTGTTAAACTGGAAAAACTTATTGATAGTGGAACTAATAGCCTTGTCGATAATGTGTGCTGGATAAGACTTTTTGAGGAAAAAATCCCTTATCTTAGTTGTTTCCTGATGGAATCCTAGCCAAGTACTATTAATCTTATACGCTCTATCTATAAGAGTTCTAATTAAGCCTAACTTATACGAGTATGATGTAAAGCTAGTGAAATTCATAAGGAGGCCAGTAAAGGTGGTTTGCGAAACACCGTGGTGAGAACAGGGACCTGATTGTTGTCAATGAGGACATCTAAAAAAGGCAACCTATTTTCAGATTCCTTTTCCATGGTGAACCGTATTATCGACAAGGCTATTAATTCCACTAGGTTCAGTTTTAAGCAGTTGAGGAAGACCATTCCAAGCGTAGAAAGTTAGATGTGTTATATGTCTGTGAGAAACGCTTTTTTAGAATCTGAAACAGTAAAATACGCCACTAACTCACTGATCCAACCAAAACAAACGAACGAGAAGTCGGCAAAAGCTAACGAGGCTCGGGGTTCTGGTTCAAAATCGAGAATCGCGCTCGATTTTGAAAAGTTGAGGGAAGCTGGCTGGACAATCAAACAAGAGGAGAGATAGTCTTCTTCGAGAGTAAAGATTTACTTTCGCTATACAAACCCTGGTGGAAAGACGTTGAAAAGTGCGAAAGATGTAGAGCGGCAACTGAGAGATGAAGGAGTCTTGGACACCTTTCAAACAACGCGAACCAATGTCGACGCCGAACAAGTAGTCCAAGGGCAGAAATCTGCGACCGATCCTTGCGACAATGACTCTGATTACGAACCACCGCTAAAGGAACTTCGTGAGGAAAGCCATGATGCATGGTAAGATTCCAGCTTGTATCTTGATTTGTAGCTTACAACAAACCGTCTGAAAATCAGAACTTTATTCGTTGAAGATTGATGGATCGATTAGTTGTCTTGTTGAGCTTTGAGTTTTCTCACGTTTCTGTGAATACCTTCTCATTACATAAGACTTACATATTCCCCTCAGTGAAATATTTCATTCATGTTTCGTTAGCTTGTACAGTTATAAATTTTATTTGAAAACATTAGCTAATATTTACCGATGTCTTTTTAGTGCGAGTTTGCGAAATGACACTGCCAAGACGCCATTACTTACAATCTGTTGTTATTTTTTTAGCATTAGTATCCCAGAAGGTTTGTTTGTGGTCACGAGCGTCGAGCATTGTGTCTCTTGTCCAGACATGCAACGCTTACTTTACATGTGAAGCGGACGGCACGACAATACGCCATTTGTATTTTTTCAACTCTGAACTCTTTTAATCA
>OX419343.1:15020827-15038327 GCA_948470475.1 Galaxea fascicularis | reverse complement strand
CTTCAAGGTTTTAACCTGTCAACACCAATTAGGGAGCTTAAGCAACGACAACGGCGAAGGCAACGAGAACGTCCTCTCAAAATATATAAATTAATCGGAACGAAATGAATCATATACTGAACTGCGGATATGAAATCAAGTAAAGCTATGATCCTCCCAATTATGTAGAGAAGCCTGAAAAATTCAGGACTTCAACCGGTTTGGAACCCGTGACCTCGCGATACCGGTGCGACGCTCTAACCAACTGAGCTATGACGCCACTGACGTTGGTCATTTGTGGGTTCTAATTAATCTAATTAATCCGTGAGGAATGAAACAATGAACGAAATGATATATGAAATGAATCACTTACTGAACCGCCGATATGAAATCAAGTAAAGCTATGAACCTTGCAGTTATGGACGCAATTTTAGCAATTGCGTAGAAAAGCCTGAAAAATTCAGGACTCCAACCTGACAAATTCATAACTGCGAGGATCATTGATTTCATATCGGTAGTTCAGTATATATATGATTCATTTCAGATATCATTTCGTTCATTGATTCATTCCTCACGGGAACATTTGAACTCACAAATGACCAACTCCCAACGTCAGTGGCTTCATAGCTCAGTTGGTTAGAGCGTCGCACCAGTATCGCGAGGTCACGGGTTCAAACCCCTTCCAAGTCCTGAATTTTTAAGGCTTCTCTACGTAATTGCTAAAATTGTGTTAATAACTGCGAGGATCATAGCTTTACTTGAATATATAAATTCGCGTTATTTTAATCGCTTCGTGACTATTTCAACCTTTTTAATATTACAAGGGTATAGTAGTTCCTTTTTTTAGCCCACTAGATATGCAAATTTGCGACGTTCTTGTTGCCGTCGCCGTCATTTAAATATTGTTTGTTTTTATTCAAATTAGCCCTTAATGTTTCGTTCTTAAGCTTAAAATTCAAAAGAATATTTTTCCTTAAAACGAGGCATCAAGAGGGTCTAAGTTGAATAAAAACAAAAGGATATCTAAATGGCGGTCATTTTGGATAAAGGTGTATTAACACCATTAACCCCAATAAATTCACTGCAAGTCGTCACGTATACTACTTCATCATATTAAGAGAAACGTGCATCGTTGTCTTGCTTTCCGGAAATTCCCATTGTTTTTTTCTCTAAAAACCCCAAACATTTCTAAAAGTCTCCAAATATCTTGCATACTTTGTTTTAAAGTAAACCCTCAGCACCCCTAGCCCTTACAAAAGAAAAAAGAAAATGGCGCACAATGTTCCACCTGCTTTGAATACTGTAAACGCTAATTAGTAAACAAAATACAGGTATGAAAATGGTGAAATTGTCATTTTGTCCGTCGAATTATAAACAAAGCGGCAAAGAGAATAGAACATCTAAAATTCAACATCTAAGGCTCCCGCAAATGCCTTTTCTATTTTTTCTTTTTTTTTCTTCTATAAATCAACAAAATTGCTAAGCATTTTCTAATGCTCTAAAAATCCTTTTAAAAAATCTGGATTTTGGTATCTAGTCCTCAGTCGCTTCGGCTAAAAATGTTGTGGTATTCTGGTTAGTGTTGGTCACGTGATGTAAGAGGATGGGAAACAGTTGCTACAAAAATATCTCTGGTGTACGCACGTGTGTTTCACTTTTCCTCACCGTTTGCTTCTAGAACTATTTAGAGTACAAAATTGGCGACGAGGATGGGATCCCGAAGGTAAACAAGGAGTACATATGGCTACAGTCATTGGTAATTTGGGTCCGTTTGGCGAAAAGTCTGAGAAGTTTAGCGATTACGCCGATCGATTTGAAGCATACGTCGCGGCGAATGACATCGATGATGATAGGAAAGTGAATGTTTTTCTGGCTGCTATTGGTCCAGACGCTTATAAGTTGCTGAAGAACTTGTGTGATCCCCACAATCCGAATACAAGGACCTTTACGGCGTTACGACAGAAATGCCACCTGTCATCACTATCACTGCCAACGCAAAGGTCATATTCGTCCGGTGTGTAAAGCCCCAAGTGCAACCAAAAGGAAGATCGAGTGGTCAAAAGAGTGCTAAGCTGAACAGTTGCAATAGCAACTCAGATGATGAACGTGTGGGGAGCGATAATCATGTGAGTGATACGCCTGTGAATGTAGATGAAGTAAGTGCCTTTGGTTTATACAAGACTGAAACTGAACACTTGTCGACTGAGTTTGTAAACAGCATTAAACCGTGTGTAGTAGATGTTCAGTTAGGTAAGGCACAAGTTAATTGTAAGATGGAAGTAGACACGGGTGCTTCTCGTTCTACAGTGTCAAAACGTGTGTATGATTCTGTATTATCTGATTATCCCCTTCAGCATCCGGGGGTGATTTTGCGTAATTATTCAGGTGAAAAGATTCCTGTTGTGGGAAACATTTCTGTTCCAGGGAAGTATGATACTCAAGAAGAAATCCTTGATTTAATTGTTGTTGAAGGAAATCTCCATGCCTTGTTTGGGCGAGACTGGTTAAGTAGAATAAAACTAGATTGGAAGAACATGTTCGGGGTTAAGGAAGAAGTCGCTGAGAATAAGTTTTCTGTTCCCAAATCTGAGACCTTTTCAGCAGAATTCAACAGTCTGTTAGAAAAACATAAAGAATTATTCAGCAGTCATGGCTCTGGCATCAAGGGTTTCATTGGTTCCTTGAAACTTAAAGAGGGTGCCAAACCAGTGTTCATGAAGGATAGGCCGGTCCCATACCCCCTTGCAGAAAAAGTTGAAAAAGAGTATGATCGACTAGTGCAGTCTGATATTTTGTATCCGGTATCCTGTAGTGCATGTCCCTAAATTTGACGGTTCCATAAGAGTGTGTGGGGATTATAAGGGGATTAATGAGCGCATAGAGGATGATGTGTACAAACTACCTAATGTGCAAGACATGTTTGCTATGCTGTCTCAAGATGGGGCTAACCCTGATACAATTTCAGTGATTGATTTAACCAATGCTTTCAATCAGTTGTTTTTGGATGAAGAGTCGTCTGAATTGCTTACCATCAACACTCGAAAAGGTTTATTTAAATCCAAGTGATTGTGTTTTGGTGTGAAAACTGCCACTTCCCAGTTTCAGAGAGTCATGGATTCAATCTTGTCAGGTATTAAAGGTGTGTTGGTGGGAGTAGATGACATTCTGGTGGCAACATCAGGTGGAATCACTGCTCATATGGGAGTTATCAAACAGGTCTTGAGTAGGTTGGCCAAACACAATGTTAGATTAAATGGCCAAGTGGCAGTTCTTCCAAGCTCAAGTGAAGTACATGGGACACATTTTGAGTAAACATGAAATCAGTCCTGTTAAGAACAAGCTGGATGCTATTCGATTAGCACACAGACCTAAAGATGTGTCCCAGCTGAAATCATTTTTGGGAATGTTGAATTACTACTCAAAATTCATCAAAGATTTTTCATCTAAATTACACCCACTGTATGAGCTTCTCAGTAACAACGCTGAGTGGTTCTGGACCAAGGAATGTAAAGGGGCTTTTATATGGGCTAAACAAGTTATTTCAAGTGAACAGGTTTTGGTCCATTATGACCCCCAAAAACCTCTTCTACTGAGTGTAGATGCCAGTCCATATGGGATTGGAGCTGTGTTGAGTCATCGCATGGAAGACGGCACTGAGCGGCCAGTAGAGTTTTGCTTCTCGCACACTTAGTAGTGCAGAAAAGAATTATGCCTAAATATAAAAAGAGGGGTTGGCCATAATATTTGGTGTTAAGAGATTTCAGCTTTACCTCTATGGCCAAAAATTTACATTGGTAACTGACCATCAACCCCTAACTCGGATTTTTGGTCCTAAAGCTAGTATTCCCCCTTGGCTGCAGCTCGTTTGCAGCGTTGTGCAGTTCTTTTGTCTGGATATGATTTTGATATTGTATTCAGAGACTCTGCTGGCAATGCAAATGCAGGCTTCTTCAGTCGTTTACCACCACAATCTCAGGCTGATGATGAGTTGGATCCAGATGAACACTATGTGTGTGCGTCTATGACGGATGACTTGCCCGTAACTGCAGTTGAGATAGGTGAAGGTACAAAGAAGGATAGCCTACTTGCAAAAGTGTATGAATATACATCCTTCGGTTGGCCAGGTAGCTGCCCTAGTCCAGAGCTTAAACCTTTTTGGGTTCGCAGAGATGAGTTGGCTTTGGAAAATGGATGTCTTTTGTGGGGCAGACGGGTCATCGTACCATTCAAATTCCAAAAACGCTTATTGGAAGAGTTGCATGAATGCCACCCAGGGATGTGCCGTATGAAAGCACTCGCCAGGTCCTTCGTGTGGTGGCCTGGAATTGACCTTGATATAGAGGAAAAAGTAAAGCTTTGTAATGTTTGTACTAAGGCACATCAAACCCCTAAGGCAGTTCCCTTATTATTGTGAAACAATAACTGAACCTTGGCAAGGAATTCATGTTGATTTTGCTGAGGTCAAGGGTCAACAATTTCTTCTTGTGGTTGACAGCCATTCTAAATGGATGGAAGTCTTTCCTATGAACAGCACTACTGCAAAAGCTACCATAGAGGCCTTAAGAACTCTGTTCGCTAGATATGGGCTGCCACATGAATTAGTCAGTGACAATGGCCCACAGTTTGTTGCTGGAGAATTTAAAACATTTTTGGAGATGAATTCCATCAAGCACACTTTATGCCCTCCATATCATCCCTCCACTAATGGTTTGGCTGAGAGACATGTTCAGACCTTGAAACACATGTATCAGTCTTGTCCTGATAAGGGGACAGTTCAGCACAAAGTGGCTGATGTCCTGTTCTACTCCAGAAGCACTCCCCACACCACAACAGACAAGACTCCTGCACAGTTGTTTTTGAAGAGGGAACCCAGAACATACCTCTCCTTGGTAAAACCCAGTTTACAAAGGCATGTAGAAAAGGAACAATTTGCTGCAAAGTTGTACAGGGATGGGCTTAACCCAAAGGCGCGAGTTTTTGATTTGCACCAGCCAGTCAGGGTTAAAAACACCAGGGGAGGGAGGGATATATGGATACCGGGTACAATTGTGGCTGTGAAGGGACCAGAAACGTATTTAGTTCGAGTTCCAGGTAACAATCGTCGCTTTATGCATGCTAATCACTTCTTACCGGATGATGCTCGAGGAATGAGTGCCTATTAGGAAGTGGTCTCACCAGAACTGGTAGAGTATAATCCACCATCAGACTTTCGGGGGGAACCTGTCATAACTAGGTGGCAAGTTCAGTCTGAAGTAGACAATGAGGTTTCTCGCAAGTCTAGCGTTATCTCTTTACCTGTTGTTAATAATGATGGTGACTTAGGAGGCGACAACTGTTTTCACAGTCCTGATCCAGTGATTACCAAAACCGTCTTGCCCGGTCACTCTGAGTCCAGTTCAGGCCAAGTGGTTGCTCGATCAGGACGGGTGGTCAAGCCTCCCAACAGATTGAATTTAAAGTAGTTTTATTTGTAACTTGCGTTTATGTTAAGGAAACTGTATAGGGAGGAGGAAATGTGGTATTCTGGTTAGTGTTGGTCATGTGATGTAAGAGGATGGAAAATAAACAGTTGCTAAAAATATCTCTGGTGTACGCACGTGTGTTTCACTTTTCCTCACCGTTCGCTTCTAGAACTATTTAGAATACAAATAACGTCAGCCCAAAAAACTAGTAGAAAAGAAAATAGCGTATAGATTTTGCAAGCTAGCTCGATGAAGCGCAGAATGTTCCACCTGATCTTTGTAGTGAAAAACTAATAGCAAACAACAGGCATGAAAATGAAATAAATCGTCATTTTGTCAGAACTCTTAATAAAACGGCAAAGAAATTAAAACATCTAATTTAAATCCCGCAAAAACCCTATTCTTCTCTCTATTTCCCTATTTTTTCTATTACAATCAAGAGAAATGGTTTAAGGATCTGGACAGCGTTAAGCCAATCAAGCCTGTAAAATGGTTAGCGCCAGTGGAGCCAAATTTCTTGCATACAACATTTAGATTTTTTGCGCGCGATCATCGACTTCGAGGTATGGTCATACAAAATTGTTTTGCGATGATGTGGACAAATCAACAGTTACAGTTTAGCAAACTCGAGACACAGTCAAGGGTTTGCATAACTGTTGGGAATTCTGCCAAAGAGATAAAGCGAAAGCTTGAATACAGACCTTTAAACTACCGCTCAACGCATAAAATCTGCCGGTTTTCGCGTCGGTTTCAAAGATTCTTTGATTGCACACACGTGATAAGAAGGCCATGTTGGTGCCAGAACAATAGAAAAACGTAGCTCAAGTTTTGCATAATAATAGAGTCAAATTTCCAAAAGACTCTCACGCTATTGTTAGTTCCACCAACATGGCCGCCGTGACGTCGGTGCGATCAAAGAATATCTGTTACCACAAGTTGTCATCTTTGTGGCTACGCGCTCCTACAGGAGGCGAAGCCACTATGCTATCGCGTTGAGTGAGTGAGTGAGTGTAACAATAGAATACGAATGAGCTCTGCCGATTTTGACCCGATTGCTTCTGGACTTAGCACGAATGGGCTCTGGAAGCGACGTTTCCGTAGTTCATTTATTTGGGATTTACTATGTTCAATGGCTAAAGAAGGCGATGCTTCAACTTCACAGCCTGCCATGCAAGAAGGCTCATAGGAGATTAATATCAGATCTACTGTATTCCAGGACCAAAGGCGCCGATGATATGTTTACCCCGAATCGCATTCATCGCACGGTTCACAAAACAATCGGATAATTCGTCGCACAATCTTCACAAAAGAGACCGTAAAATATTGTGTAACTGAAAAACCTCTGCATCTAGGCGTCATTTCGATTCAAGTGATTTACCTTTGAAAAGACCCTCAAAACCTATTTTGGTCTCCGTGATAAACATCTCTTGCACTTGCAGAGATCATGTTACTATGCAAATTTGCGCTTTGCACTTACTGTACAGAAATCTACACGCTTAACATTCATCTTTTTAACAAGGTCTTGCACCATTATCGTTGACCATCGTTTTTGAATGCGAGTCTTGCTCAATTATTTTAATTTTAGGCTGAAAATGTTTCCAGGAAAGGAGTTTCAATGTCAACAAGCCGTTTCGCAAGTTCACTTCTTTGAGAATGACTGTTTTGTATGGCTAAAACCGCTGGCCACGAAACACGATTGTTCATTTTTTGTCTGTTAACCAATCACATTAAACCACACCGGAGAGCTTCAGATCCAACATGGCGTTTGTGTTGTGATATATGTAACATGGTTACATCGACATAGTGGGATTTCGAACGCCACCGTACAAACGTGAACATAGCAAAATGGCCGAAGGATACGCTAATTCGTCGTTCAACTGGCCAAGAATGAACTGAGTGCTGAGTCCCGCTGAGTGGCGGGAAAATTCAAAACCCACCTGGAAGCCAAGAAGAACCCGATAATGGCGGCAGTCAAATTTGATCGAAGACGTCAATTACAAGGGGAATCGTTCGACTCCTTTGTCACCGATCTCAAGCTGCTGGCCAGAGGTCTGGACATGGCAGAGACGAACAAGTTAATTGGAAACGCCATCGCATGCAAATCACTAGATGAACTAGTACGGCAACGCTGCTTGGAGAAGAGTACAAACTTTACGCTTGAGACGGCAATCGACATCGGTCGAATGTTCGAGGCGACCAAAGACGGAATGCAAGTAATGTCTGGTGAGGACCCGAAGGTGGAGGTCAATAAATTAGCATGGAGGAATGGCTCATCTAGGAGGCCCAAATGTCAGGGAAACCTAAGGCATCTAAAGATAGCAATGAGCAGCCTCAAAAATGCAATAGGTGTGGATACAGCGCCCACAAACCACAGGAAAGATGTCCGGCCAGAAATGAATTGTGCAAGAAGTGTAAGAAAACTGGACACTTTGCCCAAATTTGCAGAAATAAGAAAAGTAATGTCAACCTGCTGAATGAAATGAGCCATCCTGGAGAAGACCGTTCTAGTGATGAGGAGGGTTCTGACAGTGATATGCACCTACTGCATGTAGCACGCCTAAAGATGAACTGCATTAATGACAATAAGAGTGGCTGTGATAGTGATGATTGGTGGGAAGTTGTACAAGTGGGCAACACTACTCTCCGCTGTCAGCTGGACACTAGTGCCTATGCAAGTGTAATTAACACCACACAGCTCAAACATGTAGCGCCAAATGCCCATATCAAGCAAACCAAGAACACCCTGGTGTCATATAGCCAACACCGAATCACCCCAAAGGGTTATGTTACTCTTCCTGTACGATTCAAGGACAGGCGTTTGAATGTGAACTTCTATGTCATAGATAGTAAGCAGAAGCCAATATTGTCAGGCAAAGTTTGTCAAGCCCTTAACTTGGTCCAGCGAGTACATGATGTACAAGTAGATGCAAACCTGAAGGAGCTGCTGGACCAACATCCCGATCTGCAAAGTGCATCTGGAGCTATGCCAGGAACCTACTCCATCAAGGTACTCCTTCCCAAAATTGTAGCCAAGCTTAAGGAAATGGAGGAAGAAGGGCATTTAGCCAAAGTTACGCAACCCACAGATTGGGTCAACTCCATGGTTGTGTCAAGTCGAGGTGAGAAGATCCGGATCTGGCTAGACCCTGGTGACCTTAACAAAGCAGTTAAGAGGGAACATTATCCAATCCCCACGGTAGAAGAAATTGCAGCCAAGATACCTGATGCCAAAGTGTTCACTGTCCTTGATGCGAGGAGTGGGTATCTACAAATGAAACTAGATTATGAATCTAGTCTTTTAACAACTATGAACACTCCAATAGGCAAGTACAGATGGTTGAAACTGCCTTTTGGAATAAAATCAGCCCCAGAAATGTACCAAAGAGCCATGGGTGAAATGTTGGAGGGTATAGATCATGCATACGCCATCATGGATGACGTACTGATCGCAGGACGTGATGTGGCCCATCATGATTCAGTACTAGAGAACCTACTTCACCGTGCTAAGAACTACAACCTCAAACTGAACTTTGATAAGGTCAAGGTGCAAAAACAACAAGTCCAGTACGTGGGTCACATCATCTCAGCTGAGGGGCTCAAGCCAGATCCAGAAAAAGTGAGAGCCATGAGAGACATGCCACCTCCTGAAACAAAAGAAGATGTGCGTCGATTTCTGGGATCTATTCAGTATCTAGCCAAATTTCTTCCAATGCTGGCAGAAGTTGAAATGCCACTTCGAGAGCTCATCAAGAAGGATGTACTCTTCCACTGGGACAAGCCACAAGCAGCTGCATTCCAGAAGCTTAAGGATATGTGCTGTCAAGCTCCAGTGTTAGCCTACTATGATGTCAGAAAGGAAGTGACAATACAGTGTGATACCAGTAAGAGCGCGGTGGGCGCTGTTCTCCTTCAAGAAGGAAGACCAATAGCCTATGCGTCCCGCAAACTTCGAGAATCTGAGCTCAACTGGGCGCCAATAGAAAAGGAAATGTTGGCGATCGTGTTCAGCACAAGGAAATTTAGAGAGTACATTCTGGGAAAAACAACTCTGGTGCAGACTGACCACAAGCCTCTCGAGACAATACTCCACAAACCCATGTCAGCAGCACCATTAAGATTACAGGCGGTGATTTTAAAAGTGAGTGGCTATGACCTCAAGGTGGAGTATCTTCCAGGCAAGAAGCAAGTCCTTTCAGACACTCTCAGTCGTGCGAGTCTGAATGAAGAACCACCAGAGGATGAGGAAATCCTAGTGAACATGCTGCAAAGAATCTCAATCTCAGAACCAAAATATGCAGAACTCCAGCAAAACACAGCAAACGAGCTCCATGAACTGTATGCCAGTATTCAAGCTGGGTGGCCAGACACTAAGCAACAGGTTCCACAAAACATCCGGCAATATTGGAGCACGCGCGATGAGCTTGCAGTGGTAGATGGTGTGATCTATCGAGAAATGAGGATTGTAGTACCCCCAACTATGAGGCCAGCCATGCTGGAGTTGATACATGGATCACACGCTGGAATAGTAAAATGTAAACAGAGAGCTAGGGACACACTTTACTGGCCTGGAATGAGCGCGCAGATAGAAGAAAAAGTCGAAAACTGTACTGTGTGCCGTGACTACACCCCTGTACAGCAGAAAGAGCCATTGATTCCTAGTCCTGTCCCAGATCTGCCTTGGGAAATGGCTGCATCAGACATACTCGCCTTCGAGGGAGAACACTACCAGGTACTTGTTGACTATTATTCCAAGTATATCGAGGTGACCAAACTGTAAGAGCTCACATCCCAGGAGAGCATCGAAGCCCTGAAAGAACATTTCAGTCGCCATGGCATTCCAGCAAAACTAGTCACTGACTGTGGTGTCCAATACGCAAGCAAAGAGCTTGAGGCCGTCGCCAAAAGCTATGGCTTTGAACATGTCCTAGTAAGTCCAAAGCACCCCCGTGCAAATGGAGAAGCAGAAGCAGCAGTGAAAACGGTGAAGTCACTGTGGAGAAAAAACAGGGACAACAAGAAAGCACTTCTTGAGTGTAGAGCCACCCCAATTCCAGGGATTGGACTGTCTTCATTTCAGCTTTCCATGGGACGCAGACCAAGAACAACGCTACCTATAGCACGTGGTTTACTGGAGCCTGAAGCATACAACAGACAAGAGATAAGTGCAAGAATGAAGCATAGTAAAGAACGGCAGAAGTGCTACTATGACCTCCAGGAGCTGCCTCCACTTCGACCGGGTAACCATGTAAGAGTGAAACCCGAGCCTGGATCAAAGGTGTGGAGAGCCGCGACAGTAGTGGAAGAGCATACTTCGACTATGTCATATGTAGTAGATGTAGGAGGCCGGAGAATCAGACGAAACAGAGTGGCCGTGAGGACCGACTCCTCGAAGTCTCACATGGGATTCCGAAAGTGTCGCGCAGACATTATTCTACAGCCAGAACGGGACCCAGAAAATGCTGGCCCAGTACCATCACTCTAGGCAGGCGCACACAAAGAGCACCCAACACAGGTCCACTACCCAGATTCTTCAGCTGCTCAAGAAAGCCCAACCCAGGGTGAACAACTCTCATCTGGCGTAGCAGAAGCCAAGAACTCGGCCCCATACACATCTCGGAGTGGCAGACAAGTCAAGAAGCCAGTCAAGCTAGACCTGTAACTGAGCCGTAATGGAACTATGAACACTGAAAGAAACTGTTGAACTGATGTTTGAATGCATCTTTGATTTCCTTTTTTTGTTCTGTTTTGTTTGTTTGTTTGTTTATTTTTTTTTCTGAAAAGGGGGGAATGTTATGTATGGCCAAAACCGCTGGCCACGAAACACAATTGTTCATTTTTTGTCTGTTAACCAATCACATTAAATCACGCCGGAGAGCTTCAGATCCAACATGGCGTTTGTGTTGTGACATAAGTAACAATGACCATGACACGCAAGTCAGACTTAAGCCGACGACACATATTCCTAGCCGTTCGACCTCAATGATATTTAAGTATCTGAAACTGTTGTCCTTCCGGCTTGCTTTTCGGAAACCTTTTTCCATCCGAAAAAAATTCCGTTCGGCCTCTTTGTCCTTGAAATAAAAATTGCAAGCAAGATGAGATACTAACTCAGCGAAATTTCTTATATTATATCTGATCAGAAAAGTGTGACTTGCGTGACTCTCAGAACATATAAAGAGTAAAGGCCGGTGATTTGCTTCATCAACAACTGACCTACGTTTCGCACGTGTATGGGAAGATTCTAAAGCAGTAGCCACGCAGTCATTGACTGTCTATTTTTATTGTTGTTGTTGTGAACAAAGGCGTGTCTAATGACTGTCAATGCAGTTAACCTTGCACAGTGAGGGCCTTCTTGACATTTTTTGCCGATAACACAAAATCACATGGAAGGGTCAACATTTTATACTATTGATTATTACTTCATTTAATTTTATTTCATTTATCTCCGCGTGCGTGCAGTTAAAACAATAACACACTCCCAAGTCTACTTTTCTCTATCGCCGTTTCACTTGACAGAGAGAAGATGGTCATAGCACTACAGATCAGAAGGGAAATTCGGTACGTGGCAAATCAAAACAAACAGTGTATTGCTGTCCATTTATTTTGAAGAAGCCGTGTAATCTTTGTGACAGTCGTTTGATGCATTACACAAAACGTGTAAGTCCAGTTCAGGTTTTATTGGTTTAAGGTAAGCTTACATTTATATAGTACCTCAGAGTATCTTTGGGAAGAGTTGCTGCTTAATTGAAACTACTTAACTCCCGATAACTTGAACTCTCGATAACTCGAACCTTTTTCAATTTCCTTTGAAGGTTCGAGTTGTAACAATAAGCGACATGAAAATGACGGACTTAGGAACTTTCTCTGTCGTGAGACTTAACAGAAGCCATTTCTCAAGATGTGCTGCACGTTTTGTTCCATTGGGTTGAGATTTGAAATCGGCACGATTGTTTTAAGATACCTTACACTGAAAAAGAGTGTTAGGCTTTTTTTAAAATTCGCTCCTGTTTAAAAGTAATGACCTGTTTTGCGTACTGATACCCGGACAGTGTTGATGTCAAAGGGAAAAAAGGAGGAAACAATGGAAAAATCATAGGCACGCCTTTTGTTTTTAGAGGAAGTATGAGGAAGGATTTAGATGTAACGACTTTTCTCCGTTTACGCACATGGGAAAATGAGTGCAATAAAAGCCTTGAAACTTGCTTTATCTCCTAATAACGTCTTCCAAATCATTTTGTGGTTTTCCAGAGTTGTTTTTTATTAGTGTTTTAATAAATGTATATTTAGACTGAATAAATTATAAAATTGAAGGAATTCTGCAATTCTTGTGGACAATTGGTGAATTCAGAGAAAAAGAGCAAGAAACTAATTTTTGTGGAGAATTCTCGGTTTTCACTCACGTGACACCGACCATGGCAACGGTTGTTATCCGCCATCTTTGTGCCCCTCAGATGTAAACAAATCTAAGGCTCGAGTGCGTGAGTTCGAGATGGTTCTCTGTATTGTGGTCGGTTCCGGGAGAAAAATCGGGAAACACAAGGCAAAATTCAGTAAAATACCCAAGATTATCACAAATCAAGGCGAAGAGTGGGAAGAATAGACGCGGGAGAGAAGAAATCGATGGATTTCGGCGGTGAGTCGTGGCGATACTGCGAAGAAGAACATCCTTGAAAGCGAGCGTGTCTGTGATCGTCATTTCGTTTCAGGGAAGCCTGCAGCTACATGGGACAGGCACAATATAGATTGGGTTCCAACTTTCAATCTCGGTAAAATGGAATTTAAGGGAGACGAACAGAAAGATCAAAAACAGAAGTCTTCAGAAGAAAGGGCTGAAAGAGCGAAAGAACGCAGGAAACGCGCCATTGGACGACAAGAACTCGAAGTTGCCCAGAAGAGAAAACATCTAAATGTGAGTGGCGATCGTATTGTTAATATCCACTTCACAGAGGCTAACACAAGTACCTCAACAGAAGATGTTGAAGAAGATACTGGTCTTGCAATTGCCAATACTCCTGAAATGGAGCTATCAGAGCCCTCTTGTCCCACTAGTTGTGCTACAAGCGATGCTGAAAACCAAACCGAAGAAAGCGTCCCAGAGCGGCTTTAAAAGACGCCGAAACACAGACCGAGGAGTTCGCCTACATGTTTTATAGACCAACTTATCAAGCTCCAGACAGAGAGTATTTCAGATCTGATGGTAAAGTTCGCTTTTATACGGGGTTACCATCCTACCAAATTCTTGTCGCAACATTGAACCACGTGGCGCCCTACGTGAGTCGACGTACCCAGACATTGGGTCCATTCCAGGAATTTAAAGCCAAATTTTTTTCCGAAAAAGTCAAAATGTTCTTGTGTAGTAAGATGAAAATAAAGCTTATAAAATAGTCTTGAGACTTTCATCAGAGATCTAGTCGAAATAACAAAAAAAAAAAGCATTACTGTAGAACACTAACAGAAAGGTAAAAAATACTTTGAATTACATTATTCTAATTTCGGAATATGCCTTCCAGGAACTGGGCCTGGAGCAGTAGCAGAGCTCTCGGTACCAAAGCATATTGCATGTACAATTAGCTATATTTCAGTCCAATAATTGTTTGCTCGCATACAGTAAGCAACTTTACTAGGTGGTTTGAGTCACTGAATAAAAAAGTTAAAAAACAGTAAACATGCTTAATTTTTGTGCCTTGAGACAGACTGCTAAATGTGGACGCATTTTAGAAGTGTCAAAAGTTACAGCTTAGGATTTGTCCCCAAAGCAAGAGAAACAGCAAAGGCAATTGCAAACACCCACGGTCACTATTATTAGTCTGCTGCTGACCTGGAACAAATTGAAGTTCAACCAAATTTCCACCTAGCAAGTCATTTGTCTGCTCCTCTATCTGTTGGCTTATGACATCATGAAATAAACTGTCATAAAGGTGTACCTTCCCAGGCAAACATCCTATAGAGCTAACACAGACCAAGTGATCACTACCAGTATGGAGAATTTGGATAAATTCCCCTAAAACTACATCAACGTTTTGTATGGGTCAAAGGGTTCGACGCTGTAGGCCTTTGAGCAATGGGTTTAATTCTTGTAGTAACACTTGTACTGCTTGAATAATGCCACAGGTGAGCCACCCAGACGAATCATCAATAATGCCATAGTCTGAATCATCTAGGTTTGCTAGGGCCCTAAATTTGTCCACAGTGCCTCTTGTTTCCTTAGTGATGGAAATTTCATCTTCACTGTCACTATTGGAATCACTTGCCACAGTCAAAGCTGTTGCCATTGGGGCTACTGGGGATGCATGGGTAGCAGAAGAAGTAGAAGTGGTAAGTTTAACAAACTTTGAATTGGAATTTGCTTTTGGTCTACAATCCTCACACTGCCATGTTGTCTTACAATTGTTTCGCATTCTTTTCAACCCCAAACAACTCAAATGAAAAAACTTTCAGTTTTCACAAGCTGTACCATGGCACTAGTAGTAGTAGTCTGTCAGTGGGGGTTGCCTTAGTATTACAAATGCAAATGCTGCTACACATCATGGCGGCCTGGTTCACTGCAGATGGTTGCTTGCCTTTCATTGACCTTCTGCTTTGCTTAAACTGTGGTAGCCTACAGCAGTGGGGGCAGTACCATAATTTCAGTGTTGGCACCTCTCTGAGAGATAAACATGCGATGTGAAAAAAAAACCACATTTTCACTGTTTTGGTCTCTGCAAAAGCAAGTACCATTGTCATTAGGAACACTTGTAAGCACATCACACCTCCTTGTAAACCCTCTCCCCAGGATCTCTGGAAGAATGCAGATTCTCCAAAATGCCTCAAGTTTTGGTAAGACTGTGTTTGAGTGCTCCGGGTCAGCATAAATTCTCTCAATTACAAGGTGTGCATTTTTATCAGAGTCAATTGCGCAGACAACAAAGTCATTAAACTTTCTCTCTGGCAGAGTAAACAACTGCTGCTGTACCTGGAAGTAATAATTGTGTTTTCTTTTTAACATAAAGGTACCATTGCCTTTTTCCAAACAAGAGCTTTTCTTTTGTCAAAGTCACCATCTTGGATACAAATGAGGCATTATTTTTACTTCACCACATCCCAGCCCACAACAATCACAAGAAGTTAGGAAATCAGGTGTAGCATGCAGGAATGGGTACTGCGTGTAAATAAACAGTCCACATCTTGATACTTGAAAGTTAACATGGCTTTTCTCCATATGTGTTTCGTATGCCTTAATAGCATATTCTTCATATTTGCAGCCATGTCTAATTGCCTGGCTGTTAACTTTATACAGATGTAGGTAACAAACAGACTTTATTACTGACTGTGAAGGTTGTGCTATAATATTATTGCTGTGATAGACAGCACCACTTACAGAGGCTCCAATTCTTCCTGCTCGATGTCTAAAGAATCCTGGGCCCTTTGCTTGTTCTCTTGTGTCCTGTTCAACTATTTTAATGTCCTCATCCGACAACATAATCTTGACACATACACTTCTGTAACAATTCTGGATAATCAAGTTCTAAATTGTTCAGGTCATAAAGATCTGATAGGGCTGGCACATTCCGACTTTTAACAAAAAACTGTTCAGCATATGGGTCAATTAAACTTAGCACCTCAAGTTTTGTTTCACACAGATTAAGCGCTGCCAGAAATTTGTTCATTTCCTCTCTTGAAGCCAGCTGCGAAGGAATAGCAGTTTGTGCTTGACAATTGGGTTGACTTTCGCGAGAAGCCGCTTTGTTTTGATCGAGAGAGTCAATTTTAATTTTACGGTTTTCTTTGAGCTTTTTCCCAGAGATAAAGTCAATATCCCTAACTCTTTCATAGGTTACCTGGGTCATTCACGTAAGTTGGCAGGAGTCATGAGAATTTCACTTGTGTGCATGCCATCTTTCCATTGATTCGTGCCCAGCATTCGATGTACATCATGGCGCTGGCGACATGCGAGCATGATTCGGCTAGCCCAGCTTTACAACCTGAACAGTGAGCAGAAATTATTGCACCTTCACTATCAGTTATAATCCATACATTAACGAGTGGATCGTTCATCCGCTGCGAATGTCGCACTTTAGCTGCAACAACGTACTTTCCGGAAATTATCTTTCCACCTACCGAAGCCACAAACCCTGACACAACTTGATTATACGCTTCTAGACTCCTATAATTCTTGAACTGGTCCTTCGCGTAGTAGCTTGTCTGAAGAACTAGGTAACCAAATAAATCGGACTGTTCGATTGGTGGCAAACATTCCGGATTGAACTCCTCACATAGGATAATGAAAGGGTCAATACCCACAACCGAAATTTTGTTTTGGTATCGCAGCTTAACATGGCATTCCAAGGCCGCGGCATACTCTGAAAGCACTTCCTCAATTTTCGGGGATAAATCCATACCAAATCCGCATAACAGCTCAAAAAACGCGAAAACTACCGAGAGAAGGCTTACATTTCCATATAATTTCACACTTCGAGGGGCACAAATATGGCGAACGTCCATATTTGGAAAGTACAAGAATAGTGCAGTAGATATTATAAAGATCTACGTGTCCTATTTTTCCAATAAATTCCATGCAAAACTTGTAATTGAAAAATGATTGGTGCCGCAGAATCTCTGCGGGCATCTTTCTACTTTGATTCAAACATTATATTCTACAGATACCAAACCTTGATAAAATGAATTAAGGATAGCGGAGTTTACCACGCAAGCGCAGGCGTAAGCGCTTCATTTCTATACATGGTCATTTAAGGTATCCTGATACCCTAATATGACTCAAGTAGGTTTTAGTTAAGGCCTGGGGGCAAAGTATGTTGTGACAACATGGTTAATCGACTACATCTCTCGCCAGATTGCCTGGATCAGTGAGTTAGTGGCGTATTTTACTGTTTCAGAGTTTAAAAAAGCGTTTCTCACAGACATCTAACACATCTAACTTTCTACGCTTGGAATGGTCTTCCTCAACTGCTTAAAACTGAAATTATAAATTATCAAATCTGGAATTTAAACATAAAGATGAACTTTGCCCACAGAATTTTTTTTCATGGACAATCACTCTAAACTTGAGGGGCTGGAAATAG
>OX419343.1:14993327-15015827 GCA_948470475.1 Galaxea fascicularis | reverse complement strand
TTTTGTTTTCAAATCAAGCGCGCGCTCTGGATGGTGCATTTTATGGCGCAATTTTTCCCTGATTGCGTGATACACGTTCGTTTCTTTTGTTTAACAATCTCGAATTTTTTCACGTATATTATTAATAAGGAATCACAAGATTTTTCTCGTGCAATTTGGAATAAATAAGCACTTGTAAATTTTTTCAAAGACTACAAATTACACTTTCCCTACGGGCTGGTACAATTGTGGTCGTCTTTGAAACAATCTGCTCGTGCTTATTAATTCCAAATTGCACTCGAAATCATGTGATTACATATACTAATACCGCTCCCACACATTAAGGTCAGGTACCGCTTTCTTTGCAACATTTTCTTTGATAAAAGCCACTATTTTTTTTCCGTTTTCTATATGGCTGACTTCTGCAAGATGTTTGCCTAAAAAATCGTCAAAATTCGGCGCTTTCTTTTCTTCTTTGGGCAAGATTCGCTAATGGGAGGGTTATAGCGTTAGACACATTATGCTGGCATAATTTTGGGCATAACAGCATAGAGCATCGAGCATAATGCCGGCATAATGGCCAAGTTTATAGCAGAATTTTACAAAACTAATAGTTTCCCTATTTTCAGTGAATGTGTAAGGAAGAAATATCGAATTTGCCTCCTGTCTGATTATGCGCCCATCAAACCGAAACTTCAACAATCCCCCATTCCACAACCCCCACCGAGCAAATCCCGGGAATTTGACCTTTACCTGGGTGGGGTGGGGGAAATCGAACCGGAAGTGTCAGGTTTGAAATTATTTTTTTCTGTCGGGCGTTAAACACGCGTTTGGACGAGAGGGGAGAGTTTAAAGGAAGAGATGTAGCATTTGTGAGCGATTGGCTTACAAAAAATGGTCTTCATGAGATCAAACGTTATCTACAAAGGAAGGTCTTAAAAGCAATTTTTAGCTGCGTAATTCGTCTTTGGCATACTATGGAGTGAATACAATATGGTCCTTTTTCGCACCCCCCCATTTCATTGTTAAAGCTTTACGTTTCTGTTAGAGGTAATAAACTGACACTGCACAATTTAAAATACATGCAGTTGTAAATGCTCTAGGATCTGTTGTTGGCATGTTTCGGAGTTAGAGCAGCTTACACTTGTTTATTGACATTGTCCGACTGAATTAATTCAATTTCAAGTCAAGTTGTGTTTTTGTAGTTGCTCAAGTCTGGTAAAAACGGCATCATCATATAAAGGGTCACAAAACATGTCTTGCCGGGCATGTTTTTACACAGTTTTTATTAAAGACGACAGGAGCTGACGACGATTGTTCTTTAGTAGGGTTTGACAGAAAAAATCCGATGATAGGGTAGGGCATCATTTTGGCCCGAGGGAGCGGGAATTTGAAAGATCCAATCTCCAAAAGTTTAAATGCTTGGGGTTTGCCCGGGGACGGAGGGGGGGGGGGGGGAGGGGGTGGGTGTTGAAGTTTCGAGTTGATCTAAGGCCTCTTTCTAAGGCCCTGTTACTGGTTTAGAGGCCTGGTTACAACATTATGCCAGGTCCATTAGGCTAACCAGTAATCCTGACAATAATCACAACACGGCAAGTGCCTTTTGGACATTTGCAAGACCTTGCTCTTCAAGAGTTTATTTTTTCATTAATGCTTTAATACAACAAGAGATAAACATAGACCAAATTGCTGACATACAATACTTGTATCAACATGCTTTACACATTTTAGATATACCGCTTTGTTTTCGTCGCCTTTAACATGTACAATAAAACAAAAATATCAAAGTTTTGCATTTTAAGCTTTGGGTACTCCTTTGGGTTGTACTGTGGATTCAAGGGCGAAATTTCAGCCAGCATCACACGTGCATAATGGTCTGACAAGAGCATAATGTTTGGCATAATGGTACGATTTTTTGATCGAATTTACGAGTATAATGTGTCTAATCCTAGAGGTTTAGGCATAAAACTGGTCAAACCGGTTTTATATAATCGTTTTGACATTTTTTTTTAACTTAAATGATTCAAGTAACGAAGCTGAATGATAAAGCAGCATATGTTCTCACTGTTTCAAAATATCATCATGCGGATGACGCCGTATCGAGTAAAAACTATCAAGTCATTATGTTCTGAAAAGTAAGTTTCGATCGTTCAACGATCATCGTCAGTTGTGATGAGAGTTATAACAGCAATGACCATTGAATTGTAAATTGTATGTCTTGTTCGAAATTGAAACTGGTCATTCATTTGTTAAGATTATTAACTTGCCTGCTTCTGTCAAGACCGTTATGAAAAATCATCAAACCTTTAAGAGGTACCGGAACCGCCTAGTCTTGAAAGCACCTTAAGGTATCATGGTAGGTGGATTTTGACGAAAAATAGAAATTTTTTTTTTGCTGTTCAAATTGAGAAGACTGAGATAAATATTTTGCAAAAAGAATGGGAAAAAAAGCTTTTTTACTTTTTAAGATAAAGAGAAAAACTATTTTTGAATTTCATTAACCGCTGACAAGTTCCTGTCATCTCTAATTAAAATTTACCTTCGGTTGTCACCTGTAACGCAAATGCGGTGTGATGGTTCATTTGAACGAAAGAGATGTGCACGCGAACCGTTCTTGATCCGGTTGTTTTTATCGCTAGTTGGCTTTCGTTCTTGACAAGCTTAGCTTTTGAAGTTCTTAATGTCCGGACAGAAACGCAAGAAAACGTCTTGTCCGTTTGCGTCTTCGAAGAAGCCGAAGTTTCCGTCTTCCGACGGAATTAGCTGAAAATCGGCAGCCATTTTCAAGGATACTTTGTTCGAAAAACCGTGTCGGGCTTTGTTTAATTTCGCTTTCGTTTTCGAGTTACGGCCTCTTTTGTACAAAGGAACGTCCGCATGGACAATATCAAACTTTAGGAGGTTGTAAAAAGAAAACCAAACCGCATCTGGAAAATCGCAGACACGGTTTTTGAGGGTGATGTGTGAGAAAACATTTCCGATATTAATCGCGCCGATCCGATAATTCACGCGCGGAAACGAACCAATTTAAGCGAAGCAGTGTTTCTGGGCATTTCTTTTAATATAACTGCAAGACTGACTTTTTAGAAAATTTCAAAGATATGATTGTACTGTATAACTATTAAGCTTTCAGAAAATGTATAGGTTGATGAGGTTTTCTTTCAAAGCGTCAGCGTAAGGGCGCGATTTCCAAACACTGTCAATCCACCTACCATGATACCTTAAGTATCATGAAGTTATACTTAAGATTAATTAATGATTAATTGTCTGCCGCCATTTGCCCAAAAAAAATGCACTCTCGCTATTTTATCTTTTTCACAACAATTTAGTTATGTCTAAATACATCATTTTAAATTAACTTGGTTTCATTTTTTTTTTGAAACCCATTAGTTCGGCTGTGAGTGCGTCAAGAATTTCTGGCCAAAAGGAAAAAGTTTTGCCAACACATGGGTAGATACCAGAAAATTTGGGCAAAATCACGCAACACGAATTTAGTGAGAATTTTTCAGTAATTGGATTATATCACTGCAAGAATTCATCTTAGGGGTAGCTGGTCTCAGTCTGAAAGAATATATTGTTACCTACTTGACATTTTGTTGAACAGGTCTCCTAGAACTGATCATTAGCTTAGGTAATGGATTTACCAATAACCTGCAGCGATGAGGTTTGTTAGATAACGTGAATGCGTTTTATTTGTCTTCAATTTCAGGCCAGTTGACGTTAGGTCATAAAGAAGCTCGGGATGTTCGCGGGCAGGGACATGTTCCACACAAGCGTTTTTTGCCGGACAGAGTTTATCGGGTGCTACGAACTGACGAGAAACCCGAGAACATTGTACCAAAGGATAGCACACTCGATAAAACTGTACTATCCCACGTTAACTGTGGCAGTCGGCGGGGATACAAATCGCAGTTTATATCAACTTCAGCCACCTTGGAAGCGTCTAGATTATACAAGCAGTTGGCGGAGAGCAAGGGTGCAAGTGGTTTGCGAATTTGCATGTTTGATATCGCTTCAGTGCAACATGTATGCACAATATATGATCTGACAAACAAGAGGGTCTTAGACGAATGCCTGGGAAATGCTGTGATGGCCAGAAACTTTGCGACAAAGTATAAGGAAGTCCTGCTGGAATGTAGCCAGCCAATTTCATGTACGGTTGTTGAATCGTAAAGCTTTCATTTAAACCTGTATTTGAGTAGAAAGGTTCAGATATTGTCAAACTATGTATTCCAGTAAATGAATACGAAAAACCATAATATTGTTTGTCTTCATATCTGTCTCAATTTTTTAAGGTTTTTTTGTCTATATTATGTATTCAAAACCTGAAAGGTAAAGTGAACGCAGGGCGCAGAGGAGCTTTGTTGGATCGTACACGACAAAGTCTCACCTCGTTAATTCCAAAATGTGTTTACTTTGTATTATCACATACAGGGAAAAAATTACTGAAAGGTGATTGGCTGAGACGGAAGGGATTTTCCCTTAATCACGAGGGCACTTTTGGTAATCAAGAGGGCATGATTACTTCATCCTGATTGGTTGACAGTTGCTTATTCAGAGCAAGCGAGGTTACTCGAAAATCTTCTTCCCGATTAAATTACTTTTTTGTCCACATATAAAACATATTTTAAAGGCCCACCTTTAACCGACAGGCTTTTCGACCGTTTGATTTTGTTATGGAAATTCAAATTGCTTATGGCAGCAATCTGATTCGATGAATTGCAAATTTGGCGAGTTTGACTAATGGTCGCGAGTCGTGGGTCGTGGGTACAAGTCGTGGGTCGTGGGTGTGGGTGTGCTAAGTAAAATTACTAATTAAGAATTAATACTGATAATTAATATGAATATTTCTAATTATCAATATAAGTTATATTTAATAGAGAACTAATGATAATATAATTTAATGAAACCAGAGATTAAGTCATTATTTGCAGGATGATGTAATCTCTTATTAAAATGCTGATCGTTCCAAGAAGTTTGAGAAGTTATGTACTGGTCAAACGCTTGATCAACTCACAAAAAATAATTTTACACCAAAAAAAACGAAGTGTTAGCAACCTTTCCAGATCCTGAAAGCAGGTTCCTGTGCTGTCTGCTGGCCTGTGCTGTCAAGCGGTACTGCACGCCCGGCATCATCTGGCAAGTAATACATAACGTTTTTAATGTTATGCAGCAGCGCACTAATAATTGTATGTATACTGATCATAAGATATTATTCAACGGCGGTACATATTCGCCTGTTCATTTTCATGTAGCTATAGACTTGTAGATCCTTCGAGAATTTAGAACTTGAAGTATGAAACTTCTAAAACCCGAAGTCGCAGCGTAGCCAAAACAATGTCAACTGATTAGGTAACAGACTATAATAAATTTAAGCATGGAGTTTCAGTAGTAAATAAACCACATTTAAGACAAAATCTCTATAAATTGAAATGAAATGATTCTTGGATAATTAACATGATGGACAGGAAAGAATTAGGTATATTGAAGAAAATTTTGGATTGTAAACCAACATCAGGTTTTCATAAAAAAAAATTAGTGTACATAGGAAATATTTGCAGGATATGTTGCACTGACTGATTCTATTAAAACGTACACTGGAAAAGTCAGCTAGACTAATCTCATGATTGTAAGTGAAAAACTACAAAATTGTGCATAATAACAATTAAAATCAACGGATTCGTCCTAGTCTACAAGGAATCGGTCCATATAGCAAAACTCGAAAATGGGTCGTAAAAGAGTATTTTGATGAGTTAACCTAGGATTTAATAGATATAACATGATAATGCCGTTTGGAAGATGATGGAAATCGAATGATGAAATTTGTTTTCAAACATGAAATAATTGGACCACATATATTGATACAACTCAGTAATCGTCTGAGAGAGAAGATACATGAACCTATGATTTAGAGCCTCCTTAATGCATAAGTCTCTAGGTAATTAAATGGAAAATAATATCCTTAGCAGAAACATACGTGAATAAGAAAACTTAATAACCAAAAATTATGATTTTAACCATGTGAGCCATAAAGATTTTACCGTAAGAGGGTGTGCTATGCCACTAACAACTTTATCGATTTTTAGTATAAACCAGCTAAACCAGAGGAAACAAACAGTGTTTAACGAGTTACAGTTACCCAATACATAATAAAACCTTAAACGCTTGTTTTGGGTTGAAGAAATAAACGAGAGCTTTCCTTAATTAAGTTACTCCACTCTAATCAATATTCTTAGATATTCAACAGGATTATAGCATATCAGGTATATTTCAACAATTTTGTCAATTACCGTATATTGCGTAGATTCTCACTCCCTGACAACATGAATCACATATGTAACTCAGTAAAACAACACCAAACTGCACGAGTAACGACGATGCAAGGATACTTACTTAGAGTTTCTTTTTTGGCAAGATACGCCAACATTCGTTCAAGAGATGGGTGTGATCTATTGCTGAGACCAGTAGATGAAATCAAAAGGTTGAATTTTCATAGGCTCATTTTATACGAGTATTCAACTGATAACCACAATAATGTGCTGGCAATCGGTTAAATCTACTAACAAACTTGAATTTCATATAAGAAAGAGTATCATGCCTTTTAATTTCATTTTCCCTGTACTTGCAAGGTTAAAAGTTTCCATTGCACAGCAGTTTTAACTATTGACTATCTACGCGAACTGGCGTGACTGACCAAAACTAGCTCTAAGTAGATTGCTTCTCTAGGATGCACAATTGAGATTAATATATATATATATATATATATATATATATATCTGAGCGATTTTGCAAAAAGGTAGCCCTAAAGTTTTGGCTTGAACACGGGCCCGGCCCGTGTTCAAGCCACTCTGGCCGGCCAAAATGGAGGGGGCTTGCCGTCAAGGCCTGCTTTGCCAAACAGCCTAGGGATAGTTCTAACAGTGGGTGGGTGAGTCTCAGTTTTCTGTCAAAAGCACAGGGCAGGGGGGGTTCCTGCTTTGAGACTTTGACTGCAGTTAGAGTTTCAAGCTCCATTGAGTGGCTCTTTACAGTGTAGGATGCCTTGGCAGTTTTGCCTGGTCTAGTGTAGGCTTGAATGATAGTTTGCTTTTGATTACCAATTAGAGTGAACCCACAGTGTGCAGTGGGTGGGTGATTGGCAGTTGTTTGGTCAAAGCACAGGGGTGGGGGAAGGGTTGACTTTGTGCTTTGTGACGGCAGCGGAATTTGCTTGTTTTCACAATTTCTGCAGGCACGTTTTGACAAATCCAGTTAGATATATATTTAGGGAAGCCTAAAAGCCAAGCTCCACAATTATTTCCTCAATATTAGCATTTAGAGATAAAATAATATGGCAATGCCACAGGACTTGAGCCATGACTCCAGTAAGGACTTCTCTATATTGTGAGTTATATAGTTGGGGGTACCAAACCATTTTTCCAATTAATGGCTAACAAATTTTTTATGCTCGATGCCAACCCAACTTATAACCAATTTTCGGAAATCTATATATTTTTTAAAATGCGTGACTTTTTCGGAAAAACCCATTAAATTAAGTCTTACTATATACTTTAAAAAATATAAAAATGCTTAAAAATAAAATATATAAAAATTATAAGAATGAGTTGTAATAAGATAATCCATGATGAAATATCAAGTGAATATGTTAATTGTCCATTTTGTAATAAACAGATAGGTGATAGAACGATAAAAACACTTTATGTTGTGGTGAACAAGAGATTATAAATAACAATGGTATGAATGTTTGTAAAAATTGTGGAATCATACTATATTATAATTATCATAAAGATTATATTGATTTCAATGAAAATAAATACAAAATAAGGAAAAAATCAGTTTATATCAGAAAATATCATCTAAATAATATTCTGATTAATATTTGCAAACGAAATAATATACAGCTTCAAATTTCAGACAAATTGAAAATATTTGAAATATTTGATAAAATTAATAGAGTCATTCCAAAATTAGGTCACAATCGAAAAAGAATAATTTCAATCAAATATATGTTAAAACAGATAAATAATGATTATAATAATATTGAAATCACAAAAAGTGAAACTACATTGAAATTCTATAATGATTATTGGAATGATCTTAGAAAGTTGATTCGTCTGTAAACGTTTTACTGTATTTTTCAGAAGCTTTGTTTATTGTAGGACATAAATCTGTTATCATCTCGTCGAGTTGTTGTAAATAGTTTATGAATGATATGTCGTTGTATTCAAGACCTCTCAAAAATGATCTCAATTCTATTAATACCTTATGATAATTTTGAAATGCGAATTTACACATATTAACTTTTGTATCGAGATTGCCTTTACCATATATCCTTGAATTAAAATACCAGGAGTTGTTATTACAGATAAAATTATTGGGTTTAAAGTAATGGATCCAGCTATTGTTCCAGTACTTACGAGAGCTAATGATACCATATTAAGTGATAATTTAATACGGTTTAGTTTTTATATTTCCATTTGTAACACGTATATTTTTTATGATAAGTTTTATATACTGTACTGTGCAAAAAGAATGCAAACGAATTTCGCCAAAATTCGGGTATTGTTCACTCGAAATATCGCAGAAATTTCGGGCGAAAAAGTGTGATTTTTCGGCCGTCATTTCGAAGAAAATTCGCTGAGCCACACGAACGTTCGAACACACGCACGAAAATTCGCTAATCAAACAGTGAAATTTCGGTGAGATATTGTATGTGCTGAAACGAAAATTCAAGAAATTTCGCTGAGCCACACGAAAGTTCTAACACGTGCACGAACATTCGCTACTCGAACAACGATATTTCGGTGAGAGTTCGTATGCACGGAAATTAAAACTCAAGAACCTAAATGTATACATTGTAGATCGAAAAATGGTAATCCTGAAACGACATTTCGTAAAATGTTGGGAAATGGATCGTACTTAGTAGTATGAATGAATGAAATCGACAACTGTACACGTGGCTCTTCGAGTATAAACACGACCCGAATGAAACTGTAGACAAGCATTTACGAGCGATTTCCACAGACTATAACGTTTATTTGAGTGGTAGTTTGTTTATAGAGATACAACAGCATAATCCCCTTACCGTTTTGATATTGATAATAACAAGTCACACAAGATACAGTGTAGCTGTTTTTCTCCCTCTCACGTTTAGTCCGTTATTCTCACTGAGATTCATTAAGACGTGTATTCACGAAGTATTAAATATCACTCCTGCCGAGTCCTGTTGTTAACCCTTACATTGAAATCAGCTTCTGTAACTGCGGCAAATTGGATGTCTAGCGCACCAGTAAAGCCAAGAAATGCCTAAGAACGGTTGCTGTTAACAGACGCCATTTTGGATTTGATTTCATAGCCAAATATGGAGGGTAGGTACCAGTCTCCAGAGAGTCACCGGTAAGAGTTTTGCAAACAAGTGCGAAACATCAGTTACAGTTGTAAATTTAAAGGATATTTATCACTGTTTTCGAACATCGTTTGATGAGCGAATTTTCGTGCGAACTTTCTGCGAACTTCTTCTCGCGAAAGTTTGTTTTACTCAGCGATATTTCGCTCGAATATTCGCGTGGTCTTGCGAAGAACAGCGCGAATTTTCGTTTTCGTTAAAACAATAGTCGTTTCGAAAATTCATGAAACTTCGTCTGAAATATCGTTGTTACGAGTTCGTTGTGTTGTGTTGAGAAGTGAGAAGTGGGTTGTTTGATATCTAATCAGAACGCAGGGTTGTCGGAACAGCAACAAGGTTATATATTCCAAACGGACGTAATAAACTCCGCACAAGACTTCACAATAAGCTCACACTAGGCTTGTAAAATTACACTCGACCTCCGTCACACTTCAATACTCACGGCCTCCGCCAAATGTTCACGCGACTTCTGTCACACTTCAATAAATACGGCCTCTGCCAACGCTCTCAGCTCTCAGCTCTCTCTCTCTCTAAAACTTTTAAAACTTCAAGACTTTTTCTCTAGGAAAAACTCTAAAGCTACACCGATCGGCTTATATACTTTACAACAAAAGATCCTAGAACTTTCCAGCTGGACTAAATAAAGAAACATTACAAGAAGAAACTATTTACAGCAACATATGCAAACGGCTTAAAATAGAATTACTGAATCACGATGATACAGCACTAATTACATATGCAAGAAGATTCCAGACGAAATTAGCATATTCGCGAAACTTCACCTAAGTCACGCAATAATTTTTCGTAACAATCGTTTCCTTCGAAATTTCGTCAAATTTCGTCGAAAAGTACCGAAAAGTCAGGAAAAGCACCGAAATTCGTTTGCATTCTTTTTGCACAGTACTGTCATTGTTTTGATTCTTTTATTTCAGACTCACTTAATTTCTGATCAATGTGATTCTAATCGAAAATGTTTCTCTTTATACTCATATAGATTAGTTTGAAACTAATATATATGAGTATAAAGAGAAATAGATCAATTATCAATTTTCTATGAATGCAATGCAATATACCTGATATTTGTCCACATAGAGGATTGCTTTTCATAAAGTTATTTGTTTTATGCTCAGGGATAGAATATAAATACCCTCTATCAAGCGAATGATTATAAAAGAATCGTCCAAATGCATCATGTAATATACTATGAGTATAAAATACTTGGAATCTTCCAAGAGTTGATTCAAGAAGCCATGTTAACCATCCACTATCAGGTCCAATAAGACCAATGTCATAGTTATTCATTTCAAGTATTTCATCAATTGTCAACAGTTCATTAAAATGCTTATGATACAAGTATTGATATACCAAAGCAGATTTTAAGACGACATTATCGATATTTTGGTGTTTATCTTTTGTTTCAAGAAAGAATCTTTCAATATACTTTTTTATATCTTTTATCATATAATATATCATTCTATTATTTAACCAGTTTCAACATATGTTATTGTGACGAGTATATTCTCAGTTGAATTGGATAAAAACTGTAAATTAAGTGGAGCAGGACCGAAATTTCCGTTAATGGTATCAGTCATTGTTTATGCACCATTATTTAATGTTCGTGTTCTACTATAGTTATTACTTGATAGAAGTTTATAAATGATTGAATTGTAAGAGTCTTTTTCATCCTTTTTATAAAATATGATTTTTTTAATATAAATATTTTTGTGAAAATAGATTGTTGAATTACTTCCAAATATGACATTCTTTTCACCTTTTTCAATGAAACCTCTTACTTTTTCTTCTCTTTTATTAACATAACTTTGTAATGCGATGGTTTCATTTTGCCCATTCAAATCAGGAATAAAAAGAGTTGAATTTCCTGATTGTGAATTTGGTGTTAAAAAAACCAAATTATTTGAATGTCTGAATTTTACACGATCGCAATAGATGGTACCAAAATTTCCATAAGTAGGTATTTTTCCCGAACTTATATTATTAGCATTAGATCCATACAGTTTATTCAAATCAGCTGCTGATATCTGGCTATTTATATTGTCAATAGATAGAGAACAGCGTTTAAAATTGATACTTCCTTGGATATCCAATGCTCCTGTTTCAATATAATCAGTCATTTGGTTCATATTGACTACATGACTACCAGATGTTCCTTCTGCAACATTGATTATTTTTTTATTATTCATATTGAGATTATCAGTCATAGCTATAGAACCATCCTTTTTTAAATATGGAGATAGATCAACAGAGCCTCTTCTACCGGTATTAGTGATTGAAGATGCTGAATATAGATTATTGGTGTTATCGTTTAAAATTCCCATATATTATTATATTATATTAATCAGTTTTTGAAAATAAAAAATCTATATAACATGTTGCTTTTTCTCCAAACTGTTCAAAATTAATACTGAAATAATAAGCACCACTGTTCAAATTTTTATAAGTATTGATTTTTGTAAGAGTATATGGTGCTATTGCATTTCGATATTCGTCATTAGTGGTATTTCTACGACCACGACCTGTTTGTTGTTGCGTACGTATGATGATGTAATTATTAGTTTTATTACCTTCATAATAAAATGAAATTGTTTCAATTGTGCATTGAATGGTAATAAAAACGTATTTTGAAGTGTGCCTAAATTTAATAAATAATATTCATTGGATGCAATATTTCCGGAATATTCTGCATTTAACATGATTGGTAAACCGATGATATTATTATGATTGAAATCTATTGGTTGATAAAAATTTAGTTTATCATTTTCGAAATCCATGTATTTTTTATTACCCCTATAAATACCACTTGAAATATATAAATCTTCATCACAATAAATTCGATCTGCTACTTTGAATTTATTATATATATTTGTAGGTTGGTTGAATGTGATCTCATTATGTCCAGTGTCATAAGTAATGAGATTTTTTGAATGGCTGATTATTGATTTGTCTCTTATATCAATGTCATTGAAACAATTCATTTTATCAGTGACAGAAAATTTTTGTTCTACAAGTAATCTTTGTCTGAAAATAACATTTCCTTCTGCATCACCCAACATTAGAACTTTATTTGAATAAGAATCATATATGTTGTGATCATTCAAATCAATATCAACATTCATTGTCATTCTATCATTTTTTGTTTCATAAAGTAGAATATTATAAACTGATGAATCGACACTAGTTGTATAACAATCAACACCATATACGACTAAATATAAAAATAATTCAAGAGGCGCATCATTGGGTACATCATCTATATGAAAAGTTAAATATAATTGATGTGTCACAGCAGTTATTTTTTTCAATTGACATATAGTTTTTATATAATAATATTCATTATTATTGAAAGTATATTTAAATTTTTCATAATTGGTATATGGAAGTGATAAACCAGTTCCACCTATAGTTGCAGTAGTTTTACTCCAATAATACTCTTGAGTATTAGAAATAAAACAATTCCATAGCCGATGTATGGTTATTATTATTAACTGCTCCCATATTGAAACCAAATCTAAATCTGTAATTATTATTATCTTTAATAGCTTTCAATGAATAAGCTTTTTGATTTGTATGAACGGAATAAAGGAAATTTATTCACCCTGTTACGAAAAATTGTTGGGTGACCTAGGTGAAGATTCGCGAATATGCTAATTTCGTCTGGAGTCTTCTGCATATTTAATTAGTGCTGTATCATCGTGATTCAGTAATTCTATTTTAAGCCGTTTGCATATGTTACTGTAAATAGTTTCTTATTGTAATGTTACTTTATTTAGTCGGGTCGGAAAGTTCTAGAATCTTTTGTTGTAAAGTATATAAGCCGATCGGTGTAGCTTTAGAGTTTTCTTAGAAGAAAGTGTTAGTCTTAGAGAGAAGAGTGAATGTGACAGAGGTCGCGTGTACATTTGGCAGAGGCCGTGTTTATTGAAGTGTGACAGAGGTCGCGTGTACATTTGGCGGAGGCCGTGAGTATTGAAGTGTGACGGAGGTCGAGTGTAATTTTACAAGCCTAGTGTGAGCTTATTGTGAAGCCTTGTGTGGAGTTTACTACATTTGTTTGGAATAAATAACCTTGTTGCTGTTCCGACAACCCTGCGTTCTGATTAGATATCAAACAACCCACTTCTCAACACAACGAACTCGTAACACACCCCACCAGGAGAATAAATGATTTAATGCTGCTTGTTAGTGCCAGTCTCCCAGCTAATGGTTGGGGGTCATCCGGGACTTAGATAATCCAATACCTAAGCGGGTGAGGCCAGGTTACTGTCCTCTTTTCCACAACTCGAGCGCTCCGAGCAATTCGCCATTTTTGTGCTGGCCAATTTGGTAGGATTTTGGTCTTTTGGCCTACGGGAAAAGAGGCTTTCAGATCCAAAATCCAGGAACGGACGCCAAACAAGTTAAGTATAGACATTCTGAGGCGAGTTATCGCCGCAAAGTAAGGTGTTCTTGGTAACTTGATGGCTTGCAAATCTTCGCCATGTGCTTTGTTGGTTGGCCATTCCTTCGTTCGAAGAATGGGCGAATTTATTGAACGTAACCAAGCCCGTGGTCTTTATTCACGCACACTCGGAGTTGATCACTCGTGCAAGGTCGAAACGATCGGAATCGGGGGGAGAACTGTGGACAAACTGATCAAGTTCGATTTACAAACGATTCGAGGTACCGCCCCCACTGTTGTAATTATGGACATCGGCTCGAACGATTTATGTGACAAGGACGCTGATGCGGACACGGTCGCATTGTCGATCCTCGCGCTAGTTGAGCTTCTGTTAAAAGATTTACAGCTAAGATGTTTTGTATTATTTCAAGCTTTGCCCAGGAAAAACCAGCCATTTTTTGGGATACAACGAACGGGTTTGGCATTTGAATAGCTTACTGAAGGAAGCGTTTAAAAACATTCCTGGGGCGAAATTATGGTTACACCGCAGCCTATGTAATCCTTCGCGGAACATTTTTACAAAGGAGGGCATTCAATTGAACGATGAAGGCCATCAATCGCTTTATCGAAGCTACCGAGGAGCCATTTTATTTGCCCTGAACGGTAAAGGAGATGGGCATACCCAGAGTTAAATCCATTGTGTGTTCAATTGCATGTACATCCCAGCTTCGTTACAATAGGGCTTGTATTTCGGTTCTCAGCTCTTTTGGAATGTCACTTACTTTTGCTTAAGTTGGGGCAAAACCAGACAAGGTTCTCTGAACGGTAGTAAGATACCCTTGCTTCTTGTTAGGAAAGACTTGTGATTAATGTTTCTAAAACTATTAATATCACCATGTTTAAGGGGCAAGAGTTAATGTTTATTGTCCCAGAGTGTTATTGATTGGCTTAGGGTAAGGTGTTATCCCCCCCTTTTTATCTCCCGTGGTACTGTGTACCGTGAGACAGTGTCTCAGCAGGTTATTGGTTTTAGGGACTGTGTTACCCTATTATCTCCCGTGGTACTGTGTACCGTGAGACTGTCTCAAAATGTTATCGTTTTTTAGGGGCTGTGTCCCCCCCCCCCTATCTCCCGTGGTACTGTGTACCGTGAGACAGTGTCTCGGCAGGTTATTGGATTTAGGGGATGCGTTACCCTATTATCTCCCGTGGTGCTGTGTACCGTGAGACTATGTCTCAAAATGTTATCGTTTTTTAGGGGCTGTGTCCCCCCTTTATCTCCCGTGGTACTGTGTATCGAGAGATGGGATCGCAAATGTTATAGTGTTTAAGGGGCTGTGTTACCCCTCTATCTCCCGTGGTACTGTGTACCGTGAGACAGTGTCTCAATATGTATTGTTCATTAAGGGTTACATTGGCGAGGGAGAGCTCAGATGGGGGTACTACCCCCGCGTTAAGTGGTGTACCTAGCACTTCTCATATAGGTACAAGTGTGCGGAGTCTGGCATGATAACCTTTCGGCAGGGGCTGCTTGCCTCGAGCCAATCATGCAATTGCAGTCCCGCAGGGATAATAAAAGTCAACAGTGGACAGACAGTAGTTTCCTATTAGATGGGGTTTTCCCAGCTTTTGGGAGGAATACATATACTCCTCCCAAAGTCAGAACTTGTCGGAACTTGTAGGAACTTGTAGGAACTTGTAGGAATATATCGGAACACGATGGAGCTATACTTAATACTCCCAACATCCTTTGACAGACGAGTATGCCCCCAAAAAGGTAGACAAGTTACGCGACAAGAGCTGCCCAAAGGAGACGGGTGGAGGAAAATAATCCTCACGCAAGTCAACTAACGGCGCACTCAGCTGCACGAGAGAATTTGCAGAGTTCATCCAGGGCAAATGCCCCAACAGCACAAGGTGCGAGGAGTGTAACAGGGTATCGGATAAGGTCAAAAAACAGATCTGGGGTAACATAACAGCACTAGTGATGATGTATACTTTTAAGGTCCATAATAGGAAGGGAGGGCAGCCTACCTTTTCCTTAGAGCCAGGTATTAAAAAACAGCCCATTCATACTATTGATCAATGGACGGCTGCTTTTCAAGCAGTCGTGGCCGTTTTTTCAGAGCGTTTCTCTTCAGAAACAGCCCAATTAATGAAATATGGGGCTACAATGAGAGACCTGGCGGAATGTGGGGCCAACTGGAAATTTTATGACGAAAATTTAAGTATGCTACGACAATAAGAGCTAATTCCATGGGACCCAAATTAATCCACAGTGAGCTGTGGCTGAGGGCCAGTGTCCCCAAAACCAAACAGCCTCCTCCGTCAAAGTCAACCACTAAGCAAAGTAGGCAGTTTTTTGCAAAAGGGGTTTTTCTGGACTTTCCACAAAGGGGGCAACTGCACAGGGTGTGACTTCAAACACCAGTGCTTTAAATGCGGCCTTAATCACCCCGTTTCCTGCTGCCAGCAAAACCAGAAACGAGCAGGTCAACACCCTTTCTCCAAACCAGGGTTGTCAAGCAACCAAGCAACTACACCTCTACCCACTCCGCTTCCCACACCAGTCAAGGTTAACAGACTAACCAGATATCTCACAGGTTATGAGAACAAACTTCAAAAAATTTGATTGACGGTTTAAGGCCTCAGGTGCAAAAATAAATTGACGTCTGCATTGCAACACCCAGAGGTGGTGGACAGTAAGCTGATTAAGGAAAGGCAAAGCGGGTGCATACTAGGGGTGATACCGAAGAAAGCCCCTGGTGAATTCGGACTGATTCATCATTTATCCTTTTCCTTATGGAGATTCAGTCAATACATTCATTCCACCAGAATTTTCCACAGTAAAATATGCTACAGTGGATGATGCTATCAATTTCATAAAAGTTTTAGGTCGAAGCTGTGTGTTAACCAAGACTGATGTGGGGAATGCATTTAGAATAATACCAGTACATCCTTCTGACCACCCCTTATTGGGTTTGCAATGGAAGGGCCAATGGTCTTACGACCGTTGTCTTCCGATGGGTTGCGCTAGCTCATGTAAAACCTTTGAACGTTTAAGCACAGCAATAGAGTGGATAGCTCGCAATAAGCTCGGTATTCCCCACATTTTACACATTTTAGATGATTTCCTTATAATCGGAGAGTCCACACAAGCTAGTCTCCCTCGCAGCCGTTTTTAGTCTCGTCACGCAACGCTCCTCCCCACTGCTCACATTCGAAAAACATTCCTTTCCCTTTGTAGTCTTTGCACCAATGAGATCACTGACGTTGTTATGTGACCAATCAGAGTACTGGAGATTGTAATCGACATCGTTTCTATCATTTAAAGCCCGCCGCACACTAGTCTCCCTCGCGAGGCGAATTTCTCACCGAAAATTTGCCGCACACGTGAGGAAACGGCTGAGCTAACTGCCTCGCGAGGAATTTTGCTCAGCCCTTTCCTCACGTGTGCGGTGGGCTTAATGGCGTACCCAAACACAGCCAAAACCACTGGCATAAACAAAACGAGGAAAATACTATAACCGCAGTTAAAGAGCGGAGTGAAACGATGACAAAGACAGGCGTAATTAGAGCGGATTTGAGCGCTCAACTTCACGTGTTGCATAGCTCTCTAAGAAGCTACAACACTAAAGAAAGGACAATGTGATCCAAGAAAACCGGTTGAGTTGCTTGTGTATAGAGAGCATCCTATTTGTCCAGTGTCTCTGGTGCTACACTATGTTACATTACGGGGAAGTCTCCCCGGGGCCACTCTTTTGCTGGGCTGATGGGGCAGTTATTTCTAGATCTTATTTTACCCGGTCTTTCAAAGAAGTTTTACAGTACTGCAACCTTGATGAAGATAGATATAAAACGCACAGCTTTCACATTGGGGCAGCCTCATGGGCGGCAGCAAAAAGAATGTCTGACTCTCGGATAAGAGTGTTCGGTAGATGGAATTCCAATGCATTTCTCAGATACATTCATATACCAACCCTAGGGACATAGTCATGATTTAACAAGGATCGCCATCTCATTGTGCCCAGCGGTCTCACATCTTATAGTCCCAGTTGGAATTTTAATTTTATATTCCTTGCAATGAATAAGTTTGGCTCCTACTTGCATCCTGTGAAATTTGAACACCATGAAACAGGTCCCACCAATGTTTCAAGAATTGCCTTCTCCACAGTTGAAAGAATAACTTTGTTTACAGAACCCACAGAGAATAATTGTCTGCCATCATCAATACTTTGTTAAAGGGCTCTTGAGTTTTCTTGGTCATCTTGTCATACAGCCATTTGGAAGTGGAGCCTTGGTGTAACAATGGTACCAGTTCAGGGATTTTCATTTCAATATAAACTGCTAAAGCAATCTATTCTTCAACCCCTTGCGTTCCATGAAAGCATGAGCGTAACTCACCGTTAAAGTCTTCATAAGAAAAGCATGAGTGGGTCCGCAATGCTCCTAAATCAAACACTCTGTCAGCAAGGTGAAGTAGACAGTGTAAATTGTATTTCTCGTATCTTGGGTCATACAAACTTTTGATTTTAATACAGAAGTGCTTCAGAAGGGAAGCTGCCTTCTTCAGGTCGGAGATGGAGATAGAGTCTTGCAACAATAGGTAAATTGCCTCAATCAACAGAATGAAGTGCTGAAAATACATGTCAGGGAGGATACCATAAAGGCAAGGAAGAGAATAAAACAATAAAAATGTTCGCAATTCTGATGCCTTTAAGTGAGAAAAGTTTTCTATAAGACTTCTTGGCAGGCGTGATATGCAGGCTGGTGGAGACAAATTCATATATCTTGACTCAATATCGGAAAGTTTCTGGCTTATTGACCATGGTTCAGAACTGTAACTCTTATTCATCCACAACTGTAAAAGCATTTCAACAACACCTAACAAAGTTTCATGCATGTAATCTATTGCCACACCCCTAATAATGTCAAACTTTGGCACAAACATGAACCAGCTGAACCCTTTCACACCATATACTCCTGACGGAACACCACTAACAGCTGCCTTTTTGGTCCTTTCAGCTGCGAATTGAACAGTTTGTTCATGTGTCCTCTCCTCACCATAGCCTGTTTTTAAGTTACTTTCATTGAAAGGATATGCATGGGTGTGGCTTCCTTTGCTTGTTTTCACTGCCTCCCTAGGACTAAGACAATATGGACAACCATAAAATGCATTGAACCGGTAAAATTCTTGAAATAAACGTTTGGCAGGGGCATCAAATGTTCCAAACAATAAAAGGCAACGGAGAGTCTTTCCAGATTGGCCAATCTTTACTTTCGTTCCTGCAGGCAAAAAAAAAAATTGGAGGGTTTTTTATACAGTGTAGAGTCAGTTGGATTAATTCGATTTTAAAGCTACCGAAATAATATGAACATACTTTTCAAAGTACAAATATGGGTTTTAGCCCCTTGGGACCATTTTTTTAAGATAAAATTTTCCAAAAATGGCTAACTTGTTATGTCTCTTGCCAACACAAAAGCAACAGTATCTTCAATCACTTTACACTGCATTACTGTTCAACCCTTCTACTTTATAAATATGCCAGGGTTCTCTTAACAACAGAGAAACAATTTCAAGCAAAGATGATGGTTTAACAGTGTTGAAAAAGGGGCATTTTTGGTTCATTTCAATGGAAATAATTTCCTAGAAGGATTCCGAATTTCTGAATGCTACCTATATAAGAATAACGCCAAAGGGTTGTAGTTTTAAGAAATATAAAAAAATCCGCGGGCAATGTACTTTAAGGTGCAAAACGAAAGAGCTAAAATCTGGGTATTATCTCAATTGACATCTTAACTAAGTGGTTGATAAAGACTAGCGTTCGTTCTCAATAATAAATTACACCTTTGCAAACGCAAGCTGGTCGCTAGAGAATGTAAAAATTATCATTCGGACTACTCTAGCCTTCATGGGGGTCTTCATGTTCGACAAAAGATGAGTTTCTTGACCTGGATGACTACCATTTCCCCACCCCTCTCCCCAGATAGTTATCCGGCAGTGCTGTTGTAAGCAAGAAATGGCGAGGAATTTGTTGTTGTTGTTTTTTTTTGTTTATTGAAATCTATTACTAAATCAAAGTAACGCAACACATTAACACTGTAAATGGACTATACAACCTCTGAATTTGCAGGGAAGCATGTGTGTGCGTGACACAGGATGATCGCTTCACTTCACGCAACACCTATCACAGCATCGCATTCTCCATCAATTTCATCAATGTTATAAATTACGAAAAAATGCAGTTTTAATTCATTCTGGAAAAGTTGCTTTTAAATTATTTTGCTTAAATAATAAATGCGACTACCCTGATTCGGAAAAGATAAACGAAGTTTAACTTAATTTATCAGTTTCAGCTTATGAACAATTCGTCTGTTCGATTGTGCTTGAATACATGCTTCTCAAAAGAGCATTTTGTTACCTTGAAACAGACCGAAAAACGTCTGTATACTTAAAAAATACTTGTACTTACACCACTGAGAACGAAATTATGTAAGTAACTACAAGAATAAGCAGTTTCACAAGCAATATTTCCTAGTATGTCGCTCGACTTACCAGGGTAAACAGACTTCCGCTCGCCCAATTAATTAAAATGCTCAAATAATTTGATTCCGTCCAGTTCAAATCCTCGATGTTTATCCCGCCAGATTAATATTGAGACGTGACTTCCTCGTTTTTGCCAGATAAGTGATGCCATTTAACTTTTATGTCCAAGGAGTAATGTGTTAAGGCTCGAACGCACACTGCAGTTGTAGACTTCTTCCACGCGAACAGGTGTTCCATTTCTCTGTTTACAGAAACAATGCAGTTTAGCTGCTTAATGTTCAACTCACAATATCATGGAGCGTAAAGGAAATACTATATGCCTTGAACATTAAAGCAAAATGGATCAAAACCTTACCAGTGAAGCAAAATGCTTACCATCATCTAATTTGTTTGGATCTAGCCGATCGATGCAATTGATGGACAGCTGATGGCGCGTCAATTTCGGGAACAATAGTGCGAAAAATGAAATCAACGGAAATAAATTTAAACCGTTGAACTTGTCCCATTTTTGCTAAGGACTAGCATTTAGGGCGTTAACTGATGGGTGTTGATTTAATATGGAGAAGTGTAGCTTTGGAGAAATTCTCGGATCAAACTGTGGCCCAATCATCCCTCCGGGGAAAGATACTTTTGCGGACGAAATTATCTCGCTTGAGTATTGCAAGAAAGACATTCTCGGACATATGAAACAGCTGCAAATTAGTCGCTCAGAAATAACAACAGAGGCCGAGTTAATTCTTTGTTGAGCAGGTAAGACTTTTTTCTTTTCATTTCAGATGTGTCGTTGATAAACTATAAATGTCCACAATAAAACAAACATTATCTTGTTTTCTTCCAAAGGAATTTTCAAATGTTCACAAGAATCGTACAAAATATGTGCACAACACAGGCACGGTTTGGGGATCGGTTGGCGAGGGAAAAGAAAGCGCTGCCAGGTACCACAAGAGCTATCGCATCACAAGGAAAACCCACCCATTGCTGACCGAACAATCGACACGAAACACTCGTGTATAATCAAGTCGATAACGGCAAAGTTAGTTCCTGTTGGATCAGGTATGTTCGTCTATTTGACTTTCGGGAAATCTGTTTATATAGCTATTTCCCCTGTCAACTGCATATAAACTACCTGACCGTTTTAGTGGTTTAGAGTTCCTGCGTCGTTGCAAAATCAGGGGTGATGCAGATTTTATCAAAGGTTTGGGTAAAAGGAAAGTAATTAGGAGACAGTTATTAATATATTCCTATATAGCAATATTAGGCAGTTCTAAGCAAAAGGCGTCAAAAGTACTGTAAACTGTTGCTTCTTACTTTAAGTCGAACGAAGGATGTCACTGACACGAAGTTGAACTCTCTGATTTTAATACTGATTTCCTGTTCTAAAAGATAGCCGTTTATGAAATTTACATGTCACGCCCCTGCGGTGCGTGACTTAGCATGATGAACGTTCTTAAAAACTTTTACCATACTTTAAATCTATTGAAAGTAACTCCCCCTGATTACGTAATTGTTGCACTAGTTATTGTTTGTTAGACTTAACAAAATCGTAAAGGTTGAAAGGCTTTTTGTCGTGTCCACGAGCCTTAATCTATTTCATAGCTTTTCATTTATTCTGTTTTTTTTTTGGCTTGCTTGGTTTTTTTTTATTTTTATCTATTTATTTTTCGTGTTTTGGGGTATTTCAGCTATCTGTGGGGGATGCAGAGGTATCTTTCTAGAAATGGACAGCCAGGAAGGAACAGTAAGTATTCAACGGTTTGAAATTGGAATTCACAAAGACTTGCCATTAAAGGAACAATTTTTTTGGCGGGGGGGGGGAGCTCAGAAGTACTTTTGAACGGGTTTTTTTCTCTTTCTTTTCCTGACTTTTTTTTTACTTCCGACAAATAGAGGCTAGTATCGGAGGCAGGGGAAAAAATGCAGGTTAATCATATAAATTATAAACGGAGTAAGTGATCGAATGAATTAAAGATCGTCGGGTACTAGTTGGCTAATCACCTCTCTTCTACCCTTCCCTTCCCTCCCCTCCCCCTCCCTCCCTTCCCCCGCCTCACTCCTATCATTGCCATTTTGTTACACATAATCGGCCCCTTAGGTACAACACGAGGAAAATAGCTACATTTCAAGATATTCGAATAATAGTGACAATGATTCGTTATTCAACAGGAGGAGGAA
>OX419343.1:14973327-14988327 GCA_948470475.1 Galaxea fascicularis | reverse complement strand
TGGTATTTTCTCTTCCTTTGTGCAGAAACTTAATTCTGACATTAGCTGCCTTCAGTATAAAAGTCTATACAACTGAATAACAGTGTGTTTTGATCGTCGCGAGTTGCACAGCAGGTTCGTAAAGTCCTTTCCTCGGTTAGGGATCAAAATACATGTAGTTTCCGGAAAGTTGCCGGTCATGTTGACCGGCCAAACAAATTTTAGCTCGTCCATCTCTTGTTTTTACCAGTCAAAAAATTGAAAATAACCATTTTAACGTGATGGCTTACAATAGTTTACAGTACAATGCAATACAACTTCCAGTCCTAGAGAAATAAGCAAAATATTAAACAAAAACTTTCTCTTCACACATTTTAAGCCCGCCGCACACGTGAGGAAAGAGCTGAGCAAAATTCCTCGCCAGGCAGTTAGCTCAGCCGTTTCCTCACGTGTGCGGCAAATTTTCGGTGAGAAATTCGCCTCGCGAGGCGATGAGGAAAACATCAAACATGTTTGATATTTCCTCATCGCCTCGCGCGGCGAATTTCTCGCCGAAAATTTGCCGCACACGTAAGGAAACGGCTGAGCTAACGCCTCGCGAGGAATTTTGCTCAGCTCTTTCCTCACGTGCGCGGCGGGCTTAAATCATTGTGGTAGCCCTCAACAGTTTAATTAACAGTTCCACTTTTCAACAGCTGATGGCCTCAAATCATGAAACTTGCGGTCTGGACAACGAAAGACACTTCAAACCCAGACGACGATCGAATAGTATCCCATGATGCACCTCGTTTAGGCTTATATTATCACTGCGTGCGTGACGTCATCATTTACTCCACGCTCTAGCGAAGAAACCATGGCGTGCTTTCGGACTTGTCTGAATTCCGTGGCTTCTGCTTTCAAGAGTACCAATTTAGTTTATTTTCACTGCGTTTCCAAGGAGAATTTTGCCGTTACAGTAAAGGGTTTTACTTGCGTTTCGTTGATCTGTCGTGAAGAACATATAAGCTATGTGGAAAGCATGGGCAAACGAAGAAGTGCTCTCATCCCTGCCGTTGTTGCGAATTCGCTCGAGACCGCATCTTGATCTCTGGACTGACCAAGCCATCACTTTCATTTTCAAGAGGTACATTTTCCGAATAGAAGCTAAGGGGTTTTCTGATTTTTCTGTTGACATCTCTTGTCCGCTTCTTAGCAGGTTTGTTCGGTGTTGTGCCGCTTGCTACATGACATCTCTTTGAAGATGATGGTTCCATTGAGCTATTGAAATTTACGAACACTCCGTTATTAAGGCTAGTTATCACTGCTGAGCATTTTGCAGTTTCGGAAAGAATAATAACCAAAACACCTTCGAAAATAATCATTTTGACTCTAAAAGATGACCCAGCGTGGGAATAAAGCGCCAAACGAACTGAGACAGACATCCATACACGCAACACTGTGTTACGAAATTTCAGTCAACTTCGATCGTTCAAAAGGTCATAAAAATGTGGGTACTTTTCGGTACTTTTTGGCCAAAACTCACTATTATGTCTATATTCTCTGGCGTGATGCTCCAAAATGGAAGACATCAACATACTATGCAAAAAAAAGCGAATATTCATGACCTTGTTACGGGTCAATAAATGCTTTGTGATGCGAATAGTCACATAATACAATCAAAGACAAGAATATTATAATAAGACTGCCCTCTTGAACACTTACAAATCATTATAATTGAGCCAAAGAATTAAGTAATGCACTTTTCATACCTTTTACTACACTACAAATAAGAAATAGACCGCGGAGAAAACCACGTTATTTCACGCTGAAATCCATGATAACTTCGATGTCGCGTCATGTACGTAGCAAATTGCATCATGGGATACTATTCGATCGTCGTCTGCTTCAAACCCGTACACCAAAGTCATTTAACACTGTAATTAGAAATTAGCCACCGACCAACCGTTTAATTCAGTTTGTTCAGACAAATTGTCATTTTGGCGGTGTTATTATTGTTTAGCTTACTTGTCGACAAGCTCACAAAGGATTAAATCATAGAGCTCTGTTTAGAGCCACTTTGAGGACAACAATTTATCAATTTATCGGTAGCTAGACATGTGGACTATGGACATACCTGCTTAAATGAGGAACTTTTCGCCATCACATAAGCGTGAGAAACGTGGGTATCAAGCTTTCCTGGCGGTAAACGCTTAGTTGTCATCGGCCATTTCGCTCCAAATCTAAACATTCAATCAAAGATAAATTCTGTGTATGAAAAATTCTCACCAAAAGCGGAGTCTATTTACCTCACTACAAACGTGTTCTTCGCGAACGAGCGACACCAATTCAACCGTATGTGTTGAAAGCGAGCGCGCCAGTTTCCCGCTCCTCGCAATATATTGTCACGTGCTGACATTTTTAGTTGCTTGGCGTCACGCAGCGTCTGAATGGTAACGGTACAACCTATCTAATTTGAAAATTTTGTACCATGCGATGCCCTATGTCTCTTAAAAATAAGATCAATTTCAGAACAGTTTCGGTAGTTTCAGTCTGATGTCACCAAAAACTGAAATTAAGAACAACTGAGCTTCAGTCCGGATAAGAACTGGAAGAAGCGCGTACATCATCCACAACAGATCGTATACTAATCACTGATATAAATGTACAATTCTGAAAACGTCTTGATATTTTGTAAGCGCAACAAGCGTATTACCAGAGTATTGGATCGGCTACTCATTTATACAGGGACCGCGCAGCAAGTTTTCGAGTGTGTGTGTGTGGGGGGTGGGGGTGGGGGCTAAAGAAGAATGCGTGAAGGAAATTTTTTTTGGGGGGGGCGGGGGGGGCATGCTTGTGGATTTCTACTCAATTTCTCTAAAGGGACGGAGAATGCTATTATAACGATAAAACTATTAATTTTTTCCACATCTTCAGTGATGTTGCTATCGGGTCTGAAAATTCACTATCACTAAATTGAAATATCATAGATTGTTATGTTATACTACTGATATCAACTTTTAATTACTATAAATAAGCCAGAAATCAAATGGTTTTTTCTTCATGATCTTCCAAAAATCAAGGTTGAAACTAATAAACAATTTGTTTGAGACTAAACCTAGTATTACTTTGGATCGAAATTGACCAATAGACACGAAACAACGCGTTTTCCTGAGAGGTCTGCAGGACAAAAAAAGCCATTTAAAAGACGTTTACCTCTGCTAGGTTAGAAGCGAAAAAATATTTTACAATTGTAACGACTAGTGCTTCATTCTGTCTATTTATCTGCGCGTTTGTCTTTGCCAGTAACTCTGGTAATAATAATAATAATAATAATAATAATAATAATTTTATTATGCACAGAGTTCAACAAGCTGACACTTGTTTACATTGAAGTTGTGGTCACTTTCGAATTAATGATTTTTTGCTATTTTTCACTCCGTTACTTTTGTTAAATTATTTTTTGTTTAATTGATTTTTATTATTGCAAAAAAGTGGGGGACTAAAGTCCCCCCAGCCCCCTCCCTCTGCGTGGTCTCTGTTAAAGCTGTACTTTAATATTTCATGTTCTTTTGTGAGGCTTTGCTTCGCAAACAACTTTTCTTTCTTTCTTTCGTTACATGTTACAGTATTTTTATTTTGTGTTGAATTCTCCAATTGAAGATAAAGTAATTAAAGCGTTGCTGTTTCTAAAACCCCAAACAGGAAATTGTCTTTCATACACAAATTGTCATCACCTGATCACCGAACTGTTAGTGATAAAGAGGTCAAGTTTGTGAATGTGCTCTTGTGGCCGAGATTTAGTGTCCGTTGGCCGAATTAGAAAGGGTCTGTATTATAGAGGGTTTCTTGTGAAAGGAAATATGTGACGATTTTGTCGGGACATAGGAAACTGTACTAAATAGAGAGATATCCGTATTACAGAGGTTCCGTGAGGAGAGGTTCCAGCGTATGTGACAGTTAAATCTGATAAGAAGGCCAGCCCGGGAGCAAGTTACTGACGCAAAAGCTTTGGAGACGAGGGCGTGACATTTCTAGCAATAATACGATTTTGTTTTGGTTGCTATAAATGTAGAACTCATTGCTAACGTTCATTAATCGTTTTCTTGCAAGTCAAATAGGAGCAATGGCCTGGGCTTCTACTTTGTCAGACACACCACAAGTGTCGAATTCTAGTTCACGCGATCAGCAACTTCGCGACCTAAATAAGCTAGTTTATCGCTTCAATGCAGAGACCCCTTGGAGATATTTCCGAGACGGAGTTCCTCTCGCAAGTTCAGTTGAAAGAGGGCGGAAGAAAAGGGATCTTAAACTGAAGAAGATTTACACTTGCAAACGGAAAAAGATCAATGCCAGAAAAAACAGACCCTATAAAGACATAGAGACAATTTCTTTGTTGTGTTCGTGCGAGAAAGGTTGCTTGATGCGTCGGCCATCTCATGAATGTCGGCAGATGATACAGGATTTAAGAGCAGCTTTTTATCAAAAAAGTTACAACTAACAAAATTATATTCTGTTAGGACTAATGGAAGTCAGAGTTTGTCCTACTGGGCGCAGAACGATTACTTACAAGGTACCGACGCTAGGAACAGTTTGCAGAGGGGCGTTTCAAATATGTTATGGATTTTCCCGCCGAAAACTCCAAGTTCTTCTCAAGAAATTAGAGGAGGATGGTGTTTCTATCCAACAAGACATGAGAGGACGACACGGCAATAACGCAATGAGACTTTTGCCGAAAGCGAGGAAGGCTGTAACTGACTTCATTAGTTCCAAAAGGGCGACTGAATCTCACTACAGAAGGTCAAGGACTCGGAAACGATACTTTGACTATCGCACCTCTATGCGCAAGATGTGGAGAGAATTTGTTAAAGTAAACCCGAATCTTAAAACAAACCGTTCAAAGCTAAAAAATAAGGGACCTGTAATTAGTTTTTCCACCTTTAGAAACATATTTAACGAGGACTTGGGGGACTTACTCAGCTTTGGAAAGCCCAGGGTAGATACATGTCAGTACTGCGATGAAATTCAGAACAAATTGCATATTATAAGTTTAGAGGTTAGAAATGGTAACCTCAGTAATGTCAATGAATTAGAGCCATTACAAAACGAACACAACGCTCACCGGCTCGAAAGTGAAAGAAGATTCGCTTGTATGAAGTATGACATGGTTATTCTCTCGAAGACAAACTGAATAGTTTCAATGGCTTTTTCTTTTGAAGTTTTTGACTAGCATTGATATTTTAAACTAACGAATATGGATAGTGTGACAAAAATAAAACAACTGTTTTGAAATATGACTTCTGTTTTCCTCGTGTATTATTTATATTGTATCGATCGTAGAAACCTATCGTCAAGCGCTGGACGGCTATTTTTCAAATGAATACAGTGGAACTCTGTAATACACACGCGGGCTATTAGAAAGAAAACGTCATGGAAATGTGTATCGATAGAAAGACTAATCGGTCAAATTGTGAGCACGGCCCAAAATTAAACATTGGACATGTTTCAAAGCAAAGTTTTGTTATACCCTGCGTGTTTCGTTTGTGGGTGAATTTCTCTGTTCACACCCCGATCGATTTCAACATGATTTATATAGGTACCGTAAGCATTTAGAATAAAACTAGTGCCTTTCGCTATCTTGTTGCAATCTCAAGGGTCTGTGTAATCAGACGAAACCGGACAGACAATAGCTGTTGCTATGTGCTGCTCAGTAGTAGTAATTAAAAGAAAATAGATAGAATTAACTGTGTAAAATAGTCAAACACCCGAAAAAAAAATAGACCAATCAAAACATGTCACGCCATTTTGAAACTCTTATTTTTGTGACAACATCGAATCAACAAATAAAGATCTGTCATTATTTCAACAGGGTAATTAGCCGGCGGTTCACGATTTAAGAGTTTGTCAGCTCGGGAAAGAGAAAAGTGTCCTTTTTTATATTTACCGGTATCTTTAGTCATAGGGTTCATTTTGGAGAAAATATAGTAGCTTTAAGTCAGGAAAAACGAAAATGCCCGTTTAATTCACCACTGCGCGAAGCGTACGCATTGAAAACAAAAATAACTTTATTGTGATGGAGTTTGCACGTGAAACCGAATGCACTACACTGATAAACAATGAAGTGATAAACGGAACAATATGCTCAACAACATTGATCAAGTCACGGAAGCCTCCATTAGGCCTCTTTCAAGGGTCTTGACGGTCACCACACATCTTAGGTAGGCTTAGCACCTGGAAGGAAGAAGCAAACCGAAATAAGATTTTCGTCTCTTAAATCCCTAATAGGAATGAGTGGGAGGGACAGGGTGGGACGCTATTATATCTTATTTCGGTTTGTTCGTGAAATTATAGTTTCAATGCGTGCGCTTCGCGCACTGATGAAATGGAAATATCACTTCACAAACCTCAATAAGATATAATAGCGTATGTTCAATGCATCTAGCCTTCCTGGAGTACCGTGGCCTGGAAGGCATCCTGTCCTGTCCCTTCAGAGACAATTTCCCTTATATAATGATTTAGCACCCTATCAACATCCCACATCACCATGTACCTTGGTTGCGGTGGCCTGGCATTGAAACATGCGTTCACTACCTTGCAAACCAACTCATGTCGCCCAGCTCTACAGCCTTCAATGGGCTTGTAAAATGCTGAGATTGCTGATCGTTGATTATTAATTGCACGATAGCATCTACCTTTGTTAAACATTTCTGTGAGGTAATCAGCTATAGAGGCCACAGTGGAGCAAAATGGATCAATTTCTCTTTGATGACACCAGCCACACAACTGTGACCAGGCACAATTGAAAGCGCTTGTAGTTTCCTTGCGCCAGGAGTGGGAGCTGAGAAACTCAGCAGTTTACTCTGAAACTTCTTTAGCAAGGATGTTTTGCCTGAAACCATCTAAGCCGCTAGTTGTAAGTTTCCTTGTAGAACAAAGGGGTGTGGCTGTTGACTGGGAAACATTAGGATGTCCTTGAGAGGGGGAAGCAGAATTGGTTGTCTGCAAGACATTTCTAGTAGAAATGGGTGCCACGCTTGTGTATGCCAAGTTGGTGTTATCAGAACTATTGCAAATTGCGACGATCATTCTTCATTTGATTTCATATTCGCAGTTCACATATGATTTCTTTCATATGCATCATTCACGGATGGATTTGTCTTTCACATACGTAGTGAATTTGTCATTTACGTATTTCACCATGTCCTTTGTCAAGTCAAGCTTGTGACGGGCTTTGGTTTCCGTGTCAAAACGTACGTATTCGTCACCCTCGTGCTTCGGCGGAGTGTTGTTACTAGTATCTTGCTGAGCTGGTACTTGATGTTTCTTGTGGGCCGAATGTCTATATACCGTCCGACTTTCTGGAGTCACTGTCTTCACTCGATGAAGAGTCAGACTCACTACTGGAACTACTAGAACTGCTTGAGGACTTTCGACTGTGTCTCCGTAAAGTAGGTAAGGTAAGGGAGAGCCTCCCGACCGTTCCGATGAGGGCGTAGAATTAACCCTCTTATCTGGGGTATTTACCTCATTTGAAACCACAGGAGAATTCTCCTTGTTATCTGCCATCTCTATGTTAGCTTTTCCGAGCAGGATGGCTGGATTTCCAAAGGATTCGAGGGAATTTTTGAAGCTGGCGAGCAGTGGGAAGCGAACTAGTGCGAGGTCATTTTAGAGAATGAAAGGGGAGAACACGGAAGCGAGGCCCTATAGGCTCAATTTGACTTTGAAATGGCTTGAATTGGCGGGAAAACGGGGAGAATACGCTATTATATCTTATTGAGGTTTCTGAAGTGAAATCCAGAATCCTGGGCTCTGGAATCTGAAATCCAACTCTCGGAATCCGGAATCCCGCCAAAGATTGGAATACAAAATCCAAGTTGCTAAAATTCACCCCAAATCGGGCTGATTGGAATCCGGAATCCAGTACCTGGAATCCGAAATTCACAGTACGGAATCCAGAATCCACGACTGTCTCGGATTACCTTACATGGGGCGAATTCAAAGTGATAAGAAGCGAAGAGAAACCTATTAGCATGTCTTTACTTTAGTCCACTGCCTTCAGTTTCTGGGCAACTGGGTAAGGTTTCATAAAATCGAATCGAGCAGGTTGAGATAGGTACTTCTTGGCTAGTTTAACACAAGATCATTTAATATCCTCACGGATTTACTTCCTTTCTCCTCTCGCAGTAGTGAGAAGTTCTGGCCTTAGTTCCATGCATTGTTTTTTTTTAGGAAGGACGTTTTCCTCGGTAACTGCTTAGAATCCTTTTCAAATCTTACAAAGACATTGTCTGCATACATAGGCATAAAGAAATCTACATTCGATCAGTGATAACAAGCGAAAAAAAGACCTTAATACGTCTTTACTGTAGTTCACTGCCTTCATGTTCTTCACTTGTCGAACTAGGTAAGGATTCATAGAATCGAATAGCAGGTTGAGATAGATACTTCTTGGCTAATTTAACACAAGATCGTTTAACATCCTCACGGATTGGCCTTCTTTCTCGTCTCAGAGTAGTGAGACGTTCTGACCTTAGTTCCATGCATTGTTTTTTCTTGAGGAAGGAAATTTTCCTCGGAAACTGTCTAGAATCCATTTCAAATCTTACAAAGACATTGTCTGGATGATGTACCAATTGAAGATCTCCGTTCTCGTCCACTGTTTCACCGTAGCCGAAATTAAGCCAGGCGATATTTTTAACTTCAAATCTTTCCCTCTCCAAGTCCTCATTTCGACTGACGTAACGCAGTCGGAGGAATGATTTATAGTCTTTTATCATATCCAGTGTAACCCAGTTAACTATCACGTTCGACAGTCCTTCGTGTTCTAAGACAGTTACCCATTTTCTTGGAATATCGATAATCTCTTGCCTTTGGAAAACATTTTGTATAGTTCCAAAGCGTCTATCACAGACAGAGTAAGTGTGACCTTCTAACAGAAATTTTAAGTCAGCCCTCAGGAACTGCCCACGTCGTACTATAAAGTCGAGGTAGAAGAACAAGAAGCATTCCTTGAATTGCCCAGGAGCATTATCACACCAAATAATGAGGTGGTCATGTTTTCCGAGCTTATTCTCAAGTTGAACAAGTAAATAGTCCAAAAGAGATATAACTTCATTTGGTCCCGTGGTACCGACAGTCTCGTCATATAGGAAACAATAAATGTGGTCGTCGCTTGCACAGTACATCCCCAGATGGTGTGTTTTCAGTTTCGCACAAAAGTAGGAGTCCTGCGAAGTGACTTTAGGAGTCTTAAGCGTTTTGTCAAAATCCAACTGCAAGGTAAGATTCTTTGGGAACATATCTCTCTGTGTGTGCGAACTCTTTTTACCAGACGCCACTGTTTGTTGCATTTCTTTGTCAAAGTGAGTAAAGTGTACGAGAAAAGTTACATATACTGGAGTATGCATGCAGTTCAGTTGTACCGCACATATATAATGTTCTTTCATCCATGTTACAAAGCTTTGGTATTTTAGTGGGAAAACGCTGGAATGGTCTATACTACCGTCATGGAAAACGTTACACGTGTTAAGGTGTTCGAGACGTCAGATCAACGTGCTTAATAATCGCCTTCTGGAATCATCGTAATTGGCGTCACACAAGGGACATGACACAACGTACGTTTCGCCAAAAGAAGCTTCTAGCACATAAGTGTCACGACAGAGGCCGTTCCTAGAGTGTTAATGCTGGATGCAAGGATCGTAATGAAGCACTATAGATAATTGGTGCTTTTACTTCTCTCTAAAGTTTCATTAGATTCGTGAGTAAGCATGCATCCAGGAAACAAAATCTCTTCAAAAGACCGGATCACGGACTTTACATTCTTTATAAAAAAAATATGGTGGAACCTCTCCATAACCGCCATCTTCGGCAGGGACCGCGCAAGGGAGCTCCCCACTTTTGCGAAGTAAAAAATGAAAATGATAACAAAAATAAAAAAGAAGAAGAAGAAAGAAGAAATTTCACAGGTTCGTGAAGGAAAAAAGTTTACTTCCCTGAGATGAATGCGATGAGGTAAAACCGTTGGATTTCTCACTTAATTAGAAGTTAATACCGGCGAGTACTATCTACAGTGCACGGGATTTCAATCTGTGGTAGTGAGTGTAAGCATCGAGTAATACATGTAAATGTTTGTCAGTTTCTATGCTGTGAAAGCATCGCTCTTTTAGCTCTAAAACTTGCAATTATTGCAATTTCAGAGGAATAGAAATCAAAGTTTTCCGGGGGAGCATGTTCCCGACCATCCTAGTTAGCTCACGCTTGCGTATTCGCCTTTTAACCCCCCGACTCCAAACCACGCTGCGCGGGCCCAAATGGGCACAGAGGAAAGTGGTCGTTGTGAGGAGGTAGGGGTGTAATATGACACCTGTTTTTTGGCGGGAAAGGTATTTTTATTTTAAGCTTATTGTAGCATAGTAATACGTAACACAATCAAAATACATATCGATAAAATAAACCAAAAATTAGTGTTCAGAAGAAAAATTTTACAAAACAAAACAAGGTAAAACTAAGTACATCATTTTGCATCACGACTTCGTCTTCCGCAACAATAATGTCGAGTAGCTTACTTCTGACTTCGTTCCTCTAATCAACATGACCTTTTACAATACAAAAATAGGGACTACTTTTACACTGTCTTTGATTAACTGGCCGTTGTAGAGAGGTTACTTTGGCAGTTGGGACGCACTTGAGTGGCCGTTGCCGTTGTGGAGAGGTGGCATGAAACGAACAGGATATTCCACGTGGCGGGATTCCCTAATGTGCATAGGTAAAGCAATTGCACAAACGTGAGAATTGTTTGTCTGGATAGAACAAATGCAGTGGCACTCATAAGCAGGAAACAATTCTACTCCATAAACCTTCAGTATATGATAACAACTTTTACTTGACAAGTGTCATTGACAATTTTCATTTGCTCATTTGTATAAGTTTTCTAAGGGGGTGCGTTTTTTTGGTAGAATCTAAATAAAGATTTGTGATCTTGAATGATATGGATTCTTCACTCTCAAAAAACGGAGGTTCCTGAAAAGGTGAATCTCATGCCAAAACCGGGAGTTAGATTTGATCTGAAGATTCCACCAGTAGTGTATGATCCGTTTTTGGATTTGTGTTTCGCAGTAATTAAAACGAAGTAAAATGTGGTCAGCCAGCTTCTGTTGAAGGGTCTCTCATTACACGACTATTGCTGTTGTTTTTAAATAACGGGTTTGTCTGCATTAAAGTCTTTACTCAAAAAAACACCACTAAATTCTCCCAAAAATAGGCACAAAAACGTTTAAAACTGTGATTAAAAATAGCCTGTTTTAGTGATATGTTCCTTTTTTTACCGTGGGAGAATTTTGGGTTACATTAATTAGCACCAAATTCCCATGCTCTTTAGGGGCAGTCGACATTTTGAGTTTAGTTGGGACATTCAGCCGCGTGATAAGATGTCGAACTTTGCTAACGTTAGGCAAGTGATGTGAAAACCGAGACGAGGCGCAAAATGCCCTTTTTTAACAAGGTTTGTAAGCCTTGGTGTCGACAAAGGAGAAAGGGACAGCTTTGTATCAACGAATGAAGCCTTCGAGGCGTATTGTGCTGCCGTGGCCATATGGACTGAAGGCGACAGTGTGCACGGTCAGACAAAATACCTCATCAAGAGAAAAGCTTTTGATAAGGCAAGTCCATATCCCTTTGAAGTTATTAGAGGCTCTCTTGAGACTCACTGTACTCATTTAGCTCATAACGTTTACGAGCCACTAAAAGTCAAACATTTACGTCACCGAAAGGTAATTAGCCGTGGCTTTATTTGGGATTTAAAAAAAGCGTAACACAGTCCATTCAAATATTTAATAACAGACAGGAACTAATGAGTATTATCATTCGATGGATTTCTTCTCACTTTTCATTGGCTAGGAGCCCACCACGTGACCTGCAAATAACTGCCTACAAATAATGGTCTGCTCATGCACAATACTGTTTAAATGTGTTTGTGCTGCAAATATTCTGCTCATGCGCAATTGTAACCACGCTAGAATAAATTACCGCTTCCAAAAAAAAATATCAAAACAACTTTGGTGATCGAGCCTTTGGTGATCTGCTCACCACTGACAAATCACGATATTTTGCTCGACCTCGTCCAATAATTGTTAATTAACACCTTCGTATTGACAGCACAATAGCCTAAAATGACCCCAAACAGTTTTGTAAAACCTAGATTCAGGTGCAGCCAATTGGGATCAGCTTGTCTTTGCCAAAGCTTATGCTGTAAAACACAAACATTTTTAGTTCACATTGAGATGAAAAATTAACATGTTCCTCCCTAAACTTTGATCTTGGAGCAAAGTTTAAATTGACCAAATTTTTTAGACGGCAAAAAAGGCTGTTCCATTCCAACATTTGGATATATCAGACTTTATAGAAACACTCATGCATTAGGTATCCCTGAGGATGTAAGACACGTTTGCGCTCGGAATAAAGTGTTTGTATAAAGCACTTCTATATATTGAGCTGGCAAGGCCAGCTTAGCATATTTTGTAAAGCCCTTGAGCGTTAAAACTTGCCTCAGGGGCGTGGATTGATAGTGAATGTTTGTCTAAGGTTAACCCATAGAAAAATAGTCAGATTTATTGCGTCGTTTACTTCCATTAAAAAGTGCAGCTTGCGTTACAAAGTGGATTTGTACTACACTCAGTCGATTCATACTGTTTCTTTATTCTCAGCAATTCACAAAAGCACTGGAACAGCAGGCAAGAAGTAAATTGGGGGACGTCAAGCCCGCCGTGCAAGCAGCAAAAATCCGCAGTTATTCCGGAATACGGCTCCAACGGCCGCGAAGACAGCCACCTATAGAATTTGGGGGACAGGTCATGCGCGAACGCATTGCAGCTTACAAGTCCCTTAATCCCAAACCAGAACCACCGATTGAGGTATGTATCAATTAATGTCTTCTTAATTCTGAATAGTTAAACTGATTTCCATTGATATAATAATTATAAATTCGGTGGTATAACATTTCAATGTTATTTCTTTTGTCTGTAGTTGCATAATGTCCCAAGTGATCCTCGCGGAGCGGGAATGTGCGCCTTCGCCTCACGAGATATTGAAAAGGGGGAAATCATATGCGAATATGAGGGAGAAGTGATCTCCCTCCAAGAAGCCGACAGAAGAGAAAAAATATACGAGGCCGAGGGAAGGCCCTGCCCGCTAATGGTGATCGAAAGTGCAGGACACCATGTTGCGTGAGTGTTTAAAGTAAACAAGAAACCATATTATTGTTCGCGGAGTAGCACCTTATGATGGGTTAGGAAATGTCGCTGTACTTCTATCGTACGTAGTTATCTCACAGAGTAGAATACGTGTAATTTATAACACCTTAAGTATGCATCTTTCATCTACATCTCGTTACATTTATCAGGTGACGCCTCTGGAAAACGACACCGCGAAATCGATAGATCAGGAGTTTTGAGGAAAAGATCTTTGTATTTGACGATCTATGGTCCTGACATGATTACAAGAGCAGATTCATGAAAAAAAAAGAAATACAGAAAAAATTGGGCGCTGTGATTGGCCAATCTTGAGGGTTGTACTCTACTGTGCAGTCCGTTAGATTTAAAAGTGGTGGTTTGACTTCAACTACTTTCTTTTCCCTCGCACCAAATTAACTAAAAATAGTGAAACTCCCCTACAAACCCAGCTAGAGCTCCTTACTATAAGTTGCTGATCGTTTTTTTTTTACGGCTTTCCAACTCCGTTATTAAGAAGTATGTATTTCATGGCCTATCCCATTCACTTTTCCGAACTAAAAATCCAAGTCCCCTAACTGTAAAAGAGTCAACGTTATCAGTGCTTGTCTACGCTATATTTTATACATTGCTTTGCTAAAGTTACTTTCTGTCTCCTTTTAGGATAGATCCATACAAAGGCGACCCAACTGGTCAGTTAACGTGGGATGCCACACTAAACCATTCAAGAAACAATGCAAACGTCAAGCCTTTCGTCGTTGACAACAACAGTGAATGCCCGCGTCCTTTCTTTGTTGCTCTACACGACGTAGCGGAGACCACGGAGCTACTGTGGGATTACAATGACCCAGACTGGACATGTTATTCCAACAGCCAGACTCTTCCTGAAATCTCCTCATAAGCCTGGTCCATCAACGTCAAAACGACGAACTCCAGTCTGCAACAACAGTGACACTGACACCTTACTAAAACATTAAAAAATTTAAAAAGTTTTCACTTTAATATCAACAGCTCTCATGCAAACAAGCCTTCAAAAGCTAAAAAAAATCACAGTGAAAACTCACTTAATGGGGCTTCGAACTCCAACTGCAGTCAAAGTCTCAAAGCAGGAACCCCCCCTGCCCTGTGCTTTTGACAGAAAACTGAGACTCACCCACCCACTGTTAGAACTATCCCTAGGCTGTTTGGCAAAGCAGGCCTTGACGGCAAGCCCCCTCCATTTTGGCCGGCCAGAGTGGCTTGAACACGGGCCGGGCCCGTGTTCAAGCCAAAACTTTAGGGCTACCTTTTTGCAAAATCGCTCAGATATCAAGGGCCGAACGCCTGAAATGCAATCAAAAACCAGCTCATGACACTTGATCTACTCATCCTGGTTCCCAGAATGCCATTCCGGAGAGAAACGCGCAGATATCTAACTGGATTTGTCAAAACGTGCCTGCAGAAATTGTGAAAACAAGCAAATTCCGCTACCGTCACAAAGCACAAAGTCAACCCTTCCCCCACCCCTGTGCTTTGACCAAACAACTGCCAATCACCCACCCACTGCACACTGTGGGTTCACTCTAATTGGTAATCAAAAGCAAACTATCATTCAAGCCTACACTAGACCAGGCAAAACTGCCAAGGCATCCTACACTGTAAAGAGCCACTCAATGGAGCTAGAAACTCTAACTGCAGTCAAAGTCTCAAAGCAGGAGCCCCCCCTGCCCTGTGCTTTTGACAGAAAACTGAGACTCACCCACCCACTGTTAGAACTATCCCTAGGCTGTTTGGCAAAGCAGGCCTTGACGGCAAGCCCCCTCCATTTTGGCCGGCCAGA
>OX419343.1:14945827-14958327 GCA_948470475.1 Galaxea fascicularis | reverse complement strand
GATAGAAGATGTGCTCAGCTAATGTCCCCTTTGTTTTACTCTGGGTATTTTATGACTATAGGTTCTGACTCAGAATTGGGACTAGGGCCCTTTCTGTAATACCTCTAATATTCTCTTAGTAATTTGCAGAACAATTTGAACTTCAATATGGAATGCAAACAATCCTCAAAGCAAGAATTTTATAACCCTAAGACTTCTACAACCCTTGCTCCTGTTTCTACAGCGACTGACAGCCTCTAAAATAAGGCTGAACACCAAGGTTTCAGGTTAATTAGCCCTGTTTGTGATTTTTTTAGTAATTAGTTCTCGTCTGTTACATTATTAGATCAGACTCCTTTTCTGTTTGTGTTGTTAACAGCAACAATTAAAACCAGGCTTGCAAAGAAGGAACAGGAAAAATTTATTCACTCAGGAATTTGTAAGCATTTTCTCAATGTGTTGTGGTATTCACTGTTGGGTTTTCAAATGTGGTCATTTTTAGGGAACCCACCATCAGGATATGGTCATCTTAAGGTGGTCAGTAAAAACTACAACATCTAAACAGTTGTTGATGACTAAAAAGTTCTTTCTCGAATTGGGAGGGAGAATAGGACTGACACAAATGATGGGTGAGAGGAAGGCTAATCCCAACTATGTTTTAAGGAAGTTCACATAAATTGATACAATGAAAATTAGTTGGCTTGTTTTCGTTGTGGCAAATAGTGACTGAAGTAGGATGCCCTCCTGGAGATGGGTTTCAGTTACAGTAATTTTTCCGATTTCCCCGATTTGAGTTGTAATCAACAGTGACATGAAACTTCCAAAATGGCATAAACAACCTAACAAATCTCTATTTGATACTCACTTAAGTTTGAAGAACAAACGTAACCAAAATGACTTTTCCATCTTTTTTTTCCCGATTATATCATATGTATTTGCCTAATATTATATTTATTATTATGACACCATTTCCCTTCAGTGATAGTTAATTGTAGTTTCCAGTTACCTATAGCTATCATTTAAACTGAACCACCTGATAACTGTACATGTAACAGCCCGAGATTGTAAATTAATCACAGAAGCAAAACGAATCAAAACTATAGCAAATATCAAACACACAACACTTTCAACCGTAAGGCAAAGGTTATGTAAGTCGCCATATTTGCTCTTTAGCAAATTTGAATTTTATGTTATGCAAATTTAGGATGCAGTCAAATTTATAGCAATTTATTGTTTTCACTCCTAAGGCAAATACAAGTAAATTATATGCAGATGTGCTTTTCTGGTGTCCTTGCAAAATAAGAGCAAACCGCTGCAACTTGACGTTTTTGCAACACTTTTTGTCTGCATTTGCTGTCACACTCAAACTGCTATCTTTGCAAAGAAAGTAAATCTGAACAAATTTGTAGAAGTGTTGGAGATTTGCACATTTGGCAAATATGAAGAAAATTTGCATCAAATCTTACATTTAGTTGACATTTGTGCACAAATTGCTGTAAAACAAATATGCAAGATTGCTCACTTTACCTGTAAGTGCAAATTTAATCCAAATTTAGAGCCCCAAATTTACAACACATTTGCTCAACTTGCAAACATTCGTAAATCCGTTTTTTCGTCCAGTGCAATTAACAATTGTTGGACGAGGTCGAGCAAAATATCGTGATTTGTCAGTGGCGAGCAGATCACCAAAGGCTCGATCACCAAAGTTGTTTTGATATTTTTTTTGGAAGCGGTAAGCGTGCGCTGCTGGCAGAAATCAATTGGTTTCCTTCTCAGTTAAATAATTTATTCTAGCGTGGTTACAATTGCACATGAGCAGAATATTATTTGCAGCACAAACACATTTAAACAGTATTGTGCATGAGCAGACCATTATTTTTAGTCAGTTATTTGCAGGTCACGTGGTGGGCTCCTAGCCAATGAAAAGTGGGAAGAAATCCATCGAATGATAATACTTATTAGTTCCTGTCTGTTATTAAATATTTGAATGGACTGTTACGCTTTTTTTAAATCCCAAATAAAGCCACAGCTAATTACCTTTCGGTGACGTTAATGTTTGACTTTTAGTGGCTCGTAAACGTTATGAGCTAAATGAGTACAGTGAGTCTCAAGAGAGCCTCCAATAACTTCAAAGGGACATGGACTTGCCTTATCAAAAGCTTTTCTCTTGATGAGGTATTTTGTCTGACCGTGCACACTGTCGCCTTCAGTCCATATGGCCACGGCAGCACAATACGCCTCGAAGGCTTCATTCGTTGATACAAAGCTGTCCCTTTCTCCTTTGTCGACACCAAGGCTTACAAACCTTGTTAAAAAAGGGCATTTTGCGCCTCGTCTCTGTTTTAACATCACTTGCCTAACGTTAGCAAATTTCGACATCTTATCACGCGGCTGAATGTCCCAACTAAACTCAAAATGTCGACTGCCTCTAAAGAGCATGGGAATTTGGCGCTAAATAATGTAACCCAAAATTCTCCCACGGTAAAAAAAGGAACATATCACTAAAACAGGCTATTTTTAATCACAGTTTTAAACGTTTTCGTGCGTATTTTTGGGAGAATTTAGTGGTGTTTTTTTGAGTAAAGACTTTAATGCAGACAAAGCCGTTATTTAAAAACAACAGTAATAGTCGTGTAATGAGAGACCCTTCAACAGAAGCTGACCACATTTTACTTCTTTTTAATTACTGCAAAACACAAATCCAAAAACGGATCATACACTACTGGTGGAATCTTCAGATCAAATCTAACTCCCGATTTTGGCATGAGATTCACCATTTGAGCGTTTTTTAAGGGAAGGGATTCGAAAAAAGGATTTTTACAAGCACTTTTGGTACAACAGTTGCCGTACGTGACGTTCTAACTAAACCGTCTTGTTCTTGCCATTTTAATATCACAAGGAGGTCAAGAAAGGTATATTTCTGCGCAAATTTTGCGGAAAAAAATACACGGAAAAGCTACTTTACAGTAGTTGTAAGCACCTTTCCTACAGCTAAACTAAATAGTTAAAATACCGTTGTAAGTCGTCGACTTGTCACTTGGCCGGCATGTTTTTTTTAATCACCTGTTTGAATGGATCGCAAAACTATTTCTTTTCTTGTATCGTATTTTCAACTAAATGGACCCTTAATACTCCTTATTGTAGAATATATGCAAATGATACAGTAATGACTGGTGTTTTCTTGTTACAGCTGAGATCTTTGTGAGAGATTACACACGCTCACGCGTGGGTAATAATCCTTTTCAGGATCCTCCGTTTTTTGAGAGTGAAGAATCCATATCATTCAAGATCACAAATCTTTATTTAGATTCTCCCAAAAAATCGCACCCCCTTAGAAAACTTGTTGTTATACAAATGAGCAAATGAAAATTGTCAATGACACTTGTCAAGTAAAAGTTGTTATCATATACTGAAGGTTTATGGAGTAGAATTGTTTCCTGCTTATGAATGCCACTGCATTTTTCCTATCCAGACAAACAATTCTCACGTTTGTGCAATTGCTCCACCTATGCACTTAGGGAATCCCGCCACGTTGAATATCCTATTCGTTTCATGCCACCTCTCCACAACGGCAACGGCCATTCAAGTGCGTCGCAGCTGCCAAAGTAACCTCTCTACAACGGCCAATTAATCAAAGACAGTGTAAAAGTAGTCCCTATTTTTGTATTGTAAAAGGTCATGTTGACTAGAGGAACGAAGTCAGAAATAAGCTACTCGACATTATTGTTGCGGAAGACGAAGTCGTGATGCAAAATGATGTACTTAGTTTTACCTTGTTCTGTTTTGTTAACATTTTTCTTCTGAACACTAATTTTTGGTTTATTTTATTGATATGTATTTTGATTGTGTTACGTATTAATATGCTACAATAAGCATCATGCATCTTAAAATAAAAATACCTTTCCGGCCAAAAAACAGGTGTCATATTTCACCCCTACCTCCTCACAACGACCACTTTCCTCTGTGCCCAACAGGGCCCGCGCAGCGTGGTTTGGAGTCGGGGGATTGAAAGGCGAATACGCAAGCGTGAGCTGACTAGGATGGCCGGGAACATGCTCCCCCGGAAAACTTTGATTTCTATTCCTATGAAATTGCAATAATTGCAAGTTTTAGAGCTAAAAGAGCGATGCTTTCACAGCATAGAAACTGACAAACATTAACATGTATTACTCGATGTTTACACTCACTATCACAGATTGAAATCCCGTCCACTGTAGATAGTACTCGCCGGTATTAACTTCTAATTAAGTGAGAAATCCAACGATTTTACCTCAACCGCATTCATCTCAGGGAAGTAAACAATGTATCAATCAGAATGGAAGTAAACAAAGCATTATATCCCTGAGGAAAAAAAACTGAGGTTGTGGCTCATATTTACTGTATATCACATTCTCTGTTATTCAGAAATTTTTCTGTTACAATTGCTAGCAATGCCAATACGAGAAAGTCTGTTCATTTTTTCGTTATGACTGTTTAATATTGTCAGGTTACTCTGTAATCGCTTTTGCGTCATTGTTGAGCGCAGCCAAGGTTTCAATCTTTGTTTTTGTAGGGGCGACCCCACCCCACCCTAGTCGGTCACGAGTCACGTGATCTAGAGAGCACGAGGAAAAACTGTGGAATAGAACTTGAAGAAGGACCGAAGTTTCGTGTTGTGTGTTTAACCTTTATTATTTGATGCCGGACCAACACTCCTAACATTTGGCGACCCCGCCAGGATTGTCACTCGGGCGAAATTTGCCTGAATGTAGTGACAAAACGAAACTTCAGAGCTTCGCTTTTGCGAACCGAACGACGCGTGTAGTTTTGCTGATGTGCATGTGGACGACATTGCATGTTATTCTAGCGACTGGAAAACTCAAGACAAGTTACATGTTGAATGAAAATGCTTTCTGGCCCTGTGTAAATTCGTCGAAGAGTGTGATACAAGTGTAAATGCTGTGGTAACGAGCAAGTTGTTTCGTTTGTTTATCTTTGTTTATCTCGACTACGGAAATCAATATGGCGACCGAAAGTGAAATTGAGGAGCTTCAACTTGAATTGGAAGCGAAAGTTTGTGGTCTCGATGTCGATGCACTGGGACAGCTAGCAGAACACCTAACACTGGAAAAGGGAAAGCTAGGAAGGTTGCAGCTGTCAAAGCGAGTCCGTGAGAAAATAGAGGTAGATGTGAGCGAAGCAGAGGACAAGGAAACACTGCTCGTCGGCCTTCTTGCATTTGTGCAGGGAAAACCACCTCCGCTCGAAGATGACACGACAACAGAAACGAAGGTGAAAGTCGAACCGCCTACCCCGACAGAGAAAGCACAAGGCGAAGAAACGAAGGTAAATGTTGATGTTAGTAAGGTGCTTAGGCGGGAGTTCAAGATTCATGGTGTTGTGGCGGGAGATAATTTTAAGGACGGTCTGTCGTTTGTTAGTTTGGCGCGACAGATAGAATCCGGGACAAAGGCGGGCTACAAAGAGAGTGAAATTGTAGAAGCTGTTATTCGTGCAGTTAGTCCAAGCCTTCAATTGAGATCTTACTTGGAGATGATACAGGATCTATCGTTATCTCGCTTAAAGCAGATTATGAAAGCTCATTTTAAGCAAAAGTCAGCAACGGAACTGTATCAGGAACTGTCTGTCTTACGCCAGGAAGCAAGTGAATCTCCCCAAAGTTTTCTTGTGCGGGCTTTGAACTTAAAACAGCAGATTATTTTTGTGTCAAATGCCACTGAAGATTCCATCAAGTATGAACCATCTCTTGTCCAAGCATTGTTCCTCCATGTAGTAGAGACAGGTTTACAAGATGAATCAGTTAGAGCTAAACTGCGCCCTTTACTCGAAGTTGCTTCTGTAACTGATGAACAACTTATGGAGAGGGTTAATCGGATTATGTCGGCAGAGACAGAACACCAGAATAAGATGGGTGCAGTGGGCAGGAAAGGGGCAAGGGTTAACCAGGTTGAGACTGCCTCGCCTCCAAGTAACCAAACTCAGCCAAGTTCAAGTCCACCACCCCAGGGTGAGAGTAGCAAGTCCCAGAAAAAGGAGCCAAAACCCAATACTCTGGTGACAGCATTAGAAGCAGTGCAGTCAAATCTTGCCTCCTTAAAAGAATCCTTTGACAGAGTTAGTGCCCCAGTGGAAAGGAGTCCCTCCAGGAATTATGCATCTGGTAATCGGTCACAGTTTCAGCGGCATCAGTGTAGTTCATGTAGAGCAGCAGGTGTAGACAACTGCGATCATTGCTTTAAATGTGGCTCAACAGATCATTTTGCACGAGGATGTAGAAGGGTGCCGGGAAACGGGAGGAGGCTGCATCAACGGGACAGGGTGTAGTCGGAGCGAACTCGTCCCACCATGTCTGCAAGTTCTGTGGAAGCAAAGAGGGTATCTCCTCTTTTAAACAGTGCAGTAGTTGTAAAGCTGTCAGATATTGTTCAAGGAAATGTCAAGAGAAACACTGGAGACATCATAAGACACTTTGCCAGGCCATATCCACGTTGGAGGAGCGAAAGTACAGAGAAGACAGAGAAAAGACAGGAGTCTTTGTAAGTCATTTGTCACCACAGGAGCATTCCCAGGTAGTTCGTCTTGTGGGGCGTAAATGTACTGTCAAATGTTTGCTCAATGGGGTCGAGACTGATGCCCTCTGGGATACGGGAGCTCAAGTGTCAATTATTTCGCGTAGTTGGTTAAAGCGGTGCCTTCCAGGTTGTGACATTCGAGACATGACAGAGTTGTTAGGCATGGATGGGCTTGATTTAAAGGCAGCAAATGGAACTGACCTACCCTATGAGGGTTGGGTGGAACTGACTTTTAATCTTATTGAAGATAACTCTGACCATATTGTTAAAGTGCCGTTTTTGGTTGCCAAGGATTCCTTGGATATGCCTATTGTTGGATTTAACGTTATTGAAGAGTTTACTAAGCATTTTGAAGGAGATGCTTCAGCTGGAGTTCATGGATCGTTGGTGGATGTACTTACTTCAAGTTTAACTGGTGCTGACCGAGTAAATGTAGAGGCCCTTGTTCAGCTCATCAAAGCTGAGCCCGTAAAGGAATTGGCCACTGTAAAGTCAAGAAAGCAAGACACTGTAATTCCAAGGGGACAGTCAGTTGTTGTTTCATGTCGTGCTGCAGTGGGTCCAGTCAGTAAGATACCGGTACTATTTGAACTTGATCCTAACCAGTCTTGGCCTAGTGGTCTTGAGATACCCGTGACACAGGTGACTGTAGCAGGAGGCTCCACATGTCGAGTGAACATTCGAGTGGATAATCCAACGAAACATGACATTACTCTGAAAGGAAGGACAATTCTAGGACACCTCCAGCAAGTGAAGTCAGTCACCCCTCTTGAAGTGAAGTTAAAAGAAGAACTTTCAGCCAGTGTTAATGTAGTAGAATCTCAAATTACTGATATGCCTGAGCCACCTGCTAACCAAGGCAGTGACATGACTTACGAGGAACAACCATGTAGTTACATTCCAGATATTGACACTGAAGAACTCACTGAGGATCAACGCCTCATAGTAAGAAAAATGCTGTTAGAGGAAGCAGAGTCCTTCTCGAAAACTGATGATGATGTTGGAAGGGCAGAGGAGTTGCAAGTGGATATCAACCTCACTGATCCTGTACCAGTTCAGCGGAAGTACACTTCTATCCCCCGGCCACTTTACGCAGAAGTAAAGCAGTATGTTGAGGATCTGTTGAATCGAGGGTGGATTCAAAAGTCAAGGTCAGCTTATTCATCCCCTGTTGTATGTGTTCGAAAGAAAGATGGAACATTGAGACTGTGTATAGACTATAGACAGTTGAATGCCAAAACAGTTCGTGACAGTCATCCTTTGCCCAGAATGCAGGATGCCTTGGAAAGCTTAGGAGGAAATCAATGGTTCTCCTTACTAGATCAAGGGAAAGCTTACCATCAAGGTTTTGTAAGTCCTGAAAGTAGACACAAGACAGCTTTTGCAACCCCTTGGGGACTGTATGAATGGGTCCGCCTACCAATGGGCTTGAAAAATGCACCAGGAGAATTTCAACGCTTTATGGAACACTGCCTTGATGGTTTGAGAGATGATATTTGTATACCTTACATTGATGACATCATTGTATTTAGCCAAACATTTGAGGAACATGTTAACCATATTCGGAAAGTGCTTCGGCGATTACGTGAACATGGGGTTAAGCTTAAACCCAAGAAGTGCAAACTCTTTAAGCGAGAAGTTAACTATCTCGGACAGATTGTGTCAGCAGAAGGCTACCGACTAGATCCCTCAAATGTGGAAGCGGTCAGGACTCTGAAGGACAGTAAGCCTAGTACAGTTGGTGAAGTTAGAAAATTACTGGGTCTTGTCGGATACTACCGGAGATACATTCAGAATTTTGCCAAAATTGCGCACCCCCTCTTTCAGTTATTGAACTCTGAAGATGGGACAAGAACACACAAGAACAAGCAACATCATGGTACAGTACCATCGTCCCAACCGGTCATTTGGATGGAACAGCATCAAAAAGCAGTTGAAACCTTGTTAGACCACCTTGTGGCTCCTCCAATTCTTGGATACCCCGATTTTAGCAAGCCCTTTGTCCTGCATACTGATGCGTCGCAAGAGGGACTAGGAGCCGTGTTATATCAGAAACAAGATGCAAAGATGAGAGTAATTGGTTACGGCTCAAGATCATTGACAAAGGCAGAGAAGAATTATAATCTCCATTCAGGGAAGCTCGAGTTTCTCGCTCTCAAGTGGGCTGTCTGTGAACACTTTAGAGACTACCTTTATCATGCGCCAGACTTTACTGTGTATACTGATAATAATCCTCTCACATATGTGCTGACGACTGCAAAGTTAAATGCTACTGGTCATCGTTGGGTATCAGAGCTCGCAGACTTCTCATTTGCCATCAAGTACAGACCTGGACATGCCAACAAGGATGCTGATGCACTCTCACGATTGCCAATGAATATTGATTCTTACATGAAACTGTGTACTGTGAATATGTCCGAGGGTGATATCAAGGCCTGTTGTGCGGCAGTAAGTGCATATGAACAAGGAGAGACAATTTGGGTGTCTGCAGTGAGCAATGATTCTGGCTTGTTGAACATGGAAGAAGTATCTCTTGGTTCTAGTGTGCATACGATTAACAAAAGTTCTGTTCTTGAAGCCCAGAGACAAGACCAGATGATAGGAAGAGTACTCACATTCTTGAAAACAGGAAAATGGCCCAAGTCATGGGAACTTAGACGTGAATTGCCAGCCACAAAGGTATTATTGAGACAGCGACGCAAACTCTACTGTGATAAAGATGGTCTGTTGCATAGAAGGAGCAGATCCTATTCTCAGTTGGTGCTACCTAAAAGGTTCCACACTGTTGTCTTTAAAGAACTTCATCAGGAAATGGGACATTTAGGAGCCCCTCGTGTAGTCCAGTTGGCACGTGAACGGTTCTATTGGCCCAACATGGAAGATGATATCACTCACTTTGTGACCAAAGTTTGCCCGTGTCTTAAACAGAAACAGCCAAACCTGTCTACAAGAGCTCCACTACACAGTGTGACTACTTCTTATCCATTTGAACTAGTGTCAATTGACTTTCTACATTTGGAGCCAAGTTCTGGTGGTTACGAGTACATCCTAGTTATTATTGATCATTTCATTCGTTTTGCGCAAGCCTATGCAACAAAGAACAAGTCGGCCACAACTGCGGCTGATCGCTTATTTAATGACTTTGTTCTACGGTTCGGTTTTCCAGCAAAGATTCTTCATGACCAAGGACGGGAGTTTGAGAACAAACTCTTTCACAGATTGGAAAAGCTCAGTGGTGTGACGCGTCTTCGAACAACACCGTATCACCCTCAAGGGAACGGAAAGGTGGAAAGATTTAACAGAACATTATTGCATATGTTGAGAACTCTTCCAGAAAGCAAGAAACACAAGTGGAAGGACTCACTGAACAAAGTTGTCCATGCTTATAATTCAACTAGAAATGATACCACTGGTTTTTCTCCTTTCTATCTATTGTTTGGACGCTCGCCACGCCTCCCAGTTGACCTCATGTTCGGACTGTCACGTGCAGAAACTGGTATGAATCATTCCGAGTATACTGACACATGGAAAGTTGCAATGGCAGAAGCTTATGCACTGGCCAGGCAGAATATCTTCAAGTCTGCTGGTGAAGGAAAGAAGCAGTATGACCGAAAAGTACGATTCTCCAAGTTACAACCAGGCGACCGTGTGTTGGTACGTAACCTCTCAGAGCGTGGGGGTCCTGGGAAGCTAAGATCCCATTGGGAGCAAGCAGTACACATTATAGTCGAGCAAAAGAGCGACCTACCTGTCTATGAAGTAACACCAGAAGGGCGGAAAGGCAAGTCAAGAACCCTCCACAGAAATCTTCTGTTGCCTTGTGATTTCATACAAAGTGATTTGCCAGAACCTGTTGCTCAGCGTGCCCAAGAAAGCAGGAGAAGATCAGTTCCTGTTAATCAGCCAGAGGGAGAGGTGCACCCTGGAAGTGACAGTGGGGATGAAGGCGAGTTTCCTGGCCTCTCACCCAACGAGTTGGAAATGTTGCAGTCCTCAACACCACTAGCAGAAACTGACATTCAGGAGCAAATGCCTACAGATGGTACCCAAGAAGAACTGTTGCCTGACGATGCAGAGAATTTGTCAGAACATGATGAGGCCACACCAGTTACAGAAGACTGTTCCCCTTCTCCCTCCGCAACAGAAGATGAACAAGAGCCAGTGGAACCTCGAAGTTATCCTATGCGAAACCGCCGTCCGCCAAATATTCTTTGCTATGACCATCTTGGCAACCCAAGTTACCAACCAAACAGTACACTGAGTAATGCAGCAACAACCGCCAGTGTTTCTGTGTATGCCCCGTGGATGTCTACTGTACCTTATGGAACGTTAGCTTTGTCTAATTATTGGGTGGCACCTTATTATGTGCCTGTGTTTCTAACTTCTGTGCCATTTGTGCCACCAAACTCTTACCAGTATGTGCCACCAGTGGCTGTTTAAGACTGAACACTTGAAACAAAATCATTGCAAATTTGAACTTTCTTGAACTTTGTTAGACTGTTGTTAAAGTAACACATTAGTATCATGTTTTGTTTCTTGTAAGAAAATCAAAGCGACTTCTTCGGGATAAATTGTTAAGCAATTTTCAGACAGTGCTTAGGAACACTGTAAGTGGACTTTAGTCATGAATTAGTAAGTAGGCTGCAACTGTGAAGGCCTGATCACCCTTCAAAGTTTTGTTACCCGGATGTTGTTAACTGTTCCAATGTAACCTAGACTAAGCCACTTTTTCGATGTCCGGGAGGACATCTCGTTTTAGAGGGGGCGTATGTAGGGGCGACCCCACCCCACCCTAGTCGGTCACGAGTCACGTGATCTAGAGAGCACGAGGAAAAACTGTGGAATAGAACTTGAAGAAGGACCGAAGTTTCGTGTTGTGTGTTTAACCTTTATTATTTGATGCCGGACCAACACTCCTAACATTTTCCTGAGAGGTCCGCTCGCCGAAAACAACACAGATGACATAAACTTGCAGTAGCATTACATTACAGAAGAAACATTACTATTACTCTTTTTGCCTGTTAGTTAAATGCGTGTCTGATGTGCTAATGGTAATTGTGACTTTTTTTCCTTCACGAACCTGTGAAATTTCTTCTTTCTTCTTCTTCTTCTTTATTTTTATTATCATTTTCATTTTTTACTTCGCAAAAGTGGGGGGCTCCCTTGCGCGGTCCCTGCCGAAGATGGCGGTTATGGAGAGATTCCACTATATTTTTTTTTATAAAGAATGTAAAGTCCGTGATCCGGTCTTTTGAAGAGATTTTGTTACCAGGATGCATGCTTACTCACGAATCTAGTGAAACTTTAGAGAGAAGTAAAAGCACCAATTATCTATAGTGCTTCATTACGATCCTTGCATCCAGCATTAACACTCTAGGAACGGCCTCTGTCGTGACACTTATGTGCTAGAAGCTTCTTTTTGGCGAAACGTACGTTGTGTCATGTCCCTTGTGTGACGCCAATTACGATAATTCCAGAAGGCGATTATTAAGCACGTTGATCTGACGTCTCGAACACCTTAACACGTAAACGTTTTCCGTGACGGCAATATAGACCACTCCAGCGTTTTCCCACTAAAATACCAAAGCTTTGTAACATGGATGAAAGAACATTATATATGTGCAGTACAACTGAACTGCATGCATACTCCAGTATATGTAACTTTTCTCGTACACCTTATTCACTTTGACAAAGAAATGCAACAAACAGTTGCGTCTGGTGAAGAGAGTTCGCACACACAGAGAGATATGTTCCCAAAGACTCTTACCTTGCAGTTGGATTTTGACAAAACGCTTAAGACTCCTAAAGTCACTTCGCAGGACTCCTACTTTAGCGCGAAGCTGAAAACACACCATCTGGGGATGTACTGTGCAAGCGACGACCACATTTATTGTTTCCTATATGACGAGACTGTCGGTACCACGGGACCAAATGAAGTTATATCTCTTT
>OX419343.1:14935827-14938327 GCA_948470475.1 Galaxea fascicularis | reverse complement strand
GTCTCTGATTACAAGCTGGGCAAAACAAAAAACAATTGATAAAAAGGAACAAACAGACTAATTGGATAGATCGTGTTATTACGTAACAAACTCCCCATTGAGGGCCTCTGAATGAATGTGCGGGTCAATGTCATAACAAGATCCTCCAAGGGGGCCCCTAAACAATGTAATAGATTCCCAATTGAAAGCCCCTGAATGAAAAACCAAACACAAACATAACAGAATCCCCCAATAGAGTTTTTGAACAAAGACAACAACGACTAAGTGAAGGCTAACAAAACAAAAGGGCAGGATTACAAACTGGAAACATTCAAAGCTAGATGGAAGCTAACGAGGTCCTACAGACAGCAAAAATAACGATGATTACAAATTTGAGCTGAAAAGAATTTACACTACAATAGAGACAAAGTCAACTGTTGTAGCAGATACGATTTTTGGATTTGAATTCACGCCTTTTGTTAAGACCGTGTGGATATAATGAAAAGAGTTGTGAGGTCCAATATGCTTCTCTGGTGAGGAGCAGTTGTTCAAGATGGGTTGCATTTTTGTGGTTTTCAATTTGTTCGATAATAATAAAACTAATTTGACAAATTTGATGCTCAAAAGAATTGTAATGGACCGCCAGCTCACATGTTCTTCTGCTCTTAAGCATTGATGATTTATGGTTACGAAAACGAACCTTGAATTCTGTTGAAGTGGAACCCACGTACTGCTTTTTGCATTTGTTACAAGCAGCCAAATAAATGACATTTTTGGAAGTGCAGCTTAATTTCTGATTAATCCTATATATGCGGCCCGTAGCAAAACTCTTAAACTTAGTATCTTGAATCAAAAAATGTTTACAAAGGTCACATCTTTTGTTACATTTGCAACAACCTCGATCATCTTCCGAGGTTTCATTTCTGGCTTCAATGTTCCGAAATTTAGATGGAGCTAAGATTTCTTTTAGGTTTTTTGTTCTGCGGTAAGCTGGAAAAATCGACTTTGATGGAAAAATCTCTAAAAGCTCAGGAGACAATCTAAGTAAGTGGGAATGTTTTTTAATCACCTGCTGGATGTCTGGAAGAATTGGGTTGTAGTCAAGTACTAGAGGAAAAACCTTTTTCTTTGGCTTGACTCTTTTTGTTAGGAGTTCGGATCTCTCATTGCTTAATGCTTTTTCAAATTGTCTGTCCACTAATTCCTTGCTGTAATTTTGTGAGCACAGATATCCTTTATATTCTTCACATCTCTTGTTCAAAAATTGGTCTGTAGAACAATTGCGTTTAATGCGAAGAGCCACCCCATAGGGGATTGCACGCTTACAATGTGATGGGTGCGAACTTGAAAAAGGTAAATAAAGATGACTATCGGTGGGCTTAGCATAAATATCAGTGATTATAAACCCATCTTGGAGGTGCAAAGTAAGATCTAGAACGTTGAGGCTACTCTCCGAATATACCAATTCAAACTTGATGGTGGGATAGAGTGAATTAATATACTCCGTAAATTCTAGCAATTTCGGCAAACCAAGAGTCCAAAGATCAAACACATCATCTCTATACCTCCACCAAAGCATAGGCTTGCTTGCACCTCCAAGTTTAGCCTTCTCATCAATTAATCCCATTGCCAAATCGGCGTAACTACAGGCATTTTTAGGGCCCATGGCAGTGCCATGTTTCTGAATAAAATTTTGATCTGCAAATTGACAATTATTGATTTGAAGACAAATCTCAACGGCTTCGACTATACAATCCGTAGATGGAAATTTATCTTTCCTAGAATCAAGCGCCTTTCTAACAGCTGAGATTCCTAGGTTATTATCAATGTTGGGAAACATAGCCACAACATCCCAAGATACAAGCAAACTACCAGGGGTAGGGGGCCTTTCTCAGCATTTAAAGCCTGAATTTTGTTAATTAGATCACTTGTGTCTTTAACGAATGATGGAAGGTTCTGTGCTAAAGGCTTGAGATAAAACTCGGTGAAGGCAGAAAGTCTTTCGATTGACGTTCCACAGCAGGATGTAATTAATCGGAGTGGATTGCCCTCTTTATGTGTTTTCTCACTAAACATTTTTATCTTGGTTTACCTTGCATCATATTTTGATCCGATGGCTCTGTTGTCCGGCATACCGGTTTCTTTATACAACACTTGGCACAAACTAGTTCGCTACAAGCACCACGGTTATTTCTTGGTCCGCTGCACCAAACGAGGCGCATTCCTAAAGGTCTAAAGCTACCTTTTAAACTGCAACTTGACAAAGATAATGGGAGCTTACAAGAGTCCTGTAGACAGCATTCACTCAGCGCTTCTCTCAATATTTTAAAGGACATTTCTACTGCGGTTTGGTCGAAGACCAAAATTCTACAGAGGCAATTACATTTTGAACGTGAACGTCTTTTCAACAACAACGAGGAAACTGCCGCCAAGACTATTTGGAGAAGAATTAAAAGACAAATGGAAAAGGTAGAGATTGATTTGAAGAGGAGGCGCGACAGAAGTTTCGGCAGGCCACTCC
>OX419343.1:14933589-14935627 GCA_948470475.1 Galaxea fascicularis | reverse complement strand
ACGTACGATAGTTTGTTGTTAGGCTTCATGTATGGCTCGTAGCTTCCGTTTGTGAGGTCGTTCAATTTAGCCACCCCTAAAGAAATTGAAAAAACCAAGAAAGAAGTCAGCAATGTATTTAAGTCAAATGGTCTAAAAATCACAATCGATGCTAACAAAAAAATCGTCCACTTTCTTGACGTAACCTTCGACCTCACAAACGGAAGCTACGAGCCATACATGAAGCCTAACAACAAACTATCGTACGTCCACCGGCAAAGCAACCACCCCCCAGCATTACTGAAAAACATACCACTCAACATCAACAAAAGACTAACTAACATTTCATCCAGCAAAGAAGTCTTCGACGAATCAATTGCCCCTTACCAACAAGCACTCAAAGAAAGTGGATATGATCACAAACTAACATACAATCCAGATCCCGCTCCGAGAAACAAAAGAAAGAGAAAAAGGGACATTACATGGTACAATCCTCCTTTCGATTCAAACGTTAAAACCAACCTTGGTAGAAAGTTCCTACATATCGTCGAAAAATGCTTCCAGAAAAGCCATCCACTCTACAAGATTTTCAACAGACACACACTCAAGCTAAGCTACTCATGTATGCCAAACATGAAATCCATCATATCGTCACACAACAAACACGTTCTTTCAAATACAAATGCACAAACACCGCAACCTGACACCTGCAATTGTAGAAAAAAGCCTGATTGCCCACTCGAAGGAAAATGTCTCCAAACTAACGTAATCTATCAAGCCACAGTCACCACCGAGACAACAACTGAAACCTACGTTGGACTAGCTACAAACTTTAAGGAACGCTACGGGAATCACAAAACATCCTTCCGACATTCGAAAAGAAGGAATGAGACAGAGCTTTCCAAACACGTTTGGAACTTACAAGACGCTAAGAAACCGTTTCAGATTAAATGGAAAATTCTTAAGAAATGTAAACCATACAGCAACATTAGCAAGAAATGTAGTCTTTGTCTGAATGAAAAGTTCATAATCATATGTAAAAAAGAACTGTGTAGCCTTAACAGAAGAAACGAATTAGCAAGTTCATGCCCCCACAGAAACCGATATGTACTCCGGAACTTTAGAGTAACGTAATTTTAAAATAACGACATATAATCCTTCTTATATCTAGAAACTCTTTGTATGTTACGCATTTACTATAGCAACCATTCAAATTTTCGTATTTAACTGCCAGCTTCCCAATTCCAACAGTTCAGTCGTTAAAATTGCCTGATGAGTGTGGTCCTTGTACCATACGAAACAGTTCTGTAGCAATAAAACGATGATTACTCGTGAAACCTGAACTTCTGTGAAGTAATATATATATATATATAACTGGATTTGTCAAAACGTGCCTGCAGAAATTGTGAAAACAAGCAAATTCCGCTGCCGTCACAAAGCACAAAGTCAACCCTTCCCCCACCCCTGTGTTTTGACCAAACAACTGCCAATCACCCACCCACTGCACACTGTGGGTTCACTCTAATTGGTAATCAAAAGCAAACTATCATTCAAGCCTACACTAGACCAGGCAAAACTGCCAAGGCATCCTACACTGTAAAGAGCCACTCAATGGAGCTAGAAACTCTAACTGCAGTCAAAGTCTCAAAGCAGGAACCCCCCCCCCCTGCCCTGTGCTTTTGACAGAAAACTGAGACTCACCCACCCACTGTTAGAACTATCCCTAGGCTGTTTGGCAAAGCAGGCCTTGACGGCAAGCCCCCTCCATTTTGGCCGGCCAGAGTGGCTTGAACACGGGCCGGGCCCGTGTTCAAGCCAAAACTTCAGGGCTACCTTTTTGCAAAATCGCTCAGATATCAAGGGCCGAACGCCTGAAATGCAGTCAAAAACCAGCTCATGACACTTGATCTTCTCATCCTGGTTCCCAGAATGCCATTCCGGAGAGAAACGCGCAGATATCTAACTGGATTTGTCAAAACGTGCCTGCAGAAATTGTGAAAACAAGCAAATTCCGCTGCCGTCACAAAGCACAAAGTCAACCCTTCCCCCACCCCTGTGT
>OX419343.1:14916089-14921089 GCA_948470475.1 Galaxea fascicularis | reverse complement strand
CTTGAGTCCTGGAGATGTAGATGAACCCTCCTACTGTAGGGGAGAAAACATATATAGGAACGATAAGGTGCGGAACAGACTCAAAACACAAAAGTCCAAACAGTCAGAACCAATTCCAACTTGTGTAATAAAAGTAAAGTGGTATTATTAAATCCGAGATTTTATAAGGTGGTTCATATGTCTACTTATCAATTAAAAACGCCGGTTTAATTAGGGTTAGGAGACAAAGGAAACTGAGAATAAACCTATATGACTTAATTAAGGTCGCGGGGGATGCATGGCCAAAATATATTCATAATTAAGGCAAAAATATTCGTAGGGGTGCTATTTTTAAAAACTTTATATCATAAACATTTAAAATACGATTCCACTAGAACTTAACAGAGATATTGGGGAATAATTAAGAGGCTCTGCAAGAGCGGTCCTATCGATCTGGCTTGAAGAAATAGATTTCGCTCACTTCTTGTATTGTTGAATATGGCTTTAACTCTCAAGAAAGACAAAAAATATACTCACTTCCTTTTTGTGTTACAAATGAAGTAAAATTATCCATGTTTCAATATAAAATAGTCCATAATATTCTGTATACAAATAAAATTCTCCATAAGATGAAAAAGAAACAGCAACCAGATTGTCCTTATTGCCATGGCATTGATCAAACGCCACTCCATTTATTTGTGGAAGGCTCAATTGCAAAATCTTTCTGGAATAAATTTACAAATTGGTACAACGCTACATGTGGAGGAGACATTGCTTTGGAGCAAAACAAAATTATATATGGTGTTTTAAGAGACGCATCGCCTTGTTTAACTCTGAATCACTTAATCATAATCGGAAAATATTTTCTTTACATTAACGGAGTACATGATGAAAAACGGCCCCAGTTCACAGATTTTGTAACCCTCGTTGGCGAAAAAATTGAATTAGAAAAATATATTGCGATTACGACAAACAAACTACCATCTTTCACTAAAAAATGGTCCAATTTTCTAGGTAATTAATCATTAATTATATCAATTTGTAAGTAATTATATCGTAGTCTTAGTGTTGTATTGTAAGCAGTTTCGTATTTCTGCAAGTCTTTTTTTTTAGTATCATATTGTACAGTAGTGCATGTATAAGTAGTATAATTAGCTTAAAGGTTGGTGTAATATTAGTAGTGTAAGTAGTGTAAGTGTTGGAATTGTAAATAAAGTTGGATTTTAAAAAAAAAATGTTGCAAGACATTCTTGTACTTATACTAAAGCTACAGTCCTTTCGATCAGATCTTTTTAATTTTTCATGTTTTTTCATGGGAATTTTTGGCTCATCCGAGTAAAGGCCCGTGACGGCCATTACCAACACCTTTTCAAGAACTAACAATCTCTGCGCAAAACAAACACCACGATTACTTAAAACATGTCTTCGTGATGTACCAAACTGACTTTTGTGACATTCAACTCGAATTGAGCCATCGGTGGTACATCAACGACTCCCAGTATCGCACGGCACGATGAAACACGCCAAAAGGGATCAAAAAGTGAGGCGTTCTGTTTAACTTAAACCAACGCAGCCTAAAAGTACATAGACTAGAAAATGTAACTACGGGACTGGAAACCTTGCGGCATCTCCTTGGTGAAATATTTATACGCCTGTGAATTTGACGAAATTTCGATCATCTCCATGTTGTTTCTCCATTTCGAAAGACTCGTTAGCATGAAGTGTTGCATCATCCTCTCTCACAGAGATAACTAAAAGCGCCATTTTACATGCATCATAGTTCAAGCAAAGAAAAATATCAGTTTTAGACTCGCCATGAGCATAACTAATCTTACATCCATTTGTACAGAATCGAACAAAGAAGAAGATTGACAACTGCTCTGTTTATTTGAGATTATCACAGTATGTACACCTCACCAGCATTCAACATTTTTCATGGTTGCCTTAGTTTGCTTTCCTCTTCAGTTAATTACTTTTGAGAACAGCTGAGGTGGTATTATCTTGTTATCATTTGTTATTCGAATACTTTAAAGTCTCTTTACCAAAACATCGTTCAGGACCACTTCGAACTACACACTTTGTGAATTATTGAACTTTGACGACACTAAATAAACTAACATTATCACTAGCTTGACAGTTTCCCGGACTTACTTGTCAATGGATTTTACATTGTTAGTGAAAAACATGTACATATAATAAATATATATGGCTACGCCCGGTTCACTTTTATTAGCCCCGCCATATAATGTATGAACAGGTTAACCTTATTTAAATTTTCGAAATTTAAGGTGGCTCTGAACTCCATGTACGGAATTTATTGAAACTTTGCGAAAAGTTGCATCTCATCCTGCTTATCAAAATTCTATAATAAGAAAAAAATTCACCATGCCGTTTTTGAAATATAATCGCTTAAAGCTGAAATTAAGGGTGTTTTTAGCAGGTCATAGAGTTGCTATGGTAACCTATAGTGTCACAAAAATAATACCGACGTATTCACCAATGATTGGGCAGTTTTTTGATACCATGATTATAACATCAGCTGATAAAGAGTGGCATTAATGACCCATCAAAATCTACGTCTTGGAAAGTGCTGGAAACTGTTTTGAGCCACCTTAAGGAGTGTTTTCGTGAGTTTAGGCTCACAAAGATTTTACAATAATTCGGAATGAGTTCTTATAATAAGTATTAAATAATGCCAAATTGGGGCATTTTCAACGCCCCACTGCTCTTTAATGAGTACGGGCACCATTTATTATTTCCAAATTGAAGTTCTCAAATGATAAATTTTCAGTGAACGAAGTTTGAACAAAAATCTATTGCCAGTTTTATTTCAGAGGAATTACCTTAAACATGAAAAATTTAAAAGATCTGATCGAAAGGATTGTGGTTTTAGTATAGGTACATGAATGTCTTGCAACACACAAGAAATGAGCGAAATCCATTTTTCAAGCCAGATCGATCAGACCGCTTTTACAGAGACAGCCTCTTAAAGTTCTACAAAACTACAAAACGTTATCTGAATTGATGCACGACGTTAACACTGCCTGTGCCCCTATTAACATATGTAATCTATTTACGAAAACGTCCAGAGTCCATTCGTACAACACACGTTCTTCTACTTCAGATAATTTTTACATAAAAGCTTCAAGACTTGAAATTCAAAAAAACGCCTTTTCAAGAATTGGTGCTAAATTATGGAATGAGATACCAAGCTCCCTGAGAGGACTACCAAAGAAATTATTCAAACTCAGAATTAAAAACAAACTCTTAAATGTTCTTGAAGACGAACATTCCTACATTGAGGTTGGTAGGATCATCTCTAAAGTAAATTAAAATACCAGTAGTAGTAAAAAAAAATCAATTGAATTAAATTACATGCTTTTCCCATTTTCCTTTTCCTTTTCTTTTTCTTTCTTTTTCTTTTTTTCCTATTTCTCTTAATTTTAATAATAATAGTAATTTTAATTATTATTAATATTACTATTATTGTAACTATTGGTAGACTGGCCCGCCTAGACTAGCATAGCTATCCGCGGGCCAGCCCGACTGTAATATGTATTTTTAATTAATAATAAAAATGATGATGATGATGATGGTTCTCAAGGATTGTTTTTTTATTCAATGCATCGCACCTTGCGGCAATGCTGTAAGCCGCTTAAGTTACGTTTTTGCAAAACGTGGTTTGGTGTCCAAGTTTTCTCCTCAAGAGGAACACAAAGAAAGTTGATTTTACCACTCAATGATCAGTCAAAACCTCTTTTGTGTCATATCTCACTCCGATTTTTTTATTTGAAGTTTCACTCAAAGTTATAAGGCGTTTAAAGGCGCAAAATTTAGCATTCTAGAATTTGAAGCCTTCAATCCTCCCATCTAAAACTTACTTAAAAATTTGGCATCAGATATGACAATCCACAGTCAACTTAGTTAACCTCCCTGCCGTGTCAACTCATGAAATTCTGTATCCGCGCTGAATTCTTGGTTTTGATTGAATACTTGAAAAGTACAAGACGTTCGTGCGACACGATTTCAATCCCTTGCGATTTTCCGGGCAGAAACAAAATATTTTAAGGGAATTTTTTGCAAATGTTTCGCGTCGGTGTTAGCCGCCGAACTTCGTGCATGTTCTTTAATTACATAAATGCATACTAATGCATTATCCTGTCCCCCGCGACCTTAACTCTTAAAGGACCAAGTGTTGCTTATTTTCTCACTTGTAATTTGGCGAGACAAACTTTGCCTCACTTTGTTTGTCCTTATATACAGTATCCATTACAATATTAGCGGTTTCGAGACACTTTGGGCTCAGACTTGGGCATCACGTGACCTAGATCAACAGTTCGTGTTTTGATGAGTTCAAATCGGCTCGGTTTCTTGCTTTATGAGTGTGTTTTCGAGCCATTTTCCTCTGCAGAAGCCCACAAGTCGGCATCATTAAGCTGGAATGTGTGTAGAGGCAAGCCTCTGAAAGAAAACAGAGGTGAGAGGTGGTTTCATGTAGACTGGGACGCCAAAGATGTTTGTATCAAGTTTGGCGGGTTCACGAGTGAAGTTGTCTCTCTAGCCCATCTGTGGATGGCTTCCAGGACCTACCAAGACTATTTGGCCAAGTTTTGACTTGGAAAATTTTCAACCGACGCGATATTTTGCTGGTAGGACTGGGTGGCCCGACACTTGTAATAATTCTTTGAAATGGAGATGGTAAGAGTTCCCTTTTCGAGTTATGGCGGAATTACCCAGAATTCTTTTCGGGCATGAACGAAGCAACGGTTGTATTCTCGACACTGGCTTTCATCAAATGGAGCAACAAGGGCCGGCAAATAAAGTGAGAGGGAATTTTCCAGCTAAATACCAAGATCTGGCCTTGAGGTGTGTTGTTAACGCAAACTTTTGATTTTTTGAGCAAGTTTTTATCTTAAAGGATTGACACTTTTTTGGTGTGCCTCTTGGAGCAAAATGCTGGATTTTTGGGATTTGTTGCCATAAGAACGGTTCACTGCAGTGGACACCGGGAATCATTGTGG
>OX419343.1:14906089-14908589 GCA_948470475.1 Galaxea fascicularis | reverse complement strand
AGAGAATCACCTGTGTCAGTGAAATCCTGTGAGATGGCCACAAGCACGTTCCTTATCATTCTGTTGGTCGTGCTCTTCTGCTCTCAAATAACAGGTCAATCTTTAGTCAGCAAAGTCTGTAACGTTTAGTCGCTACAGAGAGAACATACAGCTAGATAATTTGGTGACGTTACATTGCTTTTGCTAAAAATGCCTGTAGAGATCAAAAAATGTAATACATTATCGTTACGCGAGGTATAAGATTGCAAAACACGCTTTGTTAGCGCTGAGACTACCAAGCCATAGCTTGGTAAAAGCTAGTTACTGTTATAGCTACGTAAATTAGTATTAACATTATATCAAGGCAACCGCCTAGTATTCTTTGGGAAGACTAAAGATTGTGACCGAATAAAAAATCCACCCTTGTCTTTGACAGAATCTACTCATAAAGGCCAAGGGCGTCAAAGCAACTCAAAGGCTACCGAATCCAAGCATGAGCACCAAACCTTCAGGATCAAGAAGGAACCAATCAAAGAGAGAAATCCATATCGAAAACATTTGGCGTATCACGAAGCAAGTAGTGCCATGATAAAGACGAAGTTAAAAGATCAACTCGGAAGAATACCTTGGAGTAATTATCCGTCAGTGGCATCATATGCCCGTGGAAATGGAGGGCTGTCGCAACAGAGACTACTTTCAATCATGAACCAGTTGACCAATGATATCCGGGTGAATGGTAGAAGGGTTACCCCACTGCAGGCTCAAATAGTCCAACAAGCATCTAATGGGGATATAAACCCTTCATCATCCTTGAACGACATGCAGAGTGATATCGTAAACAATGTTGAGGACTCTATGCAGACTAATATGCATGACGATATGCATAACAATCAGCCAAATGGCATGCAGGATGACACGGATGAGAGTGAAATAAAACCAATTCAGATGCCGATGAATAAGGGAAGAAGTGGTGAGCAGTCAATGCAGCCCAACACGTTGGAGCGACTGATGTTCGGCGGCCTTTCCCAAATTGTGGGTGGAACTGGAGAACACACTAAGGGTAACTCTGATTTCGGAGGAGGAATGAGCAATGTTCCTGGATTGTCATTCGGTGGCGGAAGCGACTCTGGAGTCATCAATCTTATGGAGAGTGAAAACGGACTTAAGCCTATGACTGGAATGAATAGAATGCAGGGCATGTCCATGATGAATGGTATGGGCATGGTAAATACAATGGGAGGAATGAGAGGAAAAATGTTGGGAGGTGGGCCATTTTTCTCTAGAAGGGCAGAAACAGTTTCACAAAAACAGAACGAAGGATCCAAACAAAAGGGGGACAAGAGTCATAGAGTTAATCATGCCAAGAAAGTACATCTCACTCAAAGTGCAAAGGCAAGCATCATACGGCTGCTACCTCACGGAATACTCTCACCTACTAAAAAAAGCCTCAAATCTAAGTTACATCGGCATAACTAACTCCAAGTAGAATTATGGCGCAGCGTTTACATGATCATTAAATTAATTTTAAAGTGGTTTTTGAATAAAAACTTAATAATCTAACTTTCTTATTGCTCTATCATTTTGTTACTTGGCATGACACTTTACACAGCCTATTTCATCGTTAAGCCGTTGCTCCTGTGATCCACCTGCTGCGCTTGATTGCCCATTCCCAAATCTCTTTGGCTAAGGTATCTAACTCTATACATTTGAAGCCCCCCCCCCCCCCCCCCTTATAATGTTTATAAAAGCAACTGCAGTAGCTCTATCTTGAATTTTTTGCTGGTTTCGGGTGAAAACTACACAGAAATGCTTCTTTAAGACACATTTACTCATGCCCAAACATTCCTTAAAATTTAAGAGAAAGATTTCAATTGATTTTGTTGCGGGAAGAGTTATCCACAGAATATTTTTGGGCATGACATCATGATGACATGCGAGAATTTGAAAAATAAATGTGAGTGATGTATATGAACTGCGGAACTGGAATCAAATGAAGACTGATCCTCGCAGTTGTGAAACCCAATAATATGCAATTGTGTAAAGAGGCTGAAAAATTTCAAGACTTCAACGGGGTTTGAACCGCATGACTTCGCGATACCAGTGCGACGCTCTAACCTGGGGAGCAGGGGAGCAGGGTTGGCGCAGTAGTGGTGAGAGCGCTCGCCTTCCACCAATGTGTCCCGGGTTCGATTCCCGCACTCGGTGTCATAAGTGGGCTGAGTTTCTTGATTCTCTACTCTGCTCCGAGTGGTTTTTTTCCGGGTACTCCGGTTTTCCCCTCTCCTCAAAAACCAACATTTGATTTGATTTAGAGTTTATTTGATTTTGAGGGCCACAGAGTCATCAGTGTCTTAGGACTACTGTTAAGTGTTTCACCCTCTTTCAATAAAACCTATTATTATTATTATTATTATTATTATTATTATTATTATTATCTTTGTTTAACATCATGTTCTGGCTGTTGTCATTGCCGTGATTTCTTCCATTAGGCGAGTCACAGCAAATGACCAAAGGCTAACGG
>OX419343.1:14863589-14876089 GCA_948470475.1 Galaxea fascicularis | reverse complement strand
GTTTTCGTGTTTTGTTCCAATTCTAATAAGAAAATCAAAACAAAACTGACTTTAAAGATGAGAAAACTTAAGATGTTGCTATAAAGCGAGGTAAGTCACACAGTTTCAATTTCGCCAAATCAGTTTTCATAATTGCGAAGTACTTCGGTGGGTTGACTCCGCCTCTCTCAACTGATCTTAGCAAAACTAAATATTGAGTGAAAGCAAATCGGTAACATAGAAACCTGCTAACTACGAATTTTTTTTATGTTTGTTCTATCCATTTCCAGACGCGTCGAAAAAGGTAAAAACTGACAGAAGAAGTTGCAGTATTTTATCGATTCAGTTAAACGCTTAGTGAAATTACGTAAATGCTTTTTGACACATCGGCTCCAAAACCCGTTCTCGTAAGATGACATTTGAAGAGGGTCGTTGCAAAATACCTGCAATGGATCAGAAAGAAATTAGGTCGTGCATTACTAGACAGAGAAAATCAGCGAACCTTTCGCTTAAGCTCAACAGGATGTTATATTTTCTTCTTTACCTTTGTATTCTAAGACCGTAACTGAGGCTTTTTATTGTTATAGATAATTTAATTTATTTACCTAGATTCAAACTATGTCAATGATTTCTCTTTTCTTACAGCTGGCACAGACGTTATCAAATAAATGATTATATTTTGTTAAAAAATGACAGCCAAAAGAACGACGATCCTTCCTGTTTTACTGCTGTGGGTCATTCTAGGATCATCCATGATCACAGCAGGTACGTGACAGATGCTCGTTTGAAACGCCGGTGACCGACGATTTTGTAACGTCCTGATTTATCACATTAGCTCCACTTTTTTTCCTTTGCAGATCAGAAAGATAATTCTAATACCACGGTTGCACGTCAGTTCATAATTCCACCAAGGACCCACCAACTGTCATTATCAGACAGAGTAGCCGGTAATAACCCTTCTCCGTTAGCCTTTAACGGTATCCCACGGGTAAATAACGAGGTCCGCAATGCACAACAAGTTGAAGACCAGATTGATCAACTAAACCAGCTCAGTCAACAGCTTCGCGCATTACCCCAGACTCTAGCGATTGAGGAAACAGCCAAAGGACAGCGGATCCCCCTTTCCAGCCGATATGCTCAACAGGCAAGCAGAATGACACCCCCTTGGACAAGCTTGGCGCGACCGTTAGCAGTAGATGCGGGCTATCTAAGAAATATAGCTAGGAATCCATTGACGGGACCTAATGGCTTAACAAACGACGTTCTTTCGGACTTGATGTTTGGAAATCTTAAAAGTTTGGCGTATTCAGGTGGAATAACTAATCTTAACAATCCAGTGGAAGATAGTGCCCTTTCTCCTCAGATAATTGGAAATTCTGCGTTAACTGAATCACCAGGGAAACCAGATCTGGGACTTTCTCTCCCACCGAATGAGAACATGGATTTTAACGATCTGCCCAGTAATGATCTAGACAGTCTAAAAGGTATATCTGACCTACGATCAAGACATCACAGTAAAGGCAAGCGGAAGAAAAAAGGCGGCAAATCGGATGTTATAACAAAACTATTGTTGACATTACTGGTGGACAAATTAAAAGATATATATGAAATGGACAAATTAAATCGCACACAAACCAATCCCGACAATTTGGATACGTCGACAATAGGAAAGATTGAAAACACTCTGAAAGAGCGTAGTCAGCCTACTAGTAACAAAAGCCATCACGAGGACGATGAAAAACAAACCAGATTAATGTCAAGATTTGACACTAATCTGTCGTTCCCGTTAACCATTTCTGATAAGTTAGGTTCACGAGTGTCGCTTGTGGATTCACACAGAAACACCGACAGTTCATCAATAGACGTTGACACAAAGAACATTGAGAACATAATTAAAGGAATTGAAAATAGCAAAACTACGGAAAAAGAAAACAACAGCCGACAAATTAAAGGCAATAACAACGATCCGGCAAACAGCCCAGAAGAGATTTCCAAAAAGATGACCAAAGCATTAAACAACGACAACCCGTCTCCTCTTATCAAGGAATCAGGATCTGAGTTCCATCGAGTAAAACTGGAACCAACAACTGAGGGTGAATTAGGAAAGAGTGGAACTATACCAAGCATCTCAGACTATCACCCTGTCATAGATGCCGCGAAAACGACAGATCCTCCTGCAGGGATATTTGATGTTCATACAGACAAAGCCACAGTATCAGCCTTGCCTACCTTTTCCATTTCATCTATTCTGAACGAAGAAATCCCTGGAAATATTAAAGGAAGTGGCCGAATTCTAAACGAGGACGCGTTAAAGGACTTAAATTCTGAGTCTATTTCCGGTTTCACAAGTTCTCCCGAGTCAAAACCTTTGGAAAACGCTTTCGTTAACGATGAAAGGAAAGCTACGACGTCGGTAAGCAATGGTGCACCCGAACCTGTTAGCTATCTTGAAGCTTCCAGAGTTCTCGGAGCTGTGTTCAACAAGGTGAGGGATCCCCTGGCAAGGAAAAGCGTTGAGGTTGCTATCAAAGCCATGTTGAAGTTGATGAAGTCGGACAGCGCCTATTCTAAAAAGCATACCGTACCGTCAGTGAATAACTCATGGATACTTCGACAAAAGGTGGGACGGTTAATGAAAACCGTGAGGCAGCTTTCAGAAGCGGTCAACGAAGAGGCTAAAGAAACTTCAAATATGAAGAATCACCATCGGCGATCCAAGAATAGGTTCTTAAAAAAAGTGGCCTTATATAGACACACAAACGACCACCGTAAGCCTCATCATAAACATCACCACCATATTAAGAGGACATACTCAGAGGATTAGTTTTGTGACATACACTGGAATCCCCGCCTTGGGACCAATCATCAAGTTCCCACACACGCGAGAAATGGGCTCAAGAGAGTTGAAAGACAAAGTATCTTAATGGGTCGGTTGTTTTGCCTTTCACGAGACGAGATGGCTGTGATAGTTATTTAAAGTCACAAAGTTTCAGCTACATGTAGTAAACCAAAAGGTTGCACTATATATGTAATCGATATTTAAAATAAGGACTTCTCTGAACCTAAAATGCCCTTACAAGTGCACGCAGATTGATCATTATTGAAAAAAGGTGCTAGAGGGCGAGGAAATTAGAGTAATAATATGTTGCCGGAACATGTATCAGACTAAGAACAATAGAAGCTACTCAGTCTATTGCTAAAAGAGAGCGACGGTTGGTGAAGAAACAAAAGGACATCTTCCTTATAAAGCCCCACAAACGGCTGAAGCATCTTTTTTTTTTCCATATGTTTTGATCCTCCTCCTCTCTCTCTCTCTCTCTCTCTCTCCCTCTCTCTTTCTCACAATGTGGGAAACTCTCTTTTCTTTTTCTTCGGCGAAATTAATTGTAAATAGGCTGTAATGGTTAGCTTTGTTGTCATTATTATTATTATTATTATTATTATTATTATTATTATTATTATTATTATTATTATTATTATAGTATGGAGGTTAATCCTCTTGTGAGCTCAACTTTAAGTCTGTCCACCGAAGGAGGATACAGGTCTTGAGGGGTTTCCACTTGCAGGAGGTCGTATAATAGGCCATATTCGTATTCTCGCTATGTGAAAAGATTCCCCCTTTAGAGCCTTTACTTCATGCTAGATCCAGTTCAATACCGAGAATACGAATATGGCCTATTGAAAACGTTCCGTGGAAAACGAGACTGTACATTGATGTCTTCAGAGGTCTCTGCAAGCGAAGGTACGGTTCATCAGTATTCTAAAGCATTTTTGAGCACGCGCAGCAATATCACTCGGTATTTTGTGTATCTGTATGTACATTGTAAATCAAAGAGCATTTTGTAAGTAAAATTCAAAACACTTGATGTCTAAGCTGTGAGCTTTAACTTCCAAAGTATTTACATCCTACAGTTCATACCAAAGTTACCGGTCGTATTCATAAGACAAAACAAACTGGACTTTTCCATCACTGTGCCGGCTTCCAAACACGAGCGCCGGAACCCACGAATTGATGAGCTCCGTAGGTCTCGTCATTAAGAGTGAAAAGCAAGGAGGTAACGGTTAGAAACAGAACAACAATAAGCTTCGGGTTCGATGTTCCATAAAGAGTGTCATCAAAAGATAAAAAAGGCTCCCGTTGGTCCAGTTCACTGCAATGCCATATATGTCTGTTTACAGAAAATAAACGTATTAGCAACCAAAACTGCCTCGTTGCAGAGCAAGTATGATGGTGTTTTTAACCCTCATGCCTTGATGTCGTCCTTTCTATGTAAGATCATCTATTCTTCAGCTGAAAAGCTGAACGTAATCGGTCGATTGATTTCCAGATCCTGCCGACGTAATCAAATGCTCAAACAACTGAGCCGTTAAGTATTTGATCAAGTTTAATGCTATAGTGATTAAAAAAAATTAACAGCTATAACAGTTCATTCTTACACATACTGATATTCGTGTGAACTTAAAAGACAGCCAATTGCGTGTCCATGGTTTTCGGATGAAAAATGTAGGCTCTATTCCTTTTCTGCTCAACTGGTTTAAGGTATTTTGGAATTTTGCTTTAGCGTAGTACAGGATCTTTGCAAAATTGAAGCTCATTTTTAAATGAAACGGTTTCATTACTATTAGGAATGAGATACGGTATTGAAAATAAAAGATTTAGCTACAAGCATGAGATTTTCTATTGGCGAAGTTTTCCTTGGAATTATTGTGACATTCTGAATCAGGATATATTATCGGTATACCACGCGTCAAATGATTACTGAAATTCAGTTCAGGGTACAAGGTATTTTAAAGAAGAATCTAAGGCAATGCCAACCGGCCTTAAACCAAAGACTTCTCTCTCTTTGTATTTTGACCTCTCTGCTAACATAATTCCATTTTAAAAATTTTAATAGCGGAGCTCCAGCGGCCCGAAGGGCCGCAAAGCGGAGCCCCATAGCTATAGAAACCCGTCAACTGCTTTTCTCATGGTAATCTTGGCTAGCGGTATTGCTCGTGGGCGCGACCGACGACGACGACGACGACGACGTCGCACAATAATTAATAATGTCCTAATAATAATAATAATAATCCAACATGGCGGCCATACTCCAGCTGGCCATCTAGTTTACAGCAGACATCTTTGATATTAGACATTTCAATTGGATCGCAGGCTCAAGCCAAGCCAAAACGAGGCTTAATTTTTCGTCCTGTAAGCGATATTCGCCGCCTACCTTGACTACTTTCTCAGTTCTTTTTTTGTTTAAACCGATGAGAATCAGCCTTTGGATGTTAAGAGGAACAAATTGGATTGCCTGACTTTGCTATTTTATAGTTTACGGATCTTCGAGAGAAAAGATCGTGTGGTTTCGCAGGGTTGTAATCATGCAGACGCTGTCTTTGATTGCTGACTTTTGCTGTGTAATAATGAACTGGACGGTTTTGCCGCTAAAAATCCTTAACCCTTTCTTGTCAGGCCGTTTAATGTACTTGTCCATATGGACCAGTACATTCTACAGATGCATGGTTACTCTTTAAGAATTGGAAAGTTGAAATGAGGCATTGATACTTTGAAATGGTTAGTGCTTTGAATTTTAACACCCCATAAATGCGCTACCATGGCCGATTTCCATTGAACATGACTGTTTGGTTCCCTACAAAACCCAAACTGTCCGAAGTGAACGCCCTCAGACAGCACCAAAATATACGATTTTTGTCTTTAAGTTTCCGATACAAAAACTCCTCCTGGTGCCCAAAAACGACATTTGCAGTAAAGTTCAGCTCCAGCACTTTAATTCTTTGCCACATTTTTCTGCTCACTTGTTTAGCACGCCGAGGAAAAGCTGTTGAAGAAGAGCTATCCCCACTCATCCGAAAGGTTCGTCGTCATGAGCGAAATGAATTCTGGGTAATTCCTTGATAACGGCGACATGGAAGTCCGCCAATTTCTGTTTCATAGGTTTTTTATAAGTGTTGAGCCACCCAGTCCTGCTGGCGAAATATTGTACTGATTGCATTATTTAGAAGTCAAAACAAGCCAAAACTGCCACGCTAGGTCCTGGAATCCATCCTCAGAAAGGCCAGAAAGACAACCTCACTCTTCAACCGTCATGACTCGGCGACACACTCGTGGCGGCTAAATCGCTGTGAAATTGTTTTTCACCTCTGGTTTCTTTCAGAGGATTGCCTCTACCCCCAAACCAGCTTGATGATGCCAGGCTAGGGGCTTCTGAAGTGGAAAATGACTCGAAAAAACACTTATAAGTCGCATACTTACCAAATTTCACGCCGAGTGCTCGCTTGAAAACAAGCAACAGCTAGCGTGACCAGCGTGACAAAAACAAGAGAGCCTTCAGTGCTCAAGATCAGCGAAAATCACCATGGTAACGCCAAATAAGGAATCGCCAGATCGTCTCGATCGCTGACACTCAGAAAATTTCAGAAATGGCTCAAGAAAACTTTGACAAGAAAGAGTTAACAAAATATTGAGGTCACGTGACCGGTGCTTCTGACACCACTAGAGGATAGCAGTGACTAAGATTAAGTGAAGGACAGGGCAAGAGTTGGGATTTAAGGGCCCCAGTTGATTTTCTGACCTTCAGGTTACGTTCTAGGGGCTTAGGGTAGGGCTAGACTCAGATTTGGGGCAAGAGCATGAACAAGCCACGTGGCTAACACTCCCAGCACACTTTGACGACATAGACCAGGCACGGTAGGTTATTTGGCTAGATTGACACCAATTCCGTTTTGATTGAGCCTGTAATCTTCAAAATATCTACTCCCGTTACCTCCAGTTGGTGCTTTGCCACAATCTTGACCTATTTGCTGCCTGTCCCAGATACCCTTTTTGTTCAACTCTTCGTCCTGTGCTCAGTATGACACAAAAACTTGCAGAGATACGTTTCTTCATGCGTTTTGCCTGTTTACAGCGTCCCCGAATTGAAACTGTGAAATTACTTACAGAAAGAGTGTTTTTATTAACAAAATATTGAGGTCACGTGACCGGTGCTTCTGACACCACTAGAGGATAGCAGTGACTAAGATTAAGTGAAGGACAGGGCAAGAGTTGGGATTTAAGGGCCCCAGTTGATTTTCTGACCTTCAGGTTACGTTCTAGGGGCTTAGGGTAGGGCTAGACTCAGATTTGGGGCAAGAGCATGAACAAGCCACGTGGCTAACACTCCCAGCACACTTTGACGACATAGACCAGGCACGGTAGGTTATTTGGCTAGATTGACACCAATTCCGTTTTGATTGAGCCTGTAATCTTCAAAATATCTACTCCCGTTACCTCCAGTTGGTGCTTTGCCACAATCTTGACCTATTTGCTGCCTGTCCCAGATACCCTTTTTGTTCAACTCTTCGTCCTGTGCTCAGTATGACACAAAAACTTGCAGAGATACGTTTCTTCATGCGTTTTGCCTGTTTACAGCGTCCCCGAATTGAAACTGTGAAATTACTTACAGAAAGAGTGTTTTTATTAACAAAATATTGAGGTCACGTGACCGGTGCTTCTGACACCACTAGAGGATAGCAGTGACTAAGATTAAGTGAAGGACAGGGCAAGAGTTGGGATTTAAGGGCCCCAGTTGATTTTCTGACCTTCAGGTTACGTTCTAGGGGCTTAGGGTAGGGCTAGACTCAGATTTGGGGCAAGAGCATGAACAAGCCACGTGGCTAACACTCCCAGCACACTTTGACGACATAGACCAGGCACGGTAGGTTATTTGGCTAGATTGACACCAATTCCGTTTTGATTGAGCCTGTAATCTTCAAAATATCTACTCCCGTTACCTCCAGTTGGTGCTTTGCCACAATCTTGACCTATTTGCTGCCTGTCCCAGATACCCTTTTTGTTCAACTCTTCGTCCTGTGCTCAGTATGACACAAAAACTTGCAGAGATACGTTTCTTCATGCGTTTTGCCTGTTTACAGCGTCCCCGAATTGAAACTGTGAAATTACTTACAGAAAGAGTGTTTTTATTAACAAAATATTGAGGTCACGTGACCGGTGCTTCTGACACCACTAGAGGATAGCAGTGACTAAGATTAAGTGAAGGACAGGGCAAGAGTTGGGATTTAAGGGCCCCAGTTGATTTTCTGACCTTCAGGTTACGTTCTAGGGGCTTAGGGTAGGGCTAGACTCAGATTTGGGGCAAGAGCATGAACAAGCCACGTGGCTAACACTCCCAGCACACTTTGACGACATAGACCAGGCACGGTAGGTTATTTGGCTAGATTGACACCAATTCCGTTTTGATTGAGCCTGTAATCTTCAAAATATCTACTCCCGTTACCTCCAGTTGGTGCTTTGCCACAATCTTGACCTATTTGCTGCCTGTCCCAGATACCCTTTTTGTTCAACTCTTCGTCCTGTGCTCAGTATGACACAAAAACTTGCAGAGATACGTTTCTTCATGCGTTTTGCCTGTTTACAGCGTCCCCGAATTGAAACTGTGAAATTACTTACAGAAAGAGTGTTTTTATTAACAAAATATTGAGGTCACGTGACCGGTGCTTCTGACACCACTAGAGGATAGCAGTGACTAAGATTAAGTGAAGGACAGGGCAAGAGTTGGGATTTAAGGGCCCCAGTTGATTTTCTGACCTTCAGGTTACGTTCTAGGGGCTTAGGGTAGGGCTAGACTCAGATTTGGGGCAAGAGCATGAACAAGCCACGTGGCTAACACTCCCAGCACACTTTGACGACATAGACCAGGCACGGTAGGTTATTTGGCTAGATTGACACCAATTCCGTTTTGATTGAGCCTGTAATCTTCAAAATATCTACTCCCGTTACCTCCAGTTGGTGCTTTGCCACAATCTTGACCTATTTGCTGCCTGTCCCAGATACCCTTTTTGTTCAACTCTTCGTCCTGTGCTCAGTATGACACAAAAACTTGCAGAGATACGTTTCTTCATGCGTTTTGCCTGTTTACAGCGTCCCCGAATTGAAACTGTGAAATTACTTACAGAAAGAGTGTTTTTATTAACCCTTTCTTGTCAGGCCGTTTAATGTACTTGTCCATATGGACCAGTACATTCTACAGATGCATGGTTACTCTTTAAGAATTGGAAAGTTGAAATGAGGCATTGATACTTTGAAATGGTTAGTGCTTTGAATTTTAACACCCCATAAATGCGCTACCATGGCCGATTTCCATTGAACATGACTGTTTGGTTCCCTACAAAACCCAAACTGTCCGAAGTGAACGCCCTCAGACAGCACCAAAATATACGATTTTTGTCTTTAAGTTTCCGATACAAAAACTCCTCCTGGTGCCCAAAAACGACATTTGCAGTAAAGTTCAGCTCCAGCACTTTAATTCTTTGCCACATTTTTCTGCTCACTTGTTTAGCACGCCGAGGAAAAGCTGTTGAAGAAGAGCTATCCCCACTCATCCGAAAGGTTCGTCGTCATGAGCGAAATGAATTCTGGGTAATTCCTTGATAACGGCGACATGGAAGTCCGCCAATTTCTGTTTCATAGGTTTTTTATAAGTGTTGAGCCACCCAGTCCTGCTGGCGAAATATTGTACTGATTGCATTATTTAGAAGTCAAAACAAGCCAAAACTGCCACGCTAGGTCCTGGAATCCATCCTCAGAAAGGCCAGAAAGACAACCTCACTCTTCAACCGTCATGACTCGGCGACACACTCGTGGCGGCTAAATCGCTGTGAAATTGTTTTTCACCTCTGGTTTCTTTCAGAGGATTGCCTCTACCCCCAAACCAGCTTGATGATGCCAGGCTAGGGGCTTCTGAAGTGGAAAATGACTCGAAAAAACACTTATAAGTCGCATACTTACCAAATTTCACGCCGAGTGCTCGCTTGAAAACAAGCAACAGCTAGCGTGACCAGCGTGACAAAAACAAGAGAGCCTTCAGTGCTCAAGATCAGCGAAAATCACCAAGGTAACGCCAAATAAGGAATCGCCAGATCGTCTCGATCGCTGACACTCAGAACATTTCAGAAATGGCTCAAGAAAACTTTGACAAGAAAGAGTTAACAAAATATTGAGGTCACGTGACCGGTGCTTCTGACACCACTAGAGGATAGCAATGACTAAGATTAAGTGAAGGACAGGGCAAGAGTTGGGATTTAAGGGCCCCAGTTGATTTTCTGACCTTCAGGTTACGTTCTAGGGGCTTAGGGTAGGGCTAGACTCAGATTTGGGGCAAGAGCATGAACAAGCCACGTGGCTAACACTCCCAGCACACTTTGACGACATAGACCAGGCACGGTAGGTTATTTGGCTAGATTGACACCAATTCCGTTTTGATTGAGCCTGTAATCTTCAAAATATCTACTCCCGTTACCTCCAGTTGGTGCTTTGCCACAATCTTGACCTATTTGCTGCCTGTCCCAGATACCCTTTTTGTTCAACTCTTCGTCCTGTGCTCAGTATGACACAAAAACTTGCAGAGATACGTTTCTTCATGCGTTTTGCCTGTTTACAGCGTCCCCGAATTGAAACTGTGAAATTACTTACAGAAAGAGTGTTTTTATTAATTGAAGAAGCTTCCTTGGTGGACACGGGAAGTAACACAACGTGACGGTGAAAATCTTCAAGGCCCGCTTAGGATTTGTATCTGCTTGGCAAATGAATACTTTTGCAATGTGAAATGACGGCTTCTGATTTAGCTCTGTGTTGGGAGTGATAAATTTGTTGACTGGCAGGTTAGTACTCCTGTTGTGTCTTTTATATGACAAATGGTGACTTGTCTCTGTGACTACGAGTTATGTTTGTTACTTGTCTTAGTTTTCCAATTTCTACGAGGAACGCCGAAGAAACATTCGCCGGCATCGTTCTTTGTTTTCTTACCTTTTGTTGTTTTCATGCTGTTTTGACTAAAAAAATGCTCGTCTTTTTTCCAAATGCATATTTTCGATCCAATATTTCATTTTCGATCCTAAAACTCTTCGCTTTCCCTGCTGTCGCTCATTTTTTGGGCAAAGAATTGGTTGAAGAAAAGCCAAGCGAAGTCCGGACGGTTTATATACTCGGCTTCGCTTTGTTGACATTATTGGAAACTCGCAAAGAGTAATCGACAACTCATTGCCAAACGTAAATACGATTTTTAACAGCTGCAGCATTGGAAATGCCAGCGATATGTTGTCCCTCAAAAGCAATTCTCGTTGTTAGTTAAAAAATCGCAGATTTTCAAGGCTATTGCAGTAAGACGAACTCCTTTGTTCAATGTTTGCGGCTGAAAAATGTTTTTCAGAAATCCTGAGTCAGATGTTATTATTAACAGTGATGTCAAAAATAATACCACCCACGACTTGTAGTCAAGGTTTGTTGCTTGCAATATTTGTAATTGATCGAAGTCAAGAATAAAACCATTCTCAACATCACTAGATAATTGCAGTTGATCACCTGAGTTCAGTGATTCATCGCTAAAATAAGTAGTTACCCACAACGATCTTCACACGACCAAGGACGATCTAAAAACGACCCACAACGATCCCAAAACAAAAGAAACCAACCAACAAAAAAAATTCAGAAACTTAACTTTTGAAATTTTTTCAAAAATTGAAAAGCAAAGTGATTAGCAAACATAACGACTCACAACTACTCAGAATACCTTTGATAGTCTGATAACACATTCATAAGGTCTTCATAAGGTTGTCAAAACAGGACAAAATAAATAAGCAAATGCAGCTTTTCACGAGAAAGAATCTCCATTCAGAAACACATTTGTAAGTCCGATCGATGTCTCTTCGGTCGGCGCGCAATCGAATAAAGATATGTATAAGCTTTGTTCTCCGTAAATATCCATCTATACATTCGTGCCGCGACACGCTATACTTTCTTGTCGATTTCTGCGCTAGCAAAGCGAACTGGGATTGCAGTGTTATGACAATGACCATCAAGACGGCAGAGATCTCATGTATATCATGATCTACCACGAGTTCCATTGTACGTAATTGTTTCGCTTTACAAGCAGAGACCTCATGTATATACCACCACGAGTCCCCTGTACGTAATTGAATGGCACGTTGACGTTATTTAATAGTGCATTGAATAATTTTCAATCGAGCGCGCGGCACTTGGCAAAGGAGATGTGAAGTTTTTTATTTTTTTATTTAAGGTCGTGCTCGTCAAGTTTGTTTAAACCGTCATTTTAAGAGATATGCTGATCGGAACATTTTTTCCTAGTTTTGTACAGAGTATGTGCTCAGAATTTTTCTCTTAGTTCTGCGCAGAGTTTGTTTCATATTGCACTCATGCCGAGTGACGCGACGTTTCCCCTTCATTCATGACAGATGACCTTGTTTGTCACTCGATAAGCGATTGTACCATATCTTCTCTTTTCATGTAACTATACTTGACAAATAATGATTCACTTTGTTTTGAGATCGTCCTCGGTCGTTTGAAGATCGTTGTGGGATTGTTGTGGGTCGTTGTGGGTCGTTGTGGATCGTTGTGGATCGTTGTGGGTCGTTGTGGGTCGTTTTGGGTCGTTCCGGGTTTTAGTAACTACGCGCTAAAATACTATGTTCTATCAGTCTGTCGCAGTCACTTTTCTCAAGGAAAA
>OX419343.1:14851089-14861089 GCA_948470475.1 Galaxea fascicularis | reverse complement strand
TAGTGGCTTGTTCCTAGGATCTGGATGGTCTACCGACCATAAACGGTAAAAGGGAATATACTTTTGTCGTGACTATTATAAAGCAGTAAAAATTAGAGCCGATACAGGACTACTAACACAGCTCGTAACTATTACTTACGATAAGGTGCAATGAAAACCGATCGGTGAAATGTCTACCTAACGCAATAGAAATCAGATTTGAGTAGTTTACTACATTAGAGTTAAATTTCTGTTTTGACGAGTTCACTGAAACAACATACTTAGATTAAACAAACGTTAGTGGTCGATTAACCTCTTCAAACATAATTCTGGATACAGCCGCCACTCATAGCTTACAGCCTCTAGGGACGTTCGTAAAAGACCTCTGCGATTATTGTACTAACTGAAATCGAATTTTTACGTTATCATAACTTTAAGACATCAACACAACACAACATATTGTTTTCTTTGAATAAGACTGATTTGCTTTTGTTGATCTGCGTTCGTTCGTTATTACATTGCTTTCAAGAAAGCAGTCTGCTTGGAGCGCTGGATATATACACCTATGCCAGCGATGCGCAACTGATTAGGATGTGTAAACTGTCAGTATTCATTAATTTGTTTTCCTTGTTGTTTTTGCAGTAACTTGCCGTAATGAAGCTACTTGTTACCGTGTTTGTCTTGATTGAGAGTTATATCCTGCTTTCCACAGGTAATCATTACATTGAACTAGTGCACATATTTAGCTTCTACTTTCATTTGGTCTTCAAAGGTGCATGATGGATTGATTTACCGTTTACTCTTTCTTTTCTAGGTCATCCAAACCAAAAGGAAAGATTAGCAGGAACAAACAAAATGCCTAGCTCTTTGCAGGAAAACAACAGCAGCATATCGGCTACTTCAGAAAAGAAGAACGATCCTGGGAGTAAGAAAAACTTAACAACGATTAAATTTCCCAAGACACAGAAAGACAAAGAAAATAACGAATCTAGAGGTTATAGCATAGAAAGCCATATTACAAGATATAAAACAAATCACTCAAATAATACTCAGCATGGAAAGGAAGAGACCATGGTTTTTACCAAACTATTGTGCGAACTCCTCAACCTAGAGAAAGAGGAGGAATCTTGCAAAAATAAGAATCATTCAAAAAAAGCCATGATATGGCCAACAAAAATGTTACCGTGGCTAAAAAACGTTCTAATGAGCAAGTTGAATCGTGGAGAAAATCAAATGTCCTTACTAGACAACGTGGAAGATCCCACAGAGTCACCTTTTGAAAGCGAGTCGATGAATGGAATCAATGAAAACTGGGATGGAAATCCCTTCGTCTTGAGCGGAAATCATCGACACAGTCTAAGAATGGTTCCTTTATTACGAAAGTTGAAAGCGAAATTCCGCGGGAGAGGACAGCTTAATAGTGTCGGAAGCCTTAGCGAGGCGTTAAATGGTGAAGGACTAAATGGCTTTGGACCTATACCAACACAAGGTAATTCACGTCTTATGCGACAAATACTAAGGCAAGCTCTAGGAGGTTCGGACAGGAATGCGGTTTTAAATGAAATGAGGCAGGAGCTCCTTCTTGCAAGCAACCGCGGAGAAAATGAAGGTAACGAGGGATTTGCAGATTTAAGTGGGAGAAATAGTCTTACTCAGGTCAACAATGGTTTTCAGGGCTCTCCGATTATGTCAGAGCCCACTCAAGGTACTGGTGTTGGGCAGTTAGGTGGCATAAATATGTTGCAAGGAAACATGAGGTCAGCTCTGATGGAGCAGCCTATTCATGCGCAGATGTTAGACAACGGCGTTATAGCACCGCTGCCAAGACAACCTGTTAGTGTTTCACCGTTTAAAGGCTCACCCATTTTAGGTGGCTCACCCATTACCAGCTCTCCTGTCATTGGAAGCCCCGTCAGAATGTCTGCCTCGCCTGTCGATTTCCCAACTTCAAGAAGTTCTTTGTTTCAAGGTTCTTCTCCGGAAACAGCTTCTCGTGAAGGTTCCCTCCTTCAAAAAGCTGGCGGATTTGATCTTCCGGAGTCGCAGTCAATTTTATTTCGTCACTCAAACCCTACACAACGGATGTACACTGAAAATGTAGATGAGGCGCCCAATTTTGCAGCACGGGAAAATAACTTCATAGAGCAGAACGAACCTGAAGAAAGAATTTCATCGGCGCCCAAGACAATTGGTAATAACTTGGTAATGGAAGAAATAAGTGACAATACTGCCCGCGGAAGAAACAGTCCAGTGCAAAGCAACCCGGATTTAGAGCGCCTAATGAAGTTACGGTCGAGCTTTCGTTCCACAGGCAACCCTACTAGTTTACAATTGTCTCGCCTTGGACTAGCATCTGTTTTGTCAAAAGATATAGATTCTATAAACTTTGACGATTTAAACGATCAGCGTTCTCTGGCTTTTAGAAGGGGGAAAGTGCTCAAGGGAGCGAACAATTTAAATGTACATACTAATACCAAATCTACCTCGCAACAAAGTAAGGTTGCCGCCAACATCAAGGCGAAGCATGGGGCATGAACAATACTCGGCTGCAGATGGTGTTGATTTTCGCGGTCTTCACCGCGGTGACGATAAATATCAGAAGATTGCGTTTGAATTAAGTCAGAAACGTTCACGAGGAAGCTGGACAGAATAAGAAACCTTTTTACGCTACAAACTCGTAAACCTCAAAAGCTATTCTTGTAATTTGCTGCTGTGTGTATATTTGTATGTCCGGTTGTCTTTGAATGACATCCAGGCGAAATGGATTCATAAAACATTAATAATATCAATGCAAGACGGAGGATTGCGAGTGCCGAAGCTCTCACTTCCATAACGGGTGAACTTGATCAAACCAGAATCTCACCACATTATTTTTGTGTGTGAAAACGTTTGCTTCTACCGCTAAATTTACAGTTGACCCTGGTCATCATGTTGCATTGTCATCTTGTCTTACAAAATGGGACATCGAAGATGCAGCAACGCAGCAACTAGGACTCCAGTGAGCATCGTAATTGAGTGATTCTCAGCTGTTTCGTGCGAAGAACAAAAACGCCAGGAAATAGCTTTCTCCATGTAAGCCTACGTAAAATGTCATACTCGAAATAAGCCTGCGCCATGTTCCCCATTTTTGACTTCATAAGGACAATCATAAGGGCAATCTTTGTTTTTATGCGGGATATTGGTAGCCCAATACTAAACTGAAGATAGAAAGAGAATAAACGTGTGACCTCTATATTTTTTTAGCCTATACTTTATTGAAGGCATGCGAAATTCAAACACGATCAAATTTGACAGAAAGTCGTCCAGAAATTGCCATGAAAATGTGAAAACAGCGAAATACGAGCGGCTACATTTGGCCGTCTTACATGATCAATTATCGGGTTTTTTGTTTGATCTCTGATGATCCCACGTACAAATATTGGGTAAAAATGTGAAACCGGCTCATTTCTTGCTGGTTACAAGTACCCAGCACTTCCTGCACGCGTGGAATTAACTTCTGAATAGAGTGCAGAGGGTAGGCACGCTCAGGCTGTTTTGGCGTAGAGTCAGGCACTTCATAATGTTATTAGTGACTGAGCCGATGTTTGTCGACATTACTCAGTAGGATTTTTTGATTTTTTAATGGTTTTGTTTTTACTACTCTTTATTAATTATTTAACTTATGTTTACTACTATCATATCCGAAGCGAAATAAAGTTATGCATACGTGTATGTATGCATGTATATAGAGGGCACCTACCAGGTGTAAATTGGCAGTCGCGGTGAAGTGAGAATTCGAACTTTTACTTGTCTTCTTGATAACATTTTTTGTGAATTCAATAATTAGGACAATTAGGATAAAGCGCATGCTTGTTCTTGGATGCATAAAGCTATTCCCAGTTCGGATATGATTGAGGATGAAACATTTTTGTGGTTTACTTTATGCTGTCATAAGCACTTTCAGTTTGCTTTTCACACAAGGTGAAAGCGATCTATAAATATTTCCTACCTGGATTTGCTGGAGACGAATAGAATTCGACGAGCAATTGTGCAAGATGGCTTTTTCACTACAGGCCGGAGTGTGGGAAAGCTGAATAGCTAGTTAACAACAAATACAATGATTCCGCACTTGAGACTGACGCACCATGTATTCGCGGGACTTAATTTTCGTGATTTTAGCGATTTCAAAAAAGTCGCCAATTTTACGTCCCGCACCGAAAATAAGTTACCTCTAAAATTAGTGCCGACGCGAATTTAATGCCTTGGTGCAAACATTTTGATAAACTTAAGCGTGCGTTAACGTGCGTAACCCGGCTGGATGGTGAGCTTTTACAACCACATGCCAAACAGTGAAGGAGAGCGCTACGTAGCTAAAGGATAGCAAAAAGCAGAAATAACTAAGCTCGTTAATGTAAACCCAAATCTCTCTCCTGGTGACCCGCTTTTATTGAAGGTGCTATTCAGATTTACTTAGTAAATGCTTTTTTATTTGTAGTCATATCGAGACTGTATACGAAACTTAAAAGATATTGCAGTGAAAAATGAAAATAAGACTATGCAGATCCTTATTTTTCGCGAACATTAATTCCCTCTCAACGTGATTCTTCTGCCAAATCGCGAGATTTAAGTTTCGCGAAATATTCCTCTTCCATGTTCACGAAATTAAGTGATCGCGGAAATTCGTACCAATAAGGTATATTTGAATTCAACCAATTTCAACTGGTTGTAGGAAAGCCGTGAAAAAAATAATACTTCCACTGGCCGGAATTCAACAAAAACTCGCCAGGGCAATCTAAAACAAAAAAAGCTGTATGAATTGTAGCCGCTGTAGAAGAACTCAGCAATCTACGTTTATTCAGGTCAGCTTGACACTCTTCCCTTTACGGTTAACAAACCCCGTCCCAGAACGGTTCTTAAGACGACAGAAAGCTTGAAACAATACAGGAAACATGCGGCTAAAATACAAACGTACCTTATCGGTGACTCTACGTACGACACAAAAAAACTGCGAGTAGCGAAGAAACATGAAACTAGACAACCTGACTTTACACTATGAACAAAGAGGCGGATTGGCTTTTAAGAACTGAGACGTAACAACGAAAATTATTTACATACATAATGAGGTGTGAGCGTTACGTAATAAAACAAAGGAAAAAACAAAAAAAGGGGTTAAATAGCTACATTTGGTTAAATTTTGCTTCTAAAAGGCACTTTTGAAGCCCAAAAAAATTACACTTCTCAGTGAAACGCCAACGTAAAAACAGTCACATTCTATTTATTAATTTTAAACTTCTCAACTGCTGTAGTCATATATAAATACAAAGTTGTAAACAGAATAGTTATCCCGTAAAGGAACAATTTCAAGCGGTTCTCCTGATTTTCAGCCGATTTCTTTATTGTTTTCCCTACATTTCCCTTATTAGCTTTCAAAAATTGGCGCCACAAAGCGTGGAATAGTCCCGGGTATGCCGCGGCATTGTGAGTGATGTGCGTCATGTCATTTCCACAAGACTCTTCCTAGATTTGAGGCTATTCACCTGGGGCCGGTTCCTGAAAGGCGTAATAACTCTATTCCAGGGATAAATGTGCCTTATTCCAAGGACAAAGAGCTAAATAAGGCACATTTTCCCCTGGAATAGAGTTATTACACCTTTCAGGAACCAGCCCCTGACCTCTAATTTCCCTTCACTTCGCTTCAGCCGGTTGGCTGGGAGTTGAGCCATGTTGTTTGTGCAACCTCTTCGTAAGGTCAACGATTTCCATTGGAAAACCCGTAAGAGGTAGATCATGGTAGACCACTAAAATTTTAAAGTAGAAAGTTTAATTCATTTTAAGACCGAGTTCGCCAGAAGACCAGGCAGGGGTGATACATTCCATCTCTCCGATTTGGATGAAACTTTGCCAGATTGAAGGGACTACCAAACAACTCTAAAAGACAAAGTGGGCCGGCTCTGCGATTCTTCCCTTAAGAGTTAGACCACCCCCCTTGGTTTTTTGCCCCAAATCTCAAAAATTGCATTAAAATAAGCATCAAATTTAGACTGCACTCCTGGTTGCAGAATACAATAAATTTTATTGCCATTTCACACAAAAAGAGATTAGACCTATCTTAGCTTACAACTTGAGTTTCAAGTAATTTGAAGTGACAGGTGCCAATCAAGAATTGTCATTACATAGCTATGTCACGCAAGATTTAGCATTGAGGCAAATTAGCTAGATTTCTGACTCAAATATCGCTTAAGTCCAACTTTCTTTTTGAAAACTAATTTCACCAAGGTTAAGAACCACTCTTGGACTGATGAAATCATGAATAAATTTTTTGGCATCTGTTATCTTTAGGTGACAATGGTTGTTTAATTAACGTGACAAAAGACCAGTCTTAACAAAGAGAGAAGGGAGAAATCTAGGGAAGTATAATATTATAGAATCAATTTGTTAACGTTATTTCGACGTTAATGACATAAACAGTGTCTTTGAATCTTATTTATGGCCATTGAAGGTAACTGATCGCAAAATTCCTCGCAATAATCTTTAAAATAACATTGCATCACGAGCATAACACCTGAATTCTATTCGTATGATCGAAATATAGGAATGAACTACCGTGATATTTAGATTCGAACGCATTGAGGCATTAGATGCAAGTTTTACTTAGCTTATCTTGTTGTTTAGATTGCTCTTAAACCCTGCTCAATCATCGCAGGTCACACACTTGACCTCGCAGTTACACACCTACTTAACACTCGGCATACAAACGCATCAATCGTCATTCACATTCTTTGCTGAAATTATTGTTTGCCCTCACAGACTGACTCTTGAGCTCACACATAAAATATATGTTCCTTTCAGAGTTAAAAAAAACCTTGAATTATTGATTTGAGGCATCGGGCATGCAAATTAATTTTCTCGAATTTCTGATAATATCATCAATTCGTGGGTATAAGAGGCGAGGACCTTGGTCAGCAGTAAATAGATTACCAAACTTTTAATCGATAGCTGACTTGCTAGTTAATATTTTTACCTGTAAAGCGGACATTCTGTTCTGAACGTCTTCAGAGAACTGTGTTATGGGCAGTTCAGTGTATTTGCATTCGCTTTATTCCAGGTTATATTATATAAATCAGATTAAAGGCGTATGGGTGACACCTGAACTAGTCACGTAGCTTAGAACACTTTCTTGTGGACGGGATTTCCGTATTTGTACATCTCTATTTATAGATGATCTCACATTCGAAAGTTAAGCATAGTTCCGCTTGTTTGTTCGTTTGTAACGTTTTCGAAAAAAAAATTAATATATATACTGTAGGCGTTTTCCATTTACCAAGCTTAAGAGATTCTGGAAATTTCGGCTGGATTGTAAGCGGAACATAATTTTTTGGTTCGTTCCACTGGAAAATTTCCGGACAAAACTGAACTTCTGAAAAGGTAGTCCCGTTTTCCCGTTGGAAATTTTCCGATGGAACTGCATGTTACGGGTTACACAAAGGTTTTTTTTTTCAGTTCCAGGTCACTCTCGATCATATCTTCGGTAAGGAAATATGGCGGCTACACCGAACGTATCACTTCGAAGTTAGCTATGAGCCATACGAACGCTAAAACTTGCTTATGAAGGGGAATTGGAGGCCTTCCAAACGCGTGTTGTTGAGGAACTCTTCCTGTGGCTTGTACTTCTCGGCACAGAAGTTCAAAGGTCTCTCGAGTCATGCTGAATTGGCTTTCAAATTGATCGACAGTGTATGCAGGTAAAATATTTTCATTAAAAACCTTGATATCTGTGAAGATCGCGCCTCGTATAGGTTGCAACCGCCGCCAGGATAGGAATGAAATCATCATCTGAATTAACGAGACTATTCTTCCAAAGAGAAGTCCAGCTTTTCGTTCGACAACAAAAGTTGTGCCGCCATTTTGTATTTTGCCGGGAAATACATCGGACGGTGAAGGGACCCTGGGAATGAATGGGACGACTGTGTCAAATGGAACACGTCCTTCACCAATAAACATTTTTCACCGAAGTTTCCAGAATTTCCCGGAATCTTTTGGTAAACGGAAAACGCCCGGTATCTCCACGTTTACCCGTGGGTCACGGAATATTTTCCCTTGACCTCTTGTAAAAAAGGGCATCCGGTCGCATCTGAGGACAGTCTTGAAGTATCACAGAGTAGAATCCTAATAAAGATGGCAGTAACGTGACAATATGTCCGAGACACTGAGTTGAACATGGCATGTTTAGGCTACCAAGTAGAAAATGTGCGCACTCTCTTAATGGAAATCACAAGGGCAAGCCAGAAAGGGGAGCAAGAGGCATCGGAGATGAGCATAGAAATCATGTCAAAGTGGAGCACATTCGTTTCAGTCGGAGCAGGTAAGGGAGGAATATATACTTGTCCCTTCGTGACACCCCCTTGGTTGAAACTTAAAGTCGGGATCGTAGTGAGGAGGGGGTGGGGGTAGGAAGTAAACAAGAGAGTTTTACAGGGGAGGTTACCATCTTTAGATCTGAATGATGATTTATAAAAAAGGAACGGTTTGTACTTCTGAAGTAGCCTCCTATGCAGACAATCGTTGGCCTCGTCAAGTAATCTCCCTCCCCCAACAACGGAGAGAAGGAAGAATGTCTGTGTAGGAGGCAACGCCCGATATTAAACCGTTTCTTTTTTAAAAATCATCATTCAGATCTTAGAATGGTACTAATTTCTGGCTCCACTGTAGAGAGTGCTACCCAGTTGTCGCTCCATGGCATCGAATTTTGCGAAATCTAGGATATGTAAAACCAGGCTCAAGATCAGGAATCACACCAATGGGATCATGGATCAAAGCCGAAATCAAGGATAATACAGGTCTTTTTATTCGGATCAGGAGTAGTCTCCAACTTACCGATCTTGTTGCGACACCCTTAAGTTATGGGAATGATCAGATGTGTAGTGTTTGTCACCCTGGACGATATTTGTTTGGCCCAAAAGGGGCTATTAGTCAAGGAATGTAATTAGCTATCATTACCATTATATCAGGGGTTATCTAAAATCGGAAAGAGTGCAACGAACGAGACTTTCTCTGACAAGAACCATGGAAACTCAAAGCGCAACGCAATTCTAAGTCGTCCTAAGCAAATGCATTATTCTTGATTGAGGTGAGGTGCGCATTATTTGAGTGGAAGGATATTCAAGGAAATGAGATAATCACTGTTCATTTCCAAGACTTAATGCTTTACTGTTTACAGGAATTTGCAAACTTTGTAGGAATGATCACCTTGGCGCCGTATGTGTCGTGAACCCAAGTGAAGATTCGTTCACAGTGCAGTGCAATGTGACGAGCTCAAGAACAATGTAGTTTCGTAGAAGCTCAAGTATGCACTCAGGTGCAAGACAAGAAATTTGCATCATCCTCATGCAGATGATGATTTTGTTCATTGGAGAGCTCAATCGATCTGGCCAGAGGTTCCGACCAGAGAAGACATCTGAGTAGGAAGATAGAGCAAACGGCAGACGCTGAATTGATCAAAGTGCTTTTTTACGTACCTGTGGGACTGTCTTTCTGTGGTACATGAAAATTTGTCTGCGCTTAGTCGAGTTGATAGAAATCGCTCACCAACTTCCTGGACTCATGTAGTCATGGTGGATTCTACTTAACGTGTTAAACAAGATTAACTTGCATGCTTAATGCGGCAACATCAGTAATTTAAGGTTTTCTGAACTCAAAATGGAATAGAGTTCGTATGCCTAGAGTGTGAAGTAACATTAAGTAACTGCAAGGTTACGTGCGCAACTTGCAATGATTGAGCAAGTTTTTAGAGCAATCTAAACAACAAGATACGCCCAGTAAACTCTATAAATAGAGATGTACAAAAACGGAAATCCTGCCGCAAGTACAGTGTTCCAAGCTATATTACGTGACTAATTCAAGTGTCACGCATACGCAATTAATCCGATATATATAATATAACCTGGAATAAAGCGAATGCAAATACACTGAACTGCCCATAACTCAGTTCTATGACGATGTTTACAACAGAATATCCCTTTACAAGTAAATATATTAACTAGCA
>OX419343.1:14838589-14846089 GCA_948470475.1 Galaxea fascicularis | reverse complement strand
TTCCCAAGGTGTTCCTGTAGGAAAACATGAAACAGAAGATAAAGCACCTTCACTTTCCATTAATTTCACCAGCCTTAGGACTGGGCAGTCATTTGACCTGCACATGCCGACCTCACTAAATTCAAAGGTTGAAGACAATCACGTTTATATAACACCACAAACGCCTTCCCAGTCAACCTCACCACAATTATCACAAGAATCGAAAAGTACGGCCAACAGCGGTTACTTTCTGAATAAGACCCTTGATAAGGTAAAAGCAGAGAAAGCGAAAGAACAGCAATCGACCACCCTTCTGCAAAGACTCAATTCAGATATAGTTGCCGGCAGAGCAGAGCCTCTGACCAGTAATGTCAATTCTGGCACTGAAGTGACAGATGAGGCGTTCCGCGAAGAAGCACCGACAGACAGAATGTTTGCAGAGAACCTCTTAGAAGCCACCAAAAACCAAGCTTTACTGAGTCAGAAGAGCAATGATGCTCAAGGGCGAGAAGGTCAAACGAAAATCCAACAAGATGAAAGTCTTGCAAGAGCTCTAAACGCATCTTCAGTTTCCTCCGTTATCTACTCTGCTAACCAGGCTATTTTTGACACTGATAAGCAAGTGTTCTCAAAGAAGAGTGCTCAGGAGGATAGAGATCCCAAAGGATATGAGTACAAGAATGAAAGAAGTAATTACTTAAGCCGCCTGTCAAAACGTCGTATTGCCAGCGCCTTGTCTTCCAAAAGAAAACAAAAGAAAAAGCATCAGAAAGCTACTGCACGACAAGTAATTAGTCTTGGCAACCACTACCTATGGTTTGGAAGCCAAAGTTCAGCTGACGCCAACGGCTTTCCACGGCACAGTACAGACGCAGACAATTCCCAGTACAACGTCAATAGTTATGCCTCAAACGTCCTTAATTCGGACAATGAAAATGAAGCATCCAAAGCAACAACAGGTTATAAAGCGCTGCAAAACGCTCTGAGTTCTATGGAATCGAATAAAGATGCACAGGGTGACTCCGAGTTTCAGTTTGGTCTTCCATCAGTCCAAAAAGATTGGCAGGACACGAATCAAGGACAAGCTCCAACAAGTGTTGTCATTCAAGATGATGCAGGAAAACCGGTCTATCAAGGGTTGGTACACATCGTAAAAGTAAATCGGACGAAATCTAAGGAAAATGTAAGCTCTGAAGTCGAAAACGCCACGAATAATCAGGAGGACAAAGTCTCAAACAAAAACAAGGCCTACTCCCAAAATGAGACACTCAGCAACGCAAACATTACCAACGAAGGTGCTGTTACCGGTATGATAAATGCACTGAAATTTCCCACTATACAACAAGCTAGGTTAAATAATCAAACCGACACAAGGGATGGCACGGGAACTAAAGTTCACGAAGACGATGCAAATTTCACTGTATCCGAACAACAGCAGGTCAGCGAAATGAACTCAGGTGATCTGTCTAAGCAAAACCCAGTTTCTTCTGAACAAATGCAGTTCGAATTTAAAGATCAACAAAAACCGTCAAGTGAGGTATTGTCTACGGAAACTCAGGATCCTAATACAAAACAGCCATCTGCTATCATAAACAAACTGAGTTCCAACTCTAACCAGCCAGAAACGTACCACGTTATAGTTAATGATGGAGGAAAGAAAATTACAAATGCAAATGGCCATGTTACTGTCATTATTTCCGGCCCCACTGCACAGCAAGCTACAATGGCCAGTGAAAACAGTCTACTGATACCGCAAACTGACTCTTCCTCTGATATGACATCTAATCAGAATCTTAATTCATTGTTAAGCAGGGATCAGTCTGACCAACCATCAAATAGCACTACCATTGCAAATCAAAGTATGAAATCGCAATCTACTCAAGTGGGGAGCAATAGCTCATTACATTTGAATAAACCAAACGGATCTCTGTCATTTGTCCAAGAAGACACTGTTCCGGCATTAAAGATCTCAGAAGGACTCGAGAATCAATTAAACAAAGGGAAAACTAAAAATGTGAAAGCCTCGACTGCCGAGGAAGATCACAATAAAAGTGATAACCCAGAAAGTAGGAAGACTCCAATTCAACAGGGACAACATCTTGTTCAAGTTGGACAGGATCTTAAGGATGGGGTCGATGGTCTTCAAATGGAAGAGGTTTCTCGCCCTAACATACAGGAAGAACAGAAACAGGAAAAGGAAAATGTGTTTATGGAGCAAGGTGGCGGAGGGTATCTGGAAGGACTGGAGAAATCCATGGCGGAGCAATCCGAAGCTGTGCCTACTTTGAATATCGTTTTAGATCCAACGCATAAGATTGGCGGATCATTCTCGGTTGGTGGAAAAGTAGTCTCACTTGCCTCCGATAAAACAGGAGATCTTACAGATGTGCATAAACAACAGTTAGATTGCCGCGCAGACCCTAAGAGCGAAAAGACAACTGTGACCGTTTTGTCATGTCAAAAGAAACATGGACTACCAGAAATTCCGCAGTCCTACAGTAACGAAGCTTATTTTGGCAACGGAAACTTGGGCGGACGGTCTTCGTTCCAGCTAGACCAGGTTATGAATGTACTCAACGATCAAGTAAAGACGACTATTAATAATGAAATGAAAACCGAAAGTAGTGACATTCAGAAAATGTTAACAGGCATGACATTACCGAGCAGTACTCTTATGGATATTGATGAAGCCAACTCTGAATCAGAACCTCCTCAACGTTCATCCATTGGGCCCGACGAGTCCTACACCTCACCACCAATAATCGAACGCCCACATCGTCCTCGTCACCGAAAACCGAATTACTTTGGATTCCTCCCTCATTTTGGATTTCCCAACCATCTCAGATCACCTCATAGGCGACATTTCTGGAAAAGTCAACGTCATTCCAACCCCTTCGTGATAATGGCTCACAAGGACAGTGATGAAGGCTTCTGGGATTATCAGCATAACATATTTATCCCTCGCGCATTCAATAATGAAGAAGAAGATAATGACGAGGACGACAACAGGGAAAAGCATTGGGCTCCATGGGGCCACCAAGGTCACAGGAGAGGAAGCTGGTTTATGGCTCATCCACCTTTACATCACCCACGTTCTTCACCTTTCAGACGTCACGATTTGTTTCATCTACGTCTACCCACCATTTTCGGGCGTTCAGGCCCGTGGAAGCCGTCTTTATTTAACAAGCAGGAGCAGGGTACCAAGAGAACAGCGGTTGTGCATAAGACGGTCAGAGGAGACAGAGACTTATGTAAACCAATCATAGACGGCCCATCACCCCCTCTGAAAGGTGAATGGGAGTATCTAGGGAAGGTTTTAAGTAGCTGCCCGTGCAGGCTAAGTGATACTGAGTGGTAAGGATGGGAAACAACTGAAATTTACACTCAGCTTAATGTAGATAAACCGTTGAAATGTTCACAATAGCATTTAGGTTTAATAAAAATTGGTTTAAGTTTTGGTCCTCCGTATAACCAGGAACACCTTGACAATTCCAAGTCAAGGAATGCACAGCGTCATTCTATCGAGATTTCCCTCATTTAATTTACAGGATATACCAATCAAGTATACCACCACAAAACACAGCATATAAGGTGTAAGACAATCAGGATAGAAATACCCTACAGTTAATCACATTTGATTCGAAACACAAAAATCACACTTAGAATGAAAAAGAATATTGAATTGAGACGTGCAGTTTCCTTTAAATATATAATTATTTTGTTGTAGTAGATATTTTATTGCTGTTGATTTGACGACTTACATTTACTATATTATGATAATGCTAAAGGAAAGGTACTAGACGTACTTACCAAAAAAAAATGATTTGTTAGCCTTAAGCATACCATCTCCCTTCGCCTCTTAGTAACTTTACTACCTTGGTTTTTGTGCTATGTGAAAATGCATGCGTATGGAAAAGGTTCCGGAGGTTGTTGTTGATATGTTTAAGTGCTTCAACGACTTGAATATGTATGACTGAATTTGCCAAAAAATATGTAAATTGTATTCCGACTTTAATTCTCCCGACGAATTTGCGAACCAAAGAATGTTGTCAAATATTGCAAATACAGGAATCTAAATAAACGCGTCATTATCAGCTGTTATGATTTCATTTTATTCTTTCCTACAAATTGGACATGAAACTGCATTCCTACTGATTATGCCCCTGACGTTGTTTGTTTCTGTCAATATATATATGCCTGGATTTTTGAAAACCGAGTCACCGAAAAAGTACTGGCCTTTCTTTATTTTAGAACTCAGGTGTGTCCCCCTATCTGTTTTTCTTGTTGTTTTGTTGTTGTTGTTATTTTTTTTTTTTGGGGGGGGGGGGAGGGGGCGAGGACGATGGCAATTAGCTGTTTAAGAAGAGAAATGTAACATTAAGAGTTACAGTTAGCCCTTTTTCCATCCCCCTTCCTTTCCACCGAATTCACCACTCTTCACTAGGTCTCACTCTCTCTCTTTTTCTCAGAGACATTTGAAATTGAAAAACTGAAATCTTAACGTAGGCTAAGTTTCCAACGGACTCAGTATATTTAGTTTTCCTATTCCCCTCCTAGAGCAAAGTTTTCCTTAGAGCATTATGAAGCTCAGCGCGTCTAATAATCTTCATGCATAGTTGTCTGATATACGAGCGATTAGCTTCGCCCGGGCGATCAGGTCGACTGTTTGGCGCAGTGACGATTACCGGCTTTTGGAGTTAAGGTGTCTTTAGCATGAAAACGTAGGTGTCAGGGATGATTTCTAGGCGCCCAGATTGAAATTGGTCTTGAATATGGTCCAGGCTAAAGACATTTTGCAAAACACAAGGGCTTAACAGAAAAGCTCGCTTCAAATCGGTTGGCAACATTCGGGACTTCACGTAAATGCCAGGAGACGACAAAACTTACGTCGGCATTTTTGCGCGAAAACCGTAAGCTTTTCCACTTTTTTGACTTCAGTAATGCTATATGCTAGTGATCTGATACTTTGAAGTGTCATAATGAGCGATTTCCGGTCTCAAATTTCCATATGCTTACCAGGGGCGTAGCCAATCGGGCGCACGTGCGTACCTATAAAGTTGAAAAAATTATTAAAAGGAAATAAAATAATAATAATAATGGAAAAGTACATCATAAAAACATAATTATTTAAAGAGCATTCAATAATTTCTCTGACATGTTTATAACACAAATGACGTTCTTTTTTTTCCACAGGGTCGGTTTCCACGGAGAATTGACTCATTAGTGGACTGAATGGTCCAAAAAAGCGAAAATATCGAGCCGAAGGCAAGCGGGATGGTAAGGATTGAACACGTTGTGGTCCCTTCGGTTTAGCCTCGAATCGGCCTGTCTCAGTGTAGCAGGCTATTAATTTGCTAGGTTCAAAGCCTTTCAGAAAAGGGTGTATAAGTATTTCATAACGATTGTGTCATTCCCAGACTTGGTATCCATGGAAATGCAAGACTTTGCCAACTCAATTCAAACCAATGCTAGGCATTTAGGGGGCAAACAAACTCAGCGTATTATGGAAAATGTGGAATTTGCGAGTCAACGCACATGAAAAATATTTGGGACTAGGGGGGGTGGGAGGGGGAAGCAGAAAAACTGAGTGTCGGCTCTTACATAGACCTATTTCACCAAGAGTTTGCCGCTATTTGTGTTGGCCATCAGGGCATTCGGTTTAAAAAGTTGCTTAATTTCGTGTAAATCGATGCTACTTTCCATCGATAACTTTGCTTTCCGCAAGGCCAACGTCTTAAAGCGAGATTTGGACAAAACTGACACTGCTGCCCACACGATTGTTCGAGTCAGAGGTCATGTCGATTTCGCGTCTAATTGTAAAGCAAATAGTATGCGCTTATTTGTTTCCCTTTACTCGACACGGTATTCTAATAATGAGCAAAAAATTAAGGGTCTTTATTGACCAACGGAGGTAAAAGCAAAGAAAGTTTTAAAAGGCCTCGAATTTTCATCGACCTACTTTTCAAAAGTCCAGGTATATATATACATAGGATGTATATACGTATATACTACGATGTTCATATTTTTGTCATGGGTTATGGTGGCCTGACAAGAATGAACTTTTGATCGGGGAAAGGCCTGGTCCCTCATAAAATGGGAGCAAACGAGAAACATAGTACTTGTCCCGCCGGCAAGCTGTGCTTATTGCACCTTGGAGTCCAATAAGAAGGCCGTTACTGATGAGTCATTGAATTGAAATTCTTGTCTTGATCGATTTAGAGACTTGTTTTCGTATCAAGACCAATCCATCCCAAGTTCTCTCCAGTCCTGTTAAGAGTAAAGCACCAAACGGCCATAAGACTGTAGGTATCGGCAACGAAAAGAGGTTTTGGAGGGAATAGTGCTTGTCCCATAGCTAAACCTTATGTAATCATTCTAAAGTCAATCACGTCTCTCCAGAGTATTTCGTTCAAATTTTAATTTCTGGTTTATGGTTCAAGATAGTATAAGCTGGAAGGATAAATTCTTGGAAACACCAAATAGTGCAGGGTAGAAAGCTACCACGTCCCAAAACGAGAAAGATAACTTTGTGGCTTTCAATATGAGAATTTTGTATCCCTTTTCTGCTATGACCTCTTTCAAAGTATTTTATGTGAAATCCCTTCCCTGCTCATATTTCCTTTCTACAGTGACACACCGACGAGAATTAGATGCCATTACAAGTCTCAGAGAATAAACATAATATTTATTACACGGCCGTGACATTCAAATCGACGAAATGAACATTAGATATCACTCAGCCAGACTACGGGCCTGAAGCGATGCTTGATAGTATAAATTTGTATTAATGTCTACACCAAGTACTTGAAGTTTATGATATCAATGGAATGGTATTTAGGAACGTAATGTTTAATGAGAGCAGACGAATTGACGTGCCAAGCAAACTACTTATGTCCAGAATCGAACGCAGATGCAAAATCTAAAACATTTACGTTTTTTTGGTATGGCCGTGCGAAAATTGCAAATGTACAAATTAAACGATTTTTCGCGACAGCCTTGCGAAAATGGCAAAATTTACAAGCTTAACGATTTTTCGTTAAAGCCTCCTGCAAATTTTACAAAAAAATTTCATCCTTTGTTATGTAACTCGAGTAACAACATATCACCCGTGCGGCGATGCGGATTTACAAATTTAACGATTTTTTTACCCTTTGTTATATAACAACATATCCCGCTGAAAAGACGCTGCAGATTTTACAATTTTCACGGAAATTGAAAACTTTAGCGATTTTTCATTTAAGCCCTCTGCGAGGAAACCATATTGACATGGGTATTCCTCGTTCTATAAGCCAACTACGCGAAACACTTTCGATTACACCAAAAAACCGTATTCAGGCAAGGAACGCATTTGATTTAGTAACAATATATGATAGATTTTAACGCTTATACAGGAACGTAAGGAACGTACTCTCCGGCCGCGTTCTATTCAAGGTGAATGCTCAATTGCAAATAAATGGCTTTCCAAAAATAAGCATGTGAGTGGCGAGTTACAATTAGTTCTACAATTGCAATTTCTTGTGT
>OX419343.1:14813589-14828589 GCA_948470475.1 Galaxea fascicularis | reverse complement strand
TCCATGGAATAGCACAGTAACTCTGTGTTTTGTCCTCTGCCCCAATAATTATATCTTCTTAAGAGAAGGAAAATGGAACGAGATCAGAAAATTAACGGAAACAAGAGATAACATAAGAAAAAGTGAGCTCTGAAATTACCTGTTTTTAATGGTATGTCAACACTTCTTAAAAAAAAACTACAAATCGAAAAACAACAAAGCCTTTTAGAAAATAACTAGGCCTTTTATTCCATCGCTGATATTTTCCTTCACCACTCAAAGTTTAGTAAGCGAAACATTTCATTTTAAGAGGGAAAATATACTCTTTGGTCGCGCCGGTGTAAAAGGATTTCATTCAAGATTTCCCGCGAACTCGCAAAGCGAAGAACCAATCAGATTGCAGGATTCGTTACCGTACCCTCTTGGAAAAAAAAGAAAAAAAAATGATTCAACAACATTATTTTAAACATAACAACAACATTTGAGGACTAGAGTATCAACAGATTCCATCAACAAACTTCCGGCACGAAAGCTCGCCCAAATACCAGGGACATTTTACTCTATAAACAAACCAAAAAGATGTTTTTCATTCATTGCTGAGTGATATAAGCACTTGAAAATTCTCTAGGCATTTCATTCATGTTCTTCAAAGTTCCCGCGTACTTACATCACTTAACAATGCACTCCGCGCGTTCTCTATTACTATATTATAAAATGTTCGAAGAGTAACGCCCGCTATGATTGGTCGAATCGAGTTCATTATATCTCCGATAAAGCACGCGCCCTACGATTCAATTTCGCTCGTTTAAAACCTACAACAAAGACTCCTTTGTATCTGAACTCGGCCAAGTACCTTGGCATGTGGCTTTAAACAACCATGAAGATATCGATGACTGCATTTACACCTGGAGTAAACTATTCTCAGAGGTTGCCGACTCCTATGCTCCAATAAAAACAAGCTGGGTCAGCGGCTTTTCTGTTCCTTGGTTGAACTCTCACGTTACAGATCTAATGAATAAGCGCGATTACCACCTGAAGAAAGCCAAGGGAAATAAATGCAGTATTCATTGGCGTCTGTACCGTGATCTGAGGAACAAAGTCACCCATAGCATCAAGAAAGCTAAATCGGATTATTACACTAACTTAATAACTGACGGAAGTAAATCAAGCCGTAAAGACTTCTGGAGAGCTTTTAAACAAACTCTACCCTCGATTAAAACATCCTCCAGAATTTCCAGTCTGTTAACTGATGGTGTCACCTTCTCACCTCAGCTCGATCTATTGCCTCGGCTTTTAATTCATTCTTCGTGAACGTGGGAAAATTTCTTGCGGAAAAGATTGTTCCTGAGCCGTACACAGCTAAAGCTATGGTCTGCCATTCTACCTCTACGTTACAACCGATTAGTGAAGATTTTGTTTCAAGATCCATCAGTTTATTGAAAACTAATACGGCCATTGGTCTTGACAAAATTAGTGCGCGTCTTTTAAAAGATGCTGTGGACGTTATTGCTCCTTCCTTAACGGCTTTATTTAACTTATCCCTTCAAACAAGAACTTTTCCTTCCATATGGAAAACAGCAAAGGTTTTACCCTTGTATAAAAAGGGTGATAAACAGAACGCTTCTAATTACAGGCCAATTTCCATTTTGCCGACTATTAGCAAGATTTTAGAGAGGGCGGTTCATACTCAGTTTTATGTATATCTAACTGAGAACAACTTATTAATTTCACCCAACCAGTTTGGATTTAGATTAAAGTCATCTACTGTTACTGCCGCCTGTCAGCTTTCTGATCAGATCCTTCACTCCATGGACAATGGTTGCCTGACCGGTGCTGTATTCTTAGACCTCGCCAAAGCGTTTGACACTGTCAATCACACAATACTGCTTCAGAAGCTCTCAAGTTATGGTGTTGATGATGCTGCCAAAGCTTGGTTTACTTCATTTTTAACGAACAGAAAACAAGTGATCAGTTGTAATGATGTATACTCCGAAGTTGCCTCTGTTTCGATTGGCGTTGCTCAAGGCTCTATACTGGGCCCGCTTCTATTTATAATTTACATGAATGATCTAACTGACGTCTTGCAGTTTTGTCTTGTCACTTTATATGCAGATGACACTGTTCTTCATCTTGCCTCCAAATCTACTGTGGACTTACAAAGTAAGATTAATGCTGACTTAAGACGTATATGTAAATGGCTTTGGGCTAACCAACTTACCCTGAATATTAAGAAATCCAAATTTTTACTTATTGGTAGCAGTTCCCGCTCAAGCAAAGTTGGGTCCATTCTTATTTCTGCTCGATGATGTAGATTCTTATACGTACTTGGGTATTGTGATTAATAATCGGTTTTCCTGGACTGACCACAATGATTATATTCGCGGTAAGATCAGTAAAAAGTTAGGTCTCTTAAGGCGTATTAAATCTTGCCTCCCCTTCAATGCTAGAATTATGTTTTTTAATAGCTTCATTCTACCTTTTTTTGACTGTGGCGATATCATTTGGGGAGATCGTGGAAATGCTTCCTTAATGTCTGAGCTACAAGTGTTATAGAATAAGACCGCTCGCCTCATTTTAGATCTTCCTGCACATTCTTCTGCAGCTGATGCGCTAAGGAGACTTGGCTGGAAGCCATAATTACGACGTAGAAAGGAACATCATGCTATTTTTATGTATAAATTAATTAACAACCACTTCTGTCACTCTATCCCTGTCACATATAATGGTGATTTTCATAGTTACTACACAAGATCGAGAAATGACATTCGTAAATCCAGTGCCACAAGAAGATGGGGTCATTGGTCGTCGGTAAATTTTAGTGCTGATATATGGAACGGGTTGGACACCTCATTAAGGAATGCAGAGTGACTGCCTACTTTTAAACGTGGCCTGTCCAAAGTAATCTTTGATTCTTAACGACATTCTTTGCTTTTTACCCTTTGTATAAACATTTTTCCATCTTTTATATTCTTGTATTTAGTTAGTTATATTTGCTATTTAATGATTGTATATTTTCTTTTAATCTTTTACATTTTTGTTTGTTTAGCTAGTTCTTAATCTAAACTGTGTATTCTTTTGAGGACCCTTCTGTAAACCACTTTGTGACGTTGGCATCCTCATTAAAGATTACTACTACTACTAGAAGTGGCCGAGTGATAGAAAGTGATCAGCCGGTGCCAATAGATAAAAAAGCGTTAGACCATGTACATTTTACAGCTATGAAAAGAATGATTCTAACTAGAGTTTCACTAAAACCAAAACTTCAAAGGCAAATTCCACCAAAACACGGTTGTGAAATACGTTTTACGTGTCTCAAGATGCTTAACTCCAGAGTTTAAAATAACTGTTAATAAGACATCTTTAAAGGTCAAAACAGGCCTACTCATGATATTCTTTAAAATTCTACATCCTTTAAAGTATTTTCATATTTTTTAAACTTCAAAAAAATTCTGAACTGAACCGAGTTCTAGACAACAGCACTGATTGTTCGGGGGTAGAATTCTCGCCTGTCACGAGGAAAGCCCGGGTTCTTTTCCTGGCCAGTGCATGTTACTTTGGTTTTACTTGTTTCGTTTTTATTTCCCGGCAATTGTAAGGAAAATTCTTCAGGTAAAATAATTACTTACAAGATGCCTGAAACGTGGCGCTTAGCGGGCGTGCCTCGGATTCAAAGGAGATCCCGTTAGTTGTCTCCAATGCCATTGGCGCCAAGTTCGGAATTGAATAAATATACATGTAGATTACCTTATGGTTGGTGAGCGGGTATGGTTTTTGTTCACGAGTTGTGAAGAATTCTTCGCGAGAATTGAATAAAAATCGTACAAGCCAACTAACCATGAGGCAATTTGTTTATTATATAAGTACCGGTACTGAGATTTACTTTAACCGATCCTCTCTCGGTCAATTGACTGCAAAATGTAGACTGGCCGCGAACACCATGTCGACTTTATTTTGAACTAACTCAGTGTAGAAGGGGAGAGGACAAAACACGGAGTCCTATTCCATGGAGTACGCTTGGATTACCTAAAATGGAGTACCCTGAAAAGTACTTTGGGAGTCAAGGAAAATGATTTTTCCAGAAGAGAAAGTCACTTAAACGGTACGTACCTTGCCTCGTACCTTTATTTACTTTAAGTCCGCCCTGCTTGTTGCTATCCAAGGAGATTTTGGAAGGTATCAATAATCCGCTGGCCATCTTCACTGCAGGCTCTATAGCCACCAGTTACCCATCGCGAGGCATCACGATTAGATTTATACTTTTCGGATCGCCACAAAAAATACCTAAAGTAAATAAAATAAAGGTACGTGGTAAGGTACGTACATTTAAATGACTTTACTTTTTGGAAAATCATTTTCCTTGACTCCCTGTTTTGTCCTCTCCCGTGTACTAGATGCCTCAAACGCTGAATTAGAAACTGCCTCAAATACCTGGAAAAAGGTGAAAAACTACTTTTAAACGGTTCCCTTAAGAAAATATGAAGCTTTCAAACGTTAAGTATGTCCTAAGTAATAAAAGAGGAGAACCGACAAGGCCAGACAGGAAACTACAACAGGGTGACTAATTTATCTTTAACTGAGGGAAATCAATCCTTATTTAGTTGAAGCAGGCGTTTCATTTTCATTCCATACATGTATAAGAAAGAAGAAGGTGCACTGAGAAAGTGACACAGAAGGACAGAACAGACAGAACAGACAGAACAGACATACCGGACAGACAAAGAAATGGCGACTTTTAAGTGATTGTTTTCTGCGAAACAGTTTGCCCAAAATGATCGGCAAAATCAGACCAGAGCGACAAGGATTACATTACAGTTAATGGTACTGGTGGTCCATTGGTAAAATACTCTCCTGCAACCCGGGTGCATCGTATTTAATTTTTTTGTTAGGAAACAAAGTCCATTTTCTGTGTCCTTATTTGCAGGTTGTATAACACACTCCTAAGATCTAAGGCTCGATTCACGACCATTAAAAGGCCTCCTTTACTGCTACAGAGTCTGCTTTCTTAAACGTTTGATGGTAGTTTTTCTTTAAACTAGCCCAATAGACCCTTTCACGGGTTTTCACACCATCTTGACTTGGGAGGGTGGGGGCAAACGCGGCTACAATTGCAGTAATTGTATGGGATTTTGCCCGAATTTGAACAGCTGTAACACCGCTACGAAGTGGTGAATTTTCAAACGTCTTTTGAAGGACATATGTACTGGCGGAGATCATTTTTATGAAGTAAAGAACAGTGTCAGGCTACATCGACCGTAAACGAATTTTTAATATTTCATACAATTCCTTCTAATGCTGAAAATTATGCAAATTGCTGCGAAATAACGGAAGCCACATGAGAAAATTTTCATTTACAATTTAAGGAGTAGTACCTTCTCCAGTGACCTAACTTTCTGTTAGATGAAAGATACCAACTGAATAAAACTATCTAAAATAGTGGCACCGAAATGTTGGAAATCTACGTCGACTTTTGTAGCAGCGTTGCAGCGGTTCAAAGTCGACCAAAATCCCATATATTTACTTCAATTTTAGTCGAGTGACCCCCAGAAAGATGGTGTCAAAAACCTAATTAAATTTCTAAATCTTATAACTGTCTGCAATGTTTTAAATTTCCAAGTTATTCAAAAATCAAACCTAGTTTCTAGTAAGCAACGCTGAAATTAAATGATTCAGGCTTGCAAAAATGTATTATCCCTTGTGTGTAAAATCGAACCGCTCGTTTACGTGGGAAGAATACGAACAGCCCCGAATTTCCAGTTGGTAACATTAAATCCCAGCTCATCAAACACCACTCGATCACAAGTGTAACGCAGAGCATGTTAATTGACATAAGAAAATACAGGAAAAGAACAGCAACAGCAAAGTAACAAATGCCAAACTTAACATTAAATTTTCTGGCCGAACTCCACTAAAGCAAAACCTCAGCTCCCGCGGGGCACCAAAACAACGAAAATAATTTATTATAATCACAAAAACGCGAGAAAAGACACGACATCCCTTATTTAGCGTTAAATAATAGAACCGGACAAGTTCATGCTCGTTACATCTGGTTGACAAGCCAGATAACGTATGTGTATGTAGTATACGTAATTGGCCACTCCCCATCGGGACTTTTCAGGACCAATGTAAACAAATAGTAAAAAATAAACACAATAAGGTTAACAATCCCAACTGGCGGGAGGCAGACCAGTTGGCTATTTACAAGCGTAGACGAGAAGTTGAACTCCGGGCTACCGAGAACAACATCAGCTAGAACGGGATTTGAACCCGCGACTTAGGCCCGGGTTAAACGCCGTACTTGACATGAGCGGAACCTAATTACACTTTAGGTCGACCCAAACTAGTCAAGTTCGTCTGTTGAGTCAAACGTCAAACTTAATTCAGCCGAACTTTAACTGACCACGAAAATAAATAGCAAAACCGGTCTTATTTAGTCAGTGGCTTTTCAAGAAAAATTGAAAAATGGGGCGTAAAGTTTCCTTCCGAAAACAACTCCTTCCGCTGAAAATGATCCAAAATTCTCGAACACGACTATCTGCAATGTAAAAGTTAATTGTGCTTTTACGGAGAAGACGACAGCTGTTTATTCGTCTCACCTTTGAGACGCTCCTTCTAACGTTTTCTCGCAATAATACGACCATAATTCGCTATCGTATCTGTCGACGTTTGCAGCGAAACACTGGATGGGTCGAGCAAGTTTTAAATACGTTCTCAGAAGCTCGGTTTAAGAGGACTTTTGGATTACAACAGAAACATTTTGGTACATCCTGAGCAAAATTCAGATAAGGCTTGATAGACAGACGGTAACGGAGGACCCGATCTCACCGGCGTGCCGGTTAGCCATATGTCTCAATCGACTTGCGAGAGGCGATTACTTTCACACGATATCAGAGCTGTTTGGTTTTGGTCGTTCCACTGTGAGCGTTATAGTGAACAAAGTCACTCAAGCGATCATCGAGGGACTTTGGGACGAACATGTCTCAAAACATTTCCCAGGAGGCAAGCAGCAATTTGAAGAAAAGATGTTGGATATGGAAGAGCTATGGCAGTTCCCTTGCTGCAGGGCTGCAATAGATGGCTGCCATATACCCCTGAAATGCCCGGATGGTGGTTTGTTAGTGTGTAAAGAGTACCACAATTTTAAAAAATTTTATTCAGTAGTTCTGATGGGTCTTGTGGAAGCGAAATATCGATTTATATGGGGGGGGGGTTGTGGTTTTCCAGGAAACTCCCATGATTCTATTATTTTTCAATCCACTCAACTGTGGACAGACTTAAAAGAACGAGAAACAAGACTAGAAACAATCCCATCAATTGCAAAAGATCTGAATGGTACCATAATAGTACCCCCATTGATATTGGGTGACTCTGCATTCCCATTCCAGTCATGATTGATGAAACCTTTCACTAATGCTGTGCTAACCTCGCAACATCATTATTTTAATTGCAGGCTCAGCAGAGCGAGAATGGTAACAGAGGGTGCGTAAGGACAATTAAAGGGAAGATGGAGAGTTCTAATGAGGAAGTGTGAAAGCCCCCCAGAAACTGCTCGGATGACGACCCTGGCATGCATTGTCTTACATAACATCTGCATAGAGCGAGGTGACTCAACTTCAAAAAAGCTGGATTTGAGTATTGATCCAGCAACAAATGGTAGAAGGAATCGAGATGTGATTCGCAGACAACTTGACATGACAAACTGTCAAAGAGTTCGTGACAACTCTTGTCAAGCTGCTCGTATTCGAAATGCTCTTTCCCAAATGTTTTGGGAGGAAAAGCAAGACTTGCGAGTGTTGTAGACGTTGAAAGAAAATGTGCCTCAGTTCTTGCAGTTTAAAAATAAGGTGCAACGTATTGGGCAGTTCACACTACTACCTCCAAAACTGGCACAAAAATTGTTGTGGTGCGGTATCAGACATCTAGTAGGTGAAGAGAATTTGCCTGGTTCTAACGACCAGAGACCGTTGTGTTAACAGTAAACAAGTTTCATTGTGGATTTTTACAGCGCAGAGTTAAATTTTGTCCTTTTTTATATTTTGTCTGAAATCCTGTAATCTATTTCCTCGTAACGATTTTAGTTGCGTTTTCCTGATGATTGACATTTTTTATAAGTGGTTTTGTTTATTCATTTATTTTGGCCAGATCTAACGTATACAGTTTGTTTGATTTTTTGGTGTCTAAACAGTGTAAAAAGTTGTTTTTGCTTTGTGATTAGTTGGTTAGTTCAATAAATGGGCTAAGAATTGTTTGCTTATCCCCCACCGCATTTTCTGGTTGTCAGTTTTTTGGGTGCGGGGAATTCACGAATAATAATTATTATTACTATCATTATCATTATTATTGTTTAATTCTCCTCACATTAAGTACCAAAGGAAATATCCAGAAGGCTGAAAGGAGAACTTTTATGTTGATATTTGGATTTTTAAAAAAGGGCTAATTTGTTTGATTTCAATTTTTGGAGAACTGCTGTCTCTGTACATGTATGTATAAAACATATTGTTGTCATTCATAGTCCACGAACTGTACATCGCCACAGAGTTCACTCCTTAAATTAAACAACAACAACAAAACAATGACAACAATGAAATGAAATTATCCCTAGCAAGAGATGGATTAGGGGGTTAATAAACATTTACATGTATGGTACTAAAGCCTGAGACTGGCAGATTATTAAATCTGAGGACTCATCAGGGGCTAAGAACATACAAGAGGCAGCAATTGCTTCAGAGGCCAGTTTTTTAAATTCGAAGTTGATGGTTTAATTTCCAATGATGATCAGTAGTTGTATAAGTGTTGTAATCACAAACAATAAACTATGTACTTTGACATAAAGATTAAAAAGAACGATGTTTTCCTTTAATATTGTAAATAAAGACTATCTTTCTCAGTAAAATTAAACATAGAACTACAACAATTGCCCTTGAACCTGCTAAAAGCATTAACATTGCTCACAAAGAGTAATAACAAATCTGTAACAAAGACCACTAGGAAATATCAACAGTTTTGTTTACAAGTTAAGAATCTTTTGTGTCAAACAACACCATCAAATACTCCTTGAAACTCGTGTTTGAGGAACAAACTACTCACCAGCAGTGATAAAAATGTATAACAATGAACATTAAGAAAACAACCTTGTTTATGAATGGCAAAGATTACTGAACTCTTTCAACTTGAACTCAGAAGTATAACCAATGCCTTTGAGGTGGATAAAAGACAGAAAAAAAACTGTTCAAAGAGGGAGATACCTTCACTGATGAAAGTGTCTGTAGAGGGAGAGGACCCTTTTGCAGGAGATTGTGTGGCAGTTGACTGTGGGAGACTGGGATGAAATTGGCATCCTTGAAGGCTAGGGAACTCTCCAGGAAAATACCCAGGATACATGGTTGCAGCATAAGGACTTCCCAGCGATGCAGAGGAAGTTCCCATAGACACCTGCATCAGTCTTAACTCATGCGGGCGTGATCTTTCCATGTCCTCTCTCATCATTGCTATGAGATCACGCGTTGGATCGTTTTCAATCATCCCTCTCATGAGCTGAAAAGCTTCAGCGAGGGTACAGTTATCATCTGTCTGCTTCCGTTTCCTATTCTTTCTCACAGGGACAAACTTTTGTTGTTCTTTCTCTCCACTAGTAGAGCCCTCAGTGTTAACATCTAATACTTCTGACTCATCATCTGACCTTTTAGCAGTTAATGAGGCAGAAGGCTCTACTGCTTGATCTGGATTGCAGGAGTCCCTTGTCTTCACCCTAATCAAATTTTCAATTCCGGAGGCAGTTTTGACAGTCAGTGCAACTTTCTTGCACTCTCCCACTAGCTTCTTAAACTTAGATCGAAGCTGATTTACAGAAAAATTGAATTCTTCACTTCCCTCAGCACATCTTGCCTTCAACTTTTTCAGAATTTGTTCATAGATTGAACTATTCGGCTGAAATTTTGTATTTTGAAAAATCAACTTCTCCTTGAAATTCGCATTGTTAATGACTATATCAATGAAATCATCAAGCTGGTCCACTGTCCACTGTGATCGTCGTCCAGTTTTGGACTTAACAGATTTTGAAGCGGTGGAGACAGCATCTGATTCCTCTTCACTTGACTCTTCTACATCAGAGTTTCTTGGCGTGGCACTGTACTGATAAGGAATAAGGTACTTATCTTAGGCCAAGATTCAAAACAACTAAAAGCTAAAAACCTGAGGTAACTCTTTCATAGATGTCTTATTCCAAATGGCTACAACTTTAATGTTCTTTTGTTCATATTCAAATGGCTGATCTGCTTGAGATATTTTGAAAGGCCCTTGAAGTGAAAGCTAAGAAGTCCCCTGAACCCAAATTAAACCCCCCCAAAATCCCACGTTGACATTTCAAACTGCAAAAAAACACTCACAAAAAATTAACGTTCACCTATCTTAGCATAACGATTTTTACCGAAAATCTTTCCATTATCGTCTGGATAGCGTTTGTTGAAAATTGCTCGAAACGCGGCCATGTTGAATCTGAAACCAACATCCGCCCATGCTCTTTTGCGAAAATTACTGAGATCGAGGCTGTCTCATACATTAACATGATTATGCATTTGGTTCGGCTCATGTGAAGATCGGCGTTTCACCCAAAGGCGATCTTCAGCCGTTATTCCCGCCTGGAGTGGCCGTGAAGAACGCCTCAGCCGATCCAAATGAAAACCAGCCGAACTTAATTGGGTCAAACGCCGTACTTCACATGAACTTAATTCATGTAAATTAGTTGAACTGAGTCCGGCTCATGTGAAGTACGGCGTTTAACCAGGGCCTTACGGGTTTCAAATCCAGCGCTCTAACCACTCGGCCACGCTGCCTCCCTATAATATAACGAACACAGGACCATCGCCAGAAATCGCGGACATTTCGAGCCTGCTAACAACTACCAGCGGTATACTGTATAACGCAAAGGAATAAAGACAGATAAAGACATCCAATATGGCAGCAAACGCTGAAACGAGTGGGAAAGACGCTGTTTCATACGATATATTGCACAATCTAAGCTCTGTAGATATTTTATTTGGTGCAAAGTAATTCTCGACAATGTCCGACATTTTTTTGGTTTAAATATTAGTGTGATAGCCTTTATAAATTAAGCTGTGTTCGATTTTCGCGCGTATTTACTTCCATTCAAACCAAATCTAGGGTTGTTAGGGGACTGTAACCCAGTTTATATCCCATGAAACACCAGTGTTGATCAACAAAGAAAATGGCGGCTCGTGCAGAGAAAGCTTCGAGTTTGTAGCTTTCTTTCATACATAAATATGGCGTCCGCTTGCTGTGCTACAGACGAAAAATGAGAAAGATAAGGGCGTCCTTGGAAGTATTTTGCCGTGGGCAATTCATGCTTTTTTCGGCAGAATTAGATCGTTTAAACATCGCAGAAGTTATATCGAGTCGTGATGATTCACATTGTGAAAGGGTTTGCTTGCCAGTGGACGAGTTTGTGGCATGACTTCGCTACGATTTTAAAGCAATGTATGGAGAATGGAGCATCAATGTGTGATGGATTGGTCGAGGCGTCGGGAAGTAAGTAAACTTACATCTAAGTAGCTGTTGATAAGTCAAATGCGAAGCTTATACACCACTGAACATGATTCGAGTCGTGATAGGACGAACCGCAACCTAATTATCGATATATATGAAAATAATTTCATATCTCCATACATTTCTTTACATGAGTTTGCCGCCATTCTGGCCTTGGTGCGCAGGCGCCGCCGCCATCTTGTCCCAAATTTCTGGCAATGAATAACCATTTTAAATAGACCACAGAGGCAACAATAAATCAATAAGAAACACAAAGAAGGAAAAAGAGAAAGATGAAAGAAGTGAGTAAAGAGGGAGCAACCAGGATTAAACCGGTGACCTCTCGAACTGCAGTCGAATGCTCCACCACTGAGAAGCCGCATACGCTTACGAGCACGACAAATAAATAAGAAACTATGCTATTCAAGAAAAATCAATAAACCTAAGTGGTGAATTTCATATCGTCAGGTGATTAATTTTCCAATAAAACCCACTATCTACTTACTTACGTCAGTACATTTGTTTTACTTGTGTCAATCATCAAATTTTGAGCAAGTGTGATTACAAGCAAAATTGTTAGGCCAGGAGGCTCACAAAAAGAGATATCTCACAATAAGATTTTTAGGATTTACAGCTGAGTTGTTATTTTTGCTTAAACAGGAGTCCCTTAAGAGCTCTTTGATAATTGCACCTGAATATAAAACAGAACCAAGGATTTATGGTACAATTTGAGCAGAATAAATTATACGCAATTTCATAACTACATTAGAAAGCCACAGGTTGAAGAAATATCACTGTCAAAGGAGGATACCAACCAGATAATACCCGTACCGAGCACTGTGCAAACTCTAACACTATAGCAACGGCCATCTCTAGCACGTCAGTGTTTCTTTTTTCTCTCAAAGTTTCACTTGGAATTTAGATTTATGCTTTTCCATATCAAGATGGCTTTTAAGAAAGGCGAAGAAAACTTGCCAGATGTATAATTCCTCTCTCCTTGAAACAGTATAGATATACTATTTGGCCAAGATCACGCGGAGGTTCAAGCCGAGGCGAAGAGTGAGGCGGCGATCACTGAAGCCGTAAATAATTTCTGTTTCTGGCAAGATAATTGCTTCTATATTATTTGTGTTCCACCAATTTCTAAAATCTGCGCGAAAAGAACGCACGTGAGATCAAGTAAGAAAAATATGTTTTAAATTTTGTTTCTCGGTGCATAGATGGCACTGTTCACCAGAAAAAAGCGCATCTCTAAGGTGTGATGTGTAATCTGTATATAAGACGTATTGTTTCTTCATCTAAACCAGCATTTTCTATTCTTTTTCCAGCAACGGGTTCATCTTTACATAAAACTGGGTAGGCAACTTGCAAGAAATTTTGCCTAAAGTTGTTATTGTGTCTCCCGTAACCTATCTTGACTTTTCGTTTTCGGTTTTTTTATCCATTATTGGGAGACTGCGTGGCATAATCCATGGTACCTTAGAGAAGTTTTTCTTTATCGAAAATCGAGATGCCAAATCGTAGAATGTTAAAAGGGAATCACCATGGAATACGACACGAAATCTAGTCACACCTCCCTCATCCCACTGTTTATAGTAGATAGAGCAATCTTCAATTCTGATAACTGACCTGTTGTTCCATATTATCTTATTCAAGATTTGTTCCTTAGATTCAGGGCTACGATAGTTAATTTCCTGCCAAGCTTTAAAAGCGTCTTCGTAAAAAGCTAAGGGCAATAAATCTATAGGAATATATTTTAGATCGAAGTTACTGACATTGAAATAAAAGCGACCCCCTACAGGCTTTAGATATTCCATAGGAATCTGACATCAGTAGCAGGGCTTCAGCAAAATTATCCCCGTTTGTGGATACAAGAACATTAAAAGTTCGGAGCGCTTAAGGTGACACGAAATCGTTTTCATTTTACCGAGACAAGTTCTACAAATTATTTTCTAAATTATGTTTGGTTCATCGTATCACTATGAAATTTAGCACAGGTCGGTGAAATCTTCTCAAACTTCTATATTATATGTTACCAGGAATGATCTTTAAAATATTTCAGTTTAAAAAAATTCTGTAGGGCAGATTCAGACTAAAACTACTCTTTGATTTTTGCTTTTTTAATTTTTTCTACCAACAGAATTTTTTAAAAGTCGGACTATATACGCAGCTAATTGATATTAGTTGATACCGAAAAAATGAAAAAAATCTACCGAGTGAAAGTGGAAATATGTCGACAGGATTAGCATTTGAGCATGCGCGATACACGCATGCTCTTACTTTTTATAGATAAAGCCCCGGTTGTTCAAACGTTGGATAGCGCTATCCAGCGGATAAGTATTGGCCGTTCCGAAATTCAAAAGGGAACTGGGGCGAACTTGAGGCTGCGTCCCCCAAAACCATATAAACTCTGTATTTTTTTTACGATTTCTGTGATATTCTTAAAACTTGGCAAATATATTGATTTTCACCTGAGTTATTTCCAAATAGTAGGTCGATGTAATATTTCTAAAGGCCGGTACACACGAGGGAGCTTGCTCCCGCAGCACGCTCCTGCAACACGCTCCCGGAGCAAAGCTCCCTCGTCTGCACCAACGACTTCTGGCGAAAAAATTTGTTGCGCAACAAAACTTTTGCTCCCGAGTTTTGCTCCCTCATATCAAACTGGTTTGATATGAGAGAGCAAGCTCCAGGGGCAAATCTGCTCCACGAGTCTGTTTCAGGAGCAAGCTCCCTCGTGTGTACCGGCCTTAGGAGTTTATGGTTTTGGGGGACTCGCCCCAGTTCTCTTTTGTATTTCGGAACGGCCAATTGGGAAAGCTAATTACACTTTCCACTAGATAGATATTTGTTCGGTGGATAGCGCTACCCAGCCTTCGAACAACCGGGGCATAGCTAAACCCCTTCGAGCCTCCTTAATTTAAAGACGCCACTAATGAATGTTTTTGAACAACACGTTTCTTAAGAGACTTTACTGCCTTTTACTGACAAATAAAAAGATTTGAAATGATATGTATACATTTATTGAGAACCAAAATTACAGCAACTACAAAATGTTTATCAGCAAATCAATCGTCTCCATCTTCGCTTGGAGTATGAGTCTTTTTTAAAGTTTTTGAATCAATGTGTTTCACTGCATGACAGTCAGCGCACCAAATAAATCAATCTGCTGAGTGTTTACGATCAACAGGAATTTGATATGCGCATATCGGGCAAATCTTGTGGCCATCATGCCAGAAACATCTAGGGCATTTGACTACTGCACTTTGGAAAACGTTTACTCCGTGGCAATAGTAGCAAGTACCTTTTCCTTTGAGCAAAATCTCCTGACTCGTTGTGCTTTCTTCAGAATATTTAACGTCTGAATTTCCTTCAGGTTCCAGATCAGTGTTTTCTGACTCTTGGTGTTCGGTATATTCAGAGACTGTCTCTGTGCCATCTTCATCATCCCTGCTTTCGGAGACCATTTCTTCATCACCAGCC
>OX419343.1:14791089-14808589 GCA_948470475.1 Galaxea fascicularis | reverse complement strand
TTGAGGGCCGCATGACAGTGTAAGTTTCTGGACTGTAGGCCATATAGCAGTCAATAAGTGTAGAGTACTCCTCCCCGGGTAAGGTATCCAGTTAAGAAAGGGTGGCTAAGGAGAGGTATTAAATTCTACGATAACTACTAACAATAAATAAAGAAGCTACTACAAATGAAGTTAACACAGACAATTTCCAAATAGATAAAAGGGCTACTGCTCGAAGGAAGGTCACTTTCAAAGACGAGCAGCAATGCCGAAACTGACTTCATAATAATAATAATAATACATTTCTTAAAAACGCATTATACATAAGTCTCAATGCTTTTACATAAGATTTAAAATAATTACAAGAATAAGATTAAAAATTTACTATAGGTTGAAAGCGTTTTTAAAGAGGTGTGTCTTGAGCCTGGTTTTAAAGGAATCTAAGGTCTCGGAATATCTTATAAAATCAGGAAGTTTGTTTCAGAGCCTGGGGGATGCACACGCAAAGGATCTGTCGCCATAGGTGGAGGTTCTAGATCTTGGGACAGACAGATTGATGGACCTTGAGGAACGGAGGGTGCGGACAGGTTTATAGAAAGTTAACAGATTTGCCCAGTAATCAGGGGCCAGACCATGAAGTGCTTTATAGGCAAAGAGAAGAAGATTGAAGATAACACGTTGTTCTATAGGGAGCCAGTGCAGATTGATGACGACTGGAGTAATATGTTCAGACTTTTTTGTTCGCGTAATAAGTCGGGCGGCAGAGTTTTGTAGTCTTTGAAGTTTCTGCATTTCAGAAGAGGGCAAGCCGTAAAACAAACCATTGCAGTATCCAGTTTAGAGGAAAAAAAGGCATGAACGACACTTTCAGTATCTTTCTGAGATAAAAATTTCCTGATTTTACTGAGTTCATGTAAACATAATGAGCCAGAGCGACATATATTACTGATGTGGGTACGAAGAGTGAGGGTAGAGTCTAGAGTGATGCCAAGATCTCTCACTTCATTTACTCTTTCGATAATAGCGGTGCCGACTCTGAGGCGTATAGCGAGAGTAGAAGTGAGTGACTTCAGTCCTAGTTGGATTGCATTTAAGTCCGTTCTGAGTGTTCCAGCATAGAACATCATCAATGCAAAGTTCAAGCTGAACTAGGGCAACACAATGATTGCTCCGTTTTATTATGATGTAGAGCTGAGAATCGTCAGCATACATCATGGTAGAGAGCAGAGTGAAAACGCCATTTCGATAGCAATGGTTATCTTCAGCGCGTGTTGTCACTCTTTTCGTTTGTTTTTGCTCAGCGTTAGCTGATCGTCCACCTGGAATTTTCTGGGATGTCGATCATGGAGTAAAGTAGGACCGAATAGCGAATAGCTAGCGAATAGCTGGCGAATAACTACTTACACATTTAAGTGGTAATGCCCGCTACCTAGTGGTCATAGTTTATTTACAACAGTTTATTTTATGCAATCCTTTAGTTACAGTTTATTGATACAAATACGTTACAAAAGAAGTCAAAATATAGATTTGTTTTACATAAACATGAGTGGCTTTCAGCTTACCTAGAGACATTAATTTGCGAGATATTCTTGTAGCTCTAAGCCACGTCCCACAAGCTTCACAGTTTTACAGACAATAGTACTTTATTTTGGAGATCATGAGCTGAACGTGATGTTGCTTTCGCTACACTGACCATCAATCGTAATTGCTTATAATTTGATGAATAAAATAAAGACAAACTATCATCACTATTTCCAATTGATTGCATGCAGTTATCCCTCCTGTCAGTTTTCATCAACCACTGTTTTTTTGCAAATGCAACCTCGTTAAACTTCCCTAAAATACCCTGTAATAACTACTAATCTAATTTATTGTCAACTAAACCTTCTAGAAGGGCGTCAATGAACTCCCGCCATGGAACATTCCGGAACATCAACAAAACACTAAGAAAATCATTATAAAATACTATAAAAACATAAAACGGGAACCAACACCGTGGCTGGGTGAGGATTTGGCTGGCTCTTTTAACTGCGAACAACTTTGTCAGTAAGTCCCACCTGCCGCGAAGGTTCTAAACTCTTTGCAATTTAGCAGCCCTTGAGGGTTGCTCGTTTGCTGGGGCAGTGTGGTGCAGCTCTGGCCGGTTGAGGTATGCCATACCTGAGTTTTCCATCAGGCTTGCTTTCATCATGAGCTTGTGTTTGGGTAATCTGCGCCAAGCAAATCGGTATACTATACGCAATTCATTTTACTCCAGCTGTGAGGCGTAGCCACCGGGCTCATTCGAAGCAGGACTGATGTACATCCAGAGTGTGAATTATCACTTAGGTGCTTAAACTGCATTTAAAAAAATAAAGATCATGCTCCGCTATTCTTCTAATGTTAACTCACCCCTGAATATTTAACCCTCCATCCCTCCCAATCGACTGAATCGTAGGAACCATAAGGCAAGTCCCAAACTCTACCCGGCTGTCACCTACCCACCTGACATTTAGCGTCTTCTATTCAGCTCTTATAGTCCTCTTATTTAGTTCAAGTTTTTTTTTATTATTGTGTCATTTTATTGCTTTTAAGTTCAAGAAGTTCTTTTCTAATTATTTCTTTTTTTTTTTGTTTCAAAGTCTTCTGGGATCCTGAAGGTTCTAAGTTCCTGGTTCTATAGACCCTTCCCTTCTCTTCAAGTAGGTTGTCCTGGGGCCATTTTGCCTTCAATAAATATCGATGGCACGGCTCTAGTCACCTTGCATCCAGTCGTTTCTTTTACAGTCATGTAAAATGTCGTCACTAGGTTTGAGTGTGAATTTTGAGCGGAGGCCCCTGAACACTTTGACAACGTTTCTTGCATTCTTTTTCAATACAACTTAAGACGGAGGATAAAAAATGCAGATTCACTTCTCGTGCTTCACGTGTGTTTATTATTTCGCATATAGTTGCCCTGATCATCTTATTACGTCGTAGCTTTGAATTGCCTAAGTTACCTCTTCTTTACTTTATATCACCCATAAATTAAAATGAAAAAATTAATATCGATTGTTGCTTCTTTAGTACCGTTTGTTGTTGTCAGCGCCCGTTGAAACACAACAATGATCATATATTCACCGTCATGTGTAGCCAGATAGATCAATCATCTGTTATCCCCACCCTTTCCCGCTTAATTTTCCTTTACAGTCAAACCTCGTTTCAAGACCAAAATGGCTGCGGCGTGTTGGGGGATGAAACAGACTCATGTTATGTCCTGGAGTATATAGCTGTTAGAAGGGGTTAGTTCTTGTGCCGGGAGACTGTCGTGCAATAACCCCAGTCTGAACAAGTCCTTGACAGTGATTTTGTATGGATTCTTCATGCAAGTCGGTCAGCAAGGCAGCAAACCATTACGACTTTTCACCTTTCAGCAGAAGTGACGGATGATCTTTTAATTTTGATAAACTCGGGTATTTTTGTTTCGTGTATATTTCCCTTTTAGTCGCAAGTCAGACTGAGATCTTGTTAGGTTTAGGTGTAGGTGTTTTACTTGGTATCTGATTTACTCCAGAATCGCTGGTAATAAAGAGAAATTTGTTTTCACTGATGGTATAAATATTTTATAAGGAAATAACTTGAAGTTTATGATCTAGGTTAGCAAAATATGTTATTCTTACATCAGCAGGTGAGATTTGATCTCTTGTGGCTTGGAGCAAATGCGTTTGACTAATCCCATCAACATTTCCTCGGCTTAAAGGTAAGTTATCAGCGATGTCTATTTCTGACCTCTCGTTTCTTTTTCTTTATTCTCTCGTAGTTTACAATGTCTGTTCTTGATTAAGATTAGATAATTGTTTCCGCTGTGGTAATATTTTGAGCGTCGGTGGTAAAAACATTGTTAATACCTGCCAAGCTCTATCACAACGTTCATGTAAAAAGGAAAACAAATCATTACCTGGAGCGCAATGTAGTTATAAGCCATGAGATGTGGCCTTATCTAAAAAACCCGTTTGGAAAATCAAAAAAAAAAGAGTTGAGTGTTTTAAACTGAATACGTTAACAAACGCAAAGCCACTACAGGAGACACCAAGCACTTGTCAAAATATAAACACTGAGAACCAGAAAAACGTATTTATGTGTATGTTTTTTCTAGAAATAAAAATAACTTGTAGAAATACGTTATAATTTCTATTCCCCGTACTTCGACTACTTCAAGTCGTTATTGTCAAGAATTTCTTAACCCATCACTTTACTCTCTCTTTCCTGGCAGCACGAATCTGTTCTGTTTAGCAATGCTAGCATTATACCTGACCAGGTTTCATTAGTCCATAATAGTTATGCCCTCTCTGAATTGTATATAATTATATTTTGTCTTTTGCTTTTGATAGCGAGGAACTGCAGAATGATGCGAAATCGTCCAGTTGTTCTTTTTCTGCTTTTAGCAGTTGATTTTCTAACAGGTAATTAACTGGTACCAGTTATTTTGACAAGTTAAGAAGCGTTAGAAGCCGCACGACTAGGTTCAGTATTTCCTAATGAGAAAACAGCAAGGAAAGCTTACCTCAAAGCTACGATACGAACGGCATCTGGAATTAAGCCCAACATCGAGATTTATGAGTGAATATTATCAAGAATTATTCTGAGAAGTCCCAGAAACAGGCACGATGCCACAAGCTCTAGCTTTGCAAATTCCAAGAGTTCGTCACCCTTACCATGGTTACAAGTTTACTGTTTTGCTAAAGCAGTAAGCTATTGTTTGTGTGAGGTGCCATTGCTAAATAGACCCCCTTTAGATGTCAGCTCGAAAAAACTTGAAATGTTACGAGACCATAAAAAATAACTCCATTCCTCAGTCAGACTCTATCTGCCTCACCCCTTCCAGCGGGAACTCGCAGTATTAAGTTAAGAAAACTGGTCTTTCAGCGGAGATTAGATATCAACTCTTCAAATCGCTTAACGTAATTTATATAATGTTGGTGTTGACTATACCATGACTCCAACATTAAGGTCGCCTTTGATGAACCGTAATGTGAAACAAGAATAAACAGTATCGCCGCTATGATTCTTGGCCTCTCGAAAACTTGGCATGTTTGGGAGAATAAGTTTGCAATCTCTTGACGAAATATGATATCAAACGTCCATTTTCATATTCCGCAGATGCCAATCACTCTCTTGAAGGAATTTAATAATTATTTTTCGTGACACGGTCACTTGGATTTATTCGGCTCCATTTTAACTGGCTTACAGAAATTGATCAAGACTGGCGAAAAGGAAAAGACACGAAACGAGGGCAACATATCCACTTTATTATGACCTATTGATTAACTTGACCAATTTTCTTTTCGCAGACGTAGGATATGGAAGACCTTCCAAAGGTTTGTAAAATGACGTAGCTGTAGAAGTATTTATTTCTTTATTGAACGAAGTACGTTTGTAGAATGAAGTAGATTGGGCACAATATAAAGCGAAATGTGTGTGCTTTTATCAGTTATTATTGTCCTTTCTGGTTGCAAGTTATGACTGATTACAGTTTTTCTGAATTCGTACAATCAGGGACAAAAGTGGTTGAGACAGTCTCCGATGAGAACCCTTTCGTTAAACGCGTAACTTCCCCAGTCACCAGCCCTCATCTTTTCCCCCTCCCCCTTTTCAATTTTGTAACCAGGTGTCGACGAGGGGTGCTTCAACCTTGAAATGTGTGGAGAGAAAGGGTTCGGCTAACGACCAAAAAATATGGTTTTTTTTCGTCAATTCTTTGACAGAAAGCGTTGATTTGTTTGAATGTCTCAACACCTTTGTCGCTAATTGTAGGTTGTGCTAATCAAGTTCGCAGCAAGACTTACAGATCTAACCAAAAGAATCCTCATCGTGGTGACCACACCGTGAAAATCTTGAAGAAATCATCTGTACAAGACGACGATTGTCAAAATGATCAAGAAAGCAGCACAAAGGACAAAAACAAAATCAAAATTCTTCAGACGAGCATACACAAAAACTTACTAAAACTCTTTCATAAGCTAAAAAACGCCAAGTCTGGCAGTGTAATGCCTGATCGAAAAGAGTTTACTAACTTCGCTTCACAACTCAACCAAAATGGCAAGCCTGGCGATCATTTATCCACAGGGGTACCACTGAGTAAAGTTAGAGATGGAATCAAGAACGCATCCCATTTCCAAGATATGAACAATACATCTACACTTAAAGCACTAGACAAATTAGTAGATACAGTTCTTCCAAACATGTCAACGGTGTTAAACAAGAGTAACGAGAAGCAAGGTGACGATTCTGATGGTGGAAGTGGTTCTGCTATGGATCCAAAAGAATTCAGCAAAAGTAAGACGGATCCTTATGCAGCTATTGCCGCGGGACCAGACCACCCCAAGCTTCCTCCTGATCTTAAGATTTCCCCTGGAAGTGACGGAGAAGCACCTCCTGTGGTGCCAGTAGGAATGTCTGATGAGAGCGGTAAGGGTGGAGGCGGGAACGCTGAGGGTCATGCTCCTCCTACTCCAGAAGGTAAGCATAGTCTTGCTTACAATAAACCATTATTGATCGGAAATGGATGAACGAAAAATTATTAAATGCATGCGCTGTAACGCTATGAATAAGCTACAAAAAGTGATAGCGAAGTTTAATCAAATATAGTTCAATATAGTGCCGTGACAAATCACTCATTATTTTACCCTTCCCCCCACCTGATCTTAACAAAGAAACCAGGCCTACCACACAAAAAATGAATTTGAACAGCAATGGGGAAATCAAATTTCAAAATTTACAGAAATACCCTATCTTAGCATAACGAATTTTGGTCTGCATTGAAGTCTATCTTAATTGTCTCTCCTTAAGATAGTTTCACGTCTCTCGACAATTTACAGTAGCGATTCTTAGAATTAATTTACGTCCCCCAACCCCTCGGGAGATGTCAGTAGTGCTATCGACACATAATGTGTGGACACTGGTTGATCGTTTCTAGTTATAATTGTTTGTCTTTTCTTTCTTAGAACCCAATGAAGCCCCAAGTCAGGAGGGAGGTACTGACTAATTTGAGCATTTAGTTTGCAGTGTAAGACAAAAAGGTTCAAGGGGGAGGACTGTTAAAAATGCCTTATTTCATTCTTGTGATTACTGATCGTTCCTTTTGGTGTCATTATGTTGTAGACAAAGAAAGTTCCGAAGAGCCTGACAACCCTATGGTGAAGCAAATGCAGGAGCAAGCTATGTCTGTGATACAAGAACAGATGCAAAACCAGTTTAAGGCTGCTATGCAGGCTGCAAAGGGAATGCCAGGAATGGCAGGGATGGGTGGAATGGGAGGTATGGGAGGAATGGGAGGAATGGGAGGAATGGGTGGAATGGGTGGAATGGGAGGAATGGGTGGAATGGGAGGAATGCAGAGTATGGATAGCATGGGCGGTATGGGGGGTATGGGTGGAATGGATATGGGAGGAATGGGAGGTGGCATGGGAGGAATGGGAGGAATGGCTGGATTTGGAGGAATGGGAGAAATCCCTATGGAAGGAATGTATGGTAACAGTATGACAGAGATGGGTGCCATGGGCAACTTTGGCAACAATGCCTTTCAACGAGACTTACTGAGGAGCAACGATGAATTCTTTGGAGGAAGTCCTTACTATTCCAGAGGATTTGGAGAGGGTTTTCGGGAGCCAATGAGACCAATGTATTCCATGGTTGATGAATCTCCTGTTGGGCGAGATAAAGTCCCTTTGGGATACGAAGGGCGGGAGCGAATGCGGTATGTTGTTCCATTCCGTAGACGTCACTATTTTGGCAATGGAGAGGATTTCGACGACGATATGGAGGGTGATGATGATGAAGATGTGCCATATTTTTTTCCCACTCGTGAGCGTGCTGCCTTTGAGGATCCTTACAACGAAGGCCCTGAAAACGAAATGGATGACGGCTATGGCGCGCCTTACGATAGAAAAACAAAAATAGCGAAAATTGAAAAATCCCCAAACAAAGGGAAGGAAAAGCATAACGACCACAAGAAAAGCAAAGAAAATAAAAAAAAAGTTGCGGTGGCATCCAAGAAAGATGTGACTGAGAAGCGAGAAAAGACAGGTAAAAAACACCGAAGGAAGCAATGAGAGTCCCGTTTGTCCTGCATGAAATTTTCATCTCAGATTGAAAGCATGCCACTTAAGAATTACATCCTATTCATAGTATAGCTACGATGGACGAACTCTTGACCGGAAGAACTGTCCATGGAGGAAAACTTGCAAAAGTCTCTCCTTTACATTACTAGGTGTTTGGTGTCTTTTTGGAACGATAAATCATCTGTCAAAATCATTACTCGGATCATAGACATTTACTTGAATGAGAATGATTCCATCCTAAACCAAGAACAAAGAAAAAGAAATAATAGCTATTAATAAAAGCATCTGAACAGAAAGGCTTCGTACTGTCAAAGTTAGTTCTTGAAAGAGTATATTTCTGATCCTTCGGATATAGCACCAGTATAGAAATCAGTGCTTGAAAATGATGGCTTCAAATCAACAATATAACAGTCACTATAATACGGTATTTCTCGCACCGTGTCAATGATTCTACAAGAGGATGCATGAAAACCACTTTTAGTAGTAATCTGGTGTCATTATAATCTCATAGGTGCGAGCACTGATGCAGTAACTCCCGAGATGTTTTACAATTCTGCGATGAAACAAATGCAACAGCAAGCGATGTCGGCCATTGAAAAACAGATGCAAAACCAATTTAACAGTGCTTGGAAAAGTGCTAATGGTATGGGTGCAAAGCCAAATATGGGAGGTGGTGGTGGAGGAATGGTTGGAATGAATGGTATGGTTGGAATGAGTGGTATGGTTGGAATGGGAGGAATGGGAGGAATGAATCAAATGCAATCAATGTCAGGAAAGGCAGGAGGCATGGGTGGACCAGGAAGAATGGGTCCGATGAATGATATGCCGGTTGGAATGGGAGGATTGGGCCCAATGAATGATATGCCAGGGGGATCCGATGGATTTAGTCCGATGGCAGGAGGAGCAAGAGCCCCTGTGCCGATGCAGGATATATCACAAGGACCAGGAGGGATGGGTCCAATGAATGATATGCCAGGGGGTGAAGAAGGAGTGGGTCCGATGGGAATGGAAGGTGGTGAGTTCGGTAATGGGATGAATGAAATGGGTGGTATGGGTGGCGGAATACCTGAGGTCCAGGATCCGGGTATGTCAAGTATGGGTGGTATGGGTAACGGATTATTTAGAAGAGAGTTTAAAATCAAAACCAATAGGAAAGCGAACCATAAGAAATCGAAAATGACAAAGGCCAGGAAAGGATCAAAAAAGACAAAGCAGCGAGAATAGCTGCTTACAATTCATACTATGGCTTCATTGAACTCCATTTTGAATGCAATGACGTAAGTTTCCCCGTGGAGTGATACACTATCAGCCCAAGCCTTCACCATGTGTTAATTATTCTTTGAAATTGACAAGTTGCAATTTATTATTGGCTACTTTGTTTTCAATTAAAATTATATTTTTGACACATCATAGAGTAAATTGTACCGTCCAAGTTTAAGTTCAAGTTCCCTCATTAAGGCAATGCAAGGTTTAAAAACTTTCAGCCCTTAGCAATTTTGGTATAATTTTAATAAGAATGACAACTTTTGAATGTATGCCTACAATAAAGGAAGTTTATTTTCAAATTCTCGGGATGGTTAATATAATTCACCCTCATGCATACTTAGATATTTGAAAAAAAAACGTTCTGTGTGCCTACAACAAATGAAGTTTATTTTCAGATTCTCGGGATGGTTAATGTAAGCCACCCTCATGCATACTTAGATATTTGAAAAAAAACGCTCTGTGTTGAGGGGCCATTTTGATGCTTTGGAATCAAGGAGAGCATTGCGCTGCGAGAAAAACCGTTTTAACTTTCAGCATCTCAATCTAAGATGTTGCTCTCTTTTTCAATGGAATCAATGCATTCTTAACAGTTAATAACATTTATACACCACTATAAGAAGCCGCCACATCACTGCTGGGTGAGCTTTAAAGAATTCGTCCCGCCTTTTAAGAATACCTCACAAATTAATGTGTCTAGGTAAGCTGAGAGCTACTCACACGGTACTATGGCCACGTGATAGCCGGCTTTACCCCTTAAATTTAACAAATAAAGTTTGAGCCCGAGTATGAGCATTCAGTACGTTTAATCTGGTTGCTTAACGCATTCCTCAAAGTGGAAAGGACGAAGCGAAAGGGAGAAAAACGAAAACAATTAAATAGAATAACTATCACAAATATGACGGCGGTTCTATACGACTGTAGGTTATGAAACAGCCATCATGTGTTATAAACTTTCCTGCTTACCTGTCGAGGCCTTTCAGTTCCCACTCTCATTCATTCAATACAAAATGTTTCAGAGCTGGCTTGATCAAAGTTTTTTCTGTGAAGTGTATATGAAATAATTCATATTTGTACTGCGGTTGTACATGCAAGTGAAGAGTGATCATCGCAGTAAATTTTCCAATTTAAGCAATTGGAAAGAAGAAGCCTGAAAAAATCAGGGCTTCAACGGGATTCGAACCCGTGACCTCCGCGATACCGGTGCAATGCTCTACCAACTGAGCTATGAAGCCACACATTGGGAGCGAGGTCAATTTATTGAGTTCATACTTCATACACTGAGCAGCAATCAATAATTGCTTAAAGATTCATGTTTAGCGAAGAAATCAAGAATGGTATGAAGTACGAATATGCAACTTCCAAGATTACACGGAAATCCCGTCTGCATTATCGTAAAAAAGGGTTAACTTGTTTTCAATGAAGAAGCTGAGAAAAACTCTCATTTTGGTGCATACAAACCTGACCCTAATCCTAACCTCAACTCTAGTCACTGCTCCCCCAACTCTCACCCTAACTGGAGCGATGACCCCTTGTTAGGCTGTGGAATGGCTAACAGAGCTTTTTGTCTTGAATTCGTTACGTTGGGAACTTCCGAACTGAGGATATAGCCCGTCAATTCACAGAGCTCCATCCACACTATGAATATCACAAACATTTAAAAAGGGTTTACAACTAGATTTAACGAAAGGATCGGCCAAAGCCATTACTCAAGCAAATTAAACAACTTAAATTTAAAGAAATTTGGACAGCACTCCAATCCCCTTTGCGACTACCTCTCCGCAAACGACCGCAAGTCCTGTAAGCGACCACTTCTTCGCCATACTGATTTAGTACCAATTAGGCCTAGCCCGATCAATAATTGGAACCACTCGTAAGCAACCGTGAACAGCTTTCCATTTTATTTAACCTGCCGAGTTAGCGACTACTTCTCATCGACGCTCCCGCCCTCTGAGAAAGCTCACTGCCTTAACCTTTCGTGCTGTATGTGCTAGTTCGCTTTTGATCGAAGACTACATTCTATCATTTGTACTAAACCAAGAGGTCTATAGGCGTTTACGTGGGATGTGTTGGTCGATGTTGGCACTAAGTTTGAATTGCTATTCAAAGGCAGACTATGTTTTCTGCGTATAAATAAATGAAAAGTGTAGAAGCAAACAATCAGCATAGTATTACAAGCATCTTTCGATAAATTGACAGGTGAACACACCGGTTCAGTAAAACTCGTTGTTTGAATGGCAAACACTTATGCAGTTATTACAACATATTGTTTAGAAAAAGTGCTTGACAACACACTCAACACACCCACTATTAGCAACTACATTTCTGAGAATCCAGCGGTTTGTTCTGATAAAAAGGAGATTAATTTTCTTCTTAAACCAAAGCAACTATGGTATTGCATGTAGTTATGTCAGTAGTGTAGAGTTCCAATGTAAAAATGAATTGTCTGATGCAAAATGCTCTAGGGGAGCAAGTCTCCAAACCACTCTTCCCAGGGTTCAGCAAAACCCGAATTCGGCAAAACATGAAAGGCCGGGAAGGCATCAGTATCACATGTCTTTGAAAGATCCCGAGAGGTTATTCAAAAGTGCCTAACCAGAAACTGAAGGCCTATTCGGGAGCTCTAGATACAACTGTTTCTTCAAGGCAGTATAGATCTCTCATTTGCGTAATAAGGGATAGCTTTCTAAAGCACAATCAAAACCCCAATTTTATATAACAAGCTGAAAATTTGATTTCTGTTGTAGTTTGGTCTTGCAAGAAGCGAAAGTCAATCAAGCCGGAACAATTGGAAAGTACAAGATCACTTGAATGTATTGACAGGAAAAGATATAGTTTAGGAAGTCTTCTTCTGTGTCAAAATTATGTCTTTTTACAGTATTAACAGCTGCATTCCATGTCTGACTCAGTAGATACGTTCACACGAAGTACAGGAAACAAAGCCATTGATAGACAACTATTTTTAATAAGCACTCTTTATATCAGCGTGTACTCACATTTGCAATCCGCGGACTGCGGACTAACACTAACCTAGCCTCAAAATATCACACACTATTTTGTTGCTGCAAAAGATCAAAGATAAAAACTGCATGGGCTTGTTTGGAGATTGCTTGGATGTATGGTTTCGAAACTGCGGGGCAAATACCAAATATCAAAAGGGATGTTTTACATAATTTATTGTCATAGAAGATGTTGCAAAATAGCGTTTACAATACCCGAACATCTAAGCCCTGGCCAAACTATCGAACAAAGTCGGATTCAACGTTACAACTTTGCTCGATCCAACATTGTTCGACCGTTTGGCCGCCCATGTTGGATGATGTTCGTCCAACATTTTTTGTTCGATCAAGTGTTTGCTTTTGATAAAACATCATGCCCAACAATTCTGCTCGAAGAAAAAGTGTTGCAGTGTTTTGCTGCTCTTCCAACAAAGCTTTATCCTGAAGCGACTCACATGGGTCTGTTGGCAAATCACGAATCGCTGTCCTATTTTCAAGCCTAAGCTTCTCTCGTCATTTACAACAAAGATGGTTGACAAGTGGACCTCGTGGTTGTTGATGAACAGCCAGAGAGCAAGAAAGGGAAAAAAAGGGACCAAAAGGAGAAGCGAGTTTGGGAAGATTCGAAAGTTTCAACTAATTTCCGGTTTAATAGCGTTTTAAATTTCTGCGAACTACTCCGGATTCATTCTCATCATCTCCTTAAACGCGGGTGTATCTTGCTCATACGATACGCAACACATCGTTTTCTGCTCGTTCTCTTGACCGTTTCTCTTCCTCGCTTGACACCTTCAGTTGCATCCTCAAGCAGCCCCAGTACCATAAATACTACAAGCACTTTTGGTTTCAGTGTCGGAGCTCCATGTTTTCAAATTTAGTGCCCAGTAGCTTGTTTCGTCTGGCAATGTTGGATCAGTGTTTTGCCATTATCTCAACATTCACCTCCAACAATGTTGGATGTAGATCCAACTTTGTTCGATAGTTTGACCAGGGCTTAAATTAGTAGTTGAGTACGTTTTCTTAGTCGGTCTTTCAATTTCGTAACAGAATTCACAAGGTGATAAACGATATCAATCGCATAAAACTGTTTAATAAACCACCCTAGACACTTAATTTGTTCAATTTGTTTCTTCATTTTTTTAAGAAATTCCGAGTTTTGTTGTCACGAATGTACCTATTTTTTAAAAATAATCAACCTTTGAACTGTAAAATAGGAATGGGTCCTGCGGCGTGCACCATTTGATTAACAGCTCTGATAAGCTCTGCCTTCTGTTCATCCAGATTCTTTTCTGTTTTTTTCGATAAGAGCCTAGCTACATGTTCCTCGTGTTTCTTGTATATGTCTTTTCTGGTGAACATACCGCAGATGATTTTGTCGTAAATTAATTCGTCTTTTGTCCATTCATCATGCAATTTTATTTTGCCAGAACATAATTTATGCAGTCGTGTTGTTCTTCTTTCTCCTGTAACTGCCTTTGCTGTCTTTGCTACAGGTATAAAATTAACGTATCAATATATTTTATAAACTAACAGGCATGAAGCATCCGCACCTTACTGCTTAGAATTGACTACTGAATCAGCAAACAAAATTCAGTCAATCGTTATGTTTGGCTCTCAGAAATCTAGTGTTTTAACTTCTGCCCCTAGAAAAATTAAATACCATTAATATTTATACATGGCAAAAGCCACATGATCGAAACGATGTTCTCACTATATAATTACAAAGCAACCATGGAGGCACCAGTCAGCGGATTCGTGTACTGCGCACGAGCAGAGTTTGTCATCCCGAAGTGTAAACAAAACAAGAAACATGGCGGCCGATGCCAGTGCGAAATGCGGTGGCTTCTTTTTTAATTTAGTTTATTCAACGAGTTTTTTTATTTCGAAGCCCTTCAATTTGGAAAATTTACTTCTTCGCGGACGTCGTTTTTAACGCGCAGTAGTTTCTCCGAGATCAAGGTAAGTCAACATTTTGTAAATGTATATTTCTTCGCATTAAAAAGGCCTCTTGAGCTGGTAAGCTTATTGGCTTGGTGGTAAAACAGGGTGGTGAGCAAACAGTAATTATCTCCGCCGTTTAACTCGCAATGTTTCAAGTTCCACTAACTTTTTGTCTTTGTAAAATTTCAATCGGGCGTTCGATTTATGGTATTTCTAATGGAAACACTTACTCAGAGATAGACATTCCTTTGTGCTATTTGACAACTAAACCTACGTTTTACTTTGTAGTTTTTTCAGCCAGCGTTTATTACCGCCTATAAAAAGAAATGCTTTCGCGAAAACAAAATTTTGGGAAGACCTGCTTTCCATTGAGTGTTACACTGCGTTCAACTCGCACCTGTCATTTGTGCGAGTTGTGAATTGTGCCTCGACGGGAAGCTTCAGAGCCATTAGGGAACGAGTCAGCTCTGAACGTTTTCAAAACTTCACAAAGCGGTAATAGCACCAACAAAAAGGCCAACCGACAGATAGTTTTTACAGAGATTGCCATCTTTTTTGACTGTCGAAAACACCTGAAAACAGGCCTACTCCGGCCAGCTGTCAAATTCACCACGTAAAAAAGAGCGCTTGCTCATAATACGCCGCTGACCAAGATGAGCGCTTTGCAAGTTGTGAGAACATCGTCTCTCGGCCCCAGGCCTTTTTTCTATTCCCCCCACTCCCCCGCTAGTTTTAGTATTATGAAACTGAAGATTTTACTTACGATTTCCCTTGGGATTTCCTAAAAGATGTTTAAGCATAGCTGCCAATAAGAAAATATTGAAAACAATAATAAGCTCACTTAACAAAAACGACAACGACAATAATAGTAACATCGTAAATGGTTTGAACCCAGGAGTCATGTCATAATTAAGTGAAGTACGATCGTCCGGGTGAGTGTAGTCCTGAGAAGGACTGTTTGTGGTGACATTGGCTGACGTTTCGACAACCTGAGCGGAAGTCATCATCAGAGTCAAGTGATTTGTGTAACGTCAGTAGATGGTATAAGTACTCTGGTCGTTGATGTGATCAGTGGTCGACGAAGTCGTGATGTTATTGGTCGACTGTCAGTTAAGCCTAGTTTTCATTGGCTGTGAAGACTGTACACAGTGATTGGTGCGTTTCGATCCGTCTTTTGTTAGTCTAATGTGTGTACGTGTATTGTTAGTAAAATCAGTCGGTCTGTTGTTTGTCTGTTGTAAACAGTGATTGGTGCGTTTCGATCCGTCTTTTGTTAGACTAATGTCTGTACGTGTGTCGTTGTCGGTCAGTCTGTTGTTTGTCCGTTGTTTATGTCGTCGACAAGTCGTTTGTAAGGTGCGGGAAGTTGTAAGCAACGGTTTAGTGGTGTCTGTTCTAAGTTAGTAAACCAGCTTTCCAGTACGATCCGTTGGTAGTAATTAGTACTGTATGTAACGCATTCGGCAGAGTCCCAGTCGATTCTGTGGTTTGTCTGTAAATAGTGTTCAGCAATGTTATTGTTGAGGTCACCATTTTTCGTCGCTCGTTGGTGTTCAGTCAGTCTTACGTTCAAGTTTCTGCCGGTCTCACCGATATAGGTGGCCTGGCAGTCGTAGCATTTGATCTTGTAAACTGCTCCTTGTCTGTTCTTTGGTTCGTCTTTGTCCTTAACGTTCGTCAGTAGTTGCCGTAAAGTGGTGATGGGTTTGTGAACAACACGGATTTTGTAGGGCTGTAGGATGCGTGCAATGGTTTCAGATGTGCCTTTGATGTAAGGTATCGTAGCTGTGGTGACAGGTGTCGCGTTCGTGTTCGTAACGTTAGGTTCTGCACGGTAGGTGTTGCGTCTAACGAAGTCGCGGTTGTAGTTGTTTTTACTAAAAACGTTGTCGAAGTACTCACGTTCGTCTGTTACACTGTCGTGTGAGTCGCAAACTAGTTGCGCTCGTCTCGTTAGGGTACGTATTGTCGTTGCTTTGTGTGAAGTAGGGTTGTAAGAGCATTCGTCAAGTAGTCTGTCAGTATGTGTAGGTAGAGCGAACGACTTGCTAACGACTACATCAGTTACGCAAGCAACGTCAGACGTATACGACAACAACTCTGGTTCAACCACCGCTGCAAAGATCTTGGCCTTGTTTCAGCAGGACGTCGACTTAAGTCCCCGTTGAACACACAAGAGGCTATCCAGATCGTCAAAGCCACCTGCAGACGATTGATCCGAGCGCGGATAAACGACTGTCACAGAAGACTGAACCACTACAACAACAAACTACAGCAACCACTTGACAAACTTAAACAAACTGTACCGACTAACTTACTTGACATTGTACGCAACATTGCTGACCGACGAGCTAACAAAACAACTGAACAATGCCGCAGTAAGACACAACAAAAACTGACGCGACTACAACGTTCAAAGACAAAAAACGCCACAAGACAGACGCCAACTGGGTCAGGAATATCTCTTCCCGTCCCTTAGACAAGACTGAAACACAGGTTCTCTCCTACGGACTGAAACATTCCGTGACGCCCAAACGCATACCGACCGAGGCCATTGTATCGAGTGTTGAGGCGGTTCTGTCTCATCAAAGAGAATTATCAAAACCGACCAAGGATAACATCAGGAGCAGAATTGCTTCTACCATACAATCAGCCTCTCTTACAGAAAACAACCTGACTAAAGACGAACGACAAGCCCTGAAACGACTTAAGAACGACGAGGACATTGTGATACTTCCCGCTGACAAAGGACGAGTGACTGTTGTTATGGACAAGAAAGACTATCACGACAAAAAGGACGCACTTGTTAACGACAAACAGACTTACGAAGAACTTAAACGAGACCCGACGCCAGCACTTCAACGAAAACTTAACAGCAAACTACTTCAGCTTAAGAAAGCCGACACTATTGACATCCGACGTTACAACAGACTGAGATGCCAGGTACCACAGCCACCTAAACTTTACGGACTATCGAAACTCCACAAACCTGGCGTACCTATGCGTTCCATAGTCTCGTTCTGTGGGTCGCCGACTTACCAACTGTCTAAATACCTGACTACGATACTGAACCCCTTAACTGACGAATCCCGACACAAACTACAGTCTACGGAGACCTTTATTGACGCTATCAAGACAGTACAAACAGTTACATGGAACGGCTATAGGTTCACCAGTTTCCGTTGTGGTTGCAGAAATCGTTATGCAAAACATCGAGGAACAAGCCCTAGCAACTTACAA
>OX419343.1:14761089-14783589 GCA_948470475.1 Galaxea fascicularis | reverse complement strand
CAACGTGACTAACTTATGAAAACAAATCAGGTGAAAAAAATGTATACCTACACTGAACGAGTTTATTGAATTCAACAAATTTCACACCTGCCTAACATAATACTGATAAATACTGGTGACAAACCAAGCGGTTTGAACAGAGAAGATCAATGAGGCGTATAAACTCAATTTTAGCTTACCTGCGATGATCACTTCTACACAAACAATCACTACTGCTAATGCCGCCCACTTCATTATCAGGAAAACATCGCCGGCAGATTTGTATGCTACCCTTGGCTGAAAAGAGATGCCATGTTTAGAGAGAGACCACACACTGGAGTGCTTTTCTCTAACCTTGCTAAGCACATAGGCATAAAGTCGGAACGCGTCTAATTTAAAAATTTAAAACAAAAGTAAATGGAACGGAGGCTTACGAATTCTAATAAAGTGGAAATTTAAGAGTGCTTGAAGCCAAAGATTTTGAATCTGTCTTCCCTAGTACTGTTTAACGGGGCATCTATAAGACAATGAGCTATCAATGCAATTTGAAGTGGAATACGAAACCTGACGGCACCTGCTGTTGGGCTGCAATATTCAATGTACAAGATAACAAATACCTGACTAATCCTTTTTCTTGTCGAAAGGAATGGTAGTCGCTTTCAACACGAAATCGTAACAACATGAATCTTGCTTTTCTGTTTCATATCTCGCCACATACCGGCTACAATGATTCCTACTTGTATTCATGACGTAATGTTTTGCCACCAACACACGCCACTTGTTCGTTTGGTTTCTCGTTGCAGGTCTCTCGTATGCTTTATTTGCACTGTAACTTAATAACACTGAACCTTTTCTGCTCAACATTTCATCCACTCTTTTCTCAATGATGAGTTGTGGGTTGGGAGCCAACACAACTTAATATAACTTGCTAGTGCTTTACGGGAAGAATGCTAGATTTTACGTAGTAATCCCAAGCGTTTCACCTCTACTAACTCCCAACCGGAAGTATTGCTTTTATGACAAATTAAACTGGTTTAATCTAAGTAGACAAATAGATGGATCTTCATTCATATTAGGTGGCGTCTATCCAATAATTGAGCCAATTGAGGATCATCTAATTTTTGAAGCCGGGTTACCTTACCCTTGGCTAATTAAAAGAAAAGTCTTATTTCTCATGAACTCATTAAAAATCCTTTCCCCTTAATCCTCGCTAAAAGCTTCTGACTTGCAATGTATAATAAAGCAATTTCTTTCCATACCTGCAACTGTATGCTCTTCCAAACAAAGTATAGCAAATTAAGTGAGTCCATAATTTTCGTAGACACGGACGATAAGAGAAACTGGTGGCTCTGAATCCAACTCTACTTGAATTTCTTCTAACTTTGCAACAAGTTATATGTTAATATGCTTATAATTTCCCGGCAATAAAATCTGGGGGTCACCGAGCTCAAATTTGGTGTGTTTCTAACAGATTATATATACTGTTGCTATGGTAGTACAAGTTTCAGTTCATAACTTGTTCACCAATGATTGCGCATTCCTTGAAACTTAGAAAGATTGGTAGTAATAATCCATCAAAGTAAAAGTGCTGGAAACTGGTGTGATCCACCTTAAAGACCACGAAACAAATTTCCCGAGAACTCCGTGACTATACATTGACCATACGAGTTCCTTAAAAAATTAAGCCTACATATAAATCAAAATGGCGAACCCAGTACGAATTATCTGCAAAGAGGATTACGTAATAAGCTTGGTCGTTGTTATACTCAGGGCAGCCGCATAAAACTTTAATGTCTTGTTGGATTGAGTCACTCTTGCATCACGAAGTGTATTTGATCGGTGCGTCATTAGGTATACTTTCTTGTGCTGGGGATTTGTAACAGTTTTATATAATTTTGTAATAATTTTATATATATTTATTCTGCTGTCCCAAGTATAATATCTACCTTGTATCTAACTTTTTTGCTGTTACAATATACAATTTTACTAAGGGGCACGATATTCCACCTTGATGTGCCTCTCCCCTGTTTAGTATTATTTCATTCTCTGAAATCAATAGTTCTGTAATTAATGCTAAATGGAGAAAAATACAAATACAAATACAAAATTTGTAAAAAGCGAAACGACGAATGTGCACAATTAAATGCCTTAAGCACCGTTATTTTCACGTTTCGTTGTCTCTCGAGGCAAAACAAAGCGTTGTTCAGAGTTACACTTTACAATAAAGAAGGCTCCTTCAACAGTATGGGCATTAAAATTAAACCGACTACATCCATCAGTTAACGAACGAAGAGAAACATCTACTACACGATGCTTACAAGGATTAGATAAGTATGAGCGCTTTCCCCTTAGCAAAACCGTCATTTCCAGTCTGAAGCACAAGCAGTAAGAACATAATCAGCTTACGTTGGAGAAAATGGGTTCGAGTAGGAAACAAAAGAATGGAAGGTCCAATCAAAGAATCAAGCGCACAAAGACTATGCAACAGAAAAAAAGCGTTTGAATTAATGAGTTACTATGGGGTCTGACAACTCTAATAAGGCCTGTTTCAGTAGAAAAACAATATTTTCTAGGCATCTGGACATTTTGCCGGGAATCGGGAGACTTGGGAATTTTTCGGGGAAATATGACATATGTTAAAGAATATTTCATGAAATTCTAGCTTTCACATGGGTAACGCAAACAAACGTTACAGAAGCCGAACAAACAACCTTGTCATGTTAATCTTCGCACGTGTTTCTAGCAAAAGTTCCCACGAGAAAATATGTGTTGTTATCAAAGGGTTTCCTTGCATGATTTGCGCTATCTGGCAAGGATAACTATTTCCTTTTCGGTGACCCACAACGCGGTCGGTAACCCTGGGGTGGCATCTGACACGAAGGGTTAACTCGTCAAGGTTGTACAATCAGAAATATCGCTAATAATATTTGTTGATCGGTTTTAGTAACCTGTAAGAATATTTGTTGATTAGGGTTAGTAATTAGTAATGTAAGCTTTCCAGAGTTAGTACGTGCGCGTATGATTTTAGGAACTGCGGAAACCGCGATTCCTAAGATTATAGGTGGTCAAGATAGTTATCCTTATCTTCTGGCCAAGCCCCAAACGCCGTTTACCGCAAGAAGCGCTGTTTCTTTGTTCTTTGTCTTATTCCAGAAACATTGTATTAACCAATCACTGTAAAGCTTGCCAAGCGCAGGTATATAATCGCGAGTTTTAGTTTGTAAAGGGGAATCGAAGGCACTGAGTAGAGTTGAAGTTGGATGTAGCGCAGAGTACACGAAACAGCTCTGCCCCTGCTGATTAAAAGTTGCCTGTGTATTTTGCCTGTCTCGCTGGTTCCTTCTCAAAACCCCCGAAGCTAAATCTGTTTGGTAACACATAGTTCTGGGATATTGCAGGAAAAAAAAGTTCGACATTTTTACAATAATCGAATGTCACCGAGAAAAACGGGAGGATCTTCCAAGTTTCCGCGGAGACTCAAAATTACACATAGTGTTGCTCAAACAGCGTTTGTTAGAGTTGTCACCCCTCCCCGCCCTCTCGTAGTTAAAGTACCCATGTCACCAATTTTTTTTTTATTTTGTCATTCAAAAGTCCACATTAAAAAATGAACTTCTGCGAAAAAATTTTTTGATTTGAACAAAACGCGATTTTTTTATGATTTTGTAAAAACGCTGAAATTGACCGCCATTTTGGCACACCACTCGTGTTAGTCTTCTCACGGTCATAGAGGACTTGTGACGTAGGTTAAGGAACACGTGACTTCAGATGCTAACAAACTTGAGAGAGATTTGACCGAGAGTTCATCGAGTGACTGGTGAAAACGGTCAAAAATGCCCGAAAGATGTGTTGCTGCATGGTGCGACAACACAGCAGATCCCGCAAAAGGAATTACTATGCACAGAATTCCTTTTCTGAACTGCACAGAGACGAAGGAAAAACTGGATCGACTTCGTCCTGGCGAAGAGGAAGAACTGGGAGCCTGGGAAAACGTCCTCATTGTGTTCACTTCAAAGAGGAAGATTTTTAGTTTCGTTTGGACTCAAAAATGAACACTGTGGCTATATGGCCGGTAACCGGCCAAGGTGTTAACTAAATGACAGGCATTTGGATATTTTTCGAAAACTTGTCAAATCAAAGAATCCTGGCTAATCCAAACCATCGTATGTCGATTAGGAAAAGTTAAGCGATCCGGCTGAAATGACTTTTAGATGTCAATTCCAGCGCTTGCTTTATGCTGGGCTTATTGGACGAACCGTAATTCGTGACACGACTATCGGCCAAGTTGTTAAAAACACTAAATGACCGGCAGTCCGATATTTTCCTCTTCATCAGAACGTCGATATGATAGCGCTGAAGAGTATTTCTAGCTCCAGAAGCAGCAGACTTTAATAGCTCAACTCGTGGAGATTTCCCACCAGTTTTCAAAGGAAGGGATGTGTGGAAGTTCAAGCTGATGACAAACTTCAAGCTAATTCTAGTTCCAAAACACTCGCTTCAACTTCGATTTGATATTCTTCGTTTCCGCTACTATATCGGTGGCTTTCTGTTTTGGAAGCGCTCTCTATAGAGGACATTACTTAGGCCCCGCTCAGACTAGGTGCCTGTGCCCGGTTCTCGGGAACCGGCACTGGTCTGAACATGGCTTTTTGTTGGTGCCCGCGCACTAATCTGAGCACCGTGCCCGGGCACGGGCACCACCTCCAAAGGTAGTACTCGGGAACCGTTCCCGGGCACGGGAACGTGTCTGAACACGTTTGCATGTGTTCCCGCGTTTTTTCCCGTGTTTCCCCACGATGCAGCCACGAAAAAGGCGGCAATATTGCGGAGTGCTGAAAAAGATAAACTGGGCACTAAGCCTTCTGCACGAGTGTGAACATCCTCGGTGCAGGGCACTGAGGTGTCTGGACAGCGTCCTTTTTAGTGCCCGGGAACGGTGCCGCGGAACGGGCACTTAGTCTGAACGGGGCCTTAGTCGGTTCGTATTCGATGAAAACAACTTCGATAACCTCTTTCGTTTGTAGTAAACACGGGAGACACAGCAACAAGCGTTCCTGAAACTACGTCACATGCCGTCATTGATGAGCCCGTACTTTCTCGATCAGCGGAAGGGGTGTACAAAACAAAAGTACGATTAAAAAAATCATAAAAAAATTGCGTTTTGTTCAAATCAAAAAAAATTTCGCAGAAGTTCCTTTTTTAATGTGGACTTTTGAATGACAAAGTAAAAAAATTGGTGACATGGGCACTTTAATATGCGTAACTGTTGTCTTTAACCCATTGACTACCAGCCGTTTTTACGTTTTCGGAGTGATTTTCCAGCAAAAACGATCCATAGCATTTCATGACTTTATATTTGAAACTACCACGGAAAGTGGTGCTGCCCTAAAGTACTGAAGGCTCAAGGTTTCTGAAAACGTCATTGTGACATTGTGTTTTGAAGCATGTGAGTGTTTTGCGGCCGGTTTTGGCCGGCACGGTAGTCAATGGGTTAATATAGAACATATATTTTTTTGGATGTTGATATTTTTTATTGCTCAGTTACTTAAACAAAAGCTCTTGAGGCGAGGAACATATCAACGCTATTTTATTTGAAAACAACCATATGCTGCAAGATCTGGGGGGGAGGGTACTACTTGCTGGCTAGTACTTCGATTCAAGGTTGAAGTAACATGAAAGCGAGCTTGAGGGGGTGGTGATTTTGAAAACTAGGCAATAAAGGTAGAGTTGGAGCCACTAGTGACAGTCAGTAGTCGATGCTCATCTCATCTAGGGTAATTGAGTTTGATAATGTGGCTTGTCACGTGACCTGGCCAACTGCAAACCCAGGAGGTAACGTAAAGTTAGGCCTGGCTCTCATCTAAGTTACCCACCCCCCTAGAAATTATTTTAACTGTTGAATCTCAACTCTGACCCTGGTTTTAAACTATCACCAACCATGACTTTCACTGACTGGTGTCAAAAGGCCCGGTCACGTGACCTCTGTTTTTCTTCGTTAATCTTGAAAAATGATTACATACCATTTTGGAGTTGTACAATGCTAATTTCACTCCTTCGCTCCTTCGCTTCTTGTGAATCCGCTGGCCACTGTATAACGCTTGGCACATATTCCGCATATGTAAACCAAAATTCTAATCATGAAATTTTGATCCTGAAAATGACCATAATGATGATACTACAAAAAAGTAACGAAATACATAGAGGAAGGAGGAACTTTTGATAATTCTGAGATAAACAAACAAATTTTACCCTTCAAAGACTTTATCATACGTAGTGTTACACTTCTCTTTTGGGGCTTTCAGTAATGTTTCCTAACCGAAAAGAATCAAAACCATATATCCGCTGTTAGTTTCTAATTCTGATTTTTCGAGTTGCATGGCTCATAGCCAGCTCTGATTGTCTTTCCTTCATCACTCCTGGAAACAAAGTATCCTTATGTAGCACTTACTAAGGTGTCCCTATGACGGTGTGATGTAGCTTTTCATCAGTTTATCTGCAAGAATAGTCGTCTTTAAAGTTAGCAGGTGAGAAAGCACGAAACAATGGGCACAGTTAAAGGGGTTCCTGAGGCATACAAACGGGAAATATAAGCCCCAATAAAGGTAATTACAGCAATTAACTCCTTAATTTTGCTTATTTAGCAATAAAGTCCTCATTTGACTTTTCTCTATGCAGTCGTGAATCACTGGTGATTGCATTTGAACTCCACGGGCTTTAAAGGCAGTAGTAAATATTTAATCCCCCCCTTGGTTTCAAAGACTTCTTCAAATTCATGACGTCATTCATCGGAAATGACCAAGTAGGAAAAGGTTTCCGTGTGTTCTTTGATCACGAATTTTATGTTTTGAGCGGTAAGTTATTATCATATTTTGCTCATACAAACCTTTATAAAGACAAAAGTGATGTTTTAGCGAACCCGCAGGTTTTAGTGTCTAAACAATGGATCTTTATTACAAACAAAGTAAAAACGACCTGTCTCTGCTACTCTACATGCCAGCTTAGAAGACTTCCTAAAGGCGCCTACATTCGTCTAGTCTGAACACAAATAAATTGTTAAGTTTATTTTTGAAGTTATTTGTTTTACTAAATGTGAATTTTTGCTAAAGCAGTAGCCGTTGTTTTGGCTGAGGTACTATAAAATTTGGTGACTATTTTTATAACTTTCTTAACAGGTACAAATTTGTGATAAATAAACAATAGCGAACAAGGTAACGCCGTGGGATGAACAGTAGACTTCTTTTAACGTGCTTGGCATTATGTTTGTCGCACACAGGTGAGAAAAAAATAGAAAGTATTACTACGGAGTAAAGATAAAAATCCTTTATTGATTTCTTGTGTCAATTTAGATAAGATCGCGAGTTATATATACTTCTTAAGTGCTGTTGTGCCTGAGGCTAGGTCACAACAGACAAATTTAGTTAGGTCTGTGTCGATGAAGTTGTGTCTACAGGATTATAGTTACCGTTTATGAAAAATCCTCTGGCAAGTACTTATTCCAGTAAATGAAGTTGAATCAGTCGTTTTAAGAAGACTGTTACCAAACTTCACTTTTTAGCTGTTACGTTTGATCCTCATAAAGCTAACGTCAGGTTGATTTTGCTTTGAGGAAACCCTGAAAAAAATATTTATCGGGCTTTTAGTGAACATAAAAGCTAGTTACCGATACTATTGGTAGCTTGTGGCTTGAGTTAAAATTCTAGTGAAAAAGAGTTGCAGAGACAAAATTACGATCTTCATTATTTGTTGTGAATGTAGTAGATTTGCTTTTACGTAACCTTGCAGTGCTTTGAGAGCAAAGAAAAACAGCCAAAACCTCAGTTACAGATACAATTGCATGTTTTTTAAGTAGAGCTGCAAGAATTTGTTTCTTGTGAAGCCTATCAGAAGAACAATTATATTTTCAACTCAACATGTTTTAAACTGATCCTTGGGAAAATATCTGTTGGCAACAAACATAAATACCGTAAGTGAATTATTCTGAGGGGGAGGGTGGAGTTGCTTCAGGGATTGGAGAAAGTAACTAAAATATAATAAAAATAAAATCCATGTCGAGTCATATCCTCGATTTTTGTTGCTCTGGGTCCTACCAGCTAAAAAACAAATTAAATATACTGACAAATTAAGGAGAATTTTCGAAGGGGCGTGACTTCTGGCTAATTCCCGGTTCGTCAATAGGAGCCAAATCACACTCAAAACGAGGTACTGGTACTTTGAAATAACTAATTTTTGGCAGAACTTGGGGTGGCCCCACCTATCCATTTCAACAACTGACTTCACTAGAACAAGCCTATAAATCCGAAAGAAACTGCTAATTGCACACCCTACCAAGAAGCTCCGTGGGTAATTATAAAAACAGGTATAGAGCAATTCACGCTCTTGGAGCTTCTTGTTGTCTTCTATTTCTTATGTTAACGATTTCCAAGCCGGTAACTAAAGCCTCTCTGAATACTATGAACTTAGTCTAAAAGTGTGAATAACGTTTTTCCACTCTAGTGTTCTCGGCTCCACTCAATACCTCTGAGAAACCTGGAGAAGAACAAGGTGGGTATAAGTCAAATGTTTATTCGGCAAAAGATGAATTCTGATTAGGATAACTCTGTACTTCCAGATTTATTGAATTATGCTCTATGAACACGTTGGGATGCATTGGACAAAACAACAACAAACAGCAGAGACAAAAGCAGACTGCACAGTAATTTTAAATTCTATAAATCATTCAAAATGAAATTATGTCCACTTTCCTTTTCTCAGCACACCGAGCGAATTCAAAGTCAATAAATCTGGAAGATAAAGGTAAGTGTAAAGAAATTCTCGAAATCTGCATGGAGCATGCATGTTAAAACTCAAGTAGGGAATGCAATACTCCTGGATAATTTTTGGCGGACTTCGTCTTGTTTTCTCGGCATACCTTAAATCGTTTTGCTGGAAGCATTTCCGAGCATGGCAAGGGAGGCAAATTTACCCCGAATCAAAGTCCAATAGTTTGCTTCGATTCTAAGTGCCAAAAGACTACTTGCTTTTATGTTTTTAGTAAAAGAAGCTGTGCAAAGAGCTGAGTTAGACGCCAGTCTTGCTGCTGAAGATGCAGTGCGGCATGGACATAAGGCTGAATCAAGAGTTACGATCACCAAGGGGTCATCCGACCACACCGAAGGGAGTACAGATCACGTGACAGAGGATGAAAAGCCTACCCTGCACGTCAGGACGCATGCACCATTAGGCACGCTTACTAATATTATTTGTCTTATTGACATTTTGAGAAAATACTCTTCACTTATGACATAGAATATAACTCCAAAACGTCTAACATGTAAACGATTGAAACTGAGTAGTTATGAACTTGCTACAGCGAAGCTTTCAAATTTTCTCCCCTGTTCGGTTTACCGATGTCTGCATGCTGTTTTCTTTATCAAGTTTTGAAGCATTTCTTTTAACTTTTACCTCACATGACCAGTTAACGCCTCCCATTTGTTTAAAATAATTTGCAATAGTGACTTTTTGACATGATAACCCTTTTAGGACATGATGATGAGGAAGGGAATCGCATGAAGCGAGTAAAGGAACATAAAGTGAACAGGAAACCCAGTGGAAGGACGCTCAACTTAGGTGGAATGGGTGATCTTGGAGGAAACAACAATGATTACAAGGAGGACACCAGATTAGAGGATCGCCTGGCCATGGAAGCAGAGGAGGAAAAGAAATACGAAACAGGGGAGGGATACGGAACTGGAGGGGGCGGAGGAGGAGGAGCTGGGTGGGATGATGGAGGAAAGGGCGTCAATTGGGCTACTAACATACAAAGACAGGATGCTGCAGAGGTAACACGAAAGCATTTATAGATTAACTGAACCAGTAAGCATGGATTGCTTTTTAGATCTGGTGTAACGCGCTAGAATTGATAGCCAAAAGGCGAGCAAAGGATTCAGTCACACAGTTTGAAAATAATAGAGAGCTAATTCCGCTGAACGTGGCCGTATTGTTACTGATACCAGTAAAACTGGTGTTAACAAACAAAATTAAATTCAAATGACCACTTTTAAAAGGACAAGACCCACAGCAGATCTTTACAAAGAAATAGCTAAGTTAGATCAGACCAGTTCTTGTGTCTCGACAACTTTCCCATTAATACTTTCTCAGACCACGTTTTCAGGAGAAAAATGGTTAATTAATCCAAACATAAAGCGATCCTCTCGATCGGTAAGGGTATAGTATGGTATGTTTCAGCAAAGGACTTCTCTACTACACGAGTTTTCCACCTTTTTTTTTTTTTTTTACTTTCAGAAACAGAGCATCCAGGCTCAAGTCGCCTCTGAAAGCGCTCACGAACTGGATGAGATCCAACGTGCCATCGCGGCTGAGTCCCAGTCCTCCCGTGGTTCCGCTTCAATTGGTAACGGAGGAGCTTCAGTGATCGGTGGAGCCGCATCACCGGTATAAGTGGTCACTTTTGCTTCGTTACTATGTCGTTTTCTGTTCTTTTTTTTTAATGTCTCTTTATAGGTTTTTGTTGATGTTTTGTCATTATGTAAGTCATACTGTCACGACTAATTCAAGTAAGAGTGATTCTCACATCCCGTTTCAAAGGTACCAAACTAAAACAACAAATTAGAAGGCAGCTTCATCATCCGTATCGAGTCCGTAGACAGGAATGAGTTAAGTGAAAATCAACGAATAGCAACACCTGATACAACAGTTAAGATTAACTGACCACCAACCCACTGTTACCGGACCCTCTTGATGTGGCCGCCACAAAGAGCTCTCAGTAAGTCCCCTAGTAGCCTGGTCAAGGGAAAGCCCACTGTAATTCTGATGTCTTTCAGTTTGGGGTGCTGCTTTAGTTAAAGATAAAAGATGAGTTCTTATTTACTTCACCGTAATAACACGTAGGTTCAAGAGCAAGGGGGCATGCAACCGAGAATAACAAATCCCGAGGGAGGACCGAGAGAGAGCCAAACAATGGCATTCATTGGAGGACAACAAAAGAGCATCAGCCCTTCTGAGAACCAAGGTCTGATTAGACTTACTAGAGGGCAGGACGTCGAGAGGCGTTGTTGTCTTAAATTTTATATTAACTAGACGATTAACAAATTTAAAAACACGTTTTAACTCTGAATTGCTGCCATACTTTGAAAACTTTCCAGACCGGGCCTAGTTTTCAGACCTAGCCTCTAAATTAAGACCTAACGTTCCACTTACAGATTTTCTTACTGGCTTTGTTGTAGCGTAATTAAGCTCTGCATCAGTGCCGAAGCTAAGAATTGGTGAAATTCACCTTCCCTCTATTATTCATTTGGAGTTGAAAAGACTGAAAAGACAAATACGTTTGTACGCTATCGTTGTTCCCTTATAAACGACACCCGATTTAATTACCTTTATAGCTTATATGGGGGAGTACCCCTCCCCCCTCCCCTCCCGTGCTTAAATAAGTTGCCAGTAGGCAAACGTAATTCTTATGAAAGAGATGATCCTGGAAGACTGATTTTATTGACAAATTGTTTCAGTAATCGTTGAGTGCAGTTACTTTTGGTCCTGAACAAGGATACGTTATCTTGTGCTTTTATTTGCTAGTTCGTGTTAAGTAATTTTAACTAATTTGTATTGCACTGGGAGGTATGCGCTTTCCATGTCCTAATGAGACATATTATTGCATGTCTCTCTTTGCATGCCTGCATGATGAATCCCCGGCCACGCAGAAGAATTTCAAGAATATACGTCACCTTACTTACCCGATCAATCATCTTTTGGCCAGCCAGGTTGGTTTCACAAACTAATTCTCTGCTTCTCATTCACTTTGGTCTCCATCCCCTCCAAAGTAAATCTGTTCACAGAACATCCAACCAAGTTTCATTTCTAAGACCATTTTCCATAATCAGAGGGTACGATTTGCTACTAGACAAAATATCTTGTTGGTTTTCACGATTTCAACCACTCCATTTTAGCACTGTTGTAACTGGAAAATATGTAGTATGCATTTCAAATCCATGTACAAAGACCGAACTATTTATTGTTATTTCGAATTCGCGTTATTTCTCCCAAATCTGTTCTGCAGAAATCTCTAATCTGATTCACCAAGCAGACAAAATGTCCCCAAGCGACATGAGGGGAGCGGCTCAGAGCAGCATGGGAATCGGAGGTCTTGGTGCAAGGGAACCACAGGGATTAGGCGGCGCCATCGGAGGCCTCGGTGGTTTAGAAGGAGCACAACAACTGGGTGGACAGAGTCAAGGGACATCCCTGGAATCAGCTTCCATGGCAGGATCAGAGAGATTAGGAGGTGCTATGGAGACAGGAGTTAGTCCCGGGGCCTTAGGACAAACAGGTTTAGGAGAGAGTGCAGGTTTGAGTGAATCCGCTGTCAGCCGCATGACTGACGGCTCACTCGGTGGCAGAACTGAAGAATCTCCTCAAGGAATTCAAGGAATGCAAAGCATCCAGGATATCCAAGGAATGCAAGGAATGCAGAGCATGTCATCAGCCCTCACAGGGGGACAAAGTCAAGGTGGGATATTATCAGAAGGTGGAGGCATGAGTGCTCTACAAGGGCAAGGAATGATGGGAGCCGGTTTTCAGGGAGGTCTACAAGGTATGATGGGTGGAGGTGGAGGACTTGCGGGGCTTCAGAGCATGGGTACTGGGGCTGACCTTGGACAGCAGCAGATGTCGTTTAAAAAGGTAAGCTAGTTTAGAGTCTTTCTACCTGCAGCCGCACAACGTGTTCACTCTAATATTACTAGCGAACCTGTCAGTATAGATCGTTTTCACGTGACGTCATCACTTTCTAAAATCCAAAAGTAAAGAACCACGAAAGTTTTTACCCTCATCAGGCATAAGAGGCATTAAATTCATATCTGTTTACAATTTTACAGCTCAATGGTGTGCTTCGTTTGGAAACTAGAGCATTTTGAATTTCGGGGTTATGGCGGTGCGTGACACAAGGCTACGATCGAGTTTTTTGAAAAATGTATCCTTATCTCATGATTTTGAGCTTTTTTAGAAGTTAAAGCATTAGGAAAAGTGTTTGTTCAGTACTGATGACCAGTCGCCCAGATAGCCAAAGTAAGTTCCAGTTGTTGACACTATTTTCCGGCCGCCGTATTGGTGCACAACAGATGTGCACCAAGATGGCGTTTTCATACTGGGCTCTGTAAATTTCTGCGAAACATTTCGACTAATATCTGACGTTTGGTGAAGGGCAAAGGCCTAAAACTTGGAGAAGTGTCTTCTTTATTTATCGTCTATAACATCACAAATTCTTGACTTTTTCCACTAGCTGGTTTTCGATTTATTTATTTATTGCGTGACAGTGAAAACGATCTATTACCTACGCTGATCGTGACTAAACTTACGCAAATTGCGATTTCCTCGTTTGATATAAAGCTCTTACAATTGAAAACAAGCTACTTCGTGTTTTAAATTAACGGCTGTTGCTGATTTCCATTGGAATTGAGTAATGCATATGAAAGAAATGCACCGGAATAGCGAGGTCACGGGTTCAATCCCCGTTGAAGTCCTGAATATTTTTCAGGTTTCTTTACGCAATTGTAAAAATTGCGATCACAACTGCGACGATCATTTTTCATTTGATTCCATTGGAATTGTTAGATTTTTTTTACTAAGGTTACCTCGTGTTCCCAGTTGCCTTGTTTCGTAGGTTTAAGTTATCAGAAGAGGTAAAATGACAATGTTTAGAAAAGAAACGTTTACACACTTTAGCAAAATCAACCAAGCAGTGACTGACGACTTACTTTTACCCTCAAACAGTCCACAATAGCAAGACCAAGTGACTTTCAGGTAACGATATAACCTTTCCTACTGACAAATTAACACAACATAACGAATGTAACCGACTGTATGACCTTTCGTCAACTATTTGTCGATTAACCAGTAGAGTCAATTTTTCAAAGCGTGTCACGGTACTCTGATAATGCAAGAATGATGTCAAAACGTGGTTAGAACACAGATTGAAGTACGGTACGAGCGGCAGGCGAGTAGGCGAGACTGGTGTTGTGACTGACTGGTGTCATGCTACAATTAAAGCATTCGTTTTGATTGTTGATACATTTTTACTTGTCACATTTAATTTCGAGGTCATGCCTTTTGATTGTTCATGGTTACCATACAATACAACTAGTAATCATTCATAGAACAGCCTATTTGTAAGTCAATATCTGGAAAACGAAGGTTTCAGTGATAGTTAAAACCATTGAAAACTCCCTTGCAACGCTAAGTAACTTATACTATTCTTTGAATACTTCGCAGCGTTCAAAGACACATCAGAAAGACGAAATAAGCAGCAAACATAAGAAAAGAAAACAAGATAACAGATATGCCAACGGAAAGAGCGCTTTGCCGAGGAAGCATCTCCCAGAGAACAGGAAGACTTCACCTGTTAAAAAGGTTAGTTTAATCTTACCTTGTTTTTGTAAGAATGAATTTCTCGTGATGTTACAGTTTCATGATTTTAATCCCACACACAAAAAACCGTAACGCGAGTATCGTTGCGCATTTATGCAAAACACCGTGGCACCAACTGATGACGCCAACTATATTTGAAGTATCCAGTTAAGGCTTATTATGAAGTCGAATTTCTGTGCGTTAGTAACAGCAAAAGTCAAACATTGAGCGGTCCAAACCCGGTTTACCGAAACTAGAGCTCTAATTTTTAATTAGCAATCAAAGTAACTATCATTCTCTGCTTTAACGCTTTTGTCAAAACATTTAATTCCCCGAAAGCTTCTACTCTATTTGGGAAGGTTTTATGTCGAAAGAGGTCGTCGTTATCATGGAACAAAATCAGTAAGTAAAAGACTTGCTTACAGATGTTTACTGTTTCCTGTGCCCAAGGAATCATATGCAGTATGGATAACTTTTAGTCATTAACCAGCACCATTGCAATGTGACAATTCCTTTGACGTTACCTTGTCTTTTTCTCTTTAGAGTAAGTTGATGAAGGGTTATCATTCCAGAGAAACGAAGACTGTTAAAAACTGAACACTGACAAAGCTGTTCTTACATTCTCCGTGATTCAAGGGCGAAACTAAAAAAACAATCGTACTTGTCTTCATTAACATACCGGCACTTTTTAGTTCAAAAACCATCAATTATGGCTCACCGAACCAAAAGACTCACAATGGTCTTCAAAGGGAGGCCAACGCTCTCTGTGAAACGCATTACCTGCATGAACAAATCAAATAGACATAAGTTATATTTAATCCACAAAAGAACGATTGTATTGTTCGAAACGTTTGAAAATGAAACATTTTTTTTTATTTGATACCGTGAGTATAAACTAAACTGTTTAAATAAATTGAAATAGTAAACCTCTCTGATGAAGCGGTTTGTTGTTTACTGATAAACTGTTCTTAGACAGTGCGAGCTAAGTAGGCACGGGGACTAGGATTATTGGTGCTTATCTTATAGCAACATTTCTCTTACGCGTGTTGATTACGGAATTATACCATAACGAAAATTAAACCTAAAAACTGTACAAGCAGACAATCCAGGATTGTAAATGTGAAGCAATTTGCAATTGTAGCTCAGTAAAATGAATGAAAGTTGCTCATCAGGGTCACCAAGAGATTCAACGAGTTCTAGCCATACCGCCACATCCCGTGAGGAGATGAAGACAGCAAGCTTTTTTTGGCAACAAGATAAGACGGGACTACCCGGAAGGGAAAACACAAAGCTTAATCGGAGTGATGGAAGCTCACACTAATGAACGTTCTTCGCCTTAATACAGTTGAAGACCGCGTTCTCTTAAAGGAAAAGAACCATGAGCACTGCAAAGAGGGGGCAGTAATAATAATGACTCCATTTTCCCATTGAATAAGACGCGATTAGCCAGCTTGGAAAAAAACTGCAGCTATCCTGACCAACTTGTCAACAAAAGAGAACAATACTCACGAGATAGTGATTCACCGGATCAGCAAGACAATTGCACAGAGTGAAAGAGCAAAAAAATATCTAGCCACCAAAAGTGTAGTCAAAAAGGCTTTTGATGAAACCTAAGCTCGATACTGCTAGATTGTTTCTTTTGAATTCAGTAGTGAGAAAAGCATAAATAACCACTCTTAAAAAATTCCGCAAGGCTCTTTGAGTTTGCGGGTCGCACTTGGAGCAAAACGTATGCATCTCCTCACAGAGGGCACAAGAATCAAACAATCTGTTCAAATTACTTATAACTTTGATTTAGTTCGGTTCGACGTTTTTCAAGTTGTCGGCCATCACTGTGAAACCTGAATTCGATGTCTGCCAGTGGTGGTGTGAGTTAGGTAAGGTTAAAAGTTTTCAACGAGGGGAGAGGACAAAACACACAGTACTATTCCATGGTGTACCCTATGGATTACCTATAAATGGAGTACCCTGAAAAATAATTATTTTGGGAATCAAGGAAAATGATTTTGCAAAATAGAATGCCATTTAAATGTACGTACCTTGCCACGTACCTTTATTTATTTTAAGCTCGCCCAGCTCAAACGTCATATGTTACTATCCAAGGCCACCATTTTGGAAGGTGTCAATAGTTCGCTGGCCATCTTCAGTGCTGCTCCAGAGCCACCATTTACCCATCACGATTAGATTTATGCATTTCGGATCGCCACAAAAAGCCCTCTTTCGTATAATTCTGGCCGAAGCGTTTCAGAAGACGCACCCAGTTTTTAACACTCCACTAAACAGGAATTTTTTATTTCTTTTATTAAGAAAGGCCTTATTCTATTCTGATGTAGGAAGAAAAACTATGCACACGAAATTTGCGTTATCTTTACGCATGCATCTGAGATAAAATGTTGTTTGTGCTGTATTGTAGTACGACTTTCCAACCATCATAAATGAAATGATTACATGACGAACAGGCCGGAATTCTACGAAAGAGGGCTTTTTTGTGGCGATCCGAAAAGCATAAATCTAATCGTGATGGCCGGTAACTCGTGGCTCTCGAGCCTGCACTAAAGATGTCCAGCGGATTATTGAAACCTTTCAAAAGGGTGGCCTTGGTCAGTAACAAATATAGTTTGGGCCAGCCCAAAGTAAATGAAGATACGTACATTTTAATGACTTTCATTTTGGAAAAGTAATTTTTCTTGACTCCCAAATTATTCTTTTAGGGTACTCTGTTTCAGGTAATCCATTGTTATCTCATCTCGTCGCGCGACCCACGTTCTGATTACCAAAGAAGCGTTTCGCCATGAAGAAATCATTCTTGGAGGACAAATAACTAATTAATAACTTTAACTCACCGATTCGTCGTATTCTTATCAACTTTAGCTGAAAACATGCTCAGCTCAAGTCAATTAAGTGTCAATAAAGTGACTCACAAATTCGGTTGCAATCACCTTCGCGTAGCTTTACTCAAGAAGAAAATTGAGCGCGTTTGCTTTTCAGGCGTAAACTTAGGATTGTCTGAATAAATATTTTTGTCTTCAGTTTTCTGGGTGCCTGAATTCACGAAGCGACCTTACGTACACAAACCGAAATCCACGAGCCCATATCAATTGATAACAAGACCAAATTTCTTCTCTGCAAATTTTTATGATTTTACATGTTTGTTTCTTGAGCAATCCTTAATAGGCAACTTCAAAATTGGAATTCTGACTATTCTTGATTAAAGGCGTGTTGTTTTTTAACCCTATTGCGCATTAGGTTATTTATTACTGATTGTTAAAAAATTGAAGTAAGAAAATTGTTCACAGCTGGCAAAGCGAACATGTTTGTTTCGCTACCGGTTTCTCTCACGCGGTTCAATGCCCATTTGAAAGTCGCGCCGGTTTTATCAGATAACAAGAGAGAACAATAGAAATCTGACAGATGTTGGTGATGACTAATAACAGGAACTCAGTGCGCAGTCTCAGTTTGCGACATAGGCCCTTTACCATTACAGTTGGGGAATCACGTGACCGCAGCCGGTAAGACCCTTCCATGGAGAAGTGAGGATACAAGCAGCAGACGTAGTACCGGACATTTGGGGTACCTCTGATAATACAAACGTAAAATATGTACTGAAGCTGTTCATGGTTTATAACTCCTCTTGGTCAATGTTGAATACAGTTTATCGTCTACAAATTAAGTGCCAGTTAAGTTTTGTATTCGCCGTGCATCTCTTGTATACGGGCTTGAAGTAATCGCAGGTTCTACGTTCCGCTGTCTTTTGGAATATGTTGCTAAAGTGGAACTATGTCGGCTCACGATAACTTCTAACACGGTTCGCCCAGTTTCCCAAAACAGAAATGGTTCACAAGAGCAAATCAGAATTATTGGGAGTTGCAAGTCGTTGTTGTCAATTTAAGATTCGGCAACAAGTCCAATAACACGCGACCCACCGCTGTTAAAATTTGAATAAATAGAAGTGACTCGCTTAGCTTTGATCAAAATTGATTCCCAAATTAATCTGGTGGAAAAAAGAGGTGTCCTTCACAATATATCATACGTTTAAACTGAACTTTCCAAATCTCGATTCACAGCACGTGATAAGGAAAGCCAGCGATGTGTGCTATACTACAGATTATCACATGAAATATGAGTTTTACGTTTAACATATGCAGTATCCTGTAACAATACCTCTGATATTAAGTTAGAAGAAATCAATTCTGCTTCAGTTTTACCTTCCGTTTCCCCTTCCCCTTCCCCTTCCCTTCCTTAGTTTTCAAAATAGTTACATTTCCACTCTCCGATTATCACCAACCAAAACTCTCCTTTACCTACCTGTCTTAAAGGCGCTGGTTTGCATGTTATTGGCAACCAGTTTACAATTGAGCTTATTTCAAATACCCCAATTAGACAAAACTTTTTGCTTCCTTGAAATTTGATATGCTACGCTAATTAAAATGGTTTCCCAAAAACTGTTAACTCATCTTTCGATTTCTTTTCATTCTTTACGTAACAAATCGTATTGCGAGGCTAATTAAAATACAGAAATCTGTACCCAAATGAGGAAAGGCCAACCAAATTCCAGTCCTTTCAGACGGATTAAAGAAATGATATTTTGACTTTGGCGTAAAAGTAATAATTACCTACCGCGTATTCATAACTATGCTAATTATACGTCAGTTTCTGCTCTTGGAGTAATAAACAATTTCTCAAGGAGATGTCTACATTTCTTCTTTATTTGAAGTAAAACGGTCACACCCGTTTATGTTCTAGCTTTTCGTGAATGAATTTAAATTCGTGTGCAAATTTCAAGATTTTGAAATACTTTGTGAGTTATCTTCCTGAGGAATCGATAAGCTACATAAAGGCTTACTTCAAAGCAAACAAATCAAGTGTCTCCTCTCACTGACAAATACAGTGCGTCCAATCATCGCATTGTGCACTTAATTGCGTGAATAGGTTCGAGTAAAATTGAATTTTTGTTTTTGGGAGGCGCAAAAGAACTTTGAAGATAATCATATATAACATCACGATCGTCTCCTGGATCACGCTGCGAGAGATTGAAGCTAGAGCCCGCAAATCCGATTTGTATGAATATCAACGAAAATTTAGGGGAAAGTTGTTATGTTAATTGCAATTTCACCCTCTTGTCAGTCTTGAAATCGAAAACAGTTTCCGAAGGCTTGAAAACAAATTGAAGAAATGCATCATGACTTATTTGTTTGGTTGCGTGTGAAGTAGTATTATTATTTGGGATCAAAGTGGCAACATATATACTGGCTTCCCCTACCGGATATGCAGCCGTCGTAGAACAAAAGCCGTTCTCACATTATCGTTTCACATTTTAAATCAGTAACATCGAAATTTGCCGGGTTGATCGAAGACAAAGTGTATCCTTAATCACTTTAAAGAGCTACGATAACGAGACCGTGTTCACGAATGAAGACGAGATAACTTTGAGAAGCCATTTCTAGGACTGCCCTTGGCCATGGCTTGTCGAATGACTTGCTTTCGAGTGCTCATCGCTTGGCAGTTCATCCTTTTGTTATCGATCCTTTCTCATCAAACGGGCGACAAAGCAAAAGCTTACCAAGCAGGGGATGTCATGTTAGGAGGTTTGTTTCCCGTCCATTCTTACTGCCAGAATTCAAGTCAAGGTCACTGTGGGGATCTGCGTTCTCAGGACATCGTTTACTTCACCCAAGCCATGATCTATGCCATCGATCAAGCGAACAGCAATTCAACCATTCTGCCGGGTATTTCACTTGGATTTGAAATTCTTGATTACTGCTCAAAAGATGTGATTGCTTTGGAAGAAGCATCCAATTTTCTGCCATCTTGCCCAAGACCGTTTTCAGCTGAATCACCAGTCGTTGGTGTGGTAGGCCCTTATTCAAGTAGTGTCGCTCTACAAGTTTCCAATCTTTTCGGATTGTTTAAGGTACCGCACATTAGCTACGGTGCTACCAGTCCGCTTCTTAGCGATAAAAAGCGCTTTAAGTATTTTGTGAGAACAGTGCCGTCTGATGAGGTACGCGCGCGGGCGATTGTGGATCTTCTGCTGAACAACAGCACAAAATATGTCTCAGTCATTTACTCAGACGATGAATTTGGCCGGGAAGGCAATAAATACTTTTCACAAGAAGCCGAGAAGCGAGGCATCTGTATTGACACAACAAAAGGACTTCGACAAGGTGACACAACGTCAACATCTGATGAAATTGAAAAAGTTGTAAGAGAAAAACTAAACACAATAGTAATTGTCCTATTTTGCTCGAAAACGGATATAAAATTTATTTTCAACACTGTTAAAATCCTTGGAAAGCAAAGCTACTTCCAGTGGCTTGTTGGAGGGGACTCATCTGAAATGTCAGTTTATTTAACAGGAAACGAAGACATGGCAGACCACATAGTGGTATGTTCACCTCAAAATGAAAAACTAACAAATTTTGAGAAACGGAGAAGATACACGGAAAAAGATGTCAACCGCAATCCATGGATTTCAGAGATCTTACGTGAAAATAACATGACGAATTACACGCTTGAAGACCTCTTTTCCACAGATGCCTACATCCAAAGTGTTTTAAACTCTGTGTACACTTTCACAAACGTTTTGGATAAAATTTACAAAATCTTTTGTAAAAATAATTCAGAACCTGTTTCGTGCTTACAGCAGAAATCAAAGGATGGAAAAGTGATGCTTGCAATGGTCCTCAGCAGTAACTTTGTAACACCAAATGGAAGAACGATTGAATTTGATAAAAATGGTGATATTTCGGTAGGGTATGATTTGTTAAAACCCCATAAAGATGAATGGGGCAGATGGTCTATTACGAGGTTAGGTCGCTGGGGACCCTCCTTAAATGGATCCGGACCATCCAAGCTAATGCTGTTTAAGGACACTCAAATACTACCCCGTGCTTCGTGTAGCGAGTGTTGTGGCCCTGGGGAAATAAAAACACCAAGCAGCCCTTGTTGCTGGAGATGTGTTTTGTGTAACACCAATGAGATCACGACGAGACAACAAACAGAATGTATGCCGTGCATTCAAGGGTTTGTGGTAAGTTAGGCCAAGTTCAAACGTCGCGCTATTGTCGAGTCGAACTCAATATATAGGATTAAGTCCTACTGTAGGGAGACGTTTGAATCAACTCTCGTGCCAAGCAATAGACCTTTCCAAGGTTTTTGACGCCATCTCGACTGGGAGACAATCAAGGCTAAAATTAAAGTAAATGTATGGGATTTTGGTCGACTTTGAACCGATGCCACACTGCTAAAAAAAAGATGTGAATCGCTCCCAAGTCAAGATGGTGTCAAAAACCGTGAAAATGAAAGGTCTACCATGTCGAGCCAAAGTCGCTCCAACGACTCTGGCACGACACTGATGCAAACGTTGCGCTAAAACTTGTAACTGCGCCGAACAAAGTGAGTACGTTTGATAATTTGCTCATGATCCATCATCTTTGACTTTGTTAGAACGATGGGGATTGTGGTCTAGTACTGACAAGGACATTAAATTTAAATTTGGCGAGCTCAGGTCGCGCTGACACGAAGATAGCGCGACGTTTGAACCCGGCCTTAGACATTTATGTTCGGTCGATGGAACAAAAAATCTAAATGGAATGCCTCAGTTTCAAAGTCTTAACAGGAACGATTTATGAACGGCGAACAGGAACGCCTAAACCGTCAAACCATCGCCCAGTGTCTTCCCAACCTTCATGTGTGTAAGGTCAGACCACAGCACCAGGAACCCGTGCATGGGTTCTTTCACGTCCCCTTCCAGTTTTAGGTTTGGAGGAGAAGGACACAAGGCCAACGACTTAACGTCGCTGCCCAATAAAGCGATCAGCTGAGCTGAGGCAGATGAACTCCTCCCTCCCTTTCTCACTCCCTTCTTTCCTTAATCTTGTTGAGAACAACATCCACTTTCGACCAACTTTAGGCGCTTAAGATGATCGTTCTAAATTAAAATTGTGGATGCTTTCGTTTGTTCATTGAGGAGGTACACTTGGTTGCCCCAAGCTAGTTTACACGAACTCCCCTCAATCAAATAACCCAAATTAAAACTAAACAAAAATTGCAAACCAAACTTGGTTACAACCCCAACTGACTAGGGGCAGATGAGCAGTAAGAAGAGTGCAACATCTGAACACATTT
>OX419343.1:14728589-14756089 GCA_948470475.1 Galaxea fascicularis | reverse complement strand
AGCTCCTACTCCACTATAAAAACTACACACAATCCACAATTCCTCGATTCGCTCTGACGAAGGGCTAACGCTCGAAACGTCAGCTTTTAGCATCCCTGTGCGGTAGTCAATTTACACTATCAACTCATTTGATAAAACCAAATTTTTGTGTATTTATAAATGGTTGACAGAACAACTGACCTGCCATATAAGATGACTACCATGAATATGAGTTTTCCAGGCCATCGCATTTCTCTGCACATTTTCTTTCTTTTTCTTTCAGTTACCATGACAACGTGTTCAGAATCTACACACCAAAGGAGGTGGTTGTCCAATGCCGTGTTCCGGTGATGAACGTCGTGCTAACAAACTCATTTTATCTAACTCTACTTGCTTTGTGCGCGGTCTACATATTCAAAACCCGTAAGCTTCCGAAACAATTTAGAGAAACGAAAGCTTCAACCCTGGCAATTTATTTGGCTGCCACGATTCATGCTATAGTTTTATTAATCGTATGCACTATGGACGAGCAAAACTTGCTGAGGGGGAGAGCCTCCATATTAAGCCATCCATTAGCGGCTTCAGCTGTGCTTTTTCCAATTTGCTCGCCGAAAATTTACAATGTAGTTTTTCGAGAGGAAAGGAAACTGATTTGTTACCTTACGAAAAGCAAACGTTTACTGAAAAACAGTAGAAACTGGGACGAAGCAATTGGTGTCTCACTGCGAAAGTGTAATTCCACTCCAGATCTTCTTCGGCGGAGGGCTGGTACCGAGAGCAACCGTCAGTTAGGAGTGCTCATCGATGGTTTGATCAGAAACCATGCCGTGTCTCTGGCGACTTTCCCCGAAGATTCCCGTAGCCGCGCAACGTCTACTGATACGCTATCAAGCAACCGTTGCTTTTCGGGTAACAACCGTAACGGAGGAGGAGAGAATAAAGACTTTGACCCCAGCCACACTGTAAAAGAATTGAGCAACTCCGTTTACTCCACTTGGTTATAAGACAATTCAATTCCAGAATGTTGCGAGCATTCATTTTCTGAATAAAGGAAACTAGCGTTTAAGTACACATAGTAAGACTACTAGCTATTCACCGGAAAAATATAAGGAAGTACGAACAGCTGAAAATGAATTTAGGGATTCAAACTAAAAGCGTAGTCAATCTGTTTCAATGACATACGAGAAGAGCGAGTAAGTCCTTGTACGATCACATGGCTCAATAAAATAGAAGTGCTGGTGCATACATTAAAATAAATGAGACTAATGGATGCTGGTGCGTAAATATTGAAATAGAAGAAAACAGAAGTGGCACACAACTTATTACATGAGTAACCAAATGACGGTATATTTGAACATTGTTTGCTACAGCCAGTGCAGGAAATGCAAATATATTAACCTATGGGCAGGACCTAAGTAGTTTAAACTCAAAGTGCTGTGAAAAGACAAAAGATGCATAGGTTTATGATTTCTCAGCTTCCTTAACTTAGTCAAAATGCCAATCTGACCACATCTAATTTCACCTTAATAATTAAGTATAAAAAACAAGCAGACAGAGCTGAAATTGAAACATTTGGAGTTTCTATTAACTGACATTCATTTCTCCGTAATCGTATCCTAAGTCCATAAGTGTTTTATCAACGTTTACCCCCGGTTCGATCTCAAAGTCTTTCTTGCTGATCAAAACTGAACCAAGAGTAATAAATCTTCAAAAAATTCTTTTCTTTTTTATCCCACGCGTGCCGCTGTTGAAAAAAAAATTGTGAATGAAACTGTCCTGGCGTGGACCCAGTGTCACCCCGATTGCAAGGGGAGAAAATCCCTTTATCCCATCCTGCAAAGGGTAACTCAGCCCGTCTCCAACGAACCATGAAATATGTGCCTTCACATAAAATATAATGTGATGTAATAAAATAGCCTCACTTAACAGAGTACTAATGAAGAGGGATTCCATCAGAGTACTTGTAAAATTTTTCTGGTAATACTGGACCAGGGCTTTCGGCAGGCTTGATGTAAACTACACTCCGCGCAACAAAGGGCTGTTTGCCGTAACACAGTGAATCTTAAATTGGTTCGTGCCGGGAGATGTTATTAAAGATAATTTAATCGTGTTATTTTTCTTTCCTATTTAACTTTTGCAACTGTCTTCCTCCTCTTTTGGAACAAACCCAATACAATAAATCCTATACCTAGGAAATCGTGTTTCTGTGGCCCCAGCTGTCTGTAAGCAACGCTCTTGAAATTGATTCTGGTGCATACACCTTACTTTTTGCTCTGTTAATTTCATTGCACATCAGTCCTTAGTCGCTCTCCTTGGTTATGTTGCAATTAATATCAACGTGCACCAAAAATGTGCAATCATTTAACTTGGAATTTTCTTGCCAATAGACATACAAATTGGTACCAGAGGAGAAATATAAGCAGGTAAAACCACTTTCTTTACTTGTAGCATTCCTTCGTCTTTATTTTTAGAGGGAACGTACACAATTCCACGTTGGTTGAAATCAAAAATTTCGTCTTCACTGTAACTGGAATAATCATCTTCATCAGTGAGGAATGATATAGTGTCTGCCTCTGATGGGAGAGTTTCCTCCCCTCCTGATGGCTGAATCATCAAAAACATCAAGCATGTCAAAATACTGACAAGACCCAACAGACGGAACGCGACGTTGGTAGAGAAACCCTGAATTAAAATCCCACCAACTATCCCTCCAATGCTGCTCCCGACCCCTAAATACAGTCCCTGGAGAAGAAATATGCCAGTGGGGAAGGAGAATGTCGGAGTGTAACTGGTGATGTACAAGAGGAATGCTGACCAGGCCGTGGAGTGGGAAATACCCTGCAGAAGTTCGACAGGCGGAGTAGCCCACGCGGAATCTGGGGAACTCAGCCATGAGAAGATGAGAAATCGGAGAGCATAGGAGGCAAGGCTAAGGTACACCATGCCAGTGTATCCGAAATAAGTCATCAGGATTGGAGCCGAGAGGGACATGACTGTGTCAGAAAGATATTGACTCACTACTGTCATTCCCACGACGAGTTCCGAGCCTCCAATGTCGACAATGTTCCAGTAGACAAAGTTAAACAACACGCCTCGGAAGATGCCCATAATTAGTACTATGAACAGAAAAGTTATGTTGCTTACTGTTATCAGCCTCTTCAACGATTCTCTGATTTCGAAGCTGCGGCGACACCTTCTGTAACTGAAATCAAATTTTGTAGAGATTGCCACGGCAACCGCCATCAGTAGTGAGAAAATTATAAAGACGATTTTGTAATTTGCATATTCGTCGTCACAGATTGTTGTTTTAGGTGCGAAACGGAGAATTAGGCCCGTTGTGAATGCTATAAGTCCAATACCAATGGAGCTGTAAATGTTGTTGTTGACTACATTTTGGTACAAAACCCCCAAATGTTCGAGAAATGTTCCATCGAAATGAGTATTTAGATCATCGGTGGGCGACTGGAAGATTTCTCCAGCGAAAACAATGAAGAGAAGCTCAGTAAATATTGCATCAGAATACGGGTTTTTTCTCTTGTTTTGGTATGGACCCTGACTTTCAGATTTAAAGTCGTAGGGTATTCGTTGTTCATCTCTTTCATCACTCGAGTCCTGTAGTCTACTTCTTGTTGTCATGCCAAAACTATTTACCCACGGCTTTTCCAAAGAAGAAAATCCATGTTTGGCGCGCGACTGAGCTGTTTTTGTTCTGTGTGGCTTAACACCTCTCTTTGCAACACTTTTGAAACTGTCACCAACCTTTTCGTTTAGTTTCTGATTGTTGCTGAATGTAAGTGGTGAATGCAGAAAATCTTCAGCAAATGACACATTCTCTGATGGATAAGACTCAACCCTTTTACGTTCGCTCACGAAATCATGGCTTGTTCCAACGCCAAGTTCTGTAGAATTTCCCTTTTCTGGGCATTGTTCGGTCTCAGTCGAATGCGACACAGTAGCAAGTGGTATAGCAAAAGCAATCCAGCTTATCAGTGAAGCCACAAGTATGACTTTTCTTATCTTATACCTATTGGCCACAAAACTCCATACTGGAGCGAACAGCAACGCGATTAGTGGACGAATTCCACCGAGAATTCCGATTTGCCACGGATCCATACCAACCGCTCGATAATACAGATTCAGGAAGGGGAAAAGCGAACCTAACGCTCCATAAAAAAAGTAGTAGTAGAGGGTCGGCAGCCATGGCTTAAGCAGTTCCTTGTTGACTTTCCAATGTCCACCTTTTAGGACTTTTCCCATCTTGAAATGTTTGTCAGAGAATTAAAAATCAAAACGACAGCGTGAAATTATATGCCATTCTCAGATCTTCTTTCTTGGCACGCTCCACTCGATAATTTTAGATTTGTCGTTTCCCGCTACGAAATTGCCTTATAAGAAGCCGTCAATCCTCACAATAACCAGTGCCAACGATTCTGTAAGTTTCCAAGAGAATTCATAAACAAACTAGACCTGGGGAATCGATAAGACGTTTTCATGATCCAGACGCGAAAACGATAAAAATATATAATTGTAGGGTGCATACTGATTAGATTTCACTCTGCAAATACTCACCGAAGTTTTTCTCGGCTGTTTTTGTTGCTCGGGTTGTACATTAGCATAACAAAGGTCATGAAACACTATGAACAACATTTCTTCCGAATTCCTTTAACACCATTTTACTCAGTGTTCTTAAAATAAAATATCAACTAGACCAAGGCTTTTAATTTTTAAAACATCTTTTATCACTGTATCATTGTTTTTTTCAGTAAATCTGGCTTTGATTTAACATTAGCCATGGCCTCTTTTAGACAGCAGAGCATCTGAGCAAATAATAGCGGAACAAAACTGTTCAATTGGTTTTTACAATTTAGTAATAAACTGACTGTTATGCTTGTTATTTCAAGGAATTCAACCAATCAACGAGTTGTCTTCAGACGACACGATCTATTCAGTCACATTTTAAGGAAAGCGGTAATCAGCATGCGTATACAAACCGGCATGAATTAATCTTAGCGAGAGAAGAGGTTTACTCGGACTAAAATTAGCTGAGAGAATGTAAAATAGTTTATTTTTCAGGGTTCCCAAGCTGGGTAAGCAGCTAGAAGTTAAATTATTCAAGATTAAAATACAAATCTAATAAATCATAATACAAAAATCTGGCGCGTTTTCGCGTTGGGCGAGGCTCAGAAATGTATGACTACATTTTGTCGGCCGGCGTGCCGACGCCAAGTAGTTCAACAGTTAACCGTATACAGCTGATCGGTTAGCTAGAGTACAGCGGACACAGCGAAGCTGAAGAGGGAGAACAAGGGCAAAGTCGAACATATCAGTTGGTCGCAGTTTAGTCAGCCGAACTTTGAATTATTGAAATAATTTCCAGCCTTCAAAGGTAGCATGTTGTTGGCAGTCAGCACGAAACGTTTCTCTGCCGGGTTACAAATTCAAGAGAAGCAAAACTACGCTATCACCGAAGCCCAGCTAGAGTGAGGTTCACAGGTAGGTTTAGCGTCAAAGTTAGGATCTAATGTTAGTATTAGGATCAGATATAGTCTACAGTTGGGATCCAATGTAGGAATGCAATTATAACTGGGCTATAGCAAGCATTTGGATTGGGGTTAAAAAGCAAGTGATCTCAAAAAGCGGAAAGAAGGGTAAAATACTTTGATTCTTGGTGGTACTGTCTCTGCTTTTGTTATCTGCCATCGAGATCACCACCTCTTGTATACTAAACATCAGCTTGTATGATAAACGATTCTCAGATCTCGCTTACATCAAATACCTATTGCAGCCGTACAAAGCAGAAAACCCAGTTGCATTTTTGCAGTTTGCCATTTCGCCGTTTCGTCATCACGTCGATGCATCGTGTTTCTTACCGCGGTGAATAACAAAGTACTGAGACGCAGGATTAACGAGTTCAACTGGTTAATCCTGCAGCTGCGACGGTCTTAAGTGGAAACGAAGAATCCATGCACTCCCATTGCCGTCAAGTCAACCTGTTCGCTGTGATGATTTGTCAAAATAGTCTGTAAGTGAAGCACCGCTCAGTTCATACAATGGACGGTGCTAACCTCGCAGTAAGAGGAGTTTGCGATTAAAGTATGGACACGCGAATGACATTATGGGTCAAAAAAAGTAAAATTTGTATAGAACAAATAGATTCCATTTTTCAGAGCGTATAAACTCTGATAACGCATGGAGGGCGTCAAAACTTGCCATGAACATCGGTCACTTTACTCGCCTGCAATTCGTGGTACTTCTTTGTACCATAGTCAAACTATGTTTGTTCTTACCGCACTGACAAATAGAATCTAGTTATCAAAGAAGTTTTACCAAACTCGATCAACTATGGCTCATCGCTACAGATAATAAAAAGAGACATCTTGTTGACCATTTATCGTGTTTCCTTTCGGCCTTGTTCCATGAAAAGCGAACGTTAAAGTCTTGAAAAAAAAGAGCTTTACTATGCTTGTCAAATAGGCTCAAAATGTCCAAATGTCAATATATATGTCCAAAATTTCGATATATTTGTCGAAGTGTCCATATATATGTCCAAATACCAATATATATGTCCAATTGTAATATTTGTGTCAGCTGTTTACAAAATATTTGTCGAAATCGATGTATGGGATCTCGTTTTATATGCCTCGTTTCAATGTAATTTTCGACATATATATCGCGGATGCACTTTCGACATATATATTTCGGTGCCAACTTATGCAAATGAGCTGACCCGTATCCCGCGAAGAACGAAAGCGAGGCTGCAACAACACTCAACAACATGGCGGCCCAGTGGATTCCTGATGTTGATGTTTCCTCCGAGTCTCTTGTCCGTGTAATTCGAGGAGCCAGAAGTCATTTGTCCACCGATCGAGTTGACAGTGCGGAGTTTTGGTGTCGTCGACTAGACCAATACGAACGGACATTGACGCTTTTGCTGTCCAGAGTAAGGGAATCAAGGCCCGATCAAGAAACCTTCATTCGAGATTTGCAGCAGTTGACTGCATTCTTAAGAAATCTCAGAGACATGCTCGATTCTAGGACCTTTCGAAGAGAATTTGTAGTTGATGGGCAAGACTTTCCTCAGACTCTCCGTACAACTGACCAAACAGGTGCTGCGGGAAGGCACAGATATGTTATTACAGAGGTTCAAATACGAATGCTAAGAGAGGAAGGGTTTCGATGGGCAGATATTGCACATTATTTTGGCGTTTCTCCCATAACATTACGGAGAAGAAGAAGGGAATGTGACATGCCTGTTGGTGAAAATTTTGATCACATTTCTGATGATGAACTGGATGCCATCGTTGCCGGTGTACTTCACGCTACACCTCAGGGTGTCACGAAAACTCAGACCCCGAAAACTTAAAAAATGAATTGCTCTCCTCTATGGTCCACGCAATGTTCATATGCAACAGCAATAGGGCGAGATATTTATCTTGTCCAATTGATCGCCGGCGCGTCGATCAAAGAGTGTAAGACAAATAGGTTCAAAACAGCAGCCGACACTGTTTCTCAAGTCAGTTTTCAGACCTTTTTTCAGACCCAAAAACTCAGACATTTCGAGATTTAAAAAAGAGATTAAACTCGTATCAGTTCTCATTACCTTGATGGTCCTTTATGAACGATGATCACAAGCAACAGCCAGAAAGTAGAGATTTTTATCTTCGCTGGGATATCGCTAGCGTATTTCCGGCGAGTGACAGTTGATCGCAGGCTAGTTTATCGCTGCCTCGTCGATTTAACAGATTTAAAAACAGCGAAAAACCGACGATCGATGTTTAGAAGAGTCACATTCCCTTCTTCTTCTCCGTAATGTTATAGGACAAACGCCAAAATAACGTGCAATATCTGCCCATCGAAACCCTTCCTCTCTTAGCATTCGTATTTGAACCTCTGTAATAACATATCTGGGCCTTCCCGCAGCACCTGTTTGGTCAGTTGTACGGAGAGTCTGAGGAAAGTCTTGCCTATCAACTACAAATTCTCTTCGAAAGGTCCTAGAATCGAGCATGTCTCTGAGATTTCTTAAGAATGCAGTCAACTGCTGCAAATCTCGAATGAAGGTTTCTTGATCGGGCCTTGATTCCCTTACTCTGGACAGCAAAAGCGTCAATGTCCGTTCGTACTGGTCTAGTCGACGACACCAAAACTCCGCACTGTCAACTCGATCGGTGGACAAATGACTTCTGGCTCCTCGAATTACACGGACAAGAGACTCGGAGGAAACATCAACATCAGGAATCCACTGGGCCGCCATGTTGTTGAGTGTCGTTGCAGCCTCGCTTTCGTTCTTCGCGGGATACGGGTCAGCTCATTTGCATAAGTTGGCACCGAAATATATATGTCGAAAGTGCATCCGCGATATATATGTCGAAAATTACATTGAAACGAGGCAATATAAAACGAGATCCCATACATCGATTTCGACAAATATTTTGTAAACAGCTGACACAAATATTGCAATTGGACATATATATTGACATTTGGACATATATATGGACACTTCGACAAATATATCGAAATTTTGGACATATATATTGACATTTGGACATTTTGAGCCTATTTGACAAGCATACTTTACTGTGGTCTTTGCTAGACACGCGATTTCTATTGAAACAAATATTGAATCACGCGGTAGTTAGGTCACGCTTGTCGGGATTCCTTCCTAACAATCCGTCCAGGTGTATCTCAAATTTAAATACTGACCACTTCAAATTTAAATATCACTTCAATCAGTAATAACCAAATGTCAGAAATGTTGCTAGAATAACCGCAACAACAGAAATGATTGTAATAACAGCTCTCTGTATTTCCCATTTCACCTGCTGACCAAACCTTGTCATTGACAAGGATACTAGCTTCTCCGTTTCTTCTCCTTTTAAATTCTCATGCGGGAACACAACTGTTGGAATCTCGCACCCGAGGAAATCACACAGGGGCTTCCATCCTTGTTTTACATTGTACACCAACAGCTTGTCAGGGGGCACGATTGACTTTACACGATGATTGTGGATACGGTATCGCTTCCTAAAAACACAGGTGGACTTTTTGTTAAGGGTTCCGACTAGAGCAAGCACGTTAGCATCCCCAATGCAGTACATTTTTCGCATCGTCGGCGACAGCATGGCCAAACTGAGTGATTTTACGGCTTCTACTCTTTCAAGTTGGTTTGTCAAACTTTTAACCCAAGACTCTTCCTCTCGTTCGCTCAGAATCACTTTACATTCAGGAAAGGCATCTAGTATTTCCTCCCAGAAAAAGTTTCCAGGGATATCTACAACTGCATCAGCATTGTGGTAAACTCGCTTTATATCTGGTTCAGCGCCATTTTGAAAAACATCGACCCAATGATCCATAAAATCAAAGATTTGTTCTTCCCAGTCAAAAACAGTGAACCCAAGGTGACGCAAAGCTTTGGCGATTGATTTGGTGCCAGTTTTTCCGATTCCTGCACAAATGACCTTCATAATAGTGTCACTATTCTCTTTTTCGTTCTCAAAAATAGCTTCAGTGTTGCGGCTCACCCTTGTAAGTCACGCAAGCGTTGGCCGATCATTTCAATTCCTTTGGTGCGGTGAAGCATGCCTTCATCGAGTCGCACAACACATACATATATGTATAGAGCGTTTTCACTCACGTGACCAGCGGCCATATTGGTTCAATGAAACAAAAGAAAGTATTTGCATAAAAATAGAGTTCAATTCCCAGAGGGTTAGCTTGGTACACCAATATGGCTGCCGTTCCTTTGTTTTGGAACACCAACATGGCCGCCATGACGTCATGTGAAAACGCTCTATAAGATATTTAAGCAATAGAAAACGTTTTCCTGTGTTTGCATAGCCTGATATAAACACGAGAGGGGTTGGGAGAATTCTCGACAGTTATGCAAACCCTCGACTTCGTCTTGGGTTTGCATAACTGTCGAGAATTCTCCCAACCCCTCTAGTGTTTATATCAGGCTATGCAAACACAGGAAAAAAGTTTTCTATTGCTTTTATAAAATAACTTCCTCTAAAAACTACAACGCGTCACACAACCATGTTTACATACTCTCATGCAAACACGCCTCTCGGCCAATCAGAGCGCGCGTGCTATCTTAGTTATTTTATAAATATATGTTATAAGATCGTGTTTGGCTTATGGCACTTAGATTTTGAGGAATTCTTTGAATTCGCAAAAGTCAAACCTACTAGGGCGAATCACTCGTATAAGCTTTATTGTAAACTATCTAGAATCAACTGTTTTAAATACTCCTTTTTTAACAATGTAATTAGTCATTGAAATGATTTACGTAGTAATATTGTTGAAGCCGGTAGCCTTGAACTTTTCAAATGTAAACTTAAATCCTTTTTAAAGTTGTAATTGTTATTGTTTGTTCGTTGTTTTTAGGAGAGTCGTATTCATAGGGTTAACCTCTAGACTCTCCCTTTCAAACTTATGTAGTTATATATGAGTTTTGAATAAACATATATGATGATGATAATATGCTGAAACTGAAACTGAAAAAAAAAATGAAAAACTTAATTTAGACACGTGACATTGATAAGCCTTAGAAAAGGAATTGTTACAAAAATGTACGTGTATCTACAGTAGTGATAAATTAAGAAAGTGTAAAAAAAATATAAAAATCAGTAATAAAATTAACTATCCATGCCATCAACTACAATAGAATGTAATTAGAGCAGGAATTACAACGACACTCGTACTGGCTCAACTTACGTTTCTTGAGTTTGGCAACAAAATTGTTAAGATTGGGGGCCTCCCTAACATGCGAAGGTAAATTGTTCCAGAGACGGCTCGCAATATACGAAAAAGATCGATGTTTGGTCATCGTATAAAAGGAAAACTTCTTGTTCGTTTATAAAGCTGTTTCGATAAACATATGTTTCTTTGAAGACGGGCATTTTGGTTTGAACAACTCGCCTTGTCAGTTGAAAGATAAAAACAAACTTCAGAAACGGCGGGAAAATTTGCCGCCCGTGCACAAACGTCGCCTTCGTTACTGAGAATCGTAAATTCAAATTGGCCGTTCCGAAATTCAAAAGGGAACTGGGGCGAGGGGACGCAGAGACGTTTATATGGATTTTGAGCTATGTTTCAATGTCCATAACTTGGTCTCTGATGAACCTAAAAGAGTCAAACTTGGTCAAATGACCAATCTCAATGTTATCTTTCATGTGATGGTGTCAATTTATCGATTACTTAAAAATTTGAAACTCGCCCCAGTTCTCTTTTAAATTTCGGAGCGGCCAATTTGTACAGGACGACGACGTGGGCCTATGATGTGAACCAACGGCCCCGTCGTGCGAACGTGGTCCATTCGTAAGCTCCTATGAACTTGTATATTCACCGGGTGAAATGGCGATTTGTAATCGCTTTTGCTATCAAGGTCGTAATTGTTGACAACTTGGACGGGTGGGGGGACGATTGTTTTAGAATTTTGTCATTGAGATTTAGATGTAGACTTGCCTTGCACATTAGCCCTTTATTAACCACAAATCACGTCTGATAATGTGTGATCCTTCAATGTATTTTGCTTTAAGTCTGTTTATTTAGGGCCTCCTCGTATGAGCTCGGTTGGCCGAACTGGCTCGGTTTCCAAGATCTTGCCACTCCACCAGGAGCCCATAATGGGCTCCTGACTCCACTTTTTTTTTTGTAAACATTTCCATGTGTTCATATGAAAGGGCGGGAAGGCTCTGGTGTGCAGATGTCAGAGGCGTCTTAAATTACGTTTTACAGTGCTTATCAGTCAAATGAAAACTTTTAATAGAGCGTTAAAATTTCTGGCTTTTTACAGTTTAAATCAGCTGCCATTTTTTCAACCATAGGACTGAGGAAAAACTCCGGAGAGAATAGCTTCGCTTCCGCAAAACGGCGGCCCGGATAACATCATTTTGCTTTGTCTGCTGTCCTGTCTGCTGCATTCAATTCAATGCAATTTTTAATTTCAAATTTACGTAAAAAGTAACAAAAAATACACTAACCCGCAAATAGCAAAGGCTAATTTAGGCGGGTAGTGTAATTGATTAGTCAAAATAACTCATAGAAAAAAATTAAATATTTACAGGATAGAAATAATTTAAAGATACGCCAGTAATTAATGTATAATAGGTTAATTAAAAGTAATGACTGTCTAAATTAATATTAAAAGTGTTTCATTCTAGCTAATCATACCACATTTGAAGTTTTCAATCAGAGTGTTGACGTCAACATAAATATCCTCTTGATCAAGAAGGTTTAGTAAACTTGTGTGAAGGCATTTCTTAAATGTTTTAGTTTTTGCACGGATAGATCCCGGTAATTCATTCCAGATTTTACAACCAACTCTAGAAAATGAATGGTTCATTTGTGTTAGCTTTGAACATTTTGACAAAGCTGTGATAGGGGCGAAAGTTATGACTTTGCGTTTCGCCGTGTTTGTTTTGGTCTGTCAGTGTTCAGCGAATTTCGCGCCATAGCGCGTTCCCAGGAACGACGTGAAAGAGTATGTGATTTTTATCGTTTTTATAACGTCAAAAATGAGTCATGCCAGGAGCCCATGGGCTCCTGGTCATGCATGACTTCATCCTTTAATTTGACAGGACATTCTGATTTGCTGAGAGATGCTTTAATGGCTTCATTTCTCCGTTGTCATTGGGCGGATAATTGCATTACCACGCTGGACAAAGCTCTTTCGCACAAATGTACAGTGGGAAAAGGATCTCTGGGCCATCCCCTCTGTGCCCACTGTTCCTCTGTGCCTACTGCTCCTCTGTGCCCACTGTTCCTCTGTGCCTACTGCTCCTCTATGCCCACTGTTCCTCTGTGTCCACTGTTCCTTTGTGCCCACTGTTCCTCTGTGCCCACTGTTCTTCTGTGCCCAATGTTCTTCTGTGCCCACTGTTCCTTTGTGCCGACTGTTCCTGTATACCCACCGTTCCTCTGCTCCTTTTAGTCCCTATTAGTTACTGCCGTTAGTCAATGATTAACGATTTCAGTTCCCGGCACATGAGAGGCAACCCAAACTTTGGCATTCTGGCTCAAGCCGTTCAAAGAGCGCATAACATTAGTCACTATCCAGTGGATAAAAATGTATTAGTTGCAATGATAAATAGACTTATCCGCTGGGTCTACGTACATCCACTCTGTGAGCAAGCTGGGCAAAAAAACGTTTGAACGTATAAGCCGGAGAGTTTAAGGCTGGTTTTCACTAGCGCATAAGCACAAGCATAAACATAAGCACAAGCGCTCGCAGGTGAAAACAGCAGCGACATTAGCATGAGCATAAGCAGAAACATAAGAGGAACGAACTACCTTATTTGTCTTATGCTGCTTTCACCAGTAACGCGCTCGACATAAGCGTAAGCATAAGCACAAGAAAAACGAACAGCGTTTTTCTTGCGCTTATGCATATGTCAAGCGCGTTACTGGTGAAAACAGCATGAGACAAATAAGTGAGTTCGTTCTTCTTATGTTTCTGCTTATGCTCATGCTAATGTCGCTGCTGTTTTCACCTGCACTTTTGCATATGCTTCAGTGCTTGTGCTTATGCGCTAGAGAAAACCAGCCTTTATGCAGGGACAAAGAAACAACTCCCACAGGACCTAATGAGAGTCAAACACTTGCCCTGTCCGTACGTAACAACGTTGGCACATCTGAGCTTCTGTGAAGCTGGATCATTGACTAGGCTCCTGAGTGTCACAAAAGCTGTCCAGGTTGAATCTTCACGAAATACGCACTTCCTCTCTGACTTGATTCCTTAGACTTAAAATTCAAGTTTAGGCTACCAAGCAGAATAGGGTGGGGGGAGGGGTCGGCCAGATTAGGCGGACTGGGTTGGTGGGGGGTTCGCACAGGAAAAAAAAAACTCGAGATTTGAAATCTACTGAGGTTGGCATGACTGCGTTTTGGAATAGAGCGGAAAATGAACACGCGAAAGCTGGGGGGTGAGTGAAGCGTTAATCGTTGGTGTTTTTCTTCTTCTTTTTTTAATATTCTCTCATTAAAACAGTTCTGTAAAATCGTGTTTTGTTCTTTTAAAATATTGCAGCGAATGCAAGTTGCTTTGTTGCAATTACGTTGCATTACCGTCACCGTCAAAATCAAAACATAACGTCATAATATTCTTTATTTATAACGTGATCACGTGATATATGTATCGAACCAGTTCAGAAGAAAACAGTACTGAGCTAGTGGTCGGCAAAAGGCGATTTGTCCTGACATAGAAAGAGATTTGGTTCAAAATGAACAGACTGTTTGGACGGGGAAAGCCAAAAGAACCGCCACCGAATCTCACGGATGCTATTTCAAACGTAAGTTAAGTTGTGATCGCTCCAGTTGTGTGCACATCAACGCCAGTAACAAGTCTCCTAAAGTCTCTCCCAAATATTTCACATTTAACCTTTACAAGTTTCTTAAGCTTGTAATATTCTTCAGCAGTACGCTCTTTCATTTTTTCGTGTAGGTGGACAGCCGAGGTGAATCAATAGAGAAAAAAATTAGCAAGCTCGATGCTGAACTCATGAAATACAAGGATCAAATGAAGAAAATGAGGGACGGGCCCTCAAAGGTAATCTTACATGTACATCATTGTCAGTTGGCTTGGGGTAATTTCTGGCTGGAAATTTGTGTGACAAAGTTATTTCTATCCGACTTGAAGTTGATCAGTAAGATAGAAATGTAGTGCATGCACACGTTATCATTATTCTTTGCTGTTGTTTCACTTCTTCTATAAGTTTTATAAGACATCGAAGTGTCAATCTTTTGACATCACGTGATATTTCATACAGTTACCTGTGCTTGTAAATCACGAGCAGTTACTGAGGGCAGTTAAATGTTAACTTTTATAGTAATAATGGACATTCTTTAAGCATTAAATAGGGGTAAAATAGCCATAACATAATTCAAAATTCTGGAGGCAACTCATTGCTTGAATGTCATCTGCTGTACATAGGATGAGGGCAAGTACATGTAGAATTCCCTGTTCTATTGTATTTCAGTCTTCCTTCAACTTAAATATAACAAACAATAAGTGATTTTCTCTAAGTATTTGGGTATTATTTTCTGATTGATAATGATGTACAGTGACTTCATAATCAATTGATTCCATGGACTACACCAGGCCTATTTTCAACCCTCTTTTGAGAATATTGTCCATAATTGTAAGTGCAAATTCTCATACTCTCCACCAGCTCTGTTGAACACTCTCCAGGAACCTTAAAAAGCAGCCTTACTGTGGAAAGTACTTTTTACTGGGAAAATGGTTATGTCATTTCCAAGTCGTAGGTGTGAAGCTGATTTCACTCCTTTGCTTTCTCGCTCTCTCATTCCTTCGATCCTTTTTAAACATGTTGTACATTTGCTGATCAGTGTGTACATGTACCACTTGGCTTACCAGCACATAATTATAATTAATGAAAATCCACCCCAGAAAGTGTGCCACCAAAATTATGATCATGAAAATGGCAGGGCTGTCACTAATTTTGGAAGTACTGTAGGTGAGGATAATGAGGTGAGGATAAATAGTCCGGGATTTGAGTTGGTGAAGTGAAGTCAATGTGCTGGTTTTATATCAAAGTAGCCACAGATGTACCTCAAAATATTAGGGGAAAACCCCTGTCCCCGGCCAAACAAATTTCATCGAGATACTTTAAGGACTGACAAAAGATATACATGTACAGAAGACAAGGAATTATTTTGGTTTTGAAGAGTACTATTACACTTTTGACCCCTTGAAAGATTTATCATGCATAAATTATAGCACAAGCATCACATGACTCCTTTGAAGCCTCCATTAAGGTTTCCTAACAAAGGAATGAAAATCATATACCTGTGAGTTGTTTATAATTCATTTTTCAAGTTCAGGGGCTATCTTTGATGATTTTTTTATTAAATATAATAATCTGTGTGTACCTTAATTATTTGATTGACACTGGGAACACATTGAATGCTTTCAATGCAACAGTCTTTGTTATTGTTATTGTCAGTATTAAAAATGTTGCTATTTTACATTAATGGTCATTGTTACGGAAATTAACTTGTATTAGCAACTGCTCATAGTATGTTCATAATTTGGTGAAATGAATGCTGATCAAACTAAACATGCCACAGTAAAAGTCATGATATTTACCCAGGAAGCTCCACTCACCAAAGTGGTTTTTAGGAGATCCTGAATCCACATCAAATTGGAATTTGGAAGTGTTGGTTTTTGAGGGGAGGGGAAAACCATGGTACTCAGACAAAAACCTCTTGGAAAAAAGTAGAGAACCAACAACAAACTCAACCCACATATGACGTTGAGTCTGGGAATTGAACCCAGGCCACATTGGTGGGAGGCAAGTGCTTTCACCAGTGTACTAACCCTGCTCCTCGTAGTACATGGATGCCTGATGTTAGCCAGGTTCTAGGTTTCCATCAGACATAAAGTTTTCTGTCAGTTAAGCAAACAAGATAGTATATATATATTTGCCCCTTGTCTATTACCTTTGCAGTATTTTGGGATATCACAGATTAACAATTGTTTTAGGAAAGGTGAGGATGCTGTTGTGGTACTGGAAACCAATTTTGGAGAAGAAAAGCTATCTTTTCCTTGTAAACTTTGCATTGTCATGACAAGGCTTCTCCAATTCATTGAGTAGAACTGGCAACAGTGAGGCATCTGTAGTAAAAGAGGATGTGGCAAGTTGGCTGTAAAATAATGTACTTAATGTATCATTCGCTAGCTGGAGCATTGTGATGCTCCAGCAATCTATGCTTAGCAATGACGATTAAAGTGCCCCTAACCCTTGAATTTGTTTTCTTTTGGTAGATTTCCATATCTTTGAAGAACTCATTTTCAAAAAAAAATTTCAAAAATATTGAATCCTGTTTTTTTTTACAGGCACTCAAAGTGAAGGCAGTCTTGACGATGTTTTCACCTATTGTTTGCATTAGTCCCCCACTTGGCTAAATGTGTCCATATATGGAGCATGACATAAGAAAAATACATTGTGAAAGCTTGAGTTGTTTGAATATGCAAAGATTCACGGCAATACTTTTCGTTAAACAGAGAAAATCAACGGTTGAAAAATGCTTTACAAATAATCTTCACAATCGCACTATACTTTCAATGCTTCATGCTTTGGAACGGTCTCCTTTTCTTACATCACAGCTAAAAAAAAGTGTCAAATATCAGACGCCTCTCTGTATTGTCCAGCAGGGCTTATCGCACATAAAAAATTAAAAACTTAAGTAACCTCAAGCGCTCATAAAAAAAATCAGGATTTATTATTTTGAAAAATTATTTTGAAAGTGAGTTTTTGAAAGATATGGAAATCTACCAAAAGAAAACAAATTCAAGGGTTAGGGGCACTTTAAATAAGCTGTTAAACAGAAATGATAAGAATAATGGTGTTAACAGAATGATCACAATTGCTTTATGCTTTGAATTCTTTCAGAATATGATCAAGCAAAGAGCTCTCAGAGTACTCAAACAAAAAAGACAGTGAGTTCCTCTATTTAAAATAGTATTTTGTTGGTATGTGTGCATTATTACAAGTGTCGTGGATATCTGGTTTTACATGTATGTGTAAATACAGTGTAATAAGTATCTCTTTGATTTCATGAAATGGTTATTGTATTGTGCACAGCTTTTCATCGCTTAATTGTAACAGAAATCTAATAGAATGGATGATATAAGATTCCTCTCTTACACTATATACACAGTGTGCTCACTTACATGAAGTGTATTCTTGGGATTGATACCCGCATGGTATTGAGGAATAAAACATGGCGTTCATCAAGAAACATGTGTAGGTTACTCGAAGCCAGTGTTTAACCGAATAACACGACAGGCTTCTTTTATAACTGGCCAATTCAAAAGCAAAACTCTACTCAACTTTGATCGGCCAGTTTGAATGAATGTTACAAAACACTATGAGACACATTTGATGCAGATAGCAATGCTATTGTGTGCAGCAGTGTAAATCAATTACTTGATTTTAATACACTACATATACAGTATGATTGTTTACATGTCATAAGTACTGTATTTGAGTTACACACTTTGACCACTGCACATTTAGAGTTACAGTGTACTGTACTTTAGTTTGGTAGAATTGAAGACATTCTTTTGATCATTGATCAACAGGCAAGTTCACATATTGTCAATTATTTGATTATTAGGTATGAAAATCAACTAGAAAACCTCCGACAGCAGTCATTTAACATGGAGCAAACAAATTATGCAACACAGACACTAAAAGATACCAAAACTACCGTGAGTATTTTGTTTACACCTGTTACTAGTTAATGCATCTTTACATAATCATATACATGCATCCTTACACATTCAAACTGTGACATTTTTTCGATCTCTTTTCACCTGTTGAAATACAGTGTAGAAGTTGAACTGCTATAAGGGTTAAGGGCATTGTTTGGGGTGGTAACAGGCCTTGTTGTAAAGGGCCATCTTGTATGTGGATTTTACTTAATATGTGGTTGATTACGTGTAGATTAGTACAAGTATTAGTTGGTTCCAGGTTTAGTCTCTGTGTTGTTGTGTTCTTCTTTACACAAACAACAAACTTTTTTAGCACTGTCTTTCCTCAGTGTATTCTACAATTAAATAAAATAAGAAATGCGTGGGATCTAGCTTAATGGGACAATGAATACTGCACAAATTAATGTATATGGAAAACTGAAGCCACATAGTGTATCAGGCACTATGGCCATGTGGTTGTTGTTATTACTACACCCCTTGAATCTACCAAATAAAATGTGATCCTCAAGTATCAACAGCCATGGAAAGGTTGTTAGGCTTCAGCTTACCATAACACATTAATAATTAATACTGTAATGCAGGGATCAACCCAATGATGAACTACATAGCATCCCACAAGGGGGTAGGGAGGGGATGAACTTTGACTACTGCCCATGGGCCACTAATTGGCTTGAAGAGCAACTTAGGATCTATAATGTGTTGTGGTCATCTTGAGCAGCCCATCTGTGCCATATTTTTGTTTTATTTAGTCACTCATAAAACCTTATACAACATCAATAAAAGTTGTTAATTAAATTATAAAATTAATGTGACAAGGAAGCCTAACGAAGCTAGAAGCTTATATTAATAGGCTTCCTTCCACTACCCAGTGAACTAAATTCATGGCTGAGTGCAGAGTGAACAAGATTAGAAAATTAAGCAACAGATCGGCTGTCAGTGAGATAATTTTTTTTTTAAAAACAAAAATAGAAGGAGAGCTAATAATTAGTGAAACAGGCAACGAATTCCAGATTTTAGGTCCTCGGTAAAGCATACTGAATTGCTTTATATTTGTTCTACAAAAATGAGGTCTATACTGAGAGGCTAGTCGAGTTTCGTATTGATGGACTTGATTTCTACTTAAGAACAAGTCATGAAAGCTACTGGGCAAAAGATTGTGGTGATAAGAATACATAAAGGTAGCGACAGAAAATGAGATACTAAATACTAAATACTAACGTAATACTAAAATTAATATGTCAAGGACTTTAAGCTGGCTAAATAAAGGGGCGGTATTTGCTAGATAGTGAGCTTTTGTTATGAGCCGCACAATGTATAGATGGGGGTTTGAAGTATACAAGGGGCAATATTACACACTCTACCCAGCATACAAGGGCCTTATTGTTAATAATGGCAACAGGACCGAATAGAGTCCAACTTGGTTTGCAGCACTTGATGGCGCGCAAGAGTGCATGTACAATATTAATAAGGATGCTATTCATTGTAGGAATCATGTAGCTGTAATTTGTACAGCAAAAGCAAACATTCTGTTATCAATAACTGACAGTAACGATAATTCACCACCTTGTATTATTATTATTATTCCTTCTCAGGTTGATGCTATGAAACTTGGGCTTAAAGAAATGAAAAAGGAATACAAGAAAGTCAACATTGATGAAATTGAGGTATGCTCATTGAACAATTTAAGTTATCCATCAGTCGTAAATCTCCTTTTTCAATATTAACCTTTAGTGTTAAATTGGGATCTCGTGAAATTATGCACCAAGGCCCTGGTAGATCACATTTAGGAAACAATAGGTGGAGTACATCTGATTGTAAATTTTCCAGCTTCTAATTTTACCAAGTATGCTTGTCAAATAGGCTCAAAATGTCCAAATGTCAATATGTATGTCCAAAATTTCGATATATTTGTCGAAGTGTCCATATATATGTCCAAATATCAATATATATGTCCAATTGCAATATTTGTGTCAGCTGTTTACAAAATATTTGTCGAAATCGATGTATGGATCTCGTTTTATATTGCCTCGTTTCAATGTAATTTTCGACATATATATCGCGGATGCACTTTCGACATATATATTTCGGTGCCAACTTATGCAAATGACTGACCCGTATCCCGCGAAGAACGAAAGCGAGGCTGCAACAACATGGCGGCCCAGTGGATTCCTGATGTTGATGTTTTCTTCGAGTCTCTTGTCCGTGTAATTCGAGGAGCCAGAAGTCATTTGTCCACCGATCGAGTTGACAGTGCGGAGTTTTGGTGTCGTCGACTAGACGAGTACGAACGGACATTGATGCTTTTGCTGTCCAGAGTAAGGGAATCAAGGCCCGATCAAGAAACCTTCGTTCGTGATTTGCAGCAGTTGACCGCATTCTTAAGAAATCTCAGAGACATGCTCGATTCTTGGACCTTTCGAAGAGAATTTGTGGTTGATGGGCAAGACTTTCCTCAGACTCTCCGTACAACTGACCAAACAGGTGCTGCGGGAAGGCACAGATATGTTATTACAGAGGTTCAAATACGAATGCTAAGAGAGGAAGGGTTTCGATGGGCAGATATTGCACGTTATTTTGGCGTTTCTCCCATAACATTACGGAGAAGAAGAAGGGAATGTGACATGCCTGTTGGTGAAAATTTTGATCACATTTCTGATGATGAACTGGATGCCATCGTTGCCGGTGTACTTCACGCTACACCTCAGGGTGTCACGAAAACTCAGACCCCGAAAACTCAGACCCCGAAAACTTAAAAAATGAATTGCTCTCCTATATGGTCCACGCAATGTTCATATGCAACAGCAATAGGGCGAGATATTTATCTGTTCCGATTGATCGCCGGCGCGTCGATCAAAGAGTGTAAGACAAATAAGGTTTAAAACAGCAGCCGACACTGTTTCTCAAGTCAGTTTTCAGACCTTTTTTCAGACCCGAAAACTCAGACATTTCGAGATTTAAAAAAGAGATTAAAGTCGTATCAGTTCTCATTACCTTGATGGTCCTTTATGAACGATGATCACAAGCAACAGCCAGAAAGTAGAGATTTTTATCTTCGCTGGGATATCGCTAGCGTATTTCCGGCGAGTGACAGCTGATCGCAGGCTAGTTTATCGCTGCCTCGTCGATTTAACAGATTTAAAAACAGCGAAAAACCGACGATCGATGTTTAGAAGAGTCACATTCCCTTCTTCTTCTCCGTAATGTTATAGGACAAACGCCAAAATAACGTGCAATATCTGCCCATCGAAACCCTTCCTCTCTTAGCATTCGTATTTGAACCTCTGTAATAACATATCTGGGCCTTCCCGCAGCACCTGTTTGGTCAGTTGTACGGAGAGTCTGAGGAAAGTCTTGCCCATCAACTACAAATTCTCTTCGAAAGGTCCGAGAATCGAGCATGTCTCTGAGATTTCTTAAGAATGCGGTCAACTGCTGCAAATCTCGAATGAAGGTTTCTTGATCGGGCCTTGATTCCCTTACTCTGGACAGCAAAAGCGTGAATGTCCGTTCGTACTCGTCTAGTCGACGACACCAAAACTCCGCACTGTCAACTCGATCGGTGGACAAATGACTTCTGGCTCCTCGAATTACACGGACAAGAGACTCGAAGAAAACATCAACATCAGGAATCCACTGGGCCGCCATGTTGTTGAGTGTTGTTGCAGCCTCGCTTTCGTTCTTCGCGGGATACGGGTCAGTCATTTGCATAAGTTGGCACCGAAATATATATGTCGAAAGTGCATCCGCGATATATATGTCGAAAATTACATTGAAACGAGGCAATATAAAACGAGATCCATACATCGATTTCGACAAATATTTTGTAAACAGCTGACACAAATATTGCAATTGGACATATATATTGATATTTGGACATATATATGGACACTTCGACAAATATATCGAAATTTTGGACATATATATTGACATTTGGACATTTTGAGCCTATTTGACAAGCATAACCAATGAAAGTTATATGACTTGTACAGTACGTTAGACATACACTAAATAAAGTAAAATAATTTACATATCATTGTGCATAAATGAAGATAATTGTGTGATTCCAGAAAACATCCATACCCTCGCCCCTCCCACCCACAAAATAATTTTTAGTTTGCACCCCCACCCCCCAAGAAATTCCAATTAATCTTTTGCCACCTCCTCCCCTTTTCCCCTTTGAATTTCCCTTGACCCTCTGTGGGGTGGATATGGATATTTCCTGTTAACAAGGTCCCTTGGCTTGACCGACTATTCACTCACCTACATGTACCGGTATGTACTTTTGTTTGCTGCAGCATTGAGTGTTGTGCAAAACAGTAGTAGAAGGGGTCAAAAGAAATAAACACTCCTAGGCAAGCAAAAAGAGAAACAGAAATCTGGGGTTGAAGTTTAACCATCAGCCAGTTCATCCTTCAAAAGTACAGTGTAGTCTAGCTTTTACAGTAGTGGCAGCTTTATGTTACAGTACGTCATAATTATTTTGGATTATTAAGGATGCCCTCGACTCTAATAAGTTTTCTTTTTCATTCAATAGTCTTCATCAATGTTTAGCCCAATGCTTCCTTTCTGTAATTTTGTTACAATCTGATTCTGAATAGGACCTTCAAGATGACATGGCAGATATGCTTGAAATTGCAAATGAAGTTCAGGACACTTTAGGCAGGACATATGGCATGCCAGAAGACTTAGATGAGGCTGACCTGGAAGCAGGTTTGTTGCAGTTTGATGTGAATGAAACAGTAAATTTACTTTAAAACTCTTAACCATTTAAACGCCAAGAGTGATCATCATCAAATTTCTCCAAGTAATATCAATGCTTTATAAAACAGAGTGGTTACAAGAATTAAGGGCAGGATCACATAAGATGTTTGCTTGATATTTTAACTACTTCTCCCCACTACCTCTATAATTTATGAAATAATTATTTGCAGGGGTAACAAATGAGAATTTTAATTTTGATCCTAGGTTAATGGGTCAAGGGAAATGTTTCTTCAGAGAATTCAAGGATTTTATTATTCAGTTGACGGGCCTTGTGCAGAAACCTACCTATGGTGTTTTCCTTTTTTTTTTTTTTAATTTTATTCAAATCAGCTGATCTGTTTAATAAATATTGCCTTGTACACTGTATCTTGGTTCACCAGTTTCTGTTTCTTTATGCAAAAATTCAGTTTTTCCAGATGGTGCAACTTTTGATAAGCCACAAGCAAATGGGTGAAGTCAACATTTGCAAAAGACTCCATAGGGAAAAATTTGTACACTGGCCCACTACATGGAAACATCATCTGCAATTGACTTACTTTGGTTTTAAAGGAACCTGATCACCTGTGAATGTTGATTACTTCTTCTTACTAAAAAAAATATGCTTAGTAATAACTGCAACAAAGATAGTGAAAACTAAAATTATACAGAAAACACATTAATATTATTTGTGTCTTTATTTCAAAATGGAGAAGTTAAAAAAATGTAGAAACAATTTTAGCCAATGACCAATTTTTGCCATAGCTGTTATTTTGGGTGTGCCAGCTTCTGCATACACTGTACACTGCAAGTTTGCAAATCACACTCAAACAGGTTGTTGCACCAGTGAATACATGTAAGTATTATTGTTGATGTATCTGTGGTTGTGTTTGGTTTTACATCAGAGCTGGAAGCCCTCGGAGATGACCTTGCCCTTGATGAAGACACATCTTACTTAGATGAAGTTCCTGCTCCAGCAGACACCATACCTGGGGAAAAAGATACAGGAGGAACAAAAACACAGGTTTGTTACACTTCATGGAACTGTACTTTGTGGCTCTTTGTATTTGAGCAGATCTGATGTTATTTTGCTGTCTGGCTACCTTTGTTGGAGTAGTAGTACTGCTTACTATGCCCAGTGCTATGGCCAACGTATAGTACATGTGCCTCTTGGGGTACAAAGTTTAAATAATGTTTAGGTTGTAAATATTATGCCCCATAGTCACTCATGCAGGGTACAGTGTAGGCAAGCTTTTGGTACTACTGGCTGTCCTTGATATTGCACCCTATATTCACAAGTAAAACTTGTGTTGCATCTGTAGTTGATATGCAAGTCATGGTATTTTTTAACATTTGTTGTCAACTGTATAAAGAATGATATATATATGCTTCAGACAAACTACAGGAATGCCCTTTTGATGACTTTTTTTTTAATGCGCATGTGTGTAAGGTTCATGTTGTGCCAGCACTTAAGTGCAGTACAAATCACAAGTCATTCTACTATTCCCATGGTGGGAGGTTTGCAGATTTCAGTGTGCTCTGTGGCTTGTTTCATTGCTTCTGTTAAGTAAATCCATATCAGTCTCATTCAGACAATACTAACAGGAAAGTATGAGCTGACCTTACAGGTGATGCCATTTGTGGGAGCAGTATTGTATACGTGTCTCTTCATAGAAGACATTGTGGTTTAGTTTCATTGGCCATACCTGAACATGAACTCTTAACGGTACATTGTTCTAGAGCCTCTGTTCCTCTTTTCCAGTAATTTTGTGCTGGGCAAACCATGATGTGCTTTTAACAACTTACAGGCTTGTTATTTTTGCAACAGTTTTAGAGCTCCAACAGGTTATCTTTCCTTTACACAGTAACTGCTGATGCCTTCTGTATTTTATCATTGTTATTTATTTCTTGTAATTCTTGCTTTCAGGATGGTGTGCAAGTAGATGAATTTGGTCTTCCAGTTCTGGCAAAAAATTAGATGTCACACTTAGACTTTGTTATGTATATGTACGTCCTCGTTACATCCTTTATAAGTTGTTTGTAAATCTTTTCAAGTTTCGGTATTGCAATATAAAAAAAGTGTGCTTTATACGGAAGATTAAAAGAACAGTCAGAGCCATTCCAGACAGAGACCAAGGTGCAAAGCCCCGTTGTGAGTTTTCTATGAATATGAAATGAATGTGACAGCAGGCATATAATTTTTGAGAAACAACACCAGCAATGCAACGCAGATTTGGAATGGTTGCTAGACAATTGCGTTGTAATTTAAGACTGGGATCCGTTAAGAAGCTCTCCCAAGTTTTTAGTTCCTTGAAGATCACCAGGATAAGCAACGCCCACGGCTATGGCAACGACAATGGTACAAAGCAATAATTATTGGTTTTATCTGTTTTATGAACAATTACAGTTGTGTAAAACGTACGTGGGCCTACAGTTTGGTACATTTTGTCCCTATCTGCAAAACGTGAATGTGCCATTTAGGCTTGTATTTTTCTTCGTTTACTCTACCTCTACGCTTATCGTATTACAGTAATTTCGTTCCTTTATAGTTTTTAAAAGTTGAACGAGTTGGAATAATCGCCAAAGAGGTGCAAAAAGTTTCATTTGACAAAACGTTTTCGTTACCGCTGCCTTTGCCGTCGTCGTTACTTACCAGCTAATGACTCACTTGCTGTCGTTGGTCTTAACTACCGTACTTGAGTAGTGAGATAAAATTTAGTCACCTTGAAGTGAAAGTTTCCGGGTACTATAAAAGGGATTTTAATTTACTAAAATGCAGTTTAAGATCCAGGGAGATCAATCACTAACTTAACGTCGCTCATGCGATATTTTTAAAAAGATGTGCCAGCCTTGAGTACACTCCCAGTGACCATCATGGTCATCTAATTTCTGCTTACAATAAGAGATAGGAACTGTGAGATTAAAGGGGCTGCAGTTCACCCGAGATAAAGTGTCTTGATGCTAAAAATATATCTCCATTATTACCATAAGAAATGAAGAATGAACATTGAGAAGAATCTCCATGGGTTAAAGGAATGATAGAACTTTGAGTACAGAAGCTCGACTCTCATAAATTTGTTTTCGTCTTTGGTACCAGCATTTCAGTTGCTTGAACATAATTTTGTTAAAACGAGAGTTGTGGAGTACTGAGCTGGCTGAAGACAACCTCGATAAGTGACCGACCTGCTCCATTCTTAAGAATGCATTGCTATACACCTCCTCGACGCAGACAATCCTCTCGCCCAGAATACAGTACGGTCTCACAAGACACGGTTTATAACCTCTCTGACCCTGTTATTTCGTTCGCTACACAGCTTGCTTTATACGAACACTGAGAATCACTCATTTCTGTCGGCATTTGATGCATCAGGCTGTATTGGTACGAGCCAGGAGAATAACTTCTGGCATCCAGGATACTGTTACTTGAGCAAGTCGTCCGGGTCTTTTTTTTTTTTTTTTTTTTTTTAAGAGTGCGTACATTAAAGCGTCCAAGCATTCAGCACTTCTAACGCTTTCTTCCGGTTTTTGCCACTGGCATATACATGGTTCAAAGACCTTGGGTGGATTTGATGTGTCCATGCAGGGTACTGGATAGCACGCTATAAGGGAATTTAAGCAATGACCCGGTAATTTATTCCTAGTCCCGCAAGAATTTTAGAACTTAAAGTGTGCGATTATAACCTCGGGGGAATAATTATGTACTCGGCTAAATATGCCTGAATTTAGTCTTTTTTTTTTTTAATTATTTTCCACATACTTGTTCTCCATCTAAAGAGATGATTCTTAGCGAATGGCCACCCGTCTGAACCAACAACAAACAAACGAAATCATAACATGTCCAGCTTGGCTCGGAAGGAGTTTGCAGATTGTGTCTCGACAACATTCAAGACCGGTTAGACTGTTTCAGTCCCTGATCCCTGATTGTATAAGGGAAAAATGAAAAGAGGCGATAGTTTCCTTAAGACTCCAACCCTTTAGGACCAGAAGACTGGCTTTGGTCTTACCTTTGCGGCTTAAAAGACCCTACCAGGGGTAAAAAATCCCGTTGGCATACTCACAAATCACTTAGCTACGCCTAGCCTGCGAATACAGCCGCCTTTTAACGCCTTTCCGGCCCCCTATGACCCCCAGGGGCGTTTAGCGATGAGAGGCGGCTTTATTCGCAGGCTAAGCCACGCCAAGACACATGTCTCTGTGAGTGGATGGCTCATCAAACGGAAGGAAAACGGAGCCGGATCGCAGGATACTTGTGTTTTCCAAGAGGACATTTTTCAGTGGTAAACAACTTTATATGTTTATCAGTTATACAATATGCAAAACGTGAGCCATCTTCAAACTGTTCATGCACCCTTGTTACAAACGTTAATTTTTCATTCCAAATTTTACAGTCCCGCAAAGGGCAATCAACACGCAAGACATAAACTTTAACGATTATACTATAAAGAATCTATGAAAATATTTAGATAAAGATGTATGCCGATATTTAAACAAATATCGTAAAAGAGAGTACCTGGCCTTACGTTTCCGCTGACGCTTAAAAACTGTA
>OX419343.1:14668589-14723589 GCA_948470475.1 Galaxea fascicularis | reverse complement strand
GACATGTCACAGATGGAGATGCTTGTCACGCAATCGTCGAACTGTTTTCCCTGCAAAAAATAAGGAATTCTTTCTCCTCTACTAAAGTCGGGACTGAAGTCCATGTATCCCACTGTTTTGTTGGTGTCATTGCTGGGGTTTTTGAGCACTGCGAAGCCATTTTGTTAGCCAGCTGACTCGTCAAAATTAATTATGTTGTACGAGGAAGTTCACGTAGACAAAATTTAAGGTAAGACGCGTCTTATTCGCGTCTAAAATAAGACACGGACGCTTATTTTCAACTATTTATACGATCATTTCACGTCAGATTAGACACTTTTTATTTTCTCCCGTATTTTAGCGATAAAGTAATGTACTACGAGATTATTGTAACTCTAAACAACATGATGATGAGCGCGTTATATGCCTGTCCTAGGGTCCCAGATATTTGGGGCGCTGAATTTTCGTCGCTCCTTCTCACACGTCCTACATATCTGAGAGCGTAGGACTGGGTAGCGCGTTAAAGACTGGGAAATCGATTTCTTTCAGATCTGAAAATATTGCCAAAGGTTTGAAGAGTTGTGATATCCCTGGAGGTGTCTCGCGTGTTCGTGGTCCGTGATCAGAGAAATGTACCCTACTCAAATTAGTGGCGTGGGAAATGGTGCTAAGGGATTTCACGTTTTTAATGATCGCTATGACTAAAGACGATTACAAGAAATTTCTTTCCTAACATACAAGCTTATTTAAGTAAAGGAGATTTTGCATGGGATGCTCTGTCTACATGAGAACAAAGTGTCCACTTGTGGTCGATCCAGCAAGACTGATTGATGATGACTCAAGCTGTAACGCCGTGGACACTAAGGCCCCGTTCAGACTAAGTGCCCGTTCCGCGGCACCGTTCCCGGGCACTAAAAAGGACGCTGTCCAGACACCTCAGTGCCCTGGACCGAGGATGTTCACACTAGTGCAGAAGGCTTAGTGCCCAGTTCAGGCGGTGTTGGACACGGTTCACGTGACATTATTCGGCCAATCATAATGTCGCCTTTGCAGAAGCAATGGCGGACACTTTCGTCTCGGAATGTCAAGAATGGTTCATCGTCTTCGACCGATTTCCACATTGATGTAAAGAAAGAAAGGAATATTTTCTGGGAGCTTCAAGTTTAATATATGGGCCAGTTATTGTTCAAGTTTTAAATTCAGGTAAGCATTTTTTGTATTAAAACTAGTCGATGGAAATCTTGTTGAATTGAAAACGGTTGTCACGCACACACGTTGGACATGGACAATCATTTGTTCGATTTTCGACAATCAAGGGTCAGTATCGGGGATTATTTTTGCACAGAACTTTAGTTCGATAGTTGATCTTTAAGAAACGTGCGGCGGGCCCAGGCGGGCCCCGCCATTTTAACGATGAAAATCTGCCTTGAAGTTTGGGCTTTTTCGTAATTTGTCACATATTCTCCTCAATTTCACGGCATTTCGCGGGAGTTGATGGTGTGATTCCTGTAGAAGTTTTATTACTATAAGAGTATGTATTATTGTTGTATTATGTTGTAATGCTTTCCTGCTATTTGCTTTTAGTGTTTATGTGATCCAGTTCTTCGGCATGTCCTCAAAGCGGCCTTTTGGCCCTCGAGTGGAGGCACTCCCAACTAACCGCCAAAGAAATGCACATATACACTGTATGCAGATCATCCATACAGGGATGCTTTGACCAAGAAAAATCAAATGTAACAATATTTTGACAGGCTACTGAATGGTTTTACTAGCTCTTAAAACTTGGGATGGCTATTCCCCTTCAAATGCAAGTTGCAATGTCATAAAATACCCTGATTTGGCCCATGCTGTTAAAAATTTCATGTCATGAACAGAGGCGTACTGTAGCCTGCCTTGCTGGATAAGAGGATGGATGAATTGAATTTAGTTAGTTCTTGGCCAATGTAGCCAACTTGTTTGAATCCAAGTCCATAGTCAATAAAAACACTAATTGCATTTGCATAATTTAAACATATTGTCTGGTTTAATATGTGTGCAACCCCCATAGCCTTAAATGAGAGGGTATGTAGCACTAAGGTCTCCTGAGTCTCTCCTGTCTGACTCAGGGTCTCCCTCATCATCACTGTCTCCTGTACTTTGTTCACTTAAGCAATCAACCTCACATGAGGAAATGTAAACAGATTCAACACTTCTATGGTCATTTATTTTTTATTTTCATCTCAAGAAAGCATGATGTGGTCAAGGTTACATAACCGTGTCTTTAACTTGAGAAGTCCAGATTTCATTGCATGCTCTGAAAATCATAATAGCCTTTTGTAGAACTCCATTCTGTCTGGCTGATTTTGTCTTCCTCCGCTCAATAGTCAAAAATGGAAAACACGGAACAGTCCATAGCAATGTTCCTTGTTCCACACTGATGACCTTCAGTTGAACAATTGCATTGGTACAGTCAATATGAGGTACAATGGGAGGTGCTGTTGTGTCAGCTTCTGGCAAAATAATGAACATAAAATGTAGCTACAGTAATATTAAAATCATTACTTGATCACCACTTTATTGACAACAACACTTCGGTCCAATGAATAATTTTCAACAAGAGTTACTTGAGAGTTACTAGTTATATTTATGCCCATAAACCTTTAATAAAAAAAATTAACCTTATTTACTTCCATGTCCAGTCTCCGAGAAAAAAAAACATTCCTGGCACCCAAGCCGGTTTATACATTTACACCCCCTGTACATTTAATAGATAAACTGAGTTTTTATTTTTGAAATTTTGTTCAAGAAGTCAGAATCCTCTGATATCACAAAATCAGTGAAGCCTTCCAAGTTCAGGAACTACACACTGAATTTTCTTCTCCCTGCAAGACTAAATAAGAAAAAAATAACCTCAGCGACAATGAAAAAATACCAATGCAAATACATTACATCAAAATACATTTTTCTGGCATGCATTTACTCAAATTCAAGGCAATGCAATGAATTATGCTTCAATATGTATAAACTTAGCTGACAGTTAAATTATAGAAGTAATGACAAGAACCTTTCAAATAATTAATGCATGTGTAAGATATCGAACTTAGACATGGTTTGATGCTACTCTGGTTTGAAGTTTGATGAATGTAACTTAAAAAGTTACAATTCACGAACTTCAAACCAGAGTAGCATCAAACCATGTCTGATTGTCCACCTGGTTGCAGTGTGAACTTGAACATACGATATCAAACTTACTCAAAAAAGGCAACATTGAGTCTGTCAGTTCTTTAGAGAGTTACTCCAATACAACTAAAAGAATTTTAAAACTTATGCATACCTCAAACACCTTCAGGGCCATTTCATTTGTTACATCCACTGCTTTTAAAAAAAAAATCCTTGCCTTGTCTTTCTCTCCTTGTCTCCAAAGGGCCAACCCTTGACTGGCAGACTCGTCACGATTCCTTTTGATTTTAAAATACAGTGACTGAGACCCGATTACTCAAGCTTTGCACGAGTTTTCGATTCAAAAACACAACATTGCCTGTGCCCAGTTTATCTTTTTTAGTACTCCGCAATATTGCTGCCATTTTTGTGACTGCATCATAACGAAACACGGGAAAAAACGTGGGAACACATGAAAACGTGTTCAGACAAGTTCCCGTGCCCGGGAACGGTGCCCGAGTACTACCCTTGGAGGGAGTGCCCGTGCCCGGGCACGGTGCTCAGATTTGTACGCGGGCACCAACAAAAAGCTATGTTCAGACCAGTGCCCGTTCCCGAGAACCGGGCACAGGCACCTAGTCTGAACGGGGCCTAAGAAAGCCTGTGTTCGGTTAGCTTGATATTATTTTTAATGACAATATGGGCTAAATTAACAAAATGTTCGAAAACTTTAGGGCATGAGTTCCAGCAGCAACATTTTAAATATTGGTCCCTCGAACAGTCGCCCTCTTTTTGTACAAACAAAAAATATTCGCCCCCAGCTATTATTCGATGAAATTCTTGGTTTTCAACCACATGACAAGGCGGCCATGTTGGTGGTCAATACCACACATTTTTTCCGCACAATTTGCATAGAAATAAAGTTGAGTCAGTCGACCGCTGTGACGTCACACGCAAACTTGCTCTGTTCAGATTGCCTCGGTGGTACTTCTTCAATAAATGAAATTTATTTATTTAAGCGATGAATTATTCAGAAGGTTAACTTTTACAGCATAAAACCAGCTCACAATTATTTTCCAAAACAAACACGTTGAACCTGGTCGTCACGGGGATAAATTGATGTATTTCGGTGAGGTTGTAGCCACTAATTTTTGCGTCAAATATAACAAGTAATCCCAGAACCTGCCAAAAGGCTAACACTTCAGATGGTATCAGATTTGTTTCACACAGGTACATAAATTTTGGATTTAGAGTTATACTGTATTTGTAACTCCTAATGGCCACTAAAGAGCATATTATTCCAGATAAAGCCTCTTTCTGAATAGAGAAGTAAACCGTTGTCGAAGCTGTACCATCTGCTTCACTTTGTGTAGAATTCTTAATACCTCTAAAATATATAAAAGCTAAAATATTAATGACGTGTCTACTAAAGATTGATTATTAGCTCATTTTTCGGCCAAATGGAGACAAGATTATCTTCACTGTTAGTCGGCTTTGGTCGGACAAGAATCTTCCGAACTTTGTTCACTGGCTTGCTTCCTTGTGGACGGTATTGGTATGAAAATGTTGTAATGAAGAGCGCATTCGAATTCAACGTTGCTGTCGCTACAGTAATAAATCCGCTCTCTTTTACAGTGTAGTTAGTGTCGCCGTGGAAATGTTTTGTTTGCTTTATTTTACCAATCTTCATTTCTATTTTAGTTACTATTTGCTCATGAAATTGAAATGTGGCGTCTTGAAACAGAACTAATATAACTCTAGTAATATTGCAGTACTCTGAACCGTGCTCAAAATAAATATACCCAAGCTAAATTGTCGTTTAATCTCTTCAAAAGGCATTTTAAAACTGTGAAAAACTATTTATATTTACTATAAATTCCAAATAAAAGGCTGAAACAGCGTTCATCGTCTTTAACTCAATACGGGACATTTTCCTCAAAATTAATTACCTGGTAAGAGCTTTGATTAAAAAAATGTTTTGTTCGTTAATCATCACTGGCTATGTGTATGTGGCTGCTTCGTGCAGTGGCTGACGCACAAGAAACTTTTAAATTATGCGAGCAGTCAGCTGCGTCTAATTTATTGCCCGTCAATCAATTTAAGTACAGGCGGAAAGAGATCTGAAATATTCTATTGAATCTTCATCAAAATATCTTCAGCCGCAAGAGACGGTTGGATATTTTTCTGGTTCATGCAAATTATTTCGAGTTTACGTCCAACAGAAAACAGCTGCTCGGCATAGCTACCCAAGCGGAACTCTGCAAGACTTCGCTGGCCAGAAATAAAGCGTTCAAGAAGACGAGTATTCGATTGAACAGAAAAAGAAAGAAAAGTGAAGTAAAAAACTACAATGAGTGAGATGGGGAAGCTGCCGTCACCTAACGAGGAAAGCGGGCCAAATTATGGGGATTTATTTAACCCTGATGAAGAAGCCGTTGAATCTGAAACTTTGGCAAGCGAGCAACCGGACAAGAAAGCCGCTTGGTTTGACAAGATCCGTTCAACCGTCGCTATAAACCGAGATCTTTTTCTTTACAAGGTGTTTTATTTCTTCTACTTTGCGGCGCTCGGAAGTCTGTTACCTTACCTGTCGTTGTATTTCAAACACTCTCTGCTGTTACCCGCGTACTTTGTCGGCGTTGTGTTAGCTGTAAAACCATTATGCTTGTTTGTGAGTGCACCTATTTTAGGCACCATTGCAGACAAATACAACAAGGTCAAAACTGTCCTACTGATAGCACTATTCAGTTACATTGTGATGAATCTTCTGGTTGCTGTTGTGCCACCCGTAAGTGTGGACTGCCTTAGTGAAGTACATAACAAACTGAACATTACACACGAGTACAATCAATCCAGTTTGGTTCATCGCTTTGGCAACGTCGGCCAAAGAAATGAAACCACTCAAGTCACGATTGGAAATACCGAAATGTGGGAAGAAGCTTGGCTGTTTGACCTTTATACCGAAAGTGATCCGAAACTTTACAAGAATGCGAAAGTTGTTTTCGTTATCATTTTGGTGATCACAATAGTTGGCGAACTTTTGGGAGCCACATCTAACACTCTAGCAGATGTTGCTACATTTCAGAACCTGGAAAACCGTCCGCACTACTACGGAGAGCAGCGACTGTGGGGTGAAGTGGGTTGGGGGATTAGCGCTTTCATCACAGGTTCGATTGTACAAGGACAGTACCGTAAACAGACCGATATTTGCCCCGAAGCTGTATTCGACATTTATCGGCCTTTCTTCTACGTCAATGCTGTCCTCATGGCAGTGGCTCTGTTTGTATCAACACGGTTTAACTTCCAAGATGCGGATAAATATGTCAGCGAGAGATGTTCCTTGATCAAGAGCCTTCAAATTTTCACAAAAATCGAGTACGCGCTCTTCGGTTTGATTGCGCTTTTCCTGGGTTTTGCTCTGGGATCTGCCGAGACGTTCTTATTTGTTCACTTGGTAGAACTTGGTGCGTCCCCTTCGCTGTTCAGTGCGCTTGTTGCAGTGCATTGTATGTCCAATGTCGCCCTGTATTATGGCTCCGTCTATTTTCTGGAGGTAGCTGGCCATATCAAGATGCTCATAGCCGGTCTACTCATGTACGCCTTGAGATTTTACTACTTCTCTGCTATTGAAAACCCCTGGCTGGTGCTGCCCATCGAATTCCTGCGTGGGGTTTGTTCTGCGTCCGTTTGGTCCGCGCTCGCGACCTACGTCGGTACGCCGCCGCGAGTTGGCGCTACGTTACAAGGCATTTTACACGGACTGTACTACGGTCTGGGCAGAGGCCTCGGGCAGCTTATCGGTGGCATCTTGATCCGTGGTTATGGTACAGACCCGTATTTTCGTTACTTTGCCCTTGCTGATTTCCTGATGATGATTGTTGTTACGTTGTTAGTGCCATTTTTGAACTCGCACCCTACAATCTGGATGTCTTTGTCGGGTTACACTCCGCTAAAAACTAGCCAAGACGAATGCTGCTCTAACTTATACAAAAAGCTCTGCTTATCACCAAGGAAGAAATCTGCTGAAGAAGCCCACAAATAAATCAATGTGTTTTTCGTCTGGGATGGACTTAAATTTGATTCCAATTCGGTTTACAGTAAACACTAAAATTGCTGGAAGAAACAGTAATTACCTGAAAATTCTAGGGCATGTTGGATTCAAGAATATCTTAGAGCTAGTATAGGAAAAAGACAATTTTATTTTTATTTCTAGTCAAAGCGTACTTGCGTCAAAGAAATGACAAAAACAAATTACAAGATTTATGATTTCTTTCGGGGAAACGAAGAAAATTCCCAAATTTATTTTAAATTATTTTCGTAGTCTTAAAAGTTCAATTTTTATTCAAATTTTGTAAAGAAAATGTGTTTTTTTCGGTGCATCAATCAGATTATATTGAACAAAAGACTGGAATCAAAAGGCTGGTATTATCCCGTCTTTCAAATTCAAATTTTTGTGACAAAGGTGACAATAAGTCATCGCACTTGTGCTTTACCGTTTTAACGATCAGGAACTTAATTTCTGTTTCGACAAATTTAGAAACCCCAGGAACACCGCGGTTTTCTCCATATTTAAAATCAATTTAGACCAACCTATTTTTTTTTTTATTCTCCGGGGAAAGCGTAGCCTTCTACTTCCGAAATGCAAAAACCCTTTAATAGAAGTGTGAAAAAAAATTCTAAACCTCGCATAAATGAAGAAAAAAGAGGAGCCCTTGTTATAGCTTACTTTCTGTATAGTATGCATAAATACGACGAGAAATAAGCGTCAATACTTTTTTTTATTTCAGTGAAACCCAGCCACATCCATCAAAACCAGAAACTATAACATCGAGAAACAAAGTTGTGATTAATTGAAGGTTCGTGGTTCAGTCGTTTAGGCCATCTCTACACCGAAACAGGCAATGTATAAATATCCAAACACAATGGTTTTTAACCGCACCATTGTTGTGCTGGAGAACATAATTATCTTCATAATGATATATAAAATTCCGAAATTTATATTAATTCCTCTGTATATTTTTTCTGTAGCGTCAGTTATATGTTAAAATATGTTAAGGTAAAAGTGAGAGTTCAAAAAATGTACATTATTCTCCTTGGTGCATGTACTGTTAGAGCGTCAAGGAACAATAAACATGGAAACAATAATGTTGGATGCGTGGCCGTTTTCGATTCTTACGAGAATGAATTGAACATTTTAAAATAACGCTGAGGAAGTATATTCCTGAATATTAACCAAGAAGAGAATATTATGTAAGTGTTCAGTACTTTTACGCTGATATAATATCACGCTGAGAATATCTTCATTCAATATCTTGTAAAAGCTTGTCAAGATTTTTAATCTGTCCGTCAAAGTGGAACTGATTGCTTAAGCCAGAGCGAATGAAGAATCCAAGCTGTCTGAATTTCTCCTGCACTTGATTTCTCAGTGTTGGAGGTTGTTCTTAAAACGCGGAGTCAACAAAGAAATGTGTGCAAAAGGGGAAATTAAAATAAAACAGGCGAAATGAAAGGGAAAGGAATACATGCATACAAAAATACAATAAATAATACAAATAAACCATGAAAAGAAAAAGGAAATCGAGTATTTTATTCTTACTAAAACCAATAAAATGAGAAATGAAAATCAATAACAACGAGAAAAGTATGGCATCCGCAATGATTAGATCAGTATGTGTGGGTTACTGATTTCTTTTCGATAGTCGTCTTTTGATTTGTGATGCCGCCATATTGTTTCAATCACGCGAGTAGCGATATTTAGTTTCCGAAGTGATAAAATTATTGCAGGCAAGATGCAACTGAGCCAATCATTCGGAGAGGTTTCCACGATGACGATAAGAATCGTGCACGTCTACATATCATATTATGGCGTGAAATCACATAAACCACTTTTCAAGCGACCTTGCTTTTCAAGCGTTATTCTTAATGTCAACGTAAGTAAAGAACCTTTTCCTTTGAAGTTGCGTCAATAACACTATAATAGTAGTCACAGTAACGAAAATTATAAGTATGAGAAAAATATTCCTTTTTGAAGGCAAAGTTATGAAAGCCATGCCAATAACTGAGTTTCTTGCCTGACCCTTTTTACGTTTTACATTTGGTGTAAATAGGTTTGTTTTACTGCGTTTACTCCTCTCCATTATTTTGGGGACCCTTTCACCTGCCCACAGCGATGGCTCGCGTTTTGTCATTGGCTCCCTCTCTTTTTCGCCTCCAGGCTCGTATCTTCCCTCAACTCATCTCTTCCTGGGGCGTTTGGGAGCGAGGGCCCCCAGTGATAATTCATTATTATCCTCGTCGACTTTGGGCTGCCTGTGATTACGGTTACACGATGGTACAACTGCTACAAAAGAGATCGCATAAGCTTTTATTCACACTCCCTTCAAGCAAAATTTACAGCCTTGTAAAAAACATCCTTGTGTAAATATAATATACATACGAATCTTGTACAATAGACGGAAAAGGCTCTCAAGCAAAATGAGTGACCAATTTCTATTAAGAAGATCTTTGTTTCCATGTTTAACTTCATTAGCATAGATTAGACAAATCACACTACAAATAAATGCACACCACAAAGTGAAAGAAATGGTTTCTGAGGTTAAAAATGCCAAGATTTTACAACCATTGTATCGCTGGGTGCCAGTTCTTGCCACCCAGCCATAGAATTCCTTGAGAATTTCACAGTTTTGAACTTTCTCTGCCTTTCAGTAATTTCTCCGACTATTATTCACGCTGATTATCAAAAGTAACATGCTGGGGCTTTTAGTTTAGGTTATTTCTTTTACCAGCAAAGATTTCCCTAGGTATCTATATTTTTTTTTGCTTTTCCCATTAGCTCAACCCATATTAACGACTCTGTTATTACTTTGACCACACTCAAAAATCCACACTCAAAAATCAACATGCCGAGTAAGTGATTGATTAGAAACTTGACAACTAAGAAAGATCTTCAAAATTCAATGTGAACTAAAGAAGCAGAGAACAAATAAAACTTATTCCCCGTACAACTCCAATAGGGTGTTATTACCCAAAACCCAAGTAGTCACTCTGATCATAAAGAGCTCAGAACAATCGGCATCGATGGCAAACTTTCAGAATGTTGGGTGTGGTCATTCAAAACACCAGCTTTCTGCAAACGAAGACACTGACGGTCTGTTTGCAAGAACGAAGACCTCAACAAATTTCTTCTCCATTTTTCCCGCTTACTAACCTTACAATGTGAACCTAGAACCGACTGAAGGTGCAAAATGCTCTGAGGACAGCACTAATAGCGGAATTGTTTCGGCTTTTGCGGTATTCATAAATGAATGTTTTATTATACAAGACCGGGACAACGTTCGTTCGGCCAGTACCTCGTCGACAGATTCTTAGAATAAGCATCCAATGATTTGTTGCGATACGATAATCAGGACGTTACGGCGGTAATCATCAGTAGTTGTGAATGATGGATATGAAATAAATCATATGAACTACGGAAGTAATATCAAATGAAGACTGATCCTCGCGGTTGGGAACGCAATATATGCAATTTTTCAGGCTTTTTTAAGCAATTGCATATAATTGCGTCTTCAACTGTAAGGATCAGTCTTCATTTGATCGTATCTCCGCCGTTTAAATGATTCATTTCATATCCATCATTCACAACTACTTTGCAACAAATAAATAACCTTACAATAAGCTTACAGATTTCTAAAATACTATTGGTTCGTTAAAGTGACAAGATCTCTGACGTATTAACAACAATGTCTCATTCTTTAAGAACCATAGCTAGACTAGATAGCAAACTTATCCCGCTACCATTTAATTATCATACCTGCTAATGCATTTGCATTGTTGTTTGCTTTGGGCCAACAAGACCCTATTAACATCCGACAATTCTAGCCAGTCTCACTTTTGCCTGTAGCTTTGCATCAATTTTCATAACTGCGCAGAAATCGGAAAGCGAGGAGCATTCAGTTTGGCTGAGTTTGAGGCCGATGCCCAAACAATCAAAGAACTTGCTGTTGAAGTTATTACGGTTAGAGAAATGGGAGAAGTATTTTTCCCTGGCTCCTTGACACCAAAACTAGTTGAAACCGGTGACAATAGGCAAACCTTGTTATTAGCACCCTAATTAAGGTTATGCATCGACAGGGGCGCAACGGTTTCCTACTCATCACTACTCTCGCTGACTTTTCTCATTTCTTCGAGAACTGCAGCTTTTTCTTCTTCTAATGAGATTTCCCTGGATTGCGGGCGCATGTTTCTGGCAGCGACTTCATCAGCTGAAATAGACAAAAAATAAAATTGTTTCGTTAAAATCCCTACCGAATAAGATTGCTCTCCCTCCATTACCCGACTCTCTTGTTTACGATTGATCTGTGTCATCAGACAGAGGCGACTGTAAGGTTGTCAAGGTGCAAATGGCTGTACAACTTTTAGTCATCACCATTTTTTCTTCATCGTTGTCTTCTTAACCACTTCTTTTATGGCGATGGTAGTGGCAGTGATAATGATAATGACAAGGACAGTGGTAATTAGGGTAATGGTAATGATAATGATAAGAACTTCATCTCAAAAGGAAAAGACTAAGAGAGGAAAGTGGTTAATAACGTCATCGCAAACTTTGATCAATGCGTCTTTTTAAAACAAAAAAGGTAACTCACTCCTGAGAAAATCACCTCTCGCGTTTCTGGAATTATTCAACTTGCACTTCACAAACATCAAATCCATCTCGTCGTCTTCGAAATCCTCTTCACCCTTTTCCAACATCTTCAGTTTCTCTAAACGCATAGCACCACCAAAATCATTTCTGCGGTTCAGCGAGTTTTTCTTGCTAGGGTTTATAATCCTGATTGGTACACGGTTTAACACGTTTTCGGCGCGCGTACGTCGTCCTCGACGGCGACAGATTAACACGGCCATGAGGCACAACAGCAACACACCTACTACGCCAGTAATGACACCAGCTATGAGGAGTAAATTCGTGCTCTCGTCGATGCCAATGTCTTTGCTGGATTCTGTGACAGAAATAAATATCGAACATTGTCTGTTTAGTATGAACGAATTCGTTGACCTCCAGAGGGGAAAGTGTCATAACCATAATTAATGCTTGACGAGAACAATACTTCAAACAAACTCCCAGAAATTATAAGCATGTAACTTCTCCCTATAATATCAATGCATTATCCAGCAGACAGGTGACAAGAATAAATAAATTTATCTGCACAGAGGGTGTTATCTTGGTATCACCCCTAACTCAAGTTTTTCACCCGTTCAATGTTTTATGGTTTGCTGTGGTAAAATCGTGTACTAAATATAAGAGTAAACAAAAGGTGTCGAAATTAAAAGGAAAGGAGAAAAAAAATTAGAAGTGTCACCTTGAAAACTATACATGTACTGACGAGATCGAGATGAGCAGCATCATTCTAGTTCAAAGTTACCCCAGAAAGGGATATCTTAGTACTAAAGCTCGAAAAAGAAACTTAAAAAAGGCGCGACAATGATTTTACGCGTTAAGTGATTAAACTAGCAGTAGCTGACTAACTGTTAAAAAAGGAAGAAAATGAGTTAGCAGGAGAGAACTAAAAAGAATGACCTTACGCCGTTGCAATAATTAGCGAGTAACATGGAAGCATTTAACAAAACACACATGCAGAAACGAAAAAGCGTAAGGTTTGAAAAGAGAAGCTGGTAGCACTTACCATCCACATCAATGTCGCCTGATGTGTTTATAACGCTGTTGTTAGCCGTGGTGGGTGTAATGTTTATTCCAGTACCTGGGGCGTCTTCATTAGATAAGTCCTCTATCGAACAGATGACGAAGAATATTTCATTTGACTTACTGACATGAGCGACTGACAGACGGGCAGACAGTCCGACTAAACTACGGGTTAAGCCTTACCAACTTACTGACCGACCTGCCGACAATAACCACTGGTCGATGGGCCGGCCGGCCCGCCGACGGGCAGCAAGTCCGAATCAATGCACCAACTGACTGATCAACTGACGTAACAATCGACCCACACCCACTTTACCATTAACGGTCTGACCGAAAGACCCACTGCCAACTAAACGATCAGCAACTAACCGACCGACCGAGCGGCGGTTGACTGCGTGACCGCGGACAGACTGAACTGAGCGGTACGACATGGCGATGGACAATATGATTGATTGAACGACAGACCGACTTAACTAGTTCTAAGACCAAGTGACTGACTAACAGGACGACTGAAATACTAAACAAAGCACTCACCTGATTCAAATTCCACTTCACTGATCAACACCCACCAGCCATAGTACTGAAACTCGCACGCCACATCTTTACCGACGAGTCCCTCAAGGTTAACCTCAATCCAAAACGCTCGGTTGCTCATGCTCGCCCTCTTCGTCATGCTGGGTTCATAGATAGTCTTCCAAGCGAAGTACTCGCCATCTTTTGAGAAAGAAAGTACCACTTTACTGAAAAGCATCTTCTCGTGCAGTCCAGGCAAGTTCAGGATGTGGAATCGCACGCTGGAGAATCGACGAAGCGAGGAAAATTCAAAAGTGACAGTTGGTTTAGCTGTCACTGTGTCCTTCCAGCCAATCCAGTCGATCCAGTTTGCATTACCAGTATCATTCCAGTCAGCCAAACGACCCGTCACTCCATCAGTGAGCTGACCAAGGCCATAGTAAAGCATTCCCGCCTTTGCTCCGAATTTAAGTCTCGTGCCATCATACCCTTTGTCTCGCAGTGATGACCAGCCCGGTTTGTTTGTCCGTAGATTTCCCTGGGAGATTCTGTACGATACCAAACTGTCTAAAAGGCAAAGCATTTAAAAAAATCGTGAGTGAGACAGAAGTCAGAGTTATCGCAACTTACATATTGCTTTTATGCGGTTACTAAGCAATACTTCACACTCATTTTTATAAACTTTCTCGGAGGTAGTTTTCTGGCTTCATGGATCGCACCATTGCCTTTCGGGTCAAACCTTTCGATCCTTTAACTACAGTTTACCATTTGGCGTATCTTTGACACTGACAACAATTATTTTCGCAACAACAATAAACAGAGTAAACTGTTCCACCGGTTACTCTTTGCTACCAGTTTCAATGCTTACCATGCTTAGTCCATAGACAGCCATGTACTTCCATCTTTAGACACCATCTATCTCCAACTCCGTCATCAATCACCAGTCGGACATAGCGAGCGATGCGCGGAGTCAGTAAGCGATGCTTATGAAGTTCGGAACTGTTGGCATTAATAACCTGTGGTGATAAAAGCCTGTGTAAGTTCCTGACGCCACGTAGGTCCGTTGTACACAACAAAAGAATGAAGGCGTTAGTTTCTGAAGAAACTGTGATGCTGCGTCGGTGAAGAAGTTGTACACAAAATTTGGTTCTATCAACGGAGTTAGTCACCGTGCAGGGATTGTAATTAAGCTGACGTTCGAACGTTAGTCTTAGCAAATCCGCTCTGACGAAGGGCTGAAGGTGAACGTATGTACAGTACATGGTCAACTGTAAATCAAAGTCAAAACTCTTCGGACGAAGCAGTAGCAAGAAATGGAAAGTAAGGAAAGGAAGAAAAAAAGCTCGGGTTTAAAATATTTGGATTTTACCGTCACGGAAACGTCGTTCTTATGATAACGCCTCCATTCGTTGTCTCCATCTCGCTTGTAGGCGAGGAAATATTGTGACACGTACATGGGTATGTAGTTCCCAGTGGACTCATTCTTCACCCGCACTCCAGCGGTGGATAAGGCGGTAACGCGCATGTTCTGTCCTAAGTCGAGCTGTGAGATTCAAATAGAAAGAGAACATTATTGTGGAAGAGAAATCATCGCAAGCTCATCCGTATCCCCAGATGCCAAGGAATAATAGAAATTAATCCCATCGTTCCTCCTTGACTAGCCTGTTAATAAGCTCCTTTTTGGAGGTATTTGGTGTACAAGCCTGCGGAAGGAAAAAGACACGGTTTGCCGAGCGAAGCTCTTCAGGTCTCGATCTGCTTTCCTGTGGTGTATCCCGCCATGCACCTTGCTTCCCTAGTAGCAGCCTGTTCACTGACTATTATTTGACGTGCACGGCCCCAGTGGATTTATAGAATTTGATGTGTCTTATAGGCCATTTCCGAGTTCATGTCTGCCTCCTCTTCAAAGCGAGTCTAAGTGCGAAGTTTTTGTTATGAAAATTAGTTTTCATTCATATGTAAAGTAGAACTAATTACCATCACAAAAACTTCGCACTTAGACTCGCTTTGAAGAGGAGGCAGACATGAACTCGGAAATGGCCTATTGTATTGCGGTGGAACATCGATCCAATGGGATCAAGGTGTGACGAAGAGGAAGCATCGGGCAACAGTAGTTTCTGCGATTTATGTACAAACTCTTCTAAAAGAGTCAAGGTCAATATTTCCAGTTTATGAGAGCATATGAATGACCAAACTGACCTGTATGAACGCTCTTTTGTTCTCTCTTTTAGATGAAGAGCACCATCCGACAGTGTCAGCGGTGTTACTGAGGCGCGCCTGATAAGCGCCGAACCTGATGGGGTCTGACGTGGAAGAGGCGATCCATCTATCATCCGGAATCGACAAAGCCAATGGAGAATCACATGCTGTTACAAAAAAGAAGCTTCCAGTTAGCATAAACTGCAAACTATGGCTTGTTGTGTGGGGAAGGGAAATGAAACGACAAACAGTTCTAACAAACTGCTGGCAAATATTCTCGCATTTGAAGTGTTATTTTAATTTTGCAAACATTTTTTGCTGTACCATGCACGCTGTGTAAACAGTACGAAACACCGGTCACCGATTGCGACCTAGGAAATTCAAAAGTGAGGTCAAAGTTTCATGGTAAGCAAAATTGCAATACGTTTTCTGTTCTTAAGTTTCCAGTATCTAGCAAGTAAGCATCTTTCATCAAACGGACACTTAGGTGTGGCTTGCGGTGTGCCCGCTTGCAAGCTCCTTTTCTGGCGAAAATCAATTCTCCTACACCATTGATTCAATGCTTTACGAGGATACAATACTTATGTAATAACAGTAGTACTAAAAATTTCATTGGCCGCTTCTTTCAAGCCCTCTATTTTACAACTCATCTACAAAAGCATAAAAGAGGAAACAGTAAGTGAAGCACCTGGTTGGTCGTTGGAGCCACTCGCCAAACCAAATGACAACTGCAACATCAACAAAACGATCTTGAAAATCTTTACATCCATGATGTTTGTTATCATCAAATAAATTTCTGAAAGAAAAACGTTTAAGCCTGCTTTACTACAATGTCACAGTTTAAAGGGTACACATACGAATACTTTCTCTGCCGAAACATCTGCAGAGGTATGCATCCATGATAACTACCAAGACGTTCCAAAAGAGAAATATACTCTCCTTGGATACTACCAGGCCGCCACATTAAAAAAAAATGTCTTTAAATTGCTAGTCATCCAGTTGTTACATGACAAACCTTCAGAGTCGTAAGCCAGAGGAGTCAAATATGCTAACCTTTCTCGTATGGCCTGAGCGTTTACGGAGCCGAGATATTAACAATCACCGACATATGCTCGATACGCGGTAACAACTGGTCTACATTATTATATAATCAACACATGGATTTAATCTTTCTTATAACTAAACGGGGGATAAAAAGACACTGATTTCAAATTAACGTGCCGAAAGACAAATGAGCCTGGTTTGCAAAATTCAACCACACGCGGTCGTCGTGTTTCAGTGATTAATTACCCCTTCTAAACAAAAGGAGATTCGTTTACCGAACCGTTTTTTGTAACCATTGTACTGTTACAAACTGAAAATGATTATGTTTTTCACCTTCATCTTAGTTAGGCCCTACGTAGCCTAAAAAGCAAAATCTGAGCCTGGCTAAATAAACTTGTCTCTTCAATGAAACGATAATTCTGTGCCAGGCTAATTTCAAACAAAGCACTGGACGGTGTTGTCATCTAAGTAACGTGACACTGTGTTGAGTGAGTGGGAAACGAATATATCAGCCGGAAGAGACGGCTGACATTTCAGTCTAGGAATAAGCCGAATAAACTGGTATTTGGACAAGTGGCACCTTGTATGTAAATTACTTTATCAGGTGCCTGCGACTTCAATTCAAACAATTTGCCAATGTAGGGGTGCGTTTGTGTCAGTCGTATTAATCGATCGAATTATACAGTCATTTTAAAATTAGTAAAACCCAAGGTAAAACTGTACCTTAATCAGCACTTGCTAAAAGAGTTATATTTCCCCCGCTTTGTTAAGGCATTTTCAATAAGTCGATGCGAATACAGCATCTCGGTTTAATAACAATAGCTTTAAAATGGAACGATAAAATCAAGGTTACTTTGTCGCTTTCAACATTCACGTCGTCGTCGACTACGAGATTCTCAATGTCCTCTTTCCCGGTTGTCGAGTATCCTTAGGGTTATTTCTCTCCATTTCAGACCTCTTTCTTCCCCGGCTGTCGAGTATCCTTCATTTCGAAGCCCTAAACTGAAAGGCGTATTGAAAATGACAGCGGATAGATACACCGACTTGAAAATTTAGCAAGAACGGTAAAAGTACGCCATCTTTCTTGCTATCAGTCAGCCTGCATGAGGCAAAACGAGGCACTTGCTTCGCCTTAAACTTAGAGATTGATTTTTTCTGAAAAGAATACCTTCTGAACCCTTATACAAAATGCTGAAAATAGCGTCTCAGAGCGGCTAGATTTCAAGATTTTTGGGGGTAGGGGTGGTATGCCACCCGACCCCCTAGCGGCTCTGGCCTTCGGCGATCACAGATTGTTCTTCGTCTAAAACCGCCATCGAATGACGGAACAGCAGTGCGAACTCAGTACTTCTTCATTGGCAGGGCCAGCCGGCTGAAAACATGCAGCCTGACAATGTGTGACAGTGTGATCTTTGTTTTTCTATCCACTGATGCCGGCGGCTTTTATCTATCACCAGCTGATTTTGGCATGCAGACTGACACATAAAGACTAAAAAAAGAATCATCAGAACCTCAATGTGAAAGCGGACATGACTCGATACAAGACACGTTAAAGAACCTAGTGCTGACTGTTCAGTAAGAAGGAACAAAAAACTTAGCGACACCCAGCAGGGACAGACAGAAAGTCACGTAGTTTTTCAATCCGGTGTTGACGTTTTCCAGACAGTGGGGATTCCCTCAGACGCTCAAACACAAAAAAACGACGCCGATGGCAGTAATGTTTCACTAATTTTTGCAGGAAGTTAGCACACAAAGAGGGGCGCAAACAACTGCCACGATTAAGGGAATCCTGGACATAAGACACCAATAACCACAGGTTTGTGAGGCACATTTAAGAAGCTAGGGCTCATTCATAGAAGAAGCCACCATAAAAACGTCACTCAACTGATTGGAGAGAGAGACGGTCACGTAAGCATTTCAAAGGAGTATTGATGCTTTCAGGCGATTCTCATAGACAGGAAAAGACACTGTTGCAGTGTAAATTGGAACGATACCAGACAGCAGAAACATGTTGTCTGACAAGCGGCTAAAGGACAGAAAGAGCGAGAAAAGATAGTAATGGTCAAATGATCCCATTTGAGATCACGGAGAAGAACTCTAATCACAGGTAGCCCAAGAGTAATATACTATATACTATTTATTTTAGGTTTTATTTCCCATTAAACGCTTGAAGAGGGGGTTGATTGGACAGGGCGTCACCCGTGCCATTGGATTTGTTTTCACATATCATAACACAATGGCACTGTTTCGACCAGATGAAAATTCAAACGAAATTCGGTAGTTGCTCAGATTCTTTCAAAATTTCGAGCAGTCTATCTGCAGGAATGTCCCTTAAATTTCTTTTAAAATCCTATCCTATCCTGTCAAACTAACAATTTTCACAGTGTAACGTGTTCCGATAGTCAGCGAATAACCTCTCGGTTAATTACCCGAATACCGAGGTGTGATATTCCCTCTTCGAACGCTGGTAGATCAAAGCACTAAAAAACACTAACATTAACCTAGAACACAAGCCAAAACTACTTGTAGCTATGTTTACACCGCTTCCTTAGTGCAGAGGGTTTAATGTCTCGTTTTCGAAAGCTGGTAGATCAAAGCACTAAATACCACTACAAGTAACTTGAAATACAAGCCAAAACCGCTTGATCATACCTTGTTTAGGGTTTTGTTGCCAGGCAAACTTACATAAGTGTTGAGCTGGAGAGCACACCTTTGGAATGCTTGCAAGTCGGTTTTGCCTATAATAGATCTGTTAATTGCCGAGTGTCAAAATGTCTGACAGCAACTGAGGAATTCTCAACACTCTTTATCCACCAGTCAAATCATAAGAAAACTGGATTTTGCCTCCTTTGTTAATCAAAACACATAAAACGACCAGTTGAAAGACATTGTCAGTCAAATTCCAATGGATGCGAACACTTCGCATAGGTAAATTCTTGGAAGTCAATAAAAAGCGCTGATATTGTTTTGATGGATAACAGCGCAAGAGATATTCGCATAAACTAGCCCAGCGTCCAGTTTTGTGTGCTAGATTTAGCTGGATTATTTTGAATTTCAAATTTATCGAAAAGGCCAGGTTCATGGGCACAACTTTACCGCGAATAACAGCAAGGTTGGAAACTTTCGCTTGACAACTGTAAAGGTCATCAGTAAACAAAACACACAACAATGAACTGACCACATCTTGAAATAGAACTTGAAAAATGTCCAGATTAAAATGCTTCTACCTCTGTAAAAAAGATTAGTTATCGAGGAATTTAACTCATCACACCAAGGCTCACTGTTGTGAAATTTAATGACATGGATGGACTGAATTAAAATGTTTTCTCCTAAAACTAAAATCTAACATATCAACAACAAACCACAGCCATCAAAAAGCACTTGAGGTCATATCTATATCTAAAGTGATAAACGCTGCTGTTTCTTGGCTTGAAATGTTTAACTTTTCTTAGACTTGAAGTTCACCTACTTTGTATTTGACGGACCTTATTGTCCAAATTGGTTTTGTCTACACTTGCTTCATCAAAAACAATTAGGCAATCTTCTTACACATTAAGCCTTCCGATACCTAAAGCTTGGAATTTCTAATCAAAACACTGCGCGTCTAGGTCCATGGCAGGAATGGGGAAACACCAAGAATAGCAAAAAATTTTCTTTTAAGAAAATACATGCTAAAATTACTCACTTTTAGAATAGCAACAGTAAAATAACAATTTTCTTGGTCAGAATTAAAGGTCAACGACGACCTTTGCTCTAGGATATGATAATCTACTGATTGGCACGCTGATTCCTCGTGGAACTGGGTTGATCTTTCCTCGTAATTTGACCAAAGAGCACCCTCCCCCCCTCCTTTTCAACTGCAACTTAGAAAAGCAAATTAATTAATCAATACAACTGAAGAAACACAATTTATAGCTTCTCCCATGCTACAGCTGGTGTCTTGGTGACTCAGGTTTCACCCACCAAGAATAAGCTCCATGAGGAATGTGGATTCAATGGAGCCCTGCTGGCTTGAGTTTTTGTTTTTCCTTGTGTGTGTTTGATCAATATTCCATCATCAAAGCTAAAAATGTTAAAGCGAACCAGACTTTACCATTGTTCGTGGCCGTCAAAGAGTCGGCGATAAACGCTCAACCTTGTGCAGTTATATGATACCAAACTATACAGTGATTCTGTGGACATTACTTTGACCGCATCCTTTTTACTAGAGACCCGGGTCTGAGCGTATTTTGGATCATAATCTTTAATCCCTGAAAATCATGCTAAGCAATTGTATGTAACTTTTCTGTTTAACTCAACACTGCGCCATGTGATCACGTGTAAAAACTGGGCCTTCACGCATTGAGGACCAAAAAATCTCCAACTTGCACGTGGTCAACAGAGGAAGACGAGTAAGACATGCATCTTTAGCTAAGTTTCTTCAAGTTTCGATTTTAGTGATTAGGAGAACTAGTTTTTTTTATGTCTGTGTGTGATGAAAAAAGTATGTGATGAAAAAATTTTAAATCGATCTATTAGCCACGCATCCAAGAGACGCATCCTGGGCATGAAGCACGTGATCCAAAGGGTCGAAACAAAACTGGACGTTTTCCAATTAAAAGAGGGCGAGATTTCCGCCAAAATAATGACTTCTTCCTGTTTTGCACCTCATCCGTTCTCCATACAGTACAGCAGCTTCATCGTTCAAAGTGAACTGTTAAGAAGCTCCTGACTCGCTTTCCTTTCCTCTCGCGAATCAACAAGGTACATTGAACACAGTCCCATGGTTACAAATTACCAGAATTATTTTGTTCGGCACAGTATCACACGAACACCGGTACACGGTACTTGATTCCCAAGAAAAAGTCTATTCCAAAAATCATTATTCTGTATACCTTAACTTGGCCATCGCCTTTTTTGTATGGGGCTTTACTAAACTATACTAAGAATGACGAAATGCCGCGATTGATAAACTTGTTACAACGGAAGGAGGTGTTACTAATGATTACGAGTTCCATTATTAATTACGTGCGTGTTTCATAGAGCGCTGCAACCGCAAAACAATACTGAAACAATACGATTTTATGACAATAGTTGGCAGTGAAAAGAATGCACTAACGCCACTATGGCCGCGGCAAAACACACTCAGAAGCTGTTACGCAACAACTGTGGTTAACCGACAAACAGTGAAGAACTACACCAACCTTCCTTCCCACGCTTTTGAAATCAGTCCCCAGGGACGCAAACCAACTGACGTGAAGCTGGTTAGAAAACGGATACATACATTAAACTAAAGCAACCCATGTAAACCAACCTCCAATGATTAACAAACTGCATCAAACCTTAGCTTGTAATCCTAGGTTTGCTCGCCGGTTCGATGCTCTCATACCAAAACAAAAACAACTGCGGAGAACTGGAACCGCATATACCACAATATTTTTTTAAGAAACTTGGTTGACATTATTCTGTCAAAATAGGCTTGTCAGCATAAGTACCACAGGTTACGAATTACACGGTCTCCAATTCATTCGTTGGCGTATTAAAACATTTCCCCCGTTTTTATGTTGTTGTTAATCAGAGGACTCACTAGAATTTGAACAATCTTTGCACAAGTCCACAACATATGCGACCATTTTGAAATAACAATAATTGAGTCAAATAATTGAGTCAACTTTAATTTTCACTCAACTGTGACAAGAAGGGTAGTGGTAATTTTTTTTGTTTTCATTACTGGCGGGGAGGAGGAGGGGGAGCCGGAGGATTTACACTCCGCCATGCTCAGTGAACGCAAATTAAATTTATCAATGCGAGATTTCGTGCATTGTTCATCATTTACATACTTATTTTTAAATAACGTCATCTTTTCTTTTTTTAAAATAAAACTCAGTCCCGGATTTCGAATGTTAAAAAAACCGCACAGCAATTTGCCTCTGAGTGCGTTACAGGTAAAACTTAACGGAACCACGAGGGTTTATACCTCGCTTCATTAATTTTGAAGCCCGATTATTTTTTCGTTTTAGAAGCAGGTCAAAACATGGTTGTTGTTTCTGAAACCCCTTTGATGCCTTACGGTCATTCCAGTATCCAGTATTCTTCATTCCAGTATTGTTTAATCTTTTAAGTCCATTGTTTTCAGTTGCAGATATAAACTATTCAACCGCATCTCCGCACGACTGCGACTAAATTTAAACAAAATAAACTATAAAAAGGAAGGCTAAAAAAACTTTCATCCTTAGCACTCTAATACCGTGTTTATTTATCCTTTCAAAATATTTTCAGCACCCCATTGTTGTTACTATTTATGTCTTTCAAGCAGGTTTTGCTTATACTACAGATGAGGCTTACTAGAAGATTTTATCGCACTCTGACCTGCGGTACGCTACAGTATGCCAAAGCATATTCTGCTCTCGAGTGTTCTCCAGTATTCTGTGAGTTGATCTGATTTGATTATGCCATTGTTATGTCATTTGACCTTGGGCAAGGACAAGTCAAGTGGATTTCATCTTTCCGCGTTGGATTTTTTCCAGATGACTCAAATATTTGAATTCACAACGCAAATGAAAAGAATTTTTGATGAATAACTATACATTATAGGTAGTCTTAATGGCCTATTTCGATGTTTGCATTCATTACTGTAATAGCAATAAAATAGCGAGTCACTCTTGGTTAAAAACAAGTGTAAAACTGATAAATTGTGTCCACACTTTTCTCCCACAAACGGGATGGCGCCAAACAACAATTTTTGATCCACTTCGCCGATAAAAACTACTTCACACTGAGCTGTTCTTACAGGGCCCGCGCGGCATGTTTTGCAGTGGAGGGCTGAAAGGCGAATACGTTATCACTATCCAAATGGTGCTCTTCATGCCCGCTGGTCAAATGCGTGTCTAATTTGCTAATGACAATTGTGACTTTTATTCCTTGACGAACTAAGGAAATTTCTTCTGCATTTTTTCACATAAGTGGGGAGTGGAAAAAGTTTTCCTTTATTTGAAGAGGCGAGTCTTTAGTGTGGTTAGAGTTAAACTGAGCCAAAGACAACACATTTTTCATTAGGCTCGTTGCTTCTCCACGCACACTTCATCGGCATAACGGAAATGTGTATTAATTTTCACTGAAACGATCGATTGAGTGGGGAACCAAACTAATTTCCAGAAGCGCTATTTGAATTTCGCTTAAAGATGAGTATTTGTATGAAAGGGAAGTAAATACAACCTGACACTTTTGAAAAAAGAGGACTTTTTAAGGGTAATGTCGGTTGTGTTTCTCCAGTCACATTTAGCGATTTAATAATAATGTCACCATTTGAATGAATGCCAAAAATGATGATCAAAAGACTAAGGATGCCCCTTAGATTCTTTGGCTTTTAATCCAAACGGAAACCACCTCTTATCAGTTCTAAAATAAATCAGTTTAGATTTCAGCAAAGTTTTCACGTACGTGCGGTGAACTCTTTTTAATTTTAAGGAAACGAGGCACCGTGTCATTTAAAGGATTCACCGTGAGTTTGGGGAGGCAACGGTGACACTTGTAGACGTACAAACTGTACTCGTGACACAATGCCACTATGAACTTCCTGAGCTGGGAAAGGACATCAGGAATATATAAAACCACAAGCCCATTCCTGCTCACTTCAGTTTAAGTCAACAAAACCAAAAAATAGCCAAGGCCTTTCGACTTAATACTTGTTCGCCTTCTGAAGCAGAAAAAGCGGTAAATTATCGAAGCTGTATGTCCGTTGTATGCACTCGGTACCTGATGACTGCGTTGCGATGGAAATTCATGAGCTTTAATATTGCCGGTTTTCACTGTCACACCATCATCCAAACTATTCAACAAGTAAAGTCAAGAATCAAAGAGATAACAGAAGATGAATGTTCAGATTCAAGTCTGTGCGATGTTTCGTGCGGGAGAAATTTATAACGCTTTGTACGGAGACGCCATGTTTGTGTCCCTCAGTTTGTGCCCCTCAGAATATGGCGGCCGGAAGCTGACAAAAATATAAGTCATCGAGTTTTGCTATAAAAAGCCTTCGTCTTCTGAGAGCTCATAAAAATCTATGAGTATTTATTCTCGTTCAAGGACTGTTCAGATTACGAAATCTCAGCGGATAAGTCACATTTTTAACCTACGTGACAGCATTCTCGGCCGCCAGTTTAATAAGACGAAAAACCCTATCAAACTGAAAATTTGTAAAAAGACAAGTCTTCAGCTGTTCTAACAACTGACTAAACTAGAATCTCAAAAGGATTGATAATTCCTTATTTTTTAATTTTGACGTCACATGAAAACCGAGAATTGAAGCCTCGTTGAAACGTTGTTCACCGATGGACCCTGATTGCAATTAACTGCCACAAAATTGTCCGCGTCCACTTGAACTTTGGACTAATATAAAATGCCCTTTCCTGTTTTTCAGGTTGAGTTTAGCCTGAGCACAGGTCTGACAGACCAGTGGGAATCCTCAGCCTCTCAATTTTAAAACTCAGTGACTCCTCGGCGGAAAGCTCGTAACAAGGTTAAACGGAGAGAAACGCATAAAGAGAACTGACACGTTCACTTTTTGTAATACTGGCTAGAGCGCCGTGTGCAGATTATAACATCTGTAAAGCTCAGTGCTGCCGTAACGTTTTAAAATCTTTGAGCGTTCCTCTTAGAAAAGAAACGACCTATTATGTGTTAGGGTTGTCGGCGCAGTAATTTTAAATGACGTTGTTTTAATGTTACTTACATATAACTGGTTTCCCTGAGCAGAAGGACTCGCAGATTTACTCCCACCTTTGGTTTAGATTATCTTTCTTTTTGTTTGCAGTCTTCTTCAGTTTTCATTTACAACAGGTCTTGGAGATGTTACCCCTTTCAACAGTACCAAGTAAATAAACGCTACAGCGGAACAAGTTTGGCTGGAAACCGTCCAGGGTGGTTTTGCTAACTCTTCTGTCAAACTTTGCAACCAATAAGGAGACTTTGAATCACTATATATCGAAATCAAAGTGGAGAACTAAACCGTAATCGCATTTATTTCCACCCCAAATCCGGAAGAAATGAATGAGTACCAACATGACGTCGATAATCTAGCACCCAATAGAACACGGTATTTGACTGAAATGATGCTTAAATCCGAACAGAACTTGTTCTCTCAAGCTTTCGTATTTTATTTCAAATCTTCAAACAGTGGATCAGATGTCGGAAAACCGACATGCTTCCCAAGCATATGATAAACTCATGCCAAGTACTGCTCGCGGTATTTGAAGCTGCAGGTAAAGCTATTTGACGAAGTGAAGAATACGTTTTTCTCTTCAACCATGAGAAAACGGAGAAGACAGGGATCAAAGCATGCCTGATACTATTTAGAGATTAATCATGGTCAATGCGCACTTAAGCGAAGCTTTTCAACACCAACTTGACCTTTCAACTAAATACTCCGCTGGTAAAATTCCATTCATTTACTTCAGTACAACCGGATACAAACCTTATTCATTACAGGCAAGTGTGGTTTGAAGTCCTAGTTCAGCTTAACAGATCGAATTATGTTTCTTTGATGGTGACAGTTATTGTAGCTTAATGACACGAACAGCACTGGCTCGGTGTGGTGACCTTGGCATAATAAATGAAAGAATCTACGGATTCTCTTTCTTGATTATAAATTATACAAAAGGGTGCCAAATTGTCGAAAAATGTCAACTCCCGACGCAAGGACTAATGTGATTGTGTCTTGAGGGATAACTAAATTAATACTTAATGCAAAATTATAACACCCAGCAAGCCAATCGTCTCATCCATGGATTTTCAAATAAAGAAATCATGACAATTAACTTAGACTCTCCAAACAAATTGCATCTGTGATAAGACCAACCAACGTCAGAGAGCTCAGTTCAACTGAGAAGTCCTCTTTTAATGATCTTCTGATCAAGGCACGATGTCATTCAAACATGCATAACAATTCCATCTCTGTAATCTAGGAGAATTGGATCGAGAGGCCACCGGATGCAGACGGGCTTTTCTGATGTTGTTCTTGCCATGAGAAAAACGAAGCAAGCAGATATAATTCCATATTATATTTCTGTTTTTTTAAGCTTTTATCGCTGTGGCTATATGTCCGGCAGCCGGGAAGGGTCTCGAAAAAGCTAAATGCCCGCAGTGAGACAGTTTTATAGATTTAAAGGAAATGTTTTGAACTAGCCTTTCGAAAGTGTGCTATCTTTGTTCGGGTTTGCCATGCGATGGGGAAACAGAGAGTGGCTTCGCAGCAAGCTAGTTTGGCTTGCCTGGGCTCAAAATAAAATCGCCTCATTGCGACACTTCGTAACGTGATCTGTCCTACTCACGGGCACGGCTCTCGCTCGGGCTAAATTGCCCGGTAGTCTGAAAATTCCAAACAAAACCAATAAAGGTGTTCTAAATGTCTGGGAGATTAAAAACCGGATCGTTCGCTCGCAACTGACTTGAATAAAGTTTGCCGAGCCACTATTTTTCGCCACAATCAAGTGCTGTTTGCGATTCCCGCCGAGACTAAATGCCCGGCAGTCGAACCTTCAGGCAAAATACCATGAAAAGTCCCAGTTAAGCCTCCTTGGAGTATGCTGGTTTATAATCGGTTGGACATAGGTCAATGTGTTTGAGATGATAGCCTACTAACTTGAGATAAGCAAGCAAACATAGTTTTCGTGTCCTACTGACGGGCACGGTTCTCGCTCAGGCTTAATGCCCAGCAGTCGGAAAATTCACCCCGATTTCCACAAAAATTCAGTCTTTGAATCCTTAACAGTACTTATACCCCGAAAATGTCTATTAGATCTTTCTAAATGATTTACTGGTGCAGATACACTGTAAACAGATGTGCATGAGCAGGACAGATCACGTTACGAAAGTTTTTCAAAGTGCCGCAATGAGGCGATTTTATTCTGAGTCTAGGCAAGCCAAACTAGTTAGCTACAAAGCCACTCTCCTTTTTCCCATCGCAAGGTAAATCCGAACAAAGATAGGATACTTTCAAAAGGCTAATTCAAAGCATTTCCTTTAAATCTATAAAAATGTCTGACTGCCGGGCATTTAGTTTTTTCGAGACCTTTCCCGGCTGCCGGGCATATAGGAAAAAAAGGCTAAAAGAATAAAAATCAGTTAAACGCAGCCGAGAGTTCTCCAGGAAGCCTACTCTAAGTTGATAGGGAAAAATGAATGAGGATGTATGATATGTTCTTCTGCCAAAGATGGGTTCAATCACCTCAAAAGAAATTCTGTGTTACTCTGGGCTGCACCCGCAAGTTTCTTTTGTCGTTTGACTGGCTCTGTCTACCACACCTTTGTCGAATATCTTATTTAAAAACTTTTCTATGGTCAAATAATTGAATGGCTTAACGAAGATGGCCGAAGGTTTTTGGCCGAAACGTCTTTGAAGAAGTTTTTTAATGAACGTCGTTTGACGTCAATAAAATGTCAGTGTCAGAAATTTCTTAAGTAATTATGTAATCACACGAGCTTGCGCAAATGTGAACCGTTACTGAAAGGAAGCTACCACTTTAATTCAAACCAAAGATGGCCGAAGGTTTTCTGCCGAAACGTCTTGAAAAAGTTTTTTAATGAACGTCATTTGCCGTTCATACAAAGTCAGTGTCAGAAATTTCTTAAGTAATTATGAAAATGCTTATTGTCTCTCTTTAAACTCCTTTTGGAAAGCTAAAGCTTCCGCGCTTCCGGCATTCTGGATTGCCAAATGTTATATTTATTGCCTTATGTTTCACGATAGACACAAGACGCGTACGCAGTTAAGAGAGGCGACTGCGATTCGAGGTATGATTGCGCATTGTCTCTCTAATTCAAAGGTTGTCAAGTGCATTCTCAGCCGCTGCCTGAAAAAGTTGTGAGCACATGGTACAGAGCAGTTCGTATGCGCATGAACTGTTCCTGTGCGTTTGCACGCAAGAAAGCACACTTTTCGACCAACGAGCGAAAAAAAGTGTTTCGTTCACCTGATTGGACAGACCGCTAAATTGAAAATTCTTGGTCTTTATAAGTTATCTGAGGCAACTGCAGAGTATTGACAGCTTCAAACAGCATGAGCGCGAAGCGGTTCCCGAATTCTTAGGTCGATAAGCCTACATCACATCCCTTACAACATAACATCAGACTTGTTCTCTGATCAGCTGACTGATGAGCGTTTAGTAAACAGTAAGCCCTCCTCAGGATACAATCACACCGTCTAAGAAAGAAAAGTAGAGAAAAGGTAACGGTAACTTACCTCAGTTGGTATTTTAATCCAATGTATTTCAAGATAGGCAGTCCTGTAAGTTGAGAAAATAGACGAAAAATTTCAGAAGATTTGTTCGACAATAGATAAGAGTTTCTTCCTACCATTTGTCTGACAAAAGCTAACTAAAAATGTTAACATCACTTTGGGTTAAAACTCAGGGTATGGCCAAACGTACCACCAAAATCCAATAAATTCCTGCTCCTCTTCCACACACTAAAAGGTGACTTGCGCTCTGCCTAAATGTTTACATGGTTAATTATAACTGGCGTTTTTAGTACGTGCAGAAGGAAACATCTTGGTCACGTGTCGATTCCGGATATCCGGCCTGCTCACGACTGACGCATCACGTGATCGAACGTACTGTGGGATACAAAGCGGGGACATAAAAGCATTTCCAAATCAATTTTTCATTGATGCCGACGGTGATACAACAAAGCTATTCAATTCAATCGTATTCATAGATAATTTGAACCCCGAGAGAAAACAGAATACCAACGTGATGAAGATTTTTCTTGGGGCCTGAGGTATTCCGCGTCAAACCGAGCACGTCATGAAAGACGTGTGACAGGCCTATGACTCAGATAAACTAGTTTACAAAAGGAAAAGCCTGTCACTCTAAAACGGTGTCCTTAAAATAGTATTTTGGCAGATTTACAATTCTTTGTTTGGAAATTGGACCGGTTCTTTTTTTTTTTATATACACTGATTTAATGGACGATACGGAGGAGCTAGGTCTGCTCGAAAGGCGGGTGCCTTTTCATCATTTCAGTACGTCGAACTATAAGAACCTATAACGATTTCAAACTGTGCCATTTGAGAGGGAGGCAAAAAATAGACTGTATCCCGAAAAGTCCAGTTGTGTTAGAAAGAGCCAGAGCTGATCATAGAATTCCAGCGAAAATAACAGTACCGGAGATGACGCTTGCTGTCCAATTACTCCGGTGATGTCTTCAAAGGTTTTTTTTTTTACCTCTGATCAGGGCAGTGCGTTAGTGGGCTGAGGTCCAGGTGATGACAGTTGGTACGTGAAACAGGTAATGAGCCTCTGATATGGAAGGTTAAGGGGCAAGGCCCCTTACAGAGATAGTTCAGGTTTGCTTGAATCTTTCCGAGTTCTCCCCAAGTCCTCCCCACTTCCATCCCTGTCCCTCCTCCTTTAGCACGAGCAATTTTAAATAATCTCTTTTCACTTACGACTGAAGGTACCGAGAGAGGACTGACGACGAAGCCGTTGCACGGACTTCCCGTGCCCTCCATGACATAAAATTCCCTGTCAAACACATGGACACTTATCATATCAATTTTTTTCTTAGAGTTCAAAACAAAACTTCGTAACCGAAACTAAAAATCGTGCAGAGCAACAATTACAAATATAATCGATGTCTTGCGGTGTAGATTCAGAGTCCGGCTGTGAGTGGAAAACTATGGTTTCTTGCCAGTTGTCACGTGCCGGTAGTCAATCAACATCTCTCGTGATTTCTGCCTAAATTCACGAGCTGTCGCGATCGAAACGAGATAACCGAGTTTATTCCGGCCACGATTCTCACTCAAAAAGTAAATTCCTTTCCGATTTAAATTTTATGCATGTTATAATGCTGTGATTCAACGTTGGCTTAAAACAAAAGCAAACTAAAACAAATCAAAAGCAATTAAAAAGTAAGAACAACAGCGGAATAAGCCGTAAAACAAAATGTTCGACAAGAATATTTTCTTTTTCGCCAAAAGTTTAGTTCACTGATAAATGCAAAAACATTGGATGGGTATACAAAGGAAAGTTTAGCGAGAGCTCTCTGCTTTTTGTCAGCGAAACTTTCAACTCGATTATCCATCTGCTATTTCTGGGGGGCAATCACAGAAAGGCTAAAATTACAGTGAATGTATGGGATTTTTGGCGATTTTGAACCACTGTAACGCCGCTAGAAAAGTGGCGGATTTTAAAATTTGCGACTCTTTGTATTGATATGGTCATTCATCCAACAGAAAATGAGGCTGTTAAAGTAGGTACGCCGTCTGTCAATTAGAATTATAGCGGAGCTCTGCGCGCGCCGAAGGCGAGCGCGCGAGGAGCACCATTGCTAAGAAAATATGGTAACCCATCCATCCGAGAAATTTTGGTTATGACGTCATCGTACGACCGACCGACCGGCCGACCGACCGTCGGTCCGACCGTACGTACGTCCACCCCATCATGTAAGCCAAAGTCAAATGTGATACTCCAGTTAACCCTTTCGTGTGCAAGCTCGCATATAAGCGCGCTTCCATATAAACTGTTTTTGGAAAGATCATTTGCCCATACACGCAGTTCTCAACGCGCGTTTTTTGTCGGGGAATTTTGAAGACAGTTTTAAAACCCCCTTTGTCTATTCGTTGGCGGAGTATCAGTGACAAACAGCGGGAGAAAGAACAAGAAAGGGCACGAGTAAACAGGCAGAGCATCAGTGAGAAACAGCGGAAGAAAGAGCGCGAACAAACCGGCTGAATTGTGTTGTCGAGCAACGGGAGAAAGAACAAGAAAGGGCTCGAGTAAACAGGCTGAATCGTACTGACGAGCAACGGGAGAAAGAACAACAAAAAGCTCGAGAAAAGAGACGGAATTATAGTGAGGAACAGCGAAAAAGAGAGCGTCTCTTGTCAAGCTGTAAAAACATTACCAAGTGTCAGGGAGTTTCAGCTTTTCCTCGTGTTTGCCTGCAGAACCTTGCATGAAGAGAAAAGATCGTGTGGTCTGGCAAAGTTTCAGTAATTATGCGCCGTCTTCGGACCTTGCTGTCTATTAAAGTGTCTGCCTAGTAAATCCTTAATTGAAGAAGCTTCCTTGATAGGCATGAGAAGTAATAAGACTTACTTTTGTGTGAAATGACCGCTTCTGCTTAAGCTCTACGTTCGGAGTGATTGTTGACTGACTTAAACTGTGCGCAGGTTAGAACCGTCCTGTATTGTCTTTTATATGGACATTTATGCCAAGAAAATTGAATAGCGATTTGTTACCTGTCTTATTTTTTCCGATTTCTGCGAGAAACGTCGAAAGGACATTCGCATCGGTTTCTTTTTTCGTACGATTTGTTGTTTTCAAGCTTCCATCTCAAATTGGTTTGAACTCTTGTTTTTTCCAAATGTTTTCTATCCAATATTTCATCTTGGATCCTAAAACATTTCGTTTTTTCCTTGTGTCACTCATTTTAGGGCACAAAATTTGTTGAAGAAAAGCCAAGCGAAGTCCGGACGGTTTATAACCTCGGCGCCGCTTGATAAGTTTGACATTTGGAAAACTCTCGCAAAGTACAACAACTCCTTGCCAAAAGTAAACGCGATTTTTAACAGCTGCAGCATTGGAAATGCCAGCAATATGTTGTCCCTCGCAGCAATTCTTAGCAAAGCAATGATTTCATCATTCGATGGATATTTCCCCCCTTTTCATTGGCTGAGAGCCCACCACGTGACCTGCAAATAACTGCCTACAAATAATGATCTGCTCATGCGTAATATCGTCTAAATGCGTTTTTGCTGCAAATAATATTCTGCTCATGCGCAATTGTAACCTCGCTAGAATAAATTATTTAACTGAGAAGGAAATCAATTGATTTCTGCCAGCAGCGCACGCTTACCGCTTCCCCCCAAAAAAGTATCAAAACAAACTTGGTGATCGAATGATAAAACAATTATTGCACTCGGTTATCGCAAAATATCGTGATTTGCCAGTGTTTCGCAGATCAATTATTTGCCTCAGCCTTCGGCTTCGGCAAATAATTGATCTGCTCGCCACTGACAAATCACGATATTTTGCTCAACCTTGTCCAATAATTGTTAATTGTGTGAAATGACGGCTATGATGTCAGCTCTGCGTTCGGAGTGATTATTGACTGACCTGAACTGTCCGCATCCGCAGGTTAGTATTCCTGTTTTGTCTTTTATACGGATACTTATGTCAAGAACAATCGGACTAGCGATTTGCCTAGGTTACTCACGAGTTATGTTTGTTACTTGTCTTATTTTTCCAATTTTTACGAGCAACGCCGAAGAAACATTCGTATCGTTTTTTGTTTTCTTACGTTTTGTTGTTTTCACGCTTTTACCTCAAATTGGTTTGGACTAAAGAAAAAATGCTCGTGTTTTTTTCAAAATGTTTTCTATCCAATATTTCATTTTGGATCCAAAAACTCTTCGTTTTCCCTGCAAAGAGCGACAACTCCTTGCCAAAAGTAAACACGATTTTTAACAGCTCCAGCATTCGAAATGCCAGCAATATGTTGTCCCTCACAGCAATTCTCGTTGTTAGTTAAAAAATCGCAGACTTAAAACGCTAATTGCAGTAAAAACTTCGTCTTTAATTCAATGACAAATGTTTTTCTGAAACCGATTTGTTTGTCTGTTGTCATTGCCAATCAGATGTTATCATAAACAGTGATGTAAAAAATAATACTGCCCACAACTTGTAGTCAATGTTTGTAGTTTGCAATATTTGTAGTTGATCGAAGTCAAGAATAAAGTCAAACTTGCAGACTGCGACTAAAACAGCAATGTCGAATGTGAAACTTGAACGGCAAATCCGAAACACGAATGTGCAATGCAAAACTTGAGCGGTAAACACAAAACACGAATTTTTAAAATCAATGTATCGAATTTGCAATTTGATGCTGACATGTTGCGTAGAGAAAAACAATATCGAATACTATAACTGGAGAGTGAAATACAAAGCAAGAACTTTGAAATCAAAACTTGAATTTTGGCGGGGATGGAACGCCATAACACAGACGGCAGTTTTCTATCGTCCTTACTCTTATAGATCACAAAAAGGACGCCATAAAATAATCAAAACAAGGCGAACAAAGTACTTTTCTTCTTTTTTGGGTGGTGTCGAAGAGTGCCCACTTTGGGGTTTTACCATTTTGTTTTGTTGTGGAATATTTCGGTTTGTTGAGGTTGAAATGTCAACGATACATGTTAGAAAATTTGTGACTTAGCCAAAGCACATAACCGGTTGTGATGTTGGATTTAAAAGTGAGTCACTGGGACTGTTACTCTATAGTTTAGAGATTTACACCATTTGTATTAAAAGGTAATCGGATGTAATTAAACTGTGATGAAGCAAAATCGTTTATGCCCATGAATAGTCATGTAGTCCCTTGATCCAACGTGGCAAAGGCCGATGATAAATCGAGATTGTACGTTAGCACATGTTTGAATGGTGGCTGTGGCTCTGCAGCAAAACAGTAAAAACTATAATCACAATACAGAAGTCCTTACTAGAGTCCTGGCATTGATTTTATTTTATCGGTAATGCCATACAATAAGGAAAGAACTGTGGAGCCCCGCTTTTAGGCTTGCCTAAATATATATATTAAATCTTCTCGTGTGGCTTCTAATTTCGTCGTAATTTTGCACGGCTTGCATAATTGGAAGAGTTTGTTTAAAATCTTAAAAATTCGTTTACGGTTGTTGTAGCCTGAGTCTGTTCCCTATAAATTCGTGGAAATAATGTCAGTACAACTATCATTTAAAAGCCATTTTCGCTGTCAAAATCCTGCCTCCGTGGCGGGGTTACAGCATTCTCGTCCCCAGAGCCACTCGTCTTTAGGCTTGAAATGTCGTTGACGAGTGGCTCTGGACGCACCAAAAAATTTTTTCATTGGCTGACAAAAAATGAATGCGCAGCAGAAATAAAAATCACAAAGTGCCACGCAGTCCATTTTACTTCCGGCCCGCATTCCGGCGAGCAACCAACGTGCGGGCAAGCCCTCTTTGGCCCATTCTCGTCCCCAGAGCCTCCGTTTCTTTTGCTCACGTGGCCGGAGAAACGAAGGGCTCTGGTAGCAGCCAATACCGGATGTCCGTAAATCACGGACATCCGGTAGCGCATGCTTGATTTTTACCAACTAATCTGCTCATGCTCAGAAACTAATCCTTAGGGAGGGGAGAGACAGGAAACTACACAATGTAGTCAAGTCAAGATGACCTCCTTCGTGTCAGATGGGTTCTAAGAAGTGTTGAACATGGGCGGCCGTCACCGCCAAAAATACAAGAATATCAAACGGCACAGACCAAACACAAATGGTTAAGTGATGGTTTACGACGTGGAATAAATGATTTAGAAATGATACTGTCTCAATACAAATAGTTAGGTGTTCGTGTGTAAAATGGTTTACTCAAACAGTGAATGAGTTGGACAGTTTAGGAATGGTTTACTCGCCGTTGTCAAAACGGATCAGACTAATAAGAATCGGTTCAATTAAATGAGAATCCATCTATATACGATATGTCGAATGACCAGGCCTGACAACAAACGATGGAGTCTGTTTCAAAATGGTTTAATTAAAAGTGTAATGGTTGAAGTAAATGACAAACGATTTAACTCACCGACAAATTGTTCAACCGACTGGCAAATGGTTTGGTTTACTGCCATATGATTTAACACAGAGACAAAAAGTGCACTGAATAACCGCACTTAATTTGGGCGGTTTGGTTTTAAAAGAAGAACAGAAAGCTGCCTTGTATGCCGTTACTTTGAAAAAGCAAGATCGTTTATGTATTTCACTCGCCCGTAGAAGGTTGCTCGCCCGTGGCATGAGGGTTGGAAGTAAAATTGAATGCGTACGGCTTTGTCATTTTTATTTCTGCTGCGCATTCATTTTTTGTCAGCCAATGAAAAAATTCGAATTTTTTGACGCGTCCAGAGCCACTCGTCAACGACATTTCAAGCCTAAAGACGAGTGGCTCTGGGGACGAGAATGTCTTTGGCCCTAAGGATTAGTTTCTGAGCATGAGCAGATTAGTTGGTAAAAATTAAGCATGCGCTACCGGATGTCCGTGATTTACGGACATCCGGTATTGGCTGCTACCAGAGCCCTTCGTTTCTCCGACCACGTGACCAAAAGAAACGGAGGCTCTGGGGACGAGAATGGGGTTACAGGGGTTAAAAGTCGGCCAAAATCCCATACATTTACCGCAATGTGTGAAAAAATCAATTACGTTTATATCTTTTGTAGCAGATATATATCACTTTATATAAATGATAACAAAATGGACAAATAAATAATGGTAATTGAACTGAGTGGACTGCAATTTGGTCTGCATTGAATCAAATGCGAGTTCCATTTGAAATCCCAAGTATGATTTTAGACCAAAATTGCACTCCACTCAGGTCGATTACCACTTTATTACACTCACTTTGAAATCACACAGGTTTTTGTCAACATCAACATTTATTTAATGTTCACTTCAGGAAAACCATTTTTGAATTTTGATATGCTTACAAAAGGATGTGATTTAGAGCAAAAAATGGTGCAATTTGGGAATAAATTGCACTGCTTAGAGCCAATCAGATTTCATGAATAACGAGTGATTTCAACGTGGGTGGAACAAATGAATAAATAAATCTGAAAACTCGTAACTTCTTCCTTGAAGCTCACGTTCTACAGCTATCCTTCCACCCTTACGTAAGACTGCCATAATCTCCTACACTTGAAAAACGTGCACAAATAGAATTTCATTGTACAATCTAAATTTTTCTTTACATTTTAGTGCGATAATTCGTGACTGTGGTGATCTTGCTTTGCAAAAAAAAGCAAATCAACCAAGAAATTACCATGCACTTGTTTGACTTCGCCATGTAAAAATAAATTGGTGCACTGAATTACATTCCAAGTTACACTCTTTTTTCCAAGAATATCGAGGCTAAAATTTGCGATTTAAGAATAAACTCGAGGCTGAGATTTGGAAAAATATAATTTTGTGTGGTGCAAATTTGTAAATACAATACAATTACCTTTTTCACTAGTCGTGTAAAACTCTTTCTTTTTCTAAACGGAAAAACTAGCGAAAAAACAAAAACAATATCAGCACTAGTACTAGCCGTCTGTTCGATGCTAATAACATTTCTTCAAGAAGTTAGACACTAAACTATCGTAATTGATACGCCAATACATTCTAAAACGGACTGGAAATGTCATACGCTGTAAGCTAAGAATATACAAAAGAATATGTTCAGCCTAAAATCAGCAGAAAAATAAGAATGTTCAGCCTGGACCGGAAAAACAATATTCTTACAAAAAAAAGAGTGTACGTAGTCCATTCAAAAACCAACAACAAAAACAAAAAGAAAGAAAGAAATCGTTGAAATAGTTGACAAAAAAACACATTGGGCTTCAAAGGTCTGCTTATTCATTGAAGCGAAAGGAATAGAGAAATTATTTCTTTGTTGTTGCAATGTCAATGCGTGAGATCTAAACTTACGTAAATTTGCATAATGTAGAGTTGAATGATGCATATGAAAGAAATCATATGTGAAATGCGGATATGAAATCAAATGAAGAATGATCGTGGCAGTTGTGATCGCATTTTTTACCATTGCGTGAAGAAGCCTGGAAAAAAATTCAGGACTTTAGCGGGGCATGAACCCGTGACCTTGCGATTCCATTGCGATGTTCCACCAACTGAGCTATGAAGCCACTGACGTTGTAGAGTAGATATCGTGCCCTTAATTGCGTATCCTTTTTTGAGCTGTACGAGTTTTGCGTCCAAGCGAGCGTAGTGCAGCACAACCTCGAACCCAGGCTCTCTCTCTTTTCCTCCCTTTGTTGTCGAGAGAGAGACGAGAGAGACCAACAGAGAGACCTCTCTCTCGAAGGCAAGGGAGGAAATGAGAGAGAGAGCCTGGGTTCGAGGTTGAGTGCAGCAATGAAGGAAGTCAATTTTGAAACTTTACCTGAGTTTTTTGGCAGGATATCAAAAACCGACAATCGATGTTTCATAACTATAAACCGCGCCGATCGCACATGCAAAATGTTTCACCGTGTGAAAACATCTCATCTCTATTTCGATCAGAGACACATGGCTTTATTCTTGAGCGAGTGGATCGATAAACGATCTCGTTTGCCCTTGCTGACATTTAAAATTTTATCACAGTTTCTTCGCGTTCGACTTGTGGCAATAAATTCGCCGCCCCCAAGTTTAGTTTTGACAGTTTTTTTGTTGCGGTTTTGCCAAACGAAAATCAGTTCGCAGCTCTACACGTAACTGTGAGCCGTTTACTGTAAGTACATAACGTGTGACTGGTATTTCCTAAAACAGTGTTGACATTTAAAGAGCGTAATAAAGAGAAAGTAAGTCTTATTATTTATTGCGACTGCTCAAAGAAACTTCCTTTTGATAAAACGAATACCGATTCAAGCGGTATGCAAATTTCGGCCGAGAAGTTGACACAGTGGTGATTTGGAGTTGGGTAGAGAGATTTCATTTCCGACCTGAAGCAATGTATTAAATTTTCTAGTTGTGTACAAGTTTTCGCTCTCAGTTACTAAAAACATCTTACCGTTTTGTCATGATTATGGATCGTTTATGAAACGGTTGGTTACGAAGGCTATGTCTACACTATACCGGATAGTTTATCATGTCGGAATGAAAATACTACGGCCTGGTATGAACAGAAACGGACCGCAACTGGAACAAGTCGAGACGATTCACTTTAAAGATCGACGCGGCACAGCTTCGCTCCGTTACAGAAATCTTCCCGAAATAAGCGTTTTATGTGTGAACAAAAGCCATATCCGATATGGTTTTCGTGCCGGCCCAAAAGCTATCGGCTATAGTGTAGACATAGCCTAAAACTCCTCGCTGGTTGGGTCTTGCACGTTTTCGCGTGAGAGGTCATATTCACACTGAATTCTACTTCGTCATTGGTCAAAGTCGCTACGAAGTCACGTGAGATAGCGCGCGGCAAGCAAGCAGTCAGTTGCGTTCGGTTCTCAAGCAGTCAGGCCGACGAAAGTTGGCCTCCGAGATAAAATGAACGTTAATATTTCCCTAGAAGACGAAACCGCCCTCCTCGCTGATGGAATTTCAGACGATCGAATGGATGCTCAACAGGACAACCTCCTGCGAATGTTGACTCCGGTGTTGGCCAGTTTAAACTCGAATATGGCCGCAATGAGTGACTCGCTCAAACGTCTCCGCAACGTGGGCGACCACGACGGTAAAGAGGCAGAATCTGCTCCTAAAAGGCTACGTAGTTCGCCTGAATCAGGTGTTTCTACCGAGGTAAATGACCTCCTTACTGAGGGCCAATCAGCCCAAGATAAGCCACTGAACACGGCTGAGAGTCAGGACGACGTGCTTGACGATATTGCTCAATCACTAGACGAGGCCGAGCGAACCGCTGCACCGGTCTCAGAAAAGCTAGCAACAGTCGCTAATAAAAGCTGGCTACACAAACTAAGCGACGACCAGCTGAAAGCGAAGGTCGATAAATACCATCGCCCTGTCAACTGTGCAAAGATCGTTGTGCCTAAAGTGAACGAAGAGATTTGGAGCAAGCTTCCAAGGCCAGCACGAGGGAAAGATCTCAAGTTTTCCCGCCTTCAGACCAATCTGACTAAGGTTGGTCACATCGCTGTGAAATCCACAGAAATGCTGCTAACATTGAAAGCCAAAGTTGATAGCACCTTTGCCGAGGAATTTAACGAGCTTGTAGTAATGACTACAGATGCTATAGCCTTGCTAGGCCATGCCAGTTTTGAGCTTTCTCAGCTTCGTCGTGAAGACATCAAACCAAACCTTCATAAGGACTACGGTGACCTTTGCTCGGCGAACGTGCCTGTGACAGAGCTCCTATTTGGCGACGAACTGCAGACACAGTTGACCCACATTCGAGCCACTAACAAGATCAGCAGCACAACAAGTTCCTCTCATCCTCCGCGGCGTGCCTATTATGGTCAAAACTTCAACCAGAATAAACAACACAACAGGCCTTTTTTATCACGAGCGCCGCCGACGCAGAGTCGGCAGCACAAGGGCAAGCCATTTTATCCCCGCACGAAACGTGCAGACCAACAACAAAGGAAATAAATCCCTTTGTCGATGTATTACCAGCACTCAAGGTAAGCGAATATCGTTCATTGCTACCAGGTCTTGTGGAGTATTACAGGTTTAAGGCCAAACATTTTCAGGCTGGTCAGCTTACTGACCACATTGAGCAATGGCGTATCCTTACTTCGGATCCAGAAATTCTGGAAACCGTAGCTGGGCAAAGCATCGAGTTTACCCAAACTCCTCTACAAATTAAACCTCCATACCAACCAACATGGTCCCAGGAGGAAGCAGAATTTATTGATTGCGAGATTTTGTCACTGCTCGCAAAAGGCGTAATTCAGCAGTCGAAACACGAGAAGGGTGACTTTATCTCATCTGTATTTTTGCGGCCGAAAAAAGATGGCTCGTATCGAATGATTCTGAACTTGAAATCGCTGAATCAGTACGTAGTATACCACCATTTTAAAATGGATACGATTTGGACTGCTGTTGCGATGATGACACCTGGATGCTATATGGCATCTATTGATTTAAAGGATGCATACTACTCCGTTTCTATTGCTAAACAGGACCGGAAATACCTAAAATTCTCCTGGCGGGGCGATTTGTACGAGTTTACATGCTTTCCTAATGGACTAGCGTTTTGCCCCAGAAAATTCACCAAGCTTCTTAAGCCTGTATACTCCACACTCAGACAAATGGGCCACTTATCAGTTGCCTACATTGATGATTCATATTTGCAAGCTGCTACTCATGATCACTGTGTCCAAAATATCATTGATACAGTTACACTGTTTGACAACCTGGGTCTTGTAGTGCATCCCGAAAAATCTGTTTTGGTTCCCACCCAACGATTGGTATTTCTGGGTTTCATTTTGGACTCTATCTTGATGAGAATTTCTCTTACGCCTGACAAGGCATGTAGAGTTAAAAATGCCTGTAAACAACTTGTGGATTCATTTCTACCTTCAATAAGACAAGTAGCACAGGTCTTAGGTCTTCTCACATCCAGCTTTCCTGGTGTAATGTATGGGCCCCTCCATTATCGGTGGATTGAGATTGATAAAACCCAGGCCCTAAAGCAGTGTAGGGGTAACTTTGAGAGCCCTATGTCCCTATCACCAGACGCGATCAGTGACCTTCGATGGTGGATTGAATCAATTGAGACAGCTTTCAACCCAATCAGTCATTATACACCAAAAGTAACTATGACTACTGATGCCTCAAAAACAGGGTGGGGCTGCACATGCCAGGGTACTCCCACAGGTGGGTCTTGGACTGCAGATGAAGCAGAAAATCACATCAACTACCTAGAGACCAAGGCAGTTCTCCTAGGGTTAAAATCCTTTTCGGATATAATATCAGGGAAATCAATCACTGTCCTTATTGATAACACGACAGCAGTGGCATGCTTAAATCAAATGGGAACGTGCCACTCAAACACTATTAATCGGCTAGTTATTGATATCTGGGAGTGGTGTATAACACATAACATCTGGCTTACTGCCTCCCACATCCCAGGAATAAACAATACTGCTGCAGATGCTGAGTCACGCAAAACACGACGGGAGACTGAATGGAGCCTCAATCCCGTTGTGTTTCAGAAGGCGATAGCTGAGATAAAATTTCAGCCGGACATTGACCTTTTCGCATCTCGGCTAAATTACAAATGTAAAAGATATGTTTCCTATCAACCCGACCCTGGGTCGTATGCTGTCAATGCCTTTCATATACAGTGGACCAAATTTTCCTTTTATGCTTTTCCCCCATTCTGTATAATTCAGAAAGTGCTGCAAAAAGTGCAAGAAGACAAAGCAACGGGCCTTCTTGTTGTACCTCACTGGCCTACTCAACCATGGTGGCCATACCTTGCTAACATGCTTATTGCACCACCTCTTATTCTCCCTAGGAAAAAGGACACTCTCCACCTACCATCGAACCCAGCCCTTCTCCACCCACTTCACAAGACAATAAAACTTCTTCTGTGCCATTTGTCCGGGAACACCTCACAAGCAAGGGCCTTTCAACAACAGCTACAGACGTCATCCTGCAAGCGTGGAAGCCGGGAACCCAAAAACAATACAAATCATACTTACAACGATGGGAACTGTACTGTCGTGAACAGGAAATTAATACTGTTTCAGCATCTGTAATTGATGGAATAAACTTCTTGGGTGACATGTACCAAAAGAAACTTTCCTACAGTGCAATCAATAGCGCCCGCTCTGCATTGTCCACTGTCATCCTTCCCACTGAGGGTGGCACATTTGGCAACCATCCCCTGGTGACAAGGTTCCTTAAAGGTGTTTTCACCACCCGACCATCCTTACCTCGTTACCAAGAAATCTGGGATGTCTCTACAGTCTTGTCTTATCTAAAAACGCTCCACCCTCTGGAGAGCCTAAGTTTACAGCTGTTGACATTCAAGACAACCATGTTGCTTGCACTCCTATCAGGACAAAGATGCCAAACGATACATTCCCTAGAGGTTTCTCACATGACACTTACGGATAAAAACTGTATATTCTACATACAGAAATTACTTAAAACCTCTAAACCAGGTAAACACCTGGGACGTTTGGAGTTTCGCTCCTTTGAAGAAGATAAAAAGTTATGCATTGTTACAGTTCTTACAGAATATGTTAATCGTACCAAGTTAACCAGAGGGAGCTATACCCAGTTGTTATTAAGTTTCTGTAAACCTTTTAAGCCTGTATCCATCGATACAATTGCTCGTTGGCTAAAAAAGGTTCTAGAGAACGCTGGTATTGACATTAACAAGTATGGTGCACACAGCACACGGGCAGCTTCCACGTCGGCTGCCAAAGCTGCCAATGTTTCCGTGAAGGCAATCATGGATGCAGCCGGATGGGCCAATGCTGGAACTTTCAGTAAGTTCTATGACAAGCCAATCAGCACTACTGATTCAGCTAACTTTGGGGTTGACCTCTTGAAAGCTCAGCGTTAATGTTAATAAAAGTTTTGCTTTACCACAAGAGTATTCTATATTGCATTGATGCTCATGGGCATTTGCTTTAAAATCTCACGTGACTTCGTAGCGACTTTGACCAATGACGAAGTAGAATTTAAAAATTAAACGAGGCTTACCTGTAAGGTGAAGTTTGATTGTAATTCTACGAGTTATTGGTCAGGAGCGGAGAAGTCACTCGCCCACCGCATGTGATGTACTCTTCTCACTCCCTACCCTTCATTTATGGGAATGCCCATGAGCCGTAAAACCTTTAAAGACTGACTGCTTGCTTGCCGCGCGCTATCTCACGTGACTTCTCCGCTCCTGACCAATAACTCGTAGAATTACAATCAAACTTCACCTTACAGGTAAGCCTCGTTTAATTTTTAAATTACACCTGAATTACACCTGATAATCTACAAAGTATAGTATCCAAGATATATAGAATAATGACCACAATTGTGGTAAAAGTAAAGACGTTACTTGCATCTTCGCTTCCATTCGGGACGTCGCTTCTTAATTATAATTATAAAAAATAAATTTCTTGAGATACGTGCAACCTCTTGTGATAATTTTCGCGCCTGCGCAAATATGCCGGAAGTGAGCTCTGTGGAAAACAACTACGACGAAGAACAGACGACATTTGTAGACTCGGAACTTCCTCAGGAAGTATGAGTAAACAGCAGATGACGGTGATTGTAATCCGTATTAGCGGTATGCTCTGGTATGCAAGATGAGTTGTGTCAAAGTTCACCTTGTGGTTGAAGGATTATCTGTTTTGTCAATAAGGGTTTACCCCTTAAGTAAAATTCCTAACTCTTAACTATGAAAAGTATAGGGTAATAATCGGTTACAAAGCAAGGATGCACTTGAGTTTTTCATCCTCAGTGAGTTTTAGAGGTTTAGACTGCAGTACCTATGTGAATGGAAAAACGGAACAGCTCGCTGTTATGCTACATGACATTTATTGTTAGCGCGGAGTACATTTTATTACATGGAGGAAAGTGTTTTACTGGGAACTAAACAACTCGTAGATTCCATACGCCACTTCATCCGGGACCCGAGTGGCGTATTTTCCGTATGTCACCTTTGTGAGTGTCGTAACGTTCAATGACGTCACGATTCCCGCCTTTTGCTTTTGTTGAATTTGTTGTCTCCATTTTATAAAAAGAACATTACACGTTGGCTCGAAGATATGAATTTTATGTTCTCGCAGTGGCAAGAACAATATCTCACGAGGGAGCGAAGCGAACGAGTGAGATATTGTTCTTGCCACTCGAACATAAAATTCATATCTTCTCGCCATCGTGTAATATCCTCTATATATCCCACTCTGCCATCGACAGGCTTCAGCGACAGTAGCCCTACGAAGGGATAAACAAGCTGGGTGAAAGAAAACGTGTACATAATCCGCCGCTGAGAGCGATGAAACCGCCTCACGGCGAGCATGATTTTCTCTTCGAAACTCGTGCTTCCTCAGTTTTACAATGAATGAGTTAAGTTGTTTATGTAGTTACTGGTTAAGTTTTTAGCACTCGTTTTGTTTTAATACCTACCTCTATTCTCTTTCGGCAAGAAACAGGACGAAAGCAGCTCTTGATCCCACCTCGTCTTTTCACTTCTTTCCGCTCACAAAGACCATGAACAATGACTGATCACTGACTTTAATGATATAATACCTCTCGATAGATTTTTTTTACACAAAAGGAACCGGAAACTTCCCTGCAGAGCATTAAAAAAACCATGCAGGTCGACGCACATCCCATACTGAAGCTTTGGGTAAGTCACGAATGTGACACTAACGTCACGATTCATCCTTGGGTATAAAACACTGACGATCTCAACACACCCTCGATTCTTGACCCTCTATGAAACAACAGACCGCTTGCATGGTCATGGTGCAAATCGCTATCGTGCCGGCCAACTTGAGGGAAAAGCCGTCGATAAATTAGACTGCAGAGAGATCCTTTTCGTCATCACGTTTCTGAGATTAACACTTCCTTGTTCCTCAGTGAGTTACAGATCCTGGGTTATTCCTTTTACACTCCGTTTGGGTGCCAGAATGAACAGTGTTGTGAATGATGTATATGAAATATCAGATAACATGTGTCTGACATCAGAGCAGATCTTTTTAAGGTCCGCAACTGATGCTCTGATGTCAGAGCATCAGTTGCGACTCGCAATAGCAATTGAGTGAGATTGAAAAAAATGTGGCACAAGGTTAGAAACATGGACCCCTCGATATTTCGTCCAGAGATAACCTGTGGTGTGCTAAGAATTATGGTTTTCCTTAGTTTATAATTTTATTTAGGAGGTATTGTGAGCTGCTTTCATGATACTTTAGAATTAACTATAATTCAGTCCAAATTCCTGACGAGCAAGCGAAGACAACTGAAATTTCCAGACTTTGAAAATAAAAAATTCCACACCGTTTTGAAACATCTCAAAACATACTCGGTATTATATAGAATTATTTCAAAATTCAATTCTCGCAAGTACAAGAGCTGTTTTTGAACGTGGTATAATTTTTTTTCTTGGCAAGTTATTTCTGAGGCGAGCGATCTCATGCAAGTTGACCCAATTTGTTGTTGCACCACTGAAACATTTTGCCGTTTCCCATTAAAACTACTCAGTAAACCTGAAATAATACTTCGATGACAGCTTACCTTCCAAATAGGTGTTCGAAGGCTAATAATTTTGAAGTTTTCAGTTAATTTTTCCAATGATTTCTTGTTGCCGCGTCATATCTTGATATCAGCTTGCCGATTCCAGGCTAAGTTTGTGCAATACTTTTCCGGAAAATCAATCCATATGTTGCAAGATCTATCTCTCAGTGAGCAACCTCTTGATATTCATTAAGTTTCTTGTCAGACAATAAAAAAAACTTCCTCATTAAATCTCGGTCTAGTGCCGAGGAGTAACGCAATCTTCCCTTCGTCGTTTACGGACCAGGTAATTTTGGGGAGGGATAATTTTGCTTCTGACGGGAGAGGGGGAAAGACGTTTTCCTATCCAAACAATTTCTTTTTCTTGTTTGATGTTGTACACAATGCATTTAATGGTTCATTACATGGCCACTGTAACAATTTAATTACGATTTTCCATCATACACAAGACGTTTTCATGTCTTTTGTGCCTTAAAATACGTCTTTCTTTCACGTTAAAACGGGAAAAATTCCCGTTTTTCTCCTCAGCGCACTCAGCTATTGCTTAGCTCAGTGGTTAGTGGAAAACAGCTACAAGTTCTATTCCTATTCACTCTCCGTCTCTCCAAGTCCCCTACCCCACCCTTGTGCTAACTGAAAGTGAGTGAACAAAAAATGTATTTGGGGTAAAGGACGGCCCCCGGAGGGGGAGGGGGGGTTAGTGACTGGAAGATTTTGAAAAAAGGTTTTGCGCGGGTGCAGGCCGGAAAACAAATTTCCTGCAGAGCGCAAACTTGTAATATATATATTTAGGCAAGCCTGAAAGCGGAGCTCCACAGTTCTTTCCTTATTGTATGGCATTTACCGATAAAATAAATCAATGCCAGGACTCGAGCTAGGACTCTAGTAAGGACTTCTGTATGGCGATTATAGTTTTTTTTTTTTACTGTTTTGCTGCAGAGCCACAGCCACCATTCCAACACAGGCAGGCAGCCCAATCGTGGTGTGTGTCATCAAAAATTGACCGTTAACAACCTAGAATTCCAACGAACCGAGTAGGGGTGGAAATATTTATATTCTAGTCAAATAAAGCCTTCCTACCTTCACTCTACTGTTTCTTGTTCCTTTCTGGGACGTCTAAATGCAGTATCATCGCTTTTTTCAAATCCCAGGTCACCGTCCATCATTCTAAATAAAGGGAAGGCCGGTGACTCCAGATCGAACCAGTCGCCGTTCGAAGGCCAATAAATTCCCAAAACAGCGGAGTATCCGCTTCAAATCGCCAGCAGCAGCCGCGTAGATAAATTTCCTTTCTTTCTTCGCCAACTTGCCCCAAAATTCGACCAAAATTCGGGACGCTGTCACGACATTAGAGACATTTGTATGGATTTTGAGCTATGTTTCAAGGTCCATAACTTGGTCTCTGTTCAACCTAAAAGAGTCAAACTTGGTCAAACGACCAATTTCAATATATCTTTCCTGTGATGGTGTCAATTTATCGATTACTTCAAAATTTGAAACTCGCCCCAGTTCCCTTTTGAATTTCGAAACGGCCAATACGAGATTCAAATAGAGTTCTAAAGTGATGACGTCACAAAAGTAAAATTTTTGAAATTATGGGATATGATGCCATATTCTTATAGAGCATGCTAAGAGACGTCCTTTTCCCAAAAATTAGCTCCGAATTGCAATTCCCGGTAGAGATATAAGGGATCAAAGTTTGATGGCATTCCATACAAACCCTTCAAAATTTGTTTCTGTTCCTTCAGTTTAGAGCAGCTCAGCCTCAAAATTAGAGAGATTTATATGGGGCAGTATCAAATTTCAATCCTTCATATTTCAGCTGGGAATTACAATTAAGAGCTAAGTTTTGGCAAGGAACCTTTTTTAAGGATACTCCATTCGAAAATGGCGCCCAATCCCATAATTTCACAGATTTAATTTTTTGTGACGTCACACTTTAGAACTCTATACTGGTTACCTTTTCACGTTACGCAAGCGTAACATGAAAGGGTAACCCAAATACTCTGGCTTAGTGACCGCGGCTGCTCAGCGCACAGCAAAAAGGATCACTTACTCGGGGGAGGGATGGTCATTTTGTCCACATGCACTCCGCTGCGCTGGGGAAGTGCGATGCGTTAGATTTGACCGGAAATAAAAATATGTTAATGGCCCGCGTGCTACGAAGCCCGCGAAATTATTCCACCTGCGATGCTGTGAAAGGTCGCGAAATAGTAAGTTTTTTAATTCAGCAGATTCAACGGATTTCGCTGTCTTTAGCAAGTCCGCACGGCGTGTCTTCAGTGTGACTTAACAGTATTTTTGCCTTATTTTTTAAGGCCATATCGTGGCAAACTATCAACAGTCCTTTTCAGAGCTATATATACAGTCAAACCTCGATTATCCGGACCTCGATAGATAGCGACAGCGAACTACTAACTGACCCATTTGAATGAAAAAAATTCTATAGCAAAGCGTTGTGTATCCTTTGGATCCTACTAGCTCGTGACTACATCGTTGGATTTCCAGCCTCTTTACTCTAAATTCACCAATATTCACGAGCCTGAGACGAATAATTGTTTTAGTATAATTTCCCAGGTGATTATAGCAATACCTAAACAAAGGATCGACCGAAAAACGTTAAATTTTATTTGTCATTTGTCACGCGTCAGTGAACAACTTCGCCCACTGACCGCTAGCACGGACAACAGACTATTTCTTTAGTAATAAGTCCCGTCTTTCCTCCTGACTGAGACGTAAAACTTCGACAAACATTTATTCATCTCGTTTACCCAGACTCAAACTCAGTGGTAAATTCGGTTTGTTGTTGAAATCATTGTTACAAAAATAAATTGTTGCGAAAATTCAATAGTTGTTTTGATTTACTCATGCATATCATATATCGACATAAGCGACTCTTTCACGGGAATTTAAATGGTTTCTTTGTTACATTTAGCAAAATTTTCGCATCTTACCTTTGAAGAGTGTTAGTCCGAACTTAAAGTCTCTTAACAAAGCGGAGTTTAATTTTGTTTTTGAAAACAAAAGGTTGAGAGTTATATTCACCGCCTAGCGCGGTGAATATAACGTCATAGTACGAATCGCTCAACCAATCAGATTGCTGAAAACACGCTCTTCAACTCTGAAATTATACTATATATATATATATATATATATTTAGGCAAGCCTAAAAGCGGAGCTGCACAGTTTTTTCCTCATTGTGCGGCATTTGCAGATAAACTAATAAACAGTATCTCTAAACCAATTAAAAATGAACACTTAGCTTTAACTTTATATCCCTCCAATGCTTGACTTGAATAACTGCATAGCCACTAAAGCGGTCCTGACCACAGCTATAAATGTCAAACCTGTTTTCGATTAAAACCGCCGAAAAATGCAGAAAAAAGTTTTTCTAAACCGTTTTCCACCTAAACACATGGTAAAGATGTTTACTTGACGAAGTGGAAACCGCGGCAAGCCGCAGCTGAGCGCACAAAAAATTAAGCTTCGTTTTGGCCTGGCTTGAGCCTGCGACCCATTCGGAAAATTGATTCAATCAGAATAGGCCATATTCGTATTCTCGGCATTGAACTGGATCTAGCATGAAGTGGAGGCTCTTGCGGGGGAATACATTTACATATGAAAAGATTCCCCGCAAGAGCCTCCACTTCATGCTAGATCTAGTTCAATACCGAGAATACGAATATGGCCTATTGAGTAATTTTGTTGAGTGTACTATAAGGATATTTATTGGGCGACGGGCCTGGGCTCGCCTTGGCGACGTCGTCGTCGTGCGGTCGCGCCGACGGGTAATACCGCTAGCCATGATTACCACTAGAAACGCAGTTCACGGTCGTTCACCGGTTTCTATCAGCCTATAGTTATTCAACTATTTCGTTTATTCTGCAAACTCTGCGGAAAATTTTAGATGTCAACCATGCGTAACAACTGAATTGCCATTCAATCGGCTTTAACAACATTAAGTCAAACAACTTCTAAATAAACAGGCCTTGAACTCGTTTCACCAAGGAAAGGGCGTTTTCGCCCCTCCACTCTTGTCAGCAGTGCCAGACTTCTTGGGTTTCTGAGAAGAACTGGGCACTACAACAGCAGTTCTGCGGCCACGTGACATTGCCGCAGCCATGATTTCAGCTACATCTAGATCCTCTTGATTATTGCCATCACTATCACTATCCTGTCAGGAAAAGAACACTCCTTTATAATCGGTAGCAATTTTTCTAGCCGATATCTTCGTATTCAAAGAAACAAGAGGCTAAAATTAGCCTTTACTCAGGCCTGCAGTTTATCCTGCAAAAATAGTGTACAGTCGAACCTCGATTTTCCGGCCTGGTCGGGACCTCGGTAAAAACTCCGGATAATCGAGAGTCCGGATAATCGAAAATATGAATATTAATGATATAGAAACGTAACCAAAAAGTATACAGCAAAGAAAACATTTTAATTGTGAAATCTACACAGCCTGTTTGTATTTAAAAATAGAGTGAAGTTGAATGCATTAAAATATTTCTTTGTCGCGTTACACTTGCGAATTTTGAAAAGCGCACAGGATAATACACTGTTTCAACAGTCTTTTGAAAGCATTATTGGGCTTTTTGCGACTTACAGTTTTCGGGATCACAACTAATTAATATTCATGAAAAAATTGGGGCCAGAGAAAAAAGTCCGGATAATCGAATAGTATTCTATTCTACAACATTCTTATTTCATGCTCAGTTAATATAAGATATGGGGGAAATTATTGATCCAGCGGGCTAGGTGAAGAGCTGTAACATAACTATAAGGGCGACCGAACCGCACGACTTGTCAGGGCCGGGCCGTCCTTTACTCTGGTTGTCCGCTGGAAGGAAACTGAGCAAGAAACGAGTGTTTTCCATCTTATTTATGCCATCCTGGTTACGTAATCAGCGTGCATATGCAGGCCTGGTGCTAATTAAGCATTATAATAACTTATCTTATCATCGCATTTCATTAGAAGTATTGTGAATAGTATTTAAATAAACGATACATCTCATTTTCGGCATCTAAAATACTTTCGATTTTCTTGTCGGGGTGTTCATACGGCATGTTCAAAAGCCGAGCTCGATCGAATACAGCTTTAAGGTTCTTTTCAATAGATATTACCCTCTTGTGAAGAAGAGGAAAATGTAGGTTGTAAAAAATAAGAACAAAAAAGGAAACAAAACAAAAAAAGAGAGAGAGAGAGAGAGAGAGAGAGAGAGAGACCGACTCCACACTGTTTGAGAAAGGTTTAGAATTGACACGAGGTCGGAAAAACTTTTAATCGAAACAGCTTTTGCAGAACAAAAGTGCACTTTGGGAACTTCTTCCCAAGATGGCTGACCTGTGCAGTGTGATGTGGACTCAAAACAAGTGAGGAAATTCGTGGAAATGAAAAAAGAGTAGTAAACAAACGTGGTAAACAAACCGAAGAAACAAACTACGCTGTCAGCGTGAACACCAGGTCCAAGACTGGACTCAGTCCTCGTTGTACGCATCCCTGGCCAAAAGGGGTGGGGGAAAAATAAATAAAAGGAGATGGACTATGGTTAATTATCATTGTCCAAAACTAAATTTGGTTTAATTTTTACAATAAAGAAATTGTTTCGGCTCCTTCTGCAGGTACCGAAGCACAAATGATGTAAAACAAAAGACAGAACACAAAAGAACGCCAAATAAAGATTAATGCCAAGTGAACAAAATACAGTGCTTTTCGGTACCTGCAGGAAGACCCATATTTGGCTCTATTTCAAAGTCACAGTCATGTAACCAAAGTTCAACAAATTGGCAGCTTATATACCAAGGCAAAAACAAGGTAAGGAATAGATGTAGTTAAAGGAAAGAAAACGATGTAATTAAAGAAAGAGATCTAAGGGGGTGTTTACATGATACCGAGGTGACTTTCGTCCCGGAGCGAGTTCACTCCAGTTCCCTCTTGTGGCTCTGTATTGGTTTACATAATACGACCAGATAGACAGACAGATAGACAGACAGACAGACAGAGTGGGGCAAATTATTGACAATGCCCGGCCTTTTTTGGACCCGCTCCAGCTCAGACAGGCACCGCATAAACTAGGATTGATCTAATACATGTGATATAAAAGAGAACTAAATCCCTGCATGGAAGCTTTGCTTGTTTAAGCTGAACTAAGAAATACAAACGTTTAGACGCCTTCTTTATAATTTCGCTAACGTGCTCATTCCATGACAAATCGCTTGTAATTATCACACCCAGCAGCTTTGCGCTTCTAACTATTTCGAACTGGTTACCATTTTAGAGAACAGGATAGAACTCAGACTGCTTTTTAACGAAGGAAATTCTTAGTTCTTTACACTTTTCACTGTTCCGTTGAACCCTATTATCTAAGAACCACTGAGCTACACAGTCTGCTATATGTTGTGCATTGCTCGCACCACCTTTAGCAACTACTTCTAACGTTGTGGTGTCATCGACTTACTTCCAGAGTTGGGCGTTGAAATCATTGATCAAAATGAGGAACAACCGAGGCCCTAGCTTTGTCCCCTGGGGGACCCCAAAGGGGACAGACAGAGCCCCACTTGGAGTAGCATCCCTTAGCTAGCTTAATCCGCTGAAAACGCCCAGACAGAAAATCAATTATACAGTTGATGTTTGGCGTGCACCGTACAAAAGTTTTACCTCCCTGCACCATGCCTTCGGGTTTTCTTCTTTCATGCTTTGTACCTTGGTTTCATAAAAGACAGCTTTACATGATTTTCGCTCGCAGTTAACTGCGTTACGGCAGAACTTAAACTGAGCTGATTTAATACCATGTTCGTGAAAGGTCTTCTGCCTTTTAAGTATCAGCGAGTTCAGGTGCTCGGTCGTCCACGGGACGTCAGATGTGTTCACACGCACTTTCTTAACAGGCATGAACAGATCGACTCCTGTGCGTAGTGCTTTATAGAACACATTCAGCATATCTTCACAAGAACGAGTCGTACCGGTGCGAATTCACCCTGGTTGCTATAGCGGGGAGAGAATTTCGTTCCGAGACAAAATCTCGCAACGGTATCATGTATACGAAGAACAACCACTCGTTTCGATATGAAATAGGTATCTTAGACTGGAACGGGTAGCGCATACGTAATTTTCCTCATTCCGTGATGGCGTAGTCGAGGATGACGAGAAATGACACCCACTTCTTCTCGCAGCACGAATCATGTAACGCCGATACGAAATCAAATAGTCATCCAGGTGTGAAACTGGCGCCGGCGCGAATTTTCTCATGTAAACACCCCCTAATTCTCTAGAGGCATGGAAGTAGGGGTCCCTCTTTCGCTCTCCGTTTAGTCTGCTGTGCAGGCTGTGGGAATTAAGTGGCAGACAACTGTCACTGCGAAATAACAACACCTCAGTTATTTGAGGGGACGGTCAAACAAACAATTCAGTCAGAAAAAAAGACACTCAGATTCAGCATCCTGGGTACTTAGGATTATGTTTACGTTTTGGCACGCTTTAATATTAGATGTAGTGATTTATTTACATTTATTAATTTTTAAATTTGTTTGTTTTTTTAGCCACACAAAAGAACTAAATACACGTGGATTTGTAGTTGTGATACAGTGAAGAGTTTTCTTACCTGGATGCTGATCTGTGGTGCTTGTGAAGTTTCGTCTCTTGCTTCCGCACCATCTGAAGGAGTGTGAACAGGTTATAAATGATGATGCAGCATACCACGTAAGGCCGTCCAAATTGAAAAATAATGAATTCGGCAGTCCTCGCATTTAACTCATATGAATCGTATTAAAAAGTTAAAATGAAACCACATGAGTACTAACGGAAACATAAACACAAATAGGCCATATTCGTATTCTCGGTATTGAACTGGATCTAGCATGAAGTGGAGGCTCTTGCGGGGGAATACATTTACATATGAAAAGATTCCCCCGTAAGAGCCTCCACTTCATGCTAGATCCAGTTCAATACCGAGAATACGAATATGGCCTATCTATTACCTTTACTTGTCTTTCCGTCATCCTGAAAAGAGAACACAGTACAAATCGTTACATGATAGGGACCCAGCAGTGGAAACGGATATACACTGTTAAATTGAAATGTGTTGTGGGAGGATCGTTGGATTCCAGGCTAAACGTTTAGTATTCCTGTACTGCAAAAATATAGGTTTTTAAGTACTTCGTTTGTTTATTTCAAATTTATTTCGCGACATCTCAGAGTAATAGAAAACCAAATTTTCTGGGGATACAAGCCCCCAGGCACCCTTAACTGGCTAACGCCTACAGGTTCGTGTTTAACCCTAACCTCTCAAGTCTTGCTGCGTGTACCCTTCATAAGATAGCAGCTGTTCACCTTTAGCGAAACAAATCCTGATAAAGTATAAAGGGGGTAGTTTCTAAAGAAACTGTGGTGCTGCGTCGGTGGGGAGGTAGTACACAAAAATTTCTCGATTCGCTCTGACGAAGGGCTAACGCTCGAAATGTCAGCTTTTAAAATCCTTGTACGGTGGTCAATTTACATTATCAACTCCCCTGACAAAGTATACCTTCCAATAGCAACAGAACAAAGGCCACAAAAAGTCGAGTCCAGGCCAGCAATCGAGCCCTCATGTTGTTACTTACTGTTGTCGATTCAGTAGCGCCTGAATTTGAAATGCGGTGAGCAGCAAGCCTCTCGGCATTTTGAATGACCTCTAAAACAAAATTAACAGAGATCAATATAAGAAGTATATTTACAAATCACCACAAGCACTGCTTATCAACACAGCTTTTGTAGCAACGAAAAATTGGTTTTATTAACTAGTTGATAATGTAAATTGGCCACCGACTTTTTGAATCTCTTTACGGTGGACAATTTACAGCATCAACTCAGTTGGTAAAACCATTTGTTCATGTAGCTCTCCTCTCCCCACCCCCAGCAACGCAGCACCACAGTTTCTTTAGAAACTAATCCCCTTTATTCAGTTCAGGGTTCGCACACTTCTCAGGCCAAAAATGCAAAGACTTTTTAAGAACTTTCCAGGACCCTATTTTAAAAATTCAGGACTTCTCAGTGGCACCCGCCTGGCATAGTTCGACCACAAACAAACCACCCAAAACTCCAAGAATCAGGTAGCTACTAGAGGGCGGGGGGGGGGGATTCTTCCCTGGCGTTTCAGGACTTTAGTCAAATGCCATGACATTACCTTAAAAGACGCGTTACAATTCAAAGAGGACAGACCAGCGCCAGCCATTTTCATTTTCACTTCACATTTCGTGTTCCCAGCATCGATGGACGACCTCTAGTATAACAGAGTGACTTTTCCTTCTGTCACACACTCAGTCACAATTGCCTGGCTTCGCTCCACAGACTGAACCGTTTTCAAAGTTTTCCGACTACAATAAGCGACGCAAGAAAAACATTAATGTTCATATGAATTTACCAGGGGCTCCAGTCATGAACGTCAAGTTAGCCATCTGCGCAAGTGCACCTGTCAATCCAAACTGAGTGACGTCACCAAGGTTTTCCTCTGATGAGCCTTCAGAGTCACTCTCCTGGTCAGCGGGCTTATGCACATCCTGCAAAACATCAGGAAATAAAATACGGTTTAGATAGGTGGCGCAACATGACACAGCAATGACTAACTTAACAGATCAAGTGTTACGCCAAGGAAATTTTGCGGATATTTTCTAATACGACGTGTTGCTACGTTTTGTCCCAATGTCTTAGAAATACTATTTAGTTTAGGCCCAGTTCAAACGTCAATTGTACCAAACCTAATTCATTCAATTACGTACATGAAAAGAGCGAC